>CM022530.1:11676674-12388659 GCA_012273795.1 Dendrolimus punctatus
CATTATCAAGGTAAATTTTCTATTACATTCTTTCGAGAATAAACAATTTCATGTGGAACTTACAATGTTAATTTAGAAACACGATGTTAGGTTGAGCGTTATTTTAGAGCTAATTAGATATGTATATTGCTCATAAATAAATTATATATCATAATAATTTATGAACGATATATCGATATTTTATATATGTTATAATATCGACGGGTGCAAAGTAAATAAAATTATCTACAAAATGATGATTTTTAGTTTATTGATCGTTTTAATAAAAGGATTCTTTACAATATGACATTATTTGTTTTGCATATATCACATTATTTCAATAAATTTTCGTACGTAAAAAAGCCAGCTACGTATGTTCTTTCAAATACTACGAAGTTAATACGACTATCTTTTCGCTCTCCTGTAAAGTAGCTATTTTGCAGATACCTCTTTTTACTTTGCACACGTCGATATATATACTAACTAATTAGTGCTTCAAAGAAGTCATCACACAATATTTTAAAACTATGCTTACGAATGTTTCATTAGATTAAATTAAAAAATTGTTGATGATACTTACATACATTTTGATTATAAACTTGATTAAATTGCACTATAATATACTGTAGTTCAAATTACTATAAACCTGCCTTCTCCATTTGACACACTTGTTCTCTAATAATTTTAAATTTCATGTTGGACATAGTTATTATATTCCAAATTAATTCAATCCTAATGAAATTTATAATTTAACGATTTAATTGTATATAAGTAGAAAATGAAGAAGACGTGTAATAGTGTTGATTTTTTTTCAGGTTTTCCCTTCAAGGATTTATATTCAAAATGTCGCGAACAGTTTCTAGTCAGTTCAGATCTTGCTCTAAGAGCTCAGCTTACAGAATTTCTAGATCACAAGCTGGTCAAAATGAAAAGAACCTACGATGGCAGTGAAAACTTAATTGTTCCCATAGAAAACACACTATTACAAGAGTTCTTAGAAAAGCAAAACAGTTGACGGAAACGTTTAATTATTTGTTTTCTCCCACCGAAACTTATGGATATAAAAATAACATTAATTCAGAATTTGTTTTATTTTAAAGATATCTCAAATGAAACCAGACATTACGTTTAGCTTTTATTTTACAATCCCAGAAATAAAGTCTTAATAGGATTATATAATATATATCAACAGGCCAAGTTGTAAATTACTTAAACTTAATGACTTACATAATATAATAAAATTATCAACTAAAACTCTCTTCAACATATCTGGCACATTCACCATGATGCATCCAAACGAAGTCTCATGATATCCACATGTGCATAAATTGCTCTTTAATAAGTTTTTAAAAAGATTGTAGAAAAATACTCTCTTGAACTCATGACATTTCGTAGATTTGACCTAATTAGTCGGATTGCGGCCTACGCCCGTTGGAATCTGCTCCGGAGACATCTCAGTTATCATTTGTGAGATTTTATACATGTTAATTGTACAAACACACATCTGTACAAAAAATTACTTCAATTATTATTGGAACGAAGTTCCTTATCGCGCGTTGCGAAAGAGGGCTAGACGGAAAAAATTAAGACCAAAAGTTGTAACGACACTTTTTGCTATAGTTATAAGCCGTGCGGCGTGCGCGTGTTTCTCTGTCTGTCTGTCTCTCTCATTACTACCTACTGAAAGTTTATATTACATTATATTTGTTAATAATAAAAAAATATATTATAACTTAAAAAATTCATTACAATTCCTTCACTAATAAATCGCAAGGAACTTCGTTCCATCCGGGTGTCCCTTGACACCTCTCAAGTTTTTTCATATTGTAACTTTCAATCTGTAATCTAACTCAACATTGCCTGATGTTTTCTGGATAAAAACTTTATACCGTGTTCAGAGTTATGTTAATAAGATGATAAATTGATGTTGAAACTTTACTGTTTTGGAAATGCTGCTTTATCATTAGTTAAATAGAAAAGAGACTTATTTAAAGTATTTAATAATATTACTTTTGGAAAACAGATTGTACAAATTTAACTGATTTTAAATCAAGATATCAATTTAAACCTGTTCTGTATTTATACGTAACTTTATTACAATTTTAAACATGAATGCACTAAAATGTTTTCATTAGCTTATTAAGCCCGAAGATGGTTTGAAGCATTATTTTCATGAAATGGAATGAAATAATTTCTTTTCTATAATAATTTTTGTTAGTCTATGTTTTGGTGTACAATTAACTTATTAAAATCTTTGAACACGGTACAGATAAAAAAAATTTAAAGTTTTCTTTTTAATAGATGAGAGGGGTTACGTTTTGCCAGGAGTTTGAGTTTCCAAAACAGAGGTTGTTTATGGTTTTACCGATATTATGATAACTATATAATAAATAATTCTCTATATCAAAATTGACCTCTGTCATATTTTCTTTAAATTTAAGTATGTCTTTATCAGTCTAATTTGGTCAATAAATCAGGCGGAGCCCATATTAAACTTCATATTGTTGTGGAGCCAAAGGGCATGCCCAAAATATATTAGAATGTAAAATTATTTTGTTCAACAAATCATTCTATGCTCTTAAATCTAATTAATACGATTCATTAAAAATTGTAGATCGAATGAGAGCTAATTTAATCCTAAACTTATTTCTCCCACTTGTCTCATTAAAAAATTCAGCATGTCAATAGAATAAAAAAAATATTATTACATAAACAATTTAATTGAAACATTAACTTTCGGACAACAAACTACAGATTTCACACAATAGACATCAACATTAAATAATTAATTATTTTAAAAAATATTAAATTAAATTTTCAATGACACGTCCTTGGGACGCGACAAAATGGCCAACTCAGGCCTCAAAGAGCCACCTTCAATCTCACCAATGACAGCTACGGGGGTGGATTTGCAAAAGAGTAATTCTCAAGACATATGGCGCCAAAAATTATAGCCGCCTTTTGTTAGCAACTTGTCGCATAATAAACTTATTATCATGTAGTCACGTAATGGGCCGCTTTTTTGCAGTTAATGTAGAGGAATTTTGGTGCGGAATATAACGAAGTCCCTTTAATTAAGGGATTAATAAAACTAATTTTTAAGTTTTTATACTAAAAATAACAGGTTTACAACGACTCGGATTTATTTGTACTTAATATTCCTGCGTTTGACCTTGTACTAAAACTACCGTTGTATTGGTACGTAGTATATTGAGTCTCGTAACATTTTAATAGTTTAGGGATTTTTTATTTTGTTGTGCTGTATTAAGTCAAGGTAATCCCGTATTAAGGTATATATATATCAAAGAACTCTGGTTTAATAGCGCATCTTAGATATATTATCTCTTCTTCACTGAATCAAAATAAAATTACGCTCTTCGCACCTCAGAGAAGTCTGTTTATCTTACTACACTGCCCGCAAGTGCGACACGTTCGGGGCAACTTAGACCCCGTATAGCAGTGAATGTGTTAGGGCATAGAATTATGTTAAATTATCTTTTGTTAATACATCAACACATGGCTGCGCAAGACGAGTTTTACTACAAATTCAATTAATGCCTTTTGAAACGTATCTCCATTTTGGTAACTTCGTTACTTTGGTGCGTTTGTTTTGAAAATTACTCGAATGCCACTGTTATTGTTAGAACGGTGTTACAATATATAAGAAGAATACTTGGAATGACAATCCGAGTAAATCTTGCCTATGCCCTAGATAGTTAGTTTCACCTTATTCACTAGATGTCGCTGGCGATTCTTCTTAACTATGTACAAACATCTGGTTTATTCGCACATTTTTAAACATATAAACTGTCTGAATTTCCTTACGTCAAATTTGAATTCTATGAATCTCATACATAATATGAATATTTCAGAGAAAAATAATTTTGTTTTCATATATATAAAATTAATTATTATTAATAATTTCTACATATAAAAATCAATAATTATTATTAACCTTCTGTGTATCGACTTTTTGTACATTCGTAGAATATAGATTTAATTAAGTACATTCTGTAATTTTGCATCTTAAAAAATGTGGTAAGAGCGAGACATCGAATTTAGGTAGTTGCATAGAATGTAAGTAAAGTTTAGTAGTATTGTTTTATAATTATCAACACCAGTAAACTTTAAAGAAAGGACGATTCTTAAACCCTCTAAGAATTCAAGGTTTATGGTTCTTTTAAGTTTCATTTTGATTGTGTAATTGTCTTTGCCAGTATTCTTCTTCAATGGTAGTCTGTTTGTTTCATTGAAACACCCCACACTTACAAATATACTACTTTGGAGTGACTGATAAATGCCAATGTACTATAAACCACTGTGGTCAGTGCCCTCAGCACGAGTTCTTCATACTTCACAACGTAAAAAGTTGCCATTTTTCGATGTACTACAAAAGTCTAACTTATTTCTGAGGTCTTCTAAATCAAAGTAAATATTTTCAAAAGCGTCTATATCACGATAAATCGATTATTAACATTATTTATAGTTTGTTTGATTGGTAACGATTTTATTTTTTCCAACTGTATGAAATCAATTTTGTTAGTTGCAGTTGGCTTAGTAGCTTGCACAAGTTTCATCAATGATGTGGGTTTGAATCGTATGTACTATTTAGTCAGATTTTTTTACTTTAATGTAATCTTAATGAAACCTACATATCTAATCGAATCATCAATATGCGAACCCACTAATCCACATTAAATTAGTTATGGGTATAGAGTCTATGCCTTTAAAATGAGGATACTGAATTGTGCCCAGCAGTACTCTAATTACCCGAGGGCCTAAAGGTTGTTTTTGCAGATTCTTATACAGTATCTAAACAAAGTGGAAAGTTATGCTATGATTTAGAACTACCAGTATATCTAGACCATGTGAATTTCACTAAGCGATTGTCCAAAAGCGACCGCATTGGGCCTTATTGTTATATAATTCGATTCGCATAATTATGATTCTGAATACAAAGCACACAAAATCGATTTGTCTAAATACCTCAATAAGTAAACTTTTAGAATCACGTATAAAAACGAACACTGCCTTATATCATTAAAATGTTCTGTCAAGGCTCTACGTCGCAGCACGCGGCGTGTGGAGGATGCCATGTGAAATGTGTTTTTTTAATGCATTCACGGCTTGGCAACTAGGCCTTTAAGCCAGTGCGAAACGTGGAGGCCAGAATGAGAACCCGCACCAAAGGCACAGGTTTATTGTCCGATGCATCGGAACGCTGTACACTTACGAACTAGCAAGATAACCTATCACCTAAGGCATCACTCAGTTGTCGTCGTCCTCGTGTTTCCGCTTTTTACCCCGGGTGCTCTCCTCGGGAGCGCCGTCCGCGTTCTCATCACCTTCTGGCGGAGATAAACACGGAAAACGTATATATATTATCATTTATACCCATTACAGACACGCACATACATATTATAATGTATTGTTACGTGCGAGCACTGCACTTAGGATTTAGGATTGGAAGAAAACACCAGTTTTTAATTTAACTCTTTTATCAATTTACACAGCCGCAAAACGCACGACTAACGATGCACAGTTCCGACGATAAGGTGTCTCGTACACAATTCCGTCGCCGATATTGCGTAGACCACCTGCCGCTAATGCAGTGTTCACCTTCAATATTACCGCGTGTAGCTCGCTTCTGGTTCGTCTCTCGAACTAGACTTCACTTAGCTGTCCAGAAACTTATAACTAAATTCACCACTTAACTCATCACTGTCTTCTATTAACCTTCTCTTCCAACTCTTCCGTATCACACTTGTCATTTCTTCTAGAACCATACTTTCGTTATTCTTTTATTTACTATCTGACCCTTTCTAAACATCTATCTATCTCTTTCTATTCCTTCCCGAACTCTCTGTACTAGAACATTCGTTGATCGTCTATCGCTTTCTGAAATATATCCGTCCTTGTCTTTTCCTTCCAGAATCTTCTACCTTTTTCCAAAAGTCTTGCGACTGGATTACGTTGCCGGAAAGTTCTACTCTCGGTCGCCATAGTATCAAATAAAATCACAAATATAACCGAAAACAACAAATGCAGAAGCATAACGTCTGGATGGTCGTAATTAAATCAAACGCGCAAAGTCCATCACCAATAGATTCTCGAATGTACACAAGTCACGCCCGTATCGTAATCGTTGCTTGACTGGCCCCTCTCTCCGTCAACCCGTCGTTTTATACCTGACAAATGTGCCCGTATCGTAGTCGACGGAATCCGCAACACCTGGCTAATTATTCAGCCGTAAGCGGTCGTAAACGAATACAATAAAACAATAGGTTGTTCTCTAGAAACGTATGCAAATAAATAAATAAAGCAAAGAAGACGATCATAAAAGAATTACAATTAGTTCAAATGCCGAAGGTAATAAAATGTGTATTTTTACAGATTAGGAGTGGAATTTGTTTTTATCGGAACTATCTTAGGTTCTGACAAAAAAAACCCTAATCTGTAATAAAAGGTGTATTTTTACAGATTAGGAGTGGAATTTGTTTTTATCGGAACTATCTTAGATTCTGACAAAAAAAAACCTAATCTGTAATAAAAGGTGTATTTTTACAGATTAGGAGTGGAATTTGTTTTTATCGGAACTATCTTAGATTCTGACAAAAAAAAACCTAATCTGTAATAAAAGGTGTATTTTTACAGATTAGGAGTGGAATTTGTTTTTATGGGAACTATCTTAGGTTCTGACAAAAACAAATTCCTAATCTGTAATAAAATGTGTATTTTTACAGATTAGGAGTGGAATTTGTTTTTATCGGAACTATCTTAGGTTCTGACAAAAAAAACCCTAATCTGTAATAAAAGGTGTATTTTTACAGATTAGGAGTGGAATTTGTTTTTATCGGAACTATCTTAGATTCTGACAAAAAAAAACCTAATCTGTAATAAAAGGTGTATTTTTACAGATTAGGAGTGGAATTTTTTTTATGGAACTATCTTAGGTTCTGACAAAAACAAATTCCTAATCTGTAATAAAATGTGTATTTTTACAGATTAGGAGTGGAATTTGTTTTTATCGGAACTATCTTAGGTTCTGACAAAAACAAATTCCTAATCTGTAATAAAATGTGTATTTTTACAGATTAGGAGTGGAATTTGTTTTTATCGGAACTATCTTAGATTCTGACAAAAAAAAACCTAATCTGTAATAAAAGGTGTATTTTTACAGATTAGGAGTGGAATTTATTTTTATCGGAACTATCTTAGGTTCTGACAAAAACAAATTCCTAATCTGTAATAAAATGTGTATTTTTACAGATTAGGAGTGGAATTTGTTTTTATCGGAACTATCTTAGGTTCTGACAAAAACAAATTACTAATCTGTAATAAAATGTGTATTTTTAAAGATTAGGAATGGAATTTGTTTTCATCGGAACTAACTTAGGTTCCGACACAAACAAATTCCTAATCTGTAAAGTCCACAATTTAAATGAAAATTATTACTTATATTCAAATATGAGCATTTTTAGAATGTTTACAGGTAGAGAGAGGATTTAAGGGATACCTTGTGCTTTTGAGTTTTGGTCGCCGTCTGCGTCGTCGTCCCCATCACCGTCCTCTTCGTCCAGATCCTCCTCCTCTTCAGCGTCGGAGCCGTCGTACAACGAACCGGCGGAGCTCACTTCCTCTACACAATGAATAGGGATATTTGTAATAAATTTTGACGAAATAGACTTTTTTCATTAAAATACTATCTTCTTCATTTTGAAATATCCCAATGAAAATAATTTTAAACAAAGTTTAAATCATCTTAATTATCATTGGTAGCTTGCAGATGCTGTGTAAAGTTGACTGCATACCAAATTTCTTTTTTGATGGGGGATGATTATCCTTATCAGTGATAAGATAAAGCATTAGAGTTATATTTGATAGTGAGCTGTCCATATAAAGGATTCGATTCGGCTATTGTTTCTCTCCTCCAAATCACTTTGGAGGCTGAAAACAAATCTTACCCATCACCACTAAAATTAGCTTGCAGAGTCCCCCTCCCCCCTCCCATACTTCCCACTCCTAATTATGGAGACGCCAGCTACTTAGATTTAACTCAAGAATAACTTAATAAACTTGAGCACCTTTGTATGGTATAAAGTATACGACAAAAACTTTTTATACGGTTCATATTCGAGTTATGCAAGTATGGCAACATTTCTGAATATCATAAAAAATGAAGTAGATGCCATTTCTTTTCCGCCGTAATTCTAACGTTCTTTGACTGCTTCATGGTATTTTATTTCTCCCTACTGCTCCACACGATACCTTAAAGAACACTTTGAATTTATTTCTTGCTCTTATAATTACATCCTTCCTAATTATTTACGAATTATTACGTATATTAATAATATAACTTTTTTTCAATAATTCTTTCACAGTTAAGGCTATCCTACATTGAAATACAGTGCTTGTAGTTGTCAGACAAGCAAAACTTCTATTAACATTTAAGAACATGGTCAGAAAATACTATCTGCAATATGAAAAAGAATGAAATATGAATTACTATTCTTCCATACTATGTCTTGTATATATAACGTTTGCGTATATTTATATAATCATAATTTCATATAGTTATATATTTATTATTAAAATGTTAATACTCCAAATATTGTTTTTTTGTTTAACTACCTTATTGTGTAGTATGTAACAGGTACATCATATCAATTTTAAACTACAAAGACCCCGTAGTTTTCAAGAAATATAGCTGTGACAGATAGATAATAATAGTATTTTTGGCATAACTTGTGAAACTATGTACTGAAATTATTAAAAAAATTTTTTTTACCAAGATTATCATTGTAGATGCAGCTGAGAGATAAGTTACTATCATCTGCTTCATCATCCTCAGACTCCTCCTCTACTACTTCGGACCCTGAAAAATAAACAAATTTTGTTAAATAGGGTATTATGCTATGCTTGAGATAAAATATTATATAATGAGAGACACAAAATGTTGATTTCAATTCTTAAAAATGTACACAAATCCTTGTTAGTCTTACGCAATAATGTATGTGCTAGTTTACAATACTTTTGACCGTAATCTGCTGGCCATGTATGCCATTTCTATTTATTTTTCCTTTGTTGCATTATAATAGGCGGCCTCTGTCCTTTGCCGGCTTATCTCACTGCAACGCCGCGGCTCCGGGTTCAATTCCTGGTAAATTTCAGAAACGAATTTTCCCCGTGATTTACTATGGTCTGGATGTCTGGGATCGGCCCCAGAGTTGTCAGTTGTATATTACCCATAACACAAGCGCAACTTGCTTAATACAGTATGTGTGTGTTTGCCTGCCGATTTTATATGTCAACAAAAACATATTTTAATAATAATTATAGATAATTTAAGAATTTCATTTAAGCCAGGTTGCCTGCAAGAGATCGTTTTCAGCGATAAAGCCGCCTTTTATTTTACTAGTAACTATTGTCTTGTCGTCCATTTTTATGTAATTTTTGTTTTGGTGAACAATAAAGTGTTGTCTATGTCTGCAAATCTTTTATACACATACATATTATCACGCCTGTATTCCATAGAGATACGCAGGGACAATGGATTTCTACTTGATATCTTTTGCTTCATATACAGTCATCTCTTCGAACATACATTTATTATAAGTGCTTTTTACATGACCACTGTTTAAAGTATCTACGATTTGATCATTGCGAATCTTTTTTTTTTATATTATTTTGTCTGTTTTATAAACCGCCATAATGGATTCTTGTAGTAGAAACATCTGCCAGTTTTTATAGACCGCAATTTATTTGTAAGAAACTATTTAATGCAACCATGTTTAGAAGGATGGTTCATAAGTCCTCCAGCGAATCCGCATTGCCTTGTGCGTGCATTTAATCACTATATTGTATCTCAGGTCTTATCAATCCTTTTCAAACTACGGCTCATTAAAGGTTTAAGTAGTTTACATACATTTAGTGACGTCATGACTATAGTGGTAGCGTTTTGAAAATAATCCTGTTTTTGAATGTCATTATATGCCACTTTGCGTACTTGTAATTTAATAAAATTTCTAGTGGTTTTATTATCAAAAGATCAAATTAAGGCACATTTCAAAATACCATGGTAGTAAGAAGTAATCTATTTTCCTCTCTCTAGTATAGATACGGGAGTGCAATTATTTTGACTGAAAGTGCGTAATTTACGCAGACTTCTGTTAGCAACATAAACAGTATTATCCCCGCAAATTGATAATGCGCTGGAACCTTGAATTAACATTCACGTGACGTCATCCGCAACTCGATATGTACGCGTACTCGCCGGCCAGTGATACTAACACTACTGAGTGTTCGGCTACGGTTATGTCATCAAAATGGCGGCCAGGCGCATTAGCAATTTGCGGCGATAATACTGCGTCCCGCGCTTGTCTGGTCAGTACCGCTAGCAACGCAACCACAACGCACGTGTAATTTTTTACTTTCGCTCCGAATTAATTAATGTTGTTATGTTTAGTTTTACTTGCTTTTTTTAAGTTAATTGTTTTCGTTGTATGTTATTTTCATAGCAAAATAAGAAAAGGGAAAGTCTATCGTGGGGGAGAACCGTATATTATTTTAAAATGCTTACATTTTTCGAGAAAAAAAAAACAAAAAGGGTTGACTATTATACCCGTTGAGCGTGCGTTTCATCGCGCTTTTTATTGTCATGTGCTATTAGAAATATAGTCGGAGAGTATCTATAGTGTGAAAAAAGAAATACCAACTCTCAGAAAGATATTATACTTTGCGAAAATAAAATTGATTTTTCCCGGTCAAAAAAATTCAATAAGGAAAATACTAAAAGAAAAGCTAGGCTACAAATTTAAAAATATTACACATTTTCTTGCACAGAAACCGGATCTAACCTGGAGGGCAAGATATTTACGCCGCTCTAAAGAATTTGACGAAGTTGGCGCTGATAAGAAACCTGTCACATGTCTTGACGAAACCTGGGTTTACAGCTATTACACCGTCACTAAATGCTGGCAAAACTCTTTAACGCTAGTGTAAAAAAGAATTTCAATCTGGGCCAAACATGGATTATTGTTCACGCTGGGAATGAGAACGGCTTCATACAAAATGCAGAATTCGTTTACAAATGTAAGAGTTTCACAATTCGACCGAGTCAATTTTTTATTAGTTTTATGTAAAGTATATACAACATAAGTTTATTGCAACAACTATTTATGTAACCTTTTTTGTCAACCCTACTGAACATCGAAGCGTGAGGTCATGAGTCGGCTATAGGTAAACCTTCTGCGCATGGGTAGTAGGCTACAAATTTTGGCGTGAACCTTGTGATATTTTTGGTAGCAATTATTTATTTATATCTTTACTTATTTTTTCTGTAAATATGTACAAGTATTTTTGTACATTATTTTGAATATATGTTTATACTTGTTATTATATTGAAAAATAACGTCAATTAAGCATCAATTGATGGTAGACAATGATGCTTACTTTTTAAAAGGTACCCCATATGGAAGAGCAGACCATAAATAGTATATAAAACCATTGGCAGAGAGGTTCTGCTCTCTTCACACCTTTCGTCAATACTGTCATCAATCACCAATGGGCCCAAATCTAGGTTCAAATCTGCAAATTAGTTTACCAGTTATATGAATTTACGCTGTGTAATTCAACCGCATGGTGATGTAATGATTAAAAATGAAGATTATTTCATATTTATTCTTTAATAAGCAAGAGTTGTGTTTTTGTGAAAAACTCAAATGTTTAGTGAAATGTAACTATTCAAGCTGTCACAAGGAAATATGTTATGACATCAGTCAAAGACCTACTTTTTCAACTCATGTTGATGTAACCAACTTTATTTATAACTAGCATTTGCTCCGCGGTTGTGGCGCATGTCGATCCCTAGGCTTTAATTTACTTACACAAAAACTTAATTCGGCTTTTTACATATAATAACAACAAGGAAACTAAGTCCATATACTCGTATTATAGTCTACACCACTGTCCAGCAAACATAAGAGGCGAGTCGAAGCTTGTCTATGAAAACATATATATATTCATTAGTGAATTGAAAAAAAAACGCGATTCAGCGCCATCTATTTTGCTAATGTCTATTCAAAGGAAACTACTTCATTTATTGGGACAAATTTATCCAAGTGTTAACTCGGGTTATAAGCCAGGACTATTTCGAATCAATTTATATAAGTTCGGTAGTCTCCAAAAATGATGCAATCACAGTACTCTTTTTCGCTATTTCCGTCTATCCTACGGAAACAATGTCATTTATCGGGATAAAATACTTTTAGCATAACTTAGGATATTCCTATGCCTTGAGATATGAGCTAGCTCTGTGTTGTGTGTTCATTTAATTTCGTTCAGTAATTTTCATATGATGCTGTAACAGATAGATAAATTCTAAAAATTGTATTTTCGGAATCTGCTGGTCTTAAAATCCCATCCTGATTTATTTCACACTTTTAAATGCATTGTACAAATCGAGCCATTTCCAGATTTATTATAGTTTAGATATGAATACAAACCATCATCACTATCGTTTCCATTCATTTCATCCTCTTCATCACTGTCCTCTGCTTCTCTATCAACTTTGTCAAATCTAGAAACAGGACAAAATAAATAAATGACTAAGTAAGTAATATACATGACATAAATGAAGACGTGAGTGGATGAAGGTGATATGTCGCATATTCATCATAATTTCATAAGTCGATACCAAATGACTACAGACCTTAGACCATAGATATAAGGCATATTTAAAAAAAATATAGTTGAAAAAGGTGTTAAGTTCAGTTCAGTTTAAAACAAAAGTAAAACTTTTATCTCGATTTACTCAGAATTGGAATTATGCGACTTATCACCTTCATCCACTCATGTCTTCAAATCTTAGTCTCATTTTTTTTCTATTGCGAACTTGACAGACACACAGACACATTATACCTGGTTTCTGATGTTACTAGTTATGACTTCAATAACAATTGATTCCATAGAGCTACGTAATAGATAAAGGCTTTTGTTTATAGCCTACCAAAAATGCACTATTTTACTACCAATAAATTCGAAATACCTGCCAGAATGGATAAATGCTCACCAAATTGTGTTTCATGAAGTATTGTAGAAATGAAGCTATTTTCCTTTTGATGCTATGCCATAAAAATATATAAACTTCTTTAAAGCTAATTTAAGACCAAATATTTTACATTATCGCTAAATAGATATTACCAATATTTTGTTTCTTCACTTCCAATTTAGTCATTTTTGCTGAGGCAAAAAGCAGTCATTCACATAATTTTTTTAAAGAACTAACAAAAGAAAATAATTATTGAATCAACAGAGTTTTTTAGATTTAGCTGGACGCACTGTCTTTCTCTTCTCACTTTCTTTTCATAGCGTCACATTCCGGTGGCGGCTGTGCTGGTTGCTGGGTAAATACTTAGTTTAACAATAATATATTTTGGATTGAGGTTGGATAATTTGATTACACTTAAACTATTTAGAACTGTAATTTTCGGTTTGAATGTTAGTGTTTTAGTAAAACAATATTTGGTGAGCATTTATCCATTTTGATAAGCAAAAAGAATTTAAATACAAAACGTAAAATTATTCTGATGAGTGTATATTTATTTTGGAACGTAAAACCTTTTTTTATAGGCACCTGGGTATAGAGTGAATTAAATTTATATGAAGTAATATATTTTACTTAGGGCTTAGTCTAAGGGGCAAAAAATATTTTTGGTGAGCATTTAAATTGTACACACCCATAGATAAACTTAGATTAACTAGTAACCTACAAATAGTACCAAAACTCGCCGCTAGATGGATCTATTTAAGAAGGAATATCTAATATTTATTTACATCAAACAAACAAGTCAACAATAAAATACCAAACAAAAATCTGGAATAGCTCTAAACGCCTAATATTGCTCAGTTTTAACTATTGTACGATGGTATGTTCAAAAACGCAATTTTATAAGTTACTAGCTGTCCCGGCAGACATTGTCCTGTCCGGAAAAGCTTCAATCGAGAGTTTATAATTAACAAATAAAAAATAGGGGTTGATCATAGAGACCACTAAGAAGCTGAGCCCAGGTCAACTTTATCTTTACATACTCTGTCTATATGTCTAACAAACTTTAAGCGGTTTTCAGCATTACATAGACAAGCTTTCACTGAAGATTTTTCAACGTAATTATGTTTTTATATAGTATGTAAGTAGTCAGTTTTCTGATCTAATGTGCATATTGTTACTATAAGCACATGCTAACAACAGTGAAGGAAAATATTGTGATAACCAAACTGTAAAACCTGCCAAGCCGCCTTGGACAAGTGTGGTGGGTATACTGTCTGTTCTCGCTATAATGGGAGGTCGAACCCAAGAGTGGGACATTCATGGGCTTATATTAGTATTGTTATATATTATCTATAAGCCATAAACGCAACATTACAGAAACTAGAATGCCATCCCGAACAAACAAAATTTACTAAAAAGAATTTGACTTGTACTGAATTTTGAAACTTACCCATCTAAATATTTTAGAGCTGGGTGTAAAGCAAACACCTTACTTCTGTAGTCTTCTATAGATGTGACTTCGTTGTTGAACAAATCCAGGTTCTTTAAATTTTCAAACCCACTTAGTGGCTTCAAAACTTCTAATTCTGATATCTTATTCCCAGATAGATTCAAATGTGTTAGTTTCTTGCAACCACTAAGGAAATTAAGGCCAGAGGATATTCTGTTGTCAGAAAGTTCCAGTTTCTTTAGCATTGGCAGAGTTGGAAACCCTTTCAGACTGGTGAGACCAACATTATTCATACTGAGGATTTCAAGGTTGGTGTACTGGTCTGTAAGCCCCACTACAGAGGTACTTCGACAGTTGTCCAAGTTTAGCTCTTTGACCTGGAAAAAGAAAAGTGTATATACAATTTAGGGCCAACTTTTCAATCATAAGGTAAAAATTGTTCAAAGATAAGATAGTCATAATCATCATTTTCATATTTAAAAATCGATATAATTCACACATTTGATTTGTTAACATTTATCATAAGGGCATATATACACTTTATTTGACAAGTCATAAATTAAAAAAAGTGGCAGAACTAAAAACAGTTTTAGGGTTTATATGTAAATCGAAGTGTATTCCTAAATGCAAATCACACTTTGTTATCAACAAAACTGACATAACCTTCTTTATCTAACGTAGGCTGCGCTTTGACACAGTGGTAATGAGATTAAGGGTAATTTGAATTTAGGAACATATACCTTATATATATAGCTACTAGATCTGTCATTTGGGCTAGGAAACATGTTATTAGGGTCCACAAAAAAGTTTTGAATAAATAATGGGAAAAACAAAATGCATTTGATAAACAAGGTTATGCCACTTTGTTGATAATAAAGTGTGACTTATGCTTAACATATCAATACTAAAACTGTTTTTGAATTCAGTAAACAAGTTTTGAATTAATAGATTGTTTTTTAAATACAAAAATAGTTTTTATTGCACATGGCTCTGCTCGCTTGTTTGTGTGCTTTAATCTAAAATCATGACCAGTGACTAGAACAGTGACTTAGGTTAGGTTATGTTGGACTTAAAACCAAAGCGAACTAAACAAATGACTTAAAAAACCCAGTACAGACTGGTCACCATCATTGCAATATAAAGAAACAAATGAATGAGAAAAATAAATATTAACTCACGGGGGTTGCAGAAGGGAGAAGTATCTCTTCATCATCTGCCCTCCTACTACTTAAAGTCAGTCAGTAACCACTGTCTCTTGGTCTAGTGGTTATATATATATATACAAGGTATATTTATATCCCTAAACTCAAATGACCCTTAAATCTCATGCTTCTGGGTTAAATTGAAGTCCAAAATATTACTACTAAAGTATTTTCATATTAGTGCGAAATTGTACATTTGTAGTGCGAATCGCAAATTCACAGCGCAATTTCTTAAAGCGGTTTGCGCGAGAGTGTAGAGCAGGCTTAAAAAACTTTCGTAAATTTCGCAATTATCTTATGTGAACTGAACGTGGAAATTATTGATTAAAATGAATAGGCAATAAATACAATTTGATGCATTATCTGAAATTAACATTAAGATTTCGAATGGAAAAACGAAATTAAATTTGATACGTATTAAAAAGCGGACGTTAACTGGGCAAACATTTTCATTCTTTTTTTTGTACTATAAGATACAAAATGATTAACTATGAATATGGTATTATTACTTGTAAAAGCGTTGTTTATTTTTTTAATGCAGTAAATTATATAACAAACAGAAAATTAGAAGTGTATGTTAATAAGGAATGATACTGGCTAGTTGATAAATCCGTGGGGAAAATAAGGTTGAGCAAACGTCAAAACAGTGTTAGTTGTCAAAGGTTCAGGCGTAGTTAGTAAAATCTCGAAAATTTGTGACTATTTCATGAAAATATTTATTGTATCTTAACAGGGATGTGTACGGATAATGTTTTCCGCCATGAAATGTATCTAGCGCGTTTTCTTCATGTGTAGAAATAGAAATGTTTTAACTTTGCAATGGCGGATGACACGAATCATCGCGACGCAATAAAAATGGCCGCTATATTGGTAAGGCGTGCGTCAATAATGCGACTGCATTTTTGTGTAAATGGAATGAAATAACTGATGTTTACAATCTGAATCTTCATTACTTCGAAATATGGTACATATCATGCTTTAAATAGGTTTCCATGAACGTATTCATCATTTGGGTGAAAGGGCGCGAAATTATGGACTGAATGCAGTTCTTTATTTATGAAACAGGGAAACGTTTTTTACTGTAATTAATCAATCTCTTTCAGGCTAAATAGAGAATCACAGATAAATATATCCGCTTATAATAAAATATTGTTAATTAACAATTAAAATTACAATGACAATCTATTTAATCAATGAATCGTGTATAAAACTACAAAAATGCAGAAAATACTAATTAAATCAGGCCATAAAAAGTGAAATGATTGGCTCTATGTGGCTTTTCCTTTCTACAGAATAATATACTACATAGAGGATACATCACACGTCCGACATCCATAAGTTTCGACACTTAACCTCAATAATGAATATTTACAATAGGATGGTGCATATTAAATAACATACATATTAAGTTAAACAGAGCATTGTATTATCAGCTATTTTTTATGATCAGAGAGGGAAATGATTGATTATTAGAATTAAGAAGTAATAACCGCACATGAATGAAACGTAACAATCGGTAATGGCCAATTTCTATACACAGCATTGCCACATCTTAATTTAAAAAGTGAATTTGCATTTTATACTGATCTGAAACATCACACATAAAGAATTACCAAGATTCTCTTATAATTAATAGTATTTTTAATCAAATACACCTAGGTACCTGATGAAATACGTATCGACAAAACATTCCAATACATTGGAAAATATATTCGTTTACCTTTGAAGGATCTCTTCCCCTTGATTCTAAGGCGACTCTCTTCTCCATCTTAATCGTTGTCTTCAGTTACACTTTTATAACACTTGAATTTTGATTTTCCTTTATAATAATTCTCTAGGAACTAAATCACTAAGCTTGGGTTTCAAAACAGAAGGAAACTATAGATACACGAGTGACGTCGTACTAGCAGCGCCGCCTGGAGTGACAATAATACAACAAGACCACATTTCGTTATAACACTTTTATTGTGACAAATTAAATAAGTTCACATATTTTTTTCATTTTAATGTAGAAATTAATTAAAAATAAATTTATTCATTTTATTAAAGCTGTATTTAGTTTGATAAATTCGAATACAGGAGCTTAATAAGTTATTAGTTGAGAAAGGAAATGAATGTTAGGTTGGCGAAACTGTATTGTGGCCAGCCTGGCTAATGGAAGGCGGCAATTATGAATAATGTTGTTGGCAAGTAGCCGGTGAAAGCATGTTCAATTTGTATACGAGTTTTGTTTGTTCAAGTAAAAACAAATCGAAAATATTTTTATTTTTATCAACAAGATTTCAATATATAATGGTTTATAAAGCCTAATGATTTTATGTAAATAAAGTTTTATCACAATTTTTTATCAGTCAGAGTGATAAGCGTGGTATATAGGTGCCATATATATTATAATTTATGAATGATTTATTTTAGAGATTATAAAATACGAATTAATGTTTAGTGCAGGTGCCTGGTTAACTGGTACCGTAGACTGTAAGATTTGTACGTGACATGTAAATTATTTTTTTACGGCATATTCGATTCCATATTTATTTTTAATATCTACAGCAATTATTATCTGCATCAGTTGCTACTTTCTAAACTATTTATTGGGATATTTCTAAAATATGAGTTTCCTGTAGTTTCATATATGGCATTGTTCATATTTTTATTATATACCTACCTACTAGGGAATTTTTATGTTAATTTCATTCATTTTGTAAACCACTATGTGGTAGAATGTACTGTGCGTCTAAAATTGTATAACACTACTTTCTTACAAATAAAGATATTGATTGATTGATTTACATGCGGTTTCAGTCGTATACATTTCAAAAGCCTTGTTGTTATGCGGATATTTCTTTTCTGGGATAAAATCTAAGCTTCATTCGTAGCCCCCTACGAAATTGCATAAATAGTACTATATAAAAATGTATGCTGATAAGTACATATATATATACCTACATTACAAGAAAGTGTTCGTGGTTTAGGCCCCGTTCGTACTAATGTATTAACGACTGTTCATTTGCCTTATTATCGGTTATAATTTCACATAATAATTATAAGCTCCATACAAGTAATGTCAAAACTCAACCGATGGTAGGGAAAGTAAATGAATAGTTAGAAATAGGAACCGGCCACTAGTGATCTTAGCTAAAGCTAAACCCTCATTAGTCCAAAAAACTAACAAGTGTTGGATTTGATTCCGAGCTGGATAAATTTTGCTAACAATTTTCTATGATTTTCATTGGTTTGGATGTCTGGGATCAGCCCCAGATTTGTTCGGTGTATATTTAAATAAGGCGTAACTTGGTTAGATTGAGAACATACGTACAACGGTTTGTAAATCTTAAAACTAAGTGTATAATTTATCTGTGCGTGTGTATGTCACTGAACTTTTCTTACACTGCTGGACAGATTTTGATGAAATTTTGTGCGCGTGTTTTAAATTCATAATTGAATCCGGTAGATGCGCTGCAACCGAGTTCCATATTTTAATTTATTAAATACCCATACAGGTGATTTGTTAAGTTACTTCACGGCACAAGTCAAATTGATAACAATGCGAAATTGCGAAAAACTCAAAAGAGTTTGGGGTAGATTTTGACGAAAACTAAAGTGGTACTATCAGATATTTGTAAAATCAATTACCCTTGTCGATTTATTGATAACCGAAACGAATAATTTTGAAAAAAAAAACAGTATTACAATAGAAATTATAATGTAGTTTCAGGATCCATTTTTGTAAAGAAATGTCAAACGGTGGAACGTGACTACAACTCTCGTTTACATTACGTCCGTTTCCACGGCAGCAAGCAGGAAAGTGGCGTGTGAAGTTGGTGACATGAGTACTGTGTGTTCAAATAAGTTGCGCTTACATATTCGCGTTGCCACTTCTCTCGTCACCTTCTTGCTTGCTTTCGTGTAATATAATTTATTATTAATTTACAAACTTTATCGAGACACACAGAGGATCGCCTGGTAGCATCTTACGAGACCAAGACTAGTCTATACTACCTCGGACAACGCATTAGCGTTGCCATTTTGCGTATAGTCTTATTTAGTTTAATTTGTAGAAATTGTGTGTTAGAAATTTAATTAATTTTATTATTATTTTTTGTGAGGATTATTTACATTCTTATTAGAATCTCATTTAGTTTCCTTAATTCATGAGTAATGTGACACTACATTATGACAAGTCTTTCCTGTGACATATTTCAGCATTAATTCTTTTGAGAAAAGTTTAAACATTTTAAGCAAATGTATATTTTGTGTATTTAATAAAATCTATTTAATTATATAAAGTTGTATAATATGTTACAGAAATAAATACAACAACGTAAACAATCCAAATTATTATTTACAAATTATGGCAACCAAAAACAATAAATTGTTGTTTTTGTTTCGGGAAGTCCGATATCTTTTAATAGCCGTTTTTATATTCTCAATTATACTTTATAATAGATGCCAGCCCTTGGAAAACGACATCACGAAACGATTACCTCACGATGCGTTGAAATTTGTAATGTATAAAGAAAAAAAATCAAACAAACTTGACATTGTGCAAATGAGAGAAATTGTAAAGGAGCGCAATGATTTACAACAAGTACGGAACTTAGAAAATTTTGGTCCTATAAAGAATAATACTCTAATTTTAGTCATATCTGTTGGGAAATTTGTATACAATCTAAAATACCTAATAGCTTCGCTTTCACAAGTGAAAGGCATAGAAGATACTTTACTAATATTTTCCCATTCGTATCTAGATGAAAACGTAGACAATATAATTATGAGCATAGAATTCGCTAGAGTACTTCAGATTTACTATCCATATTCAATCCAACTGTTTACTCGGGAGTTTCCAGGGTATAACTTTCACGATTGCCCTTATTACACGAGAATGAAAACGGCAGAAGCTAACAATTGTACTGGTGCATTTAACCCAGATCTCCATGGACGGCATCGTCAACCCGGACGCACTGAGAAAAAGCATCACTGGTGGTGGACAGCTAACAGGGTATTCGTAAGTCTAAGGTGTACTGCAAATCACGAGGGACTTGTATTGTTTCTACAAGATGACTTCTATATTTTAGATGATTTTATTTATATGGTTTCACGTATGAAAAAAATAGCAACTTCTTTTAATAGATGTGATTTTCTGTCTTTGGGATCTGATTCCTTGTCGAATTATGCATCAAGTATGCCATATATTGTCGAGCTTCAAACTTGGAATCCTGAACACCACTCATCCGTTTTTGGATTCAACGCAGTTGTATGGCATAACATCGCGTCTCGTTACAACATTTTCTGTTCCATCGATGATAGTTCATGGTCACGTTCTCTGTTTTATGTTTCGTCAAGTCGCAAAGATGGAAAAGGATTCAAAGTCTTGTCGAGTACATTTCCTAGAGCATTCAAAATTTCTAACAGAATTTGGAGGAGTTGGTTAAGACGTGACGTTACCGAAAATGTTCTGAAAGTATTGGATTTGACGCAAAATATTCACCAGGAATTATTTCCTCTTTCATTGAAACCTATGTTAATTTGAATTTGGAACTCGATGAATACGTTTCTTATGATTTTGGTAAAAGTGTCGGTGGCTGGAATGATCCCAGAGACAAAATGTTGTGCATGAATATGACAGAACGCAAAAGAAAGAAAGTGTTGTTGGATATGCAAAATATAATTTCAAACTGAAATTCAGAAATAAATTTAAAACCAATTTTATTGTTTAATAATTTTGGAACGATAATTACTAACTATTCGCCCAGAATATTGATTCTTCTTTTATGGTTTAGTGTGTTGAGCACTAGATGTTATAGGCATATGTAGTTCAGCCTTATTCGTGTCATATTAATACAATGTCGTTCCAGTCGTTCTTTCTAATTGTTATTATCTTTGTTAGCTTCTGCCCGCGACTTTGTCCGCGTGGAATAGTTAAAAAAAACCCGATTTTGAAACATTCTTCATTGCTGCTCCTATCGGTCTTAGCGTGATTATATATAGCCTTCCTTGATAAATAGGCTATCTAAAACTGAAAGAATTTTTCAAATCAGACCAGTAGTTCCTGAAATTAGCGCGTTCAAGCAAACAAACAAACTCTTCAGCTTTATATATTAGTGTAAGATTTGGCAAAATTAGCAAGTTAAAGTGGCAGTGGGCTGGTTACGTCTGCCACAGGACCGATGGCGGATGTAGCAGACGAGTCCTGGAGTGGATATCGCATCTCGGTAAACGTAGTGTCGGCCGCCTTCCAAGCCAATGGATGAATGACATGTGCAAGGTCGCCGGTAGGCGCTGGATGAGGAAATCAGAGGGCAAGGATGATTGGCGCCGTCTTGGGGAGGCCTACGTCCAGCAGTGGACTGCGGATGGCTGACGACGACAACGATAAGATTTGGGGTTCATATTAATTATAAATCCTCGTCCTCGAAAACGTTTTTAACGATTTAGTTTGTGTATTTTTTGGATCCATATTTTTCGAACCTCTTCTAATTTTCTGGTTCAAACAGTTAGCGATAGTAACTATATACGTACATATCGGATATCAAATCTTATTATAAACCGTTCAGTCCCAAAAACGGTAAGAAGTAACAAACAAGGTAATTAAATACAATTAAGCTCTTTATGCATTGATTTGAACATATATAAAATATTTTACCTTGCAACTTGTAACATCATAACTCATGTACTTAATAGGTACTGCGGGTTATGTCCAGACAAAATTACAGTCGCGTCTGGAACAAAGGATGGTGTTGCATATTGGCACTTTAGGATCGCGTGTCGCGTCGGTAGTCGGCATTCGGCGGGTTGGCTGGCGGTAGTGTCGCTTGTCGGTGTCGTCGGGAGGTGAAGTTGGACTTCAGGACGCGGTCGGCGGGGGGCAGCTGCCAAGCCTGCGCACGCAGCCTCGGCCCGGCCACAAGCAACAGTCTGTTCGCGTGAGCCGTCGCTCGCGACTTACCCAAACCACGTTGCATTAAAATGTCCCATGGTAAGCAGCCAATAACACCATAGCCCTATAACAAACTGCCAAATTCAAACGTAAGGACACTATGATTCCGGAGATCCCTAAAAATATCACCCGCGACGACGTTTTCAGTTATGAGTTCACTCAAGTTTTCATTATTTATTTACGCTACTTCGGAACGGACTGAACTAATTTATAATTAATGCAAAAAAGTATTACTTTGAATGAAGTAAAATTTAGATTTGTGATACTCATTTTAAAAGCTTTTATTACATTAAGGAAAAATCTAATGCAAGCATAATCCGGTGAAATAACCCCGCCGCGGGCACTAACGTCCATTAGCAACAATGGGTTTGAAGACATAAAAGGTTTGCTAAAAAAATATTTTTGAAAATAATGTTCTATTACGTTAATAACGTTCCGAAAACTGTTGTGTTCGAACAGTGTTTGTTTTTCGGAGAGCAATAAAGTCGTAAGTAAAAGTTTTCAAGTTAGTTTTGGCGTATATGTAAGTATACATGCATGTTATTATATTACAAGTATTTTCCGTGTATATCACGACGGTTAATTGTAGATTATAAGACATCCGTTATACACGATTAGTCCCGTTAGGAAACAACGCCAGAAAACAATAGGTACTTAATATTCTTTATATTATTATTCTTCATCAATCCATCCAAATCTAAGTTACACTAAATCAGTTTGTTTAGAGGTTTGTGTGTTTGTTTGTTACTTCTATCATTTTTTTGGAGCCAAGAGCAGGCAAACATGGAAACGGTTTATAAATAAAAAAACGGTCCACTTGAAGTAAAATGGTCACCGTCCCAAAGGACGGTTGCAACGCGAATGGTGTTGCTAACGTATTGCTGACCTCTTGAGAATAAGCCGATTTTCATGAAATTGATAATATTTGTATGTATGTTGTATTTCGATAAAGGCGGTGGACTTAGGTCATTTGTTTATCCCCCAACGTCCCCCGACAAAAAACACAAAAATATCTAAGTTTAAAGAGAAATAAATGTTTTTTAAAACAATTTTGTACTGAAATTCTATCATCCATTTCTACATTTAAACACTTGATCACTGATCATTATTTATCCATTAAATAAAATTTGTTGCAGTAAATAGAATAAAATTATTGTTCGCATGTAGGTACATACATGGAATTTATATTATTATAATCATTTTAATTATTATCTAAAATATACCTATAGTAGTTTATTATGGTTTTTTGTTTGTTCTTAAACGGTATTTAACTAATTTTAATTTAGTTAAGCCACCAAATATGTTTTTTTAGAATCTTGGACACCGGGCTATGTACTTCTAAGAACTTTTTGATTCACTACTAGTACTATTCATTTATTTGCCTTATCATTGGTTGAATTTTAACATTACTTGGAGATGGAGATTATGCCAAATTTTAACTAAGCGTAAAGAAAAACAAACGGTCGGTAAGATATAGGAACTGACTATGATTTATGAAATTGTTTATTACCTAAGTTATTTTATTACTACGATTCTTGATCATAGTGATTTAGACTAATGTTTGAATTTTTTTATTATTCTTCCTAGTAATAACGATTCCTCGATTCCGATTCCTTCTTTACGACTGGGTGTGAAAGCTATGGTGGCATGAAAGTACGTCTATACTGAAATTTAGAATTATTTTCGTGGAATATGCAATTAAAATTATCAAAGGAGTAGATGTAGATCGATGAGAGTAGATCGGCCGCTATAATACCTACCATATTATAATTCAAAAGAACAATGCTACACTTTCGTATAGGTATCTCTTCTGTAGTTCAGGCGAGTTATATGACAGCGAGTTAGTGACCGATTCAATTCGGCTATTGAATAAGATGCGATAAAAGACTTGTACGTGCCTACTTATTGTTTTGTTGTTTGGATCAGATATCAAACGTAGGTGTATTCCTAAGGGATGCCGAGCCATGCCCACGATGCCAGCACCCTTATATAACGCCAGAAAGTGTCGGACTTGTGAAATATAAACAGGTTCAAAAGAATATTAGGTATGTTTAATGAAAGATTGGAAATTCCTCGAGTTTAGAGATCGCCAGAAGGTATCACCGGTATATCGATAACGGACACTAAAGCTCTATGGCCACCACTCGCTGGAGCCTAGATAATATAGAGTGGTCATTGGGAGAGGGGAAGCTAAGAAGTTGAAGGTAGCTTAAAGTAGATTAAAAAAATGGATTGAGTAGGTTCCTGAGATATTCTACCATACTCCCAAACAGTCTTGGTGGACGAGAGCGATAATTTACCGTTATCGAAGTTACGATTCTCAGCAAACGAACTACAAAGAAAAAGGAATATTCCATATAACTTTGTTTTATCTTCCAATTTTTAATTTAATGCGACCCTCTTGTGGCAGTTTAGCGCTGCTGTAAAATCAATTTACTTCAAAATTTACTGAACAAATTCCTTTTATATGAACTGATTTTTCATTAAACCCGTGCTTAACGGAGTCTAAATTGCCGTGAAACGTGATAATTAACTTTAAGGTCCTTCTGCGGAACCTTTAGGGGGCTACAATTAAGGCGGACTCATTTGCTAAGTTCACCGATGAAACAATAGGTGATTGAATGTATTTCGGTTGTGTAACTTCTTGTTCATGTTTATTTTAACTACAAACCGTAATTATGAATAGGACCCCAATATTTTGGCCTGACCTTAAAGTATGTTGGTTGTTTAAATATACAATACAATGTTTGAATTAATTTACGTTTGTTGTTGATAATGTCAGTTGTGAAATACAAATTCAATTTGTCGTTCTAGCTGTGATTTAGGGCCGATTTTCCAATCCCCATATAAAAGTTATTCATATAATATAACGTGCGAAAATTAAGCATCACATACGTATGAATAAAACACTTGGATTGTTTCACTTCCGAATTCAGTCAGGTTATAATATATTCCACTGATTACTTTGTCTGAAGATTGAAAAATGGGCCCTTAAGAAGTAAAATCGGGTCGGTTGTGGTCGGCGAAAAATAAAATTTATCTTATGGAGATTTGTGACGGGAAGTTTTATTTTCAAAAAGGAGATAAAATTTGGTGTAAATGAAAAATAGTGTTCGGGATACTATATTTTAAGCAGTGTGTGGAAAATTTCAAATTAAAATAAACTATGACTTTTCTAGCTACCTACCACAAAAACTCTGTTACGTCAACGTTGAATTTGGATGACTAAAATCTCTTACTAGGCTATATGGACTAGAGATCCTTTGCCACCCACTATTGTAATTTGTAACGAAGTAAAAGATCGATACTATAATGTTTTTAAGTTTTGTCCCAATTGTATACCTGTACAGCAGAGTTGATAATTGTTAGCTTGTGATACTTGAATAAAACTTCTTTAATTATTTTAGTGTAGTTTGTTTAAATATTATATTGCCAACTCTATCGGTCAGATACATTCTGTTATCAACCCCTAGGTTACTTTGGTTGAATGCACAAACCGTGCCTAGCCAAATCGAGAAGAAAAAAAACTAGATTTTGTAAAATAACATTTTTGATTATTTATGTGTATAATGTTTATTTTGTGCATGGAGGTTAGAAGTAAGGAGAACCATCTCTGTTTATGAAAAATGTCCATTGAGATGCATTAAATTAGGGTGGTGTCACTTTGGCATCAAATTTAATTTTAAGGAAAGTGCCAAAAGTTATTAGTGTGGTATTATAGTGTTTTAGTTTTATAAAATTAAATATTACACAATCTATAAGCGTAATATTCAAAATTCACGAAATAAAATCACTATTCATGTTCTCGAATAACAATGGTTTGAGATTATATTTAGTAAATTACTTTTTACTACTTAAATAGTTGATGTTTTATAGTAGTGTACTGTCACCAAAGTGTTTTTTTTTACTCTGCATACTTCGATTCGTCTACAACACCTACATTCATACCATACCCTTTGTCTGTGGACGGTTTTTGAACTGTTATTTACAGCTTACAACTTGACACTTCTTTAACTATATTCCTATATGAGATGATTCTCCTTACCTCTACTCTACATAATTTTATGGTTGTCTCTATAATTATGAAGGTATTAACTTCTACTGCAATTTTTAGATTATCTAGTCATGTGACAAACAGTTTCTAAAGTGTGATTGTTATTCGAAACACTTGTCCTAATCACCTGTAACATACTAGTGAAAAGAGAATTCATTAAAACAATCAAAAAACAGTTAAATTAAAAATTCCCAACGTTTATTCATAAAGGTCCCGGAAACGAGAGCAACCTCAAATTCATAATTTGTTATATAAGCAATGAAAACCTCATTTATATCGCTTACATCGCAAAATTTCCTTGTTTCAATTTAATCTTCGTCCGCCAACAGATGGTAGAAGAGAGCTTGAATGTGTAAACATATTTAATATGCTCAAATAGACGAGATTTACGTCGTAATCTAAATAAATGCTATAATTATGAGGTGTGATAAAGAGTCTTGCAAGCAACGGCAAAGTCTAATCAAAATTCATAGATTTATGTACCTAATCTTTCCCTTTCTATGTATATAATTCTTTCCCGTAGTTTTCCCGTTTCTGTTTCTCATGATATATCCATAATATTACATAACATTGTGAAAGTACCGCCTCTGTGCATTTAAGCTATTAAAAAAAACTGGATGTATGAACGACGGTATAATAATGTTAATTTATTAGCTGATTCGGATACGATTTCTACTAAAACAATAGTTCAGTTCCTTTTTCAAATGCTTATAATATATGCGAAATTTACGAGGGTGAGAGAAGCTCTTGTATGTTATACAAACGGAGTCTAGAAACCATTTATCAAAACGTCTTAACAACAATAAGCCTTTCGGAGAATAGTGGAATGCGGTCGTTAAAAACGGATTTTCCTTTCACCGAGGAGATATTAAAGTTTTAAATATAGTCCTTTGCTGAATAATACAATAGCATTGCAGGAACGCTGCGTATACGATAGCACTCTGGGAGAACTGAAAGCTGTTTTACGTACCGCCGTGTAAAATTCATTATCTCATACTTCATTCATTCTCATAAAGTTTCTCATTTGTTCATTTTATGGTTATTTAAAAACATCGTAAATTATTAACTCAAGATGTAAAAGATTGTTCTTTGGTTTTGCGATTTTTGTAAGAATTCAGTTTCGAGGGTTTAACCAGAACCAAAAATAACAATGTAAAGTTGCTTTCGGATGTGTCGGCAAGGAATTTTGATATCGCGTATACCGACGCGATACCAAAAACTAACCGAGCTCCTGTATTTCTTTGAGCGAATCAGGAAACTCTATAACTAACTAGGATTGCCTGCTGAAAAGAAAAGTAACGTATGACATTTTTTATGTATAGGGAAAAATAATGTAGTTGGACGAAAAAGTCTTATTCAAATTTTATTTTATTCTTCTCTTGAAGACACTGTTTTTGTATGCTTAGAAGCATACAAGTAGAAGTAGACCACACATTAATAACTTTTAATTATCTTAAATTTTTGGAAGCTATCTTTACGTTCCTAATTTAAATTTAAATAAACAAACAATTTATTTTTATTAAATTTATAGATGTCAGATTCATATCATGTCAGGTTCAGATTCATTACTGAATTGAACTCTTTCAGTGAAAGCTGGAACAGTAATAGTTCAGTAATTATCCATATAAGTATTTCATTTTACGCATAAGAGTAAACATTGGAAATAGAGTATGTTCACATACTTTAATTTTATGTAAAAGTATAAATTGTATTTATAAAAAATAAACTAGGTTACTTTATTATAAAGTATGGTTGGCAACCCTAGTATAGGCGCCCGGTTTTTTTTTATTTGACTTGACTTTATGTTGTTGGTCCGAAGACCTTACAACTTTACCGGGGTTTTCGGGGCGAGCGCCTTCGCGAGTCGAAGGCGCTCGAGCCCGGGGGTGACTTGCTTGAGGGAGGGAGCTCCCTAGGGAGTTTTACCTCGGCTGGACTGTTGCCATGAGAGGGGGACGAATCTGATGATGCCCGCCAATGGGCGACACAATGAACTGATTGAGAACGGGCGATGGGTAATATAAAGCCCGAGAAGAAGGATCCCGGCGAACCGGGATCGGTGGTTCGCGTCGGCCTACGCTATCTTACTGCCGTTTCGCAATGTGTTATGGCTGGGAGAGAAGAAACGGTGAAAAAAACTTCCCAACAACATGTAAAGTTGAGGGAACGTGGATTAAAAGTATTTCGATCACAATATGAAATAAACTTTTTTAATAACTGTAATTGAATGTAATAATTAAAATTAATATTTAAGAAAAAACTGGACTGTTTCAATGCACGTAGCATTAAAAACTAAATTAAAAAGAGTCGTTATAAGCTTTTACAATGTATATTAAGTAAACTAAAAACAAAATTTCTATTTCAGAGCACATTTGACATAAAACTGTGCACTTTTGTAACGAACTTCACAAATAAGATTATGTGTCGAGAACAATATCTTAGATAAGAAATATTTTTTGTTACGGCGCGTTCAGATAGCAATTACAAAGTTAAAGCTAATTAGCTAGTCATACCTCAGTTTGACATTTATTATTCGTCAATTAAATTATCAATATTATTTTATCTATGCATTTCCAAAGCAAAAGTAATTAATTAGTAAGAACTCTCATGTCGAAAAGAAAATTTGTTTCCATGCATTGTTTTCATCACCAAAACACAGGATAAAAATCGTCAATTCTAAGTGAAGGGAGTTCTGGGCAAGTGTCCTTTTCAAGGGTCTGTTACGAGTGGCGAGATGTGACCGCGTTGGCCCAATTCGCTCTTATTGAAGTATTTTATTCAGACAATAAAATATCACCTTTCTTTTTAAATGTTTTTGTTTCTTTGTAGGTAATTACAATAGTTGGACCGTAATAATGTTTCTGGAATGAATATTTAAGTAATTGATTATGATACTATATATATATAACCTACGATATTTTATATAAAGCCTTGCCAGGAGCTAAATCGTTCTATTAAAAAGCGTACAGCGTTGTATTAAGCGCAGCAGCGCATTTGTAGCACTTTTGGTGTTACAAATGTCCATAGGCGGTGGTATCGCTTTCCATCAAGTGGGTCTTCTGCCTGTTTGTTGAACTCCTGAAATTAAAAAAAACATATAGTTGCCAATCTGAATAGGTTTAGATATCTAGGTTATCGTACCTCATGAGGTAATCGAAAACACCAGGCCAAGTTTCTTTACACTATATAAAAGATCTGTTTTTTTAGGTGTAGATATTTGACATTGTAAATGGTTCTCATTTGTTACAACCCTGGTTTACACCTTATGTTGAATCTTATACTACTTTTTACCACGTTTTTGCTTACAACGTCAGCAATTTGATCAAGGTAAGTGCTCCGGAGTCTACGACAGATCTATAAAAACTCTTCTGTTTACATTCTTATTTTTTTTTGTTAATCTATCTTCATCTATTCTCTTCATATGTCGAAATGTTTCTTTTTGATTTTTTTCTCTTTTCTTCTTAATTAACCAAAATTGGCCAACTTGTTTACGACCTCAGAGGTATTTTCCTCTCGACTCACAAATAGATTTAGGTGTTCGCCAGTTACAGATAAATGGATCGTGCTCCCTTTTGTCCCTTGTCACGCTATAAAATAAATAACACCGAAACAACTGCAATTAACGTAATACATTAACGTCAAATAATTGCCCATTCAGTTCCATGGCAGCAAGTTTAAGGTACCTATTACATTGAATTCATAATTGCGTCTTTATGGTGTAATTGCTACTGAACTATTTAATTTATTGCAATTAGAATTTATAATGTGCTCGAAACTAAGAAAACGAGAGAAATCTTCACGATGTTGATAAATATTTTATTTTACGTTTTATAGCACCAGTTATCTAATTATTTATAGTGTAATGGATGCACTTACCACGTTAAGTTGTAGATAGTTTTATATTATACAAGAAAACGAGATTACTAAAGTGAAAATAAAAAGCCAGTTTTTGAGATTGAAGTTATATTTATTACAGAGCCTTGCATCACGTCTAATATCATAGTACACTCTTTAATCTAAAAATAACTTATTATTAAAGGTTTGATCAACAATCGCAAATTTTGTGTAGACTTTTTATTACAAATAAATTCTAGAATGTAATTAATGTATGTAACCTACATACTGTATATTACATTACAATTACATTACATATTCAGTATCGGCACCATAGAATAACAAATTCACACATATAAAAGCCGATTCGTCCAAAAATAATTATTTAAATGGAGTATCAAAATTATTCAATACCTATATGGTGTGAGGTTATACACGCTATTTTAACCTTTTTCACGTATGCTTCAGTTTGTTTCTTTTTTTCTTTCTCAAACATTCACGTATTAGATTAAGGTCTAAGAAAAAAAACAATTGATTATGTAGAGTACCTAAGGATCCTCGTCTCAAGGTTCTGGCTACTGGCGTTATTTTTTATTATGTTAATAGTTGCGTGTGATCTAATTGATGTCAGGCAATTGTTATTCAATATAGCTTCTAATATTAACCGTATTTAATAACATTGGTATCTATAATAAAAAGATGGTTTGGTTTGGCCATGTAGAGAGAATGAATAATAGGAGAATCACAAAACAATTATATGACAGCAATGTAACTGGTAGAGTCAGTACGGTAGACCGAGACGTACTCACTAGATCAAATTGAAGTTATTTAGAAGAAAGGTCAGATAAAAAGTAGTTTAAATAAGCGTGTATGTATGAGAAGATAATGAAAGTTGATGAAGCGGAAAGTGTTTGTCAGGATCGTAACAAGTGGAGATCCATCGTCTCTGCCTACCCCAATGGGAAACAGGCGTGACAACATGTATGTATGCATGTTTAATAAAATTCATTGAATTAAAATGTTTGACCTAATACCTACGTGTTATAATATTTGTAAGGAGTGTATCCACACTGATAAATGTGAAAGTAATTCTATTTATTTGGTACTTTATCACAACTAAACGGCTGAATGGATCCTAATATAATTTAGTAAGGTGATAAATTGAATTGTACATTAAGGAAGAACATAGACTAGCTTTTGTATCCAAAAACAGTTTTGAAGAGGGTTAAATGAAGAATGAATGTGTATGGGTAACCCTTGTTTGGTTACCCATGTACATGTATATGAAAATCCTTTTAAGGCCTTTGGTAAGAAATACATAATTGTGTTTCAACACAGTTGCATTGTTATTTTATCGTATCTATAAATATATAATTGCTTAGCCTCACTGACTGAATTACGGATTTTTATTTTTTTATTTATTTTCAAAAAAGTTACAAGATTTTACAACCAACTTTGGCAAATTGCAATGTAGTTTGTCGGCACTGACTGACTGGTTGACTGACATATCAACGCATAGCCCAAACTACTGAGGCTAGGACCATGAAAATATCCACGCAGGTTACTTCTATACTGTAGGTGTGCACTAAGAAAGGATTCTTGAAAATTCAACCCTTAAGGCGATGAGAAGGCCATGAAAGTTTGTATGAAATTCCGTCATTTTCAAAGTAAAAGCACGAATTTTTTTATATCTACCTGCTTCTGGTAAAAATAAATGGAGACATGTATAGGTAATTTTGTAAATTCAACTCCTAGGGGAGGTGAAAAAGGGACTACTTTTCAACTTTTTTTGACTACTCAAACTACGACTATTTTTAATTTAAGCGAGCGAAGCCGCTGGTAACAACTAGTTCAGAATTTAAAAAAATCTTTACGCAATAACGGTTAACATATAATTTCCAGAACTAAAAATCCGGAGAAGATTCCATAATACGGACCAAAATATTATAGATTAGGTTCTATAATGTTGATGTACTCACTTTGGATATTAACTTTCCATCGTATCAAACCTTATCGATAATATGCCAACGCTACCGAGCATTAAGCTTAAATTGACAACGAATTTTCTGACTTCATTGTGTAACTTAGACACCTGTACCAGCCACTGCTGAGAGTCGACACAATCATTTTAGCGCTCGTGAGACCTCTCTCTTTTCATTATTTTTATTAAAGCGTATAAGCAATAAAAGCATATATATATATATATATATATATATATATTATATATATATATATATAATATATATATATAATATATATATATATTTTTTTTATATATATATATATTAGGGTGGTCGTTAAAAATTAAATTTCTTGCGACGCCCCCTAAAAAGCTTCCTTTTAATGAAAAAACACTGGGATTTGTTTATAATTTTTTCAAGTCAAGAATCACGTGCCTCAAGACGATTCAAGTTAAAACTAAAAATATAAGAAAAATTGAAAGATAAGCTTGAATCACGAAGAATTTTAAACTTTTTCTGAAACTATAATTTGAAATTCATCACTGAGAATGATAATACGGAAGATATTTCATTGTTAAAACTTTTCCAATCTTAAAATAATTATTACTTCTAAGTATGAAGAAGTTTCCTGAAAAAACATGATATTACCCAAAAATTAACTTGAATCGTCTTGAGGCACGTGTTGTCTTGACTTGAAAAAATTATAAAAAAAATCCCAGTGTTTTTTAATTAAAAGGAAGCTTTTTAGGGGGCGTCGCAAGAATTTTAATTTTTAACGACCACCCTAATATATATTGTATACGCGTAGCTTGTAGCATTGTAGCCATATTATATAAGTATAAAAAGTATTCTTGAAAACTACAATTTCATTTAAAGAAACAGTATCTCAGTTGTTTTGTGTAGGGGAAAGATTGTATTACTTTTGAAGTGTGATAAAGTCTCTACATTTTTTTCTCGTGTCAAATTCTTTTTGTCTGTTAAGATCAAGTCGAGGTAATTTATTACCACAGCTACTCATGCAAGTTATGGGTTAGAATTCTGGTATATAGAATATACATATATATAGACTATACAAGTATACATGCTCTATATAGACTCTATGACGCATATTGTTGCAATTACCACATTGAATGTCAAAGAAAATATTGTGATTAACCTAACATGAGAACCGTTGCTTGTGTTTTGTTTACATTTCTGAGTTTGATACTTATATTTTTATTACTGGACTTTTGCCTATCCTGTACCTGAGTTATCATGATGTGTTTTTAGTTGGAATAAAAATAAAATATTTTTAATAAGATATATTTTTTAAGATTTTTACCTGTGTTACTCTGACATATGAGTCATACACACAACTGTAAAGTTTCATAAAAAAATCTGTTTAATATTTTTTACGTGAAAGAATACCAACTAAGTACCCTTCATTTATTCTTAAGATCGTTCTTATTTAGGTACATGGTGTTGATCCTAATAATAAAAGCAAAAATGAGTCCTAAATGTGCTTTTGCAAAAATATTAGGCTAACTTACGTCAATACGTAATTAACATTTAGTTAAATATATTTGTAACAATAATCTAAAAAAGTTGATAAAATAATTGCAAACAGAATATTTAATTAATTAACAAAGTCCTCAGTTAATAAATAAATAACAAATTATACATCCCGCTCCGCACCGCGCGGTAGCCGACGTTTTCATCCTAATCTACGGGCTTTGATGGATCGTTTGCGGATTATGTTCAGCTTCATTATTGTTTCAACAGATACAGGATTCTATTTACTCGATTGACAATGACGAAGCACGTTTGGACATATTCGCTAAGGATCTGGAGGCCTGAAATTACTATTCCCACATCATACAATATACCTTTATATTATTTCGTTTATACTTTGACATATATAAGGTGGATTTTCCAAGTGGACCTTCAGGGCCAAATCCTATGGCCAGATTTTGAAAAAATAATCACATTCTGTATTATTATATCTAGCATACCTATCATATGCCTACCTATAATAGTCATCTATAATTTAATATTCGAAAAGCACGTTATTTTACCCCAGTCAATTAAATTAGGCAATAAACATTAAGCTTTCAAATGAGATGGGGTCAAATGATGCAATTTGATGTTTAATTAATGTATAGAAAATAGAACAATTTGTTCAAAAACAAATCTTTCCATTGGTTTGCCGTTTGATATTTCTTAACAGAAATTGATCCTTACACACCTGAATTATTATACCAAATCTTAATATAGCTTCATTATAATTTGGTATAATTATATAGGTGTGTTTATTTTTTTTAAATTCAGCTGACTCGATTCCTGACAAGGGTGCTATTTTTAAAAACTTAATGATAGGTACCACTTAATTCACTGTGTATATATATACATACATACACACATACTTATATATACACTAATGTGGCGTTAACGATGTTATTTTTATAAGACGCATTAGGCCATAGCTAAATCATTAACATTAAAGCAGATGAACCACCAGCATTATAATTAGTCAAAGCATTAATTTAATCACAAATGTAAACAATATTTATAGATACTTAAACCTATTTAATAAAATAAGACAATTGTAAATATAAGAGATTTGCAAGAAACTCTTTGATGCCACCCGTGATCAGAAAGAAGTCTGGCTCATATTTCGCCCAACAAATGGTTCGGAGTTGTATCTCTACAATATCACCTATACACCTACCTACCTAGGTACACAAGTCTTGAAAATAAATGCTTTTGGCTGCAAAATCGCCAGCAAATTACAATAATTTCTTGAAACAATTTACTATTCAGAACGCCGACATCATAAAGGTTGTGTTTTATATAAATAAACAAAAACATAATGAAAACAGAGTGAAGGCTCGTTACTTTTCTATTGGATTCGTCGTAAAAGGACGACATAAAATCCTGGGTTGTGGACAGTAAATAGACATCTTTCTTGTAATTCACTACTCGTCTTGAGTCGAGCATTATGCTTTCACGTCCACGCGGCTATCAAAAGATGTTCTCGTACCATGTACCTGACTTGTAAGCTTTGACTTGGATATATCTCTTATGAAAGATTGCCTTTATGCTCATATTTTTTATATACTAAGGTGACCAACTATTTTTTGTTCAAAAAGAGTACACTTTGCAAATACTTTATAGTTGAAAAAAAAGAAGAAAAACGATAAAAACTTTATTTTCTTTTAAAAACATACTTTTCTTCGGAGTGGATTTTTTTTTTTTGCTAAATGAGATGTTCGTCTAGTAATGTAGCCACATCCGAACAACTTCATTTTGCATATTAAATTTGACTGATAAGATGGCAGATTATGTTTTTACAGAAAGTTGCGACTTCTCACTTTTTTTTTTACATGGGGAACTGCGTTGCCGCTCCGTCAGCCGCGCGGGGAATTGTCGCGGCTGGTGTGTGGGGCTCCCCCGACGCCGATTAATCAATACGACCGGCGCCGGGTATACCCACTAAAACCCCATGGGAGCCTTCATCCGCCTGAGTGCCGGGTCACGGTACATCGCGCAAGCATATCCCGCGACCCGGCGGGCGGTGGGCCGCCCCCGTAAACAGGGGGCGGCCTCTCCTGTGTGCGGGCCGGGGTGGTGAGAACTACCCCGGCCCTAAGAGGGACGCGCGGCTGCCTCTCGCGCCCTCTCGCGGCATTGGTGCGGGCGGAGGTCTGTCTAGTCCCCGAGACCTCAACGCCCGCTGCCGCCCGCCCGTGGCTTCGTTTACCACGGGCGTCACTTCTCGCCGCTCCCCGCGGCAGCTGATATGGCCGCCGTGGCCACGGCTCTGTCCGGCGCTGTCTCAGCCGTTCGGCTGGCTGACGGCTGCTGCGGTTTTCTCTTCCTGGTGGGCTTGGACTTACACGCCACCCCACCGATCTGGTGACCGGCTGGCCTGCCCGCAGCCTCGCACAGAGGACAGTGCGGTTTCGCGGTGCAGGGGCCGGTCACCAGGTGACCAGATTTTCAGGTAATTGTTACCGCTGCGGTCTACCTCAGAGGTGCAAGCCGCTGCCACATGAGCGACTTCTCACTGCTCCAATAATCATTATCTAGTGAAAATATCCTTTCAACAGCAGCCTTAGTGCCTGGACAACATAAGGAAATTTCTATAAAAACTATTAAATTTTTTCGATTTAAAAATTTTTTTGAATTTCGATCTTTTGTCAAGTTCTGTTTTCTCATTGTTCCTTATGAGTACTTTCAGACTACAGGATTTGAAAAGAGTACGGTTTTCGAAAAAAACAGTACAAAACTCAGTAAATGAGTACAGCTGGTCACCTTATATATACTCTTAATTCTGTAAGACTGTACTGAAGATTTTTGGGATTGGTACGTAATTATAAAATACTAGAGTTGCCCCTAGTGTAAAACCCTGATTAGTAGTTCTATGCGTACATAAAAATTTAATTAGGTGTTTTATTAACCATCAATATTTAAGTGTCTTGTTTCACTACAATTACAAAGAAACTAAGTCAATATAATGTAGACAACTGCACAGCAAAACACAAACAAAGTCGCAGTCATTCTGATTTGAAGTACCTCATACGTAATGAATGACAACGTATTTGTTATTGAATTACAGCGATGGTTGTCGTCTACATTGCAATTGCAGAGTAATTTATTTTGCTAATTCGTTTATTCCAAGGAAGCGACGTCTTTGATCGGGATAAAACGTAATCTATGATTCGGATTATAAGGCAGCCTTATGTCGAGTTCCATCTATATTCGTTCATTAGTTTCCATAAAAGATAAGATCGCAGCGTCATGATTTTGTCGGTAAGTCATTTATCTTATTTATAAAAGTATGCTAAATTACGCCCCGTGATATAAGTTAGTGCCGTTTCGAATTGTATTTAAATCCGTTCAGTAGTTTTCACGTGGTGCCCTAACAGACAGACATATAGAAAGACAGACATACAGAGTGACAAAAATTCAAAAATTAAATTTTCAAAATCTCTTGGTCCAAATTATGTTTGACCGCATTGTATAAACTCGAACCATTTACAGATTTATTATAGTCAAAATTAATTCAAATGATTTTTATTTCAACCAAGTTCTGTTGTTGATCATTTTTAGAAGCCATACATAAACATTTGCATACTTAAATACACTTTTAGATTACGCAAACGAATTTTCGTGGAAAGTTCTAGCATAAATTTGACAGTCAATATGGAAGATTGAAATCAATTTCACAATTCGATTTGAACTTTTTTTTGTTTACTGCTGTAATATCTTGCTAGTACCGTGCTAGCTACGGTTTTACATAATATTTTTGTAGCTTTCGATTGCATCAAAATTATATAAATAAGGAAGTATCGTTGACACTACTGACTAGGTTACATATTTTGAAAATCGATCAAAAGAACTGTGATATAAATAATGCTTCATTCTATCAACAGTGTTGAGTAAAATCAATAACATTACACTTCAGGTGACATTAATTACACGTGTTCGGCATCCCATAATATTTCCTCACTTATGTTGCAGTAACTTCGTTGGTTATTACCTACTGTGGTATTTATTACTCAGCTGGCACCAGCACGCGTGTATCAAGAGTTGTGTTCGGCCAGCTGTATTTCCGGCGAGCGTGGCCGAGTTTCGAGTCGAACGGAAGAGATCTCTAGGGAATCCGAGCACATTGTCACGTGTAGCCCGCTCCGGTCTCTATCAATTTCGACTCATATTGCAATGTCTTGATTTATAGTTACTGTTTTTGACGGTAGGCCTTATCTTGAATAATGTAATACAAATATAGGCCGTTTCACGCAGATGTGGCGATAGGGAAATGCATTATTTGTGATGCGATATTGTTTTAATTGTTAATGACGTTAAATATTGGCTGATACGGTATGTATATACATTAATGTGGGTATTCGATAACAGCTTTTAACGCTTTAAATTAGATGCACATGGTCAGTACACATCAATACAGTCAATATCTTTAACATTATTGCAGGTGTGGCCACAGCATGAGGAAAATAAGAGAGTTAATAATAAAATTACGTTTTAACCGTTTTAAGTGCCGGTAATTTATTTGATTATTATTATTCCGACGTTTCAGCCACTTTTCAGTAACCGTGATTCATGTTTCACGGCTTCTAAGCGCGAAAATTTAACAAAAAAAAGAGTTAATGACGAAAATCCCAAGAACTGATGACAAAGTGATGATGAGTTGCGCAAAGGGTTGTGATTATTTCACTACTGCGCAGTAGATCACAGTTGTAAAAATATATTAAAAATAAAAATACATTGCCTTAGCAGCTTGAAATAATTTGAATATTTGATTCTAGTATGTATTTATTGAATGTAGGAACAAAATTCTGCCCAAAGATGTTTTATAAATATATGTCGATAACTATTATTTTTTATCATTTTTAATTGCCTTTACCTTCTCAAAATTCGTCATTAGCTCTTGTTCTATATTAATTTGGATTCGGCAGAATATTTGTTTTTACTGCATTATTCGGTTTTTACACACGTCATCTGACACACTATTTATCCACAAATTGTCCTCGACACTATTTATATATCTGCTACTTTTGGCCACCTACATTTATAAACTTCCAATTTATTTTATGAACTTAACGATCTATTTGTTGTACAATGTTTGTCTTCATTTTTAAAGTAAATCTTCGCTTTCAATTTATTGATCACTTACTGCATATCATATAACGTAATCAAGAATCGTGACTTCAGAGATTTCAGATGAGGAAACACCATTAAAATCGTAAGATTTGTTATATAGATTCTAGCAATTCCACGTTTCACCGATGTGTTCTTGATGCTTGCCAAGTCTATAAAATCTAAGTATCCCCTCGTATGTTCTGGAGACGGACTCGTCAGGTTGTACCATGTATTATGTACAAACCTCAAGAGCTAAAACCGTGTTTACGGCATTTAGTTAGGTTTATAATGTGTTGCTGTTGAAATATTTTACAACATTTCGCGATGCACGGAATATAAAATAAGTATAAAATGTTTCGTTACAGTATTATGTGAACTGTAAATATACGAACATGTAACAGTCTCCGGCTTATTTTCACATTTCTTTTTACACCTCTCTATTAATACACAAAAATTCTTACAAATTATAAATAAACGTGTATTGTTATTGTGTTTTAAAACTTTTGATTAGGCTCAAATTCTTGTTATTGTAGAGTTCAGCAGACAGGCAGACAATCCACCTGATGAAAAGCGGTTACCCTCGCTTATAGACATTTGTAACACCAAATGTGCTACCAATGTCTCTAATAAGGGAGACTGGAACCTGGCCTCTGATGCCGGAACCCAACTCAAGGTTATTATGAAGCTTTACTCTAGACTAGGTGGACTAGGACTAGGACTAGGGGTAGCTTACCAGTCGGGCAAACATCCTATCACCTGGCTGTGGGTTGTTTTGTCGCCTCTTACAACCGGCCGCCAGGCCGCAGGAAATTGTATTTTTTCTCCGTTCCTGCACGGATGTAAATTATACAGTACCATTTAGGTTTGTAAAGTTCATGTTTATTTAAATAAAGAAGGAAAACAAATATTTATAAAGGTTTTCCCCGCTACGTTGTAATTCCCACGAATTGTTACGAACTTATTCATATTGAGTTACAGTGAGTTTGTTCATAGTCATATCATAGGTTTTATATCTTAAATTTTTTTGGAACATCATATCATATATCTTATGAAAATCAATTTATTTTCCACACCGAGAAAAATAATATATTATCTTTTCATCCGGTAATATTGGTTCAAGTTGACGCTGGTCTATCTTTCCATTTAATCTCCACTGAGCACAAGCTTCAACGTCTTTGATAGGCCATTCGCTCAGATATCGCCTTTCTCCTTCCTCTCCTCAACGTGTTATGTACTTGATCCCTGTGCCAAAACTACTCATTTACAGATCTCTGTTAAAAAAAAGTGTTTTCGCAGACACCAGGTTCATTTTTGTAGATATACGAGTTTGTTAGGTGATAGACAAAACCCATAGTGAGACCATAAAGGTTCCTTTTTGACTTTTAAGCGACAGAACTCTAATAATATTCTACAAATACAAACCTTCGCGCCCATTAATCGAGAGCAACCGAGTGTATCAAAATCAAATGCATTTCGAGAATTATTTACTTTACAGCTGTTGGATTAACTCATGGAATTTAAATGATCTATTGTTTGCATTTCTCTGCACATTCTTAGAAGCCTTAAGCTTACAAGTTGTAAATTTCAAGGAATAGTAGGCGTGACTATTTTGTAATTTTTCAAATATGTAATATATTATAAGGTCGGTCAGTGGAGACTGAATTAGATGAATTTCGATTGCAATGGAGGCGTTACCTAATATACTTTCGGAACGAGTAGCGTATTACGACGGACTATGTGCGATTATTGTAATTCGATATTCTACTTTACGGTTCGGGCTTTTAGTACTCAGTTGTGTTTGCAAGAACTGTGAATTACGTGTGTGTACTTGTAATAAACTTTGTGTACATTTTAAACGTTATTTTAATACGTATGGCGCAAATACGTAACGTTACAATCATTATTGCGAGAAGTTTCATATATTAATGTTAATAATAGGACATATCTTTAATTTTATGGAAATTCTCGCGGCATCCCCGGGACACAAAGTACCGCAGTATTTAAATAGGAATGTAAGCTACTGCTTTTAGTGAAGATTATGTCGAATTAAGGTAATTTTTATGCACCCGAACAACTATAAATCGTCCCCGGGAAATTTATCGCGAGATTTTCCTAGATAAAAATATCACACATTTTTAAGCTAATATTATATTTTTAGCTGGAGGTGAAGGGAGTGCCATAATGACCGGATTTCTTCCCTAGTTTGGGCTCTTGGCTTTTCCACCCATATTTAAGATTTTTCTAAGCTTTATTGCTATGTTTTGTGGAAAGGAAATAAATAAATAAATTTTATTTATGTAATGTAAACTTTTGCTGTCAACCAGTAAAAAATCACTGATATTCGTTTTTTTAATTGTAGCCATTAAGTATTTCCCAGAAAAATTACTGCGGGGTTCCCGGGACAAGAAGTAGCGCAGATTTAAGTCTAAGAATATGCTGTAAATCGCCGAAAATCGCATCGAGATCCCCAGTATTTTAACGTGAATCGCGAACAAACAGACAAGAATTTAAAAAAAAATGCAATTTAAAAAAAAACACGTCGTTTACATAGTCTATTCCAGTTGTTTTTTTAATAGCCTCAATGTACAAACACAGCCTGTTTAGAATTTCATAATATTATAGATTTGACTGCGTTGCTAGTAGGTAACTATAAATTTCCATAATGCCGTTTCTACAAACAAACTCACATTATTATTTCAGGAATAGCTGTTTATAGTTCCTGTGTCCAATGGATGTGTTTGCTCAGTGTTTGTTTACAATTGCTTTTTATGGAATACCATAGTTGTAAAACTAAACTTTATTGTATTTAGGTATCTCTGATTATTTTGTCTCAACTCTCAATAATTTCTTGGAATGATCGATTTACTTTAAATTTATGTCTTTTTATTTCATGTTATTGTATACAGTTTTCTTTGTTATAAGTTCACAAACAAATTCTTAAAGAAGCTTGATGCTTGACAGTTGTAGACTTATAAACATAACTGTTTGTAGATTAAAATGGCATCGTGTCACGATAATCATATACATTTCATTCCATGGGGGTCATTCCATTTTCGGGCGATAGTGGGTATTCCAGAGGCATTTTTCAGAAGCATTATTATTTTATTATGAATAAAATAAAGCAGTATGAAAAAAATACCAAGTTATTTTTCGCTCTTTTACAAAGATGTAGATATTGTTCATCCTGTTTTGATTAAAACTGCTTGTGGCACTCTGGGACTGCCGCGGTAAAGCTATTGCATAGCATTTTATGCAATTATAATTATTTATTTATTTTTATTTATGCAGTATTTTTAAGCTATCACTCATTTTCGTTCAATATTTTTTTATCACTTTCTTCATTAATAAATGCACTTTGTTTATTCATATTTAAAATACTTTATATACACTTTACATATAAATTTTACGCGTACAGCTATTCACCAGAAACTGTTATTCACTGTTGTACATACATAAGTACAACATGTATACTTACGGGGCGCACATGTGGTGAGTGTGGCATTATAAAGATATGATAGATATCTGTAAACCTATATACTTTCTCACAAACAGCGGCTTACGTATTCATACGATTTCGGAGCAGTTCGTCTCGATCCGTGCGAGCTTCGTACAGTCGTACCATATACATACACGTTAAGCGAACGCTCGGCCGAGCTACATGGTAGGCGGAGTGGGGGTGGCTGGTTTTATTTTGTTACGGAATTTCTTGATTCGGTCACCGCGCTCAAAGCCCGTGATAAAAGCTATGCAATAGCTTAAAAATTGGAGAAGAAAATGAAAATGGTTTCATGGCAATAATTAACTAATAACTATAGAAAAGTTACGAAGAAACCATGTTACGTCTCATATTGTTAAGATTTATCACAAATTCTTTTAGTTAATTATTAATTACAAATTACCAATGAAAAGTTATTTAGTTTGCAGTCCACTCTCGATGTCTTCGGGAATCGGAACCTTAAATAGGAATAACGATATCGCATTTCGATACGATCGAGGGTTCAGAAAATATAAATATAAAGTCAATTACGGCCTGAATAAGGCGGCAGGCGTAGCTAGTTTAAAATATGTGACATATTGTTATAAACTCTAAGATCTTCGTTAAAAAGTTATTGAAGATTTGTAAGGAAACCTCTGTAACTTATTTTATGAGGGCTTTTTATGCAGCAACTTGATACGAGTTTTACTTGAGAAATGAGTTCAAAATGAAATGATGTTACAAGAAGGTAACTCAAGTAAATGATTTTTCGAAAATATCAAAAGACATGTATTTTAATGAAAAATATGTTTTGATAAATAGATTGAAGAGTTTATTGTAAAAATTAGCGCGTGTTGATAATAAAGAAAAACACCGTAATGAAACTTGTACTTCGAAATTACCCATGGCTGTAACCCACCAATCCACCTTGGACCAGCGTGAGAAATGGAGAGGCTTAGTAGTGGAACATTTATGGATAGACAATAAAATAATTCAGATATTTCCACACACAATTTAAAATTAAAGTATTAGTTGAAAGTAGGGGAAAGTATGCCATTGTTAGCACCCAATACAGTGATTGGTACGCTATATTTTATTCAATACATAACAATACAATTGAATACAAAATATTTTATATATATTTTTAGCCATAGAATGATAACATTAGTAATAATTAATTATTTTTAAGCAACGAAATAGAAAATATTAATACTTTTAAATATTATAAAATCATGATATAGATTAAAACCAAAAACTGGAGTAGACTGTATAAACAACGGAGAACGATGTATCTGTAAGATTTCTTGTCGGTTCGTTCAGGATTCACGTAAAAGCTACTGGGACGATTTCGAGGCGGTTCTCCCTGACCAACAGCTAATTCTTAAAATCTGTGCTACTTTTTTCCCTGGATATCCCGTGGGATTTATTCTGGGAATTATTTAAAATGGCTAGATTAAAAAAATGAATCCAGTGTGATTTTTGACTGATCGATATTTTTTATTTTCCCGGGAGTGGTTGTAGTTGTTCGGGTGCATACAATTTAGCTTATTCGCTTACAGTTTTCACTAAAACAATTGCTTACATTATTTTTCAATTTCATGAAGAATTACAAGGCAAGCGTGGACGAAGTCACGGGCATAAATAAATTTACTCAAGACTAGGATATCCTAGTCTTGAATGAATTTACTGAATGCCATACATAGGATAGAGTGTCAAAATGGAATGGGGTTTTCCACCCGATTTCACCTCATATAGTAACGATAAAATTACATAACTAAAGTTATTTGTTTTTATTCATTATGTTCGTGAAAGTAGCGCAGTAGTGTGAGGCAGTCAAAGTTAAATGACCAACAACGGACAGGAGTACTCAATGAAAGCTTTGTTTAAGCGTTCAGCTAACGAGCCCCTGTGCCGAGCACTTTACCCACTGTTTGTTTCCTTATGATTTTCCAATTATTGATTTGGTTTTAGTCTCTTTGATAGGCAAGCTATATTTAGCTACAGGTAAATATAGTAGTTTATTTATGTGTACAGGGTGGTCAGAACAGTGACGTTCAAAAGGAAAATCTAGTTAGTTTACTCCTCCTATCCGAATTAGCCCAATGTATGTTTTACCAAATTTTTAGTTTTCAACTTAATAATTCTTTAATGATTTTTGCAAATTTAGACCGCAACGGCTTCAAATATTTTATATTTCTTACCATTTACGAGTTTTTTTATGTAACCAAGTTATTATGAATTGTTCTTTCACACCTAAAATAATCAGCACCCTACATCAACATAATTTACAAAAATTGTAAATTATGTTGATGTAGGGTGTTGACAAACATGAAAAAATATTTCGAGTAATTTAGATTCGAAATTTCAAGCTTAATTAAAAGTTGAATGTATGGTTGGATAAACATAAAAAAATTGTAAGGGAAAAATAATGTCACTGATCGTGAAAACTGTTGAAAGCTCTGTTGGTGGTGTACCAGGGCTTTGCGGATTTACAGACAGACGCGGAAAGCGACTTTGTTTTATTATTATTATATTATATAAAGAAGACGTAACAAATATATTCCTATTTCTGTAAGTATATGAATCAAAGATACTACATATGTTGTGAATACCGTTAGGATAAAAATATCTTGTTTCCTTGATTTCCTGCTCGCTTGTCATCGATCACTGTCGTGATTTGTATTCAGCGCCCTTAATAAAAATGTATTTGATGTAACTTATTGATATAGACCTTGTCCATATTTTAAAATATTCACTAAAGTTTGCTGAGAAGACGTATAAATGGCCAGTTTCTGTCTTACTATTCATTCACTTGCCTTACCATCGGTTGAATTTTGATATAATTTATATGGAGCTTATTTATTTTTTATTAAAAACTAGCGACCCGCCCCGGCTTCGCACGGGTGCAATGCTGATACAAAATTAAATACACTACAGAAAAACTATGAACGTTGTATATAAAAACATAGCGTCCCGCTCCGACTTGCACGGGCATCACTACATAGAAACCTCTCAAATTAGCAATGTTGCCTTAGTATTATACATATAAACCTTCCTCTTGAATCACTCTATCCATTGGAAAAAACCACATCAAAATTCGTTGGGTAGTTTTAAAGATTTAAGCGCACATAGGGACAGAAAAGGCGACTTTATTTTATACTATGTAGTGATGATGATGATGATGATGATAGTGATGATGATAGTGAAGTATCCGACAGTATATCCATAATTTAAGGCCTAACATTACACAACATTATATCTAAACCAAAACTGGATACTTATGATCTAGAAATAGGAACAGAAAGTAATTTTGTGTTACGCTACACTAAAATAAATTACTCAATACTGTGAAACTTCTGACGGGAAAACTAAAAAAACTAATGTGTAATTATGTCAAATTTCAACCCATAGTACGCGAAGTGAACGGTTGGTAAGATATAAGAACCGACCATAAAACAGTCGATCGTTTTCCAATGGTTCAATCGAAACACCAGAGAGAAAGAAACAGAAAGTAGTAAGCGTCCTGACAAATACTAAGAAGACACGAAATGGAGAAGAAGAAGAAAAATAATACCGAGGCTCTAAAGCGGACGCTCCAAACAAACTTAGGATTAAACTTTAGGATGGTAATTGTACTTATAAGGTCAGTTAAAAGTGTTAACATAATAATATGAACTTTGGTATAGTTAAGAGAATAAGTTGTACTGGTTCAGTCGATAATGCACCTGTATCTCATTACAGTGACTATATTTTTCTTACCAATATAATAAAGAAGTAAACTAACAGCCCATAAACGTCACACAATTCTGGGTTCGGGCTCCCATTTATAGGGGAACGGAGAGTGAACCCATCAGACTTGTCGAACGTAGTTTTGACACATCAGTGCGCAGGTTGCATCACGATGTTTTAATGCACATTATTATAATAATACGTATTTACAAACAAAATAAATTCTAAATAACATGAAGCTAATAGCGCAACGTTCATTAGTTGATATTACCTATTTTAGTATTTGTTCATAGCCGAATTTACTGAACTATTATTTAGAACGTCATAAAAATCTTTCAGCTTAGACATTTTCAAATATTATAATGGTGTTTACAATGTTATCGCAGACGTTGAAATGGATATCGTAAATTGTAGACGCCCTATAAAAGGTCAAGAAAATATATTTACTAGCGACGTTTCAGATTTTATAGCCTCCCTTGATTTGAATCGGATAGCGTGAGTGATTTGTGAATATTATTTGCATCTTGTTTTGGTTATTTATTGCGTTGACTTGGCCAATAAATATATGGGCATTTTATTGTGTTGTGGTATGTCTTGGCGTGTTAGAACTGTAGAGAAAGATTATTAAAAGAGTGCTAGGAATGACAAAGGGCTGGTAAAATCGAAATAATTCTAAAAAAACATATATATATATTCTAAAGAGCGATATAGGTGTTCTTTTTTCTTGCGTTTTGATATAGTAACGTAGGTTGGTAGTATATCGTTTTGATACCTAACATATATATAGTATAGTTAGATCTTGAACCAATATCATATAATTTAATTTTTAAACAAAATGCTTTAGAATTGTAGAGGGAGGGAGAGAATGACGAATCAAGTGTATACCAGAAAACACTGTGGACAGTAGTTATGTCTTGGGTAGTTAATACTTTGGTACTTTTGGGTTTATTGAAACCTTTCAATCGTGGTATCCGTCAGTCTATATCCCTTACGTAGTCTTATCCGTGCAGAAACGATAAAATAATACAATTTCCTGCGGCCGGGTGGCCTGTCGCAAGAGGCGACAAAACACTCCACAGCCAGGCGGTAGGGCATTACCGTTAGGAATAAATTAAATTAACACTAAGGACTGGATGGCTACGACCCCTGGTCTAAAAGATGTCGCCATAACAACCTTGAGTTGTGCTCCGGCATTAGTGACCAGGTTCCAGACTCCCTTAAGAGAGCAGCAGCACATTTGTAGTACCTTTGGTGTTTGTTGCTAATGTCCGTAGGCGATGATAACTGCTTTCCATCAAGTGGGCTGCCTATCTGCTGAACTCCTGCAATAAAAAAAAATCCTATTAATATTATAAATGCGAAAGTAACTCTGTCTGTCTGTCTGTTACACTTTCACGGAAAAACTACTGGCCCCATTGGATGAAATTAGCATTTTTTTTCCATGTCGAGGATGAAAATAGCAAACTTTCATCCCGAAAAATGGGATAGTTTCCAGGATAAAAGTATATTTGTCTCTCTTTTTGTTATGCTTTTACGGAAATACTATTGGACCGATTTAGCTGAAGTTGGTATATAAGTAAATTTAATACCGAGGGATACTTTTTAGACTGTAGGATAGGTTTCTTTTATTTGCCACTCTCGTTATCTGGGTTATTTTGGTCATTTTGGTCTCTTTGTCATTTATATTATGTTTTATGTTTATCATATATGTTAGAGATAGATAAATCAAACTAGAATTGGTTGATATATAAATAGGTTGAAAGTTAGTATGAAAGCAATGATTTCTCATGTTTATAGATACAAAAATTCATCATCTATAAAAAAAAATGTGATAGTAATTGTAATATGTCTATCTGTTAGGTTTTCAATGGAAAAACTACTGGGAATATTGGATCGAGTATACTGTAATTTTGTTTGAAAGTAGTTGTAATACCGAAAATGTACATAAATAGTTTTCATGCTGAGAGATGGCATAGTTTGTGACATATAAATAATAATTTAAAAAAAAACTAAAAATAAACGCTTTTATAGAAAATCCAACTAAAAAATAGAAAATAAATTTGAATTAAAAATAGTGTAAGAAAAAGATTTTATTGTAAAAAAGCGCTTTTCAGGATATTATCAAAATACTCATATCTGTTCATAAAATATTTATAACTATTGATACCATGCACCCCACGCTTTTTTTTACAATAAAATATTTTTTCTTGCACTATTTTTAATTCAAATTTATTAAAATTTATTTTTTAATTTTTAGTTGGATTTTCTATAAAAGTTTTTTTTTGTTTTTTTTAACTATTGTTTATTTTTCATTTTTTAGTTCTTATTTTTATAAAAGATTTTAAATACAACTTTTGAGATCCTGCATATCATGTAGCAGCAAAGTGCTAGCCAAGACAACTAAAACGAGCCCAAACACGACGGGTTTATCTTGTTTAGTACAGGAGTCCCTATGACCACCTTCCGACTCCATGATCAGATCAGCTTCATGGTACCATATTATTGCATTGTCACGCGATATAAACATACGTGCAAAATTTTAGCTCAATCGGAAACTGGGAAGTCAATCAAATTTAACTTGAAAGATTCCGTTACATACTAACATACGTATGAAGCTATAAAAGCGTAATGCTGATTCGTTGGGCGAAATACATCCCAGTCTTCTAATCACGGGTATTATCAAAAGTTTTTTTTTACAAGAAACTCAATGCACACTCGGGTACACGGTTTCAATCCCATTAAAATTTTGATATACCTGGCATCTTTGAATAATTGCCGCCAGGTCCGCCTTTACCCGAGGCTGTAAGGAGTGCGGGGCACCCGGGTGCAGGGAACTAGAGGCGCAAGCCGATTGACTTAAAGAAAAAAGTTATTAAAGAACATCTTCATGGTTTTCAAAATCCAACTAACGACACTCCAGACTATGTATGAATGAAAACACTTTATTGTTCAATTAAAAACTACTTTCTAAAACACTAGATACAATAAATGTTGATCAAAGAGTTACCTTATCGCTTAAAGCGATATCTTCCAGGCGACCCCCTAAACTAAAGAACATATTAATAAACCATGACAATGTCGGTGTGGGCAATAATTAATAAAATATACAACATTCAAAACGTATTAAAGAAATAAAATTCTTTATTATATATACTATATAACACAGTGGACATCATAATACATACAGAATAAACAGGACTATTTTACCTGAAAGGACCAAAAATAATTAAAAACCATGAATTAAAAGAAGTTACGGACTTAGATTGTCTGATGTTGAGTGGCAGCAAGTTCCATAAACGGACAGCCTGTACTGTGAAGGAGTTATCAACGAAGGAAGAAGCGTGTACAGGTGTCATTAAGAAGAGATTATTACTAGAGCGCAAATAACGGGAATGAGCAAGCTGTAAGAAATCAAAACGTTCCTTTAGATAAGGAGGATAAGTCGGAATTTGAAAAACATCTGATTTTGAACAAGAAATACAAAATATTATCTATAGCTTAATCTCTAACTGTAGGATGATAAAATGCGCGACCCTCGGATTTACGCAAGATAACAAACGAGTACAAAATTACTAACCCGAATTTTATTTTCAAATTGACTCCATGTTATCTCAATTAATTCAACATATACGAATTTGGACAACAGCTAATAAAAGCAGAACAAATAAAACGGAATCGCCTTTCGGAAAAGCTCTATGCATAATAGAGAATCTTTGTTATTTAAATTGATTTCTATCATCGAAATTGGAACTTAAGCTTAATTAAGTTATAATGAAAACTTAAGCTTGCCCGTAACTTCCGTCACCTGATACAATCTTCTCAAGAAAGATTCTATTTGACCCACTTTAAACATTTAATTATCTATAGTTAGAAATTAGGTTAATATATTTTTCATGCACTTATTTTTTTCTATTGGACTGAGAAAAAAATACAAAATTGCGATGCGGAGGATCTTCTTATTAAAATTAAGAGCTCATGCTTGGTGAGAATTTTTTTAAGGTGTCTAGCAACATATTTTTCCGTGTCACTTGTAAAAAAAAATTTTTTTTGAGCCACCCTAATATATACATATATATATTTATTTATAGATACTACGTAGGAGCATTATGCAATTGGTTAAGAAGTATAATTCGTTTTTTCCAAAAACACTGGGTTCATGTTAGTGTACCATTCAAATTCTTAAAGAATAAATCCTTCAAAATTTATCTCTTTTATTGAAATTTAAAATCTCAAGTTTATGCGATTTTAAAATCGTTAGTTCAAGATATACGCAATAAAAGATTATGTAAGTTAAAGCCAGCATAATGTTACGGACTGCGTAGTTTCAGATTTCCTTTCGGCAATTAGCCATTTAGCGAGTTATACCGTTATTGCCTTATTATGTAGAGCTATTAACTGTGGCTCTTTGCTATTAGATGTTGAAGGGGAATAAACAAAACATAGTATGTACCTATTCACGATGAAGTTTACTTCACTACATTCACTCTCCGGCTCGAAGGACTATAAGGGTAAATCAAAACTAGTAAGAAAAGGAATAAATTGCACTACGAGAGATAATTGATTAAATATGCACCATGACGTGTTAGTGGGCATTACGAAACTATATACACTGACGGACTCATAAACTGCATCAAAGTAATAGACGACTTTGAAATAAATATTTTAACCAAGTATGCAAACTTTCTATACAGATTTAAATTGAAACCTCTAGATTGGTTCGTGAACTTTAAAACAGCGTAGGGTCATAACCTTAAGTTTAAGTTTGTGTACTGGAAAGGACCTTAAGACTTTTTTTGAAGAAAAAACAGAAATTTAAGGAAAATTGGTTTAATTAATAAATTGGTTTTAACAATAGACACAAACTTTATGCAAGGGTTAATTTATATTTTAATAAGGTGTATTACCTCCACGTGCCCTTATTACGGATTCTAATAGGTTCCGCATGGATTTTATTAGGGTTATTAAAAGATCTTGCGGAATATTGTCCCATTGTTCTGAAAGTGCTGTTCTTAGTGCTGCCACTGTCGTGGGCAAAGGGTTTCTCGCATATACAGCTCTTTTTAAATTGTCCCAAACATGCTCAATGGGATTAAGATCCGGGCTGCGTGCTGGCCAATTCATTGTACGTATCCCAACCTCTTTGCAATATTGTCGAACTTGTGCAGCAGCGTGCGGCCAGACATTATCTTGCATTAAAGTAAAATTTTCGCCTATGAATCCCATGTAAGGCACCAAGTGATCTTCTAAGATCTCTGTTATGTAGCGATGTGCAGTCAAACCCCCTCTATTACCGTTTTGACGGACCATGTCTATGAACACAACTTCTGTTCGCCCGTTCATCGATATGCCACCCCAGACCTATGGTCTGGGGTTGCATATCGATGAATGCCACGGCACACATATACACGAACCGCCTCCAAAAGGAACACGCTCCTCAATGCAACTTTGAGCATATCGCTCCCCACGTCGACGATAGACTCATCTGCGACCATCTGCACCATATAAACATGTCCTACACTCGTCCGTGAACAATACGGAGGTCCATTGCTCTTCTGTCCAATTCAGGTGATCACGCGCAAATCTTAAGCGAGCTTGTCTGTGAGCTACAGACAACTTTGGACCATTTGCTGGTCTAAAAGGGTCTTCTTATTGTTCGTGCACTCACGTTTACTCCACGCACTTCATTAAGCTCTGTTATGATGTTAACAGACGTGAGGAAACGATTTCGCAGGAAAGTTGTAACAATAAATCGGTCATCACGACCGGTGGTTGCTCGAGTCTTGCCTGTACCACGTCTCCTTCTGTAAGAACCTGTCTCCATAACCCTTCTGTATAGTCTAAAACCGTAGACCGGTTTAAATTTAAATTTCTACCAATCATTCGTTGGTCCAAGCCCTCCCGCACCAATGCTACAATTTTAGCCGTTTGTTCGGACGAAGTATCCATAATATGGTTCAAAAACTCTCGATGAGTTAAAAAACTAACCCAACAATTCTGCTAGTAACAATAATTCAATTGACAAAAGAATAAAAAAATCAATGAGAATCAATTTAAAACTATGCTATAACTATATGCTATAACACGCAAATCTGATACTACGAGTAAATTTTCTTTTCCCGGCTATATTCATTTGTTTTACTGCAGTTCTATTTTTAAATTTTCCTTTTTTTTGAGATTAAGAGCCAGTCTCTCCATATTTATATAATTTAATCTAAAAAGTTTGCATACTTATTTAAAAAAATCATTTCAAAGTAATCCTGAACTTTGATGCAGTTTATGAGTCCGTCAGTTTATATAATTATTGCCATTGTATATAGAAAGCAGATTTGAATTATTATTTTTTACATTTATTGTGAAATGGCAGACAGACATTTCAATTATATTGATGTAGATGGGTGAGAAATAAGAATTGTTTTAATAAAAAAATAATGTAAACTTAAAAATACAAATAAAACGTTTGCAAAAGGCTGGCAGCGCTACCGCGTTGGATACTCATTTGATATAGTTAGAAGAAGCGAAACAAAAATAGTTTTAAAAATAAAAGCTCGATACAAACTGCTAAAATGCGATTTTTGTTTTAGAATGTTGGATTGAATTCGATTAAAACTAAATATAATATGAATGAGTTTTCGTTGGACTGACTGTTTTGTGAACCAAACAGTGTTTGTATATTTGGTCACGCGTTAACTCTCAGTGGACTGCAGCTGACCTAGGTCATTGTTAAAAAAATAGAATTGCGACGGGTCAAAATGAGAGTCCTCGGTAAGTCATTAAATATTTACAGTATCCATTTTGTTTGTTTTTGGTGACGTAGCCGTACTGAAGTCAGTTGGATTTTAATAAACTACATATCAGGCGGGTGCTTTCAGTCCACTCACAATTAATGGTTCCGTAGGAGATGACCCAAGTCTACTGATTTTTTTTTCCAGCACAGAACTCTAAAACATAATTTAATCGAAAATGCCCATATATTAAATACTATTCATCAAGGTGAGGCCTCATCTGCGATAATGTTACAGTTATAGGCCGTTTCATGCATATGTGACAATGGGTGTATGCGTCATTGGTGATGCGATATTTTTTTTTCATTGTGTTATTTCATTACGTAATACCCTTTTCCAAGCATTTATTTTACTTTTGAAACCTTACTAATTGAACTTCATCGTTTCAATTAGTAATGTCCTAATGCGTTACGGACTCGCTTTGTTGTAAATATCGACTTCATTTATAAATAAGTTTTAATCAATCTATATATTTTTACTATATATATTACATCGTGTAATTAATATACATACATTTCAATGAGCATATTTTACAAATGTTGAATGAGTCATTTTATAAGCACTTATAATAATTGTGGTATAATGTTACTTTAAAGTAGAACATTTTTTAGTTTCAAATAGTTAACTTTCGATTTATTTATGTATAGTGACGATGGTTTAATAGTCTGTGCGTTACATGACTCACAGGACACCACTATTACGTCACCAACAAAAATAAAGGGCGACAATTATGTCATTTGTTTTACGTGGGCCTTACTCGGCCTTATTGTCAAGAAATATATAATTTAATAAACGTGCAAACGTCAAAAATATATAAACGCTTGAAAACAATAAAATATTGACAGATAGCGTGTGTTACGATAAATGTGATCAATTGATAATTATTAATAATTATCGGTCGTTGTTTATAATTACCAATAGTCGAGGTAGAAGCAAGTAATTAATCATATTTATCGATGACTATTATTATTTTAATTCCAATGGTATTTTTGATTTTCTCACTGAAATATAATATTTTGCATTCAAATAAAAGACTAATATAAACTAAAATTAAACTATACTATAATATAACTAAATAAGAAAATAGAACTCTAGAAGTAAAAAATAGATATTTTAACTTATATAGTTACATTATTAATAATTGATGATTATTAATAATGAAACCCTAGTACCTATGAATATTAAGGAATTGCGTGCGGGATGTGTAGGGATATGCAGAACTGTTAGTTTATTTAGTTCAGTACCTATATGTATTGTGGTAGGTATTATTAATAAATACCTCCTAAAAGATTTTCATTTCGGAGGTTATTTTCTAATGTTAATTTTACGGAGTCTTTTATTGTATAATTGAGTGAATTTTGGGCGGCTATAAAAAAAATCCCACAAAAGCTAAGGCAGTAGCTCCGCTGCGCTTCGCTTTCGGAACCGCGTATACCGAGCATACGATGCGGAATCGCGCCGCTGCTGTACCGATAAACCAGAGAGCGGAGACTTTTGGGCCAAAGAAATGTAATGAGTTGAGATACAACTTAAAAAAGCGTTACATTTTTCTACTACGAAATGAAAAGCATATACATACATACATACATAACTTCACGCTAGGTTCCTTGCGGGGTAGGCACGAACAACAGAGTGCCATACACGCTTATTCTTACATACCTCACTTGCTTCTTTGACATTCATAGCTCTTGTCATGCACGCTCGTCTATTCTTAAGGCTCCTGACATCACCTTCTGCTGATGCAAAAGCATCAGCCTTAAATATCTGGAAGGACAGAAATCTTTAAAATAAGGTCACAAATGAAATAAGTTATCGATTACTTATTAATATATATAATCGATTTATGTAAATGGATGTCAATAATTAATAATAATTTCAACAAACCTCACGACTAATTCATTGAAAATTCAAAGGCAATAAAAAGTAGAAACGTACTATATTACGTATACATTTTCTCTTCAGATTTAGACATTTTTTAAAATGTCTTATGAGAAAGTATTATTCTTTTCATTCTACGAATAGCTTAATTGTAAGACGAGATACCTACTCTTGATGTAATTTGATTATGTCGGGAGTATTTTGGAGGTACGTTAGGCTGAACTTAATTATAAATGTGTACTGTATGGATACGTCGGTACATGTGTACATACATAAGTGGCACCCCTGCTATGTACGCAAGCACAAAGTAGTCCTTTGTTCTCATCAGTTTAATGGTTAATTTACTGAAATAATTCCGGAACTTACTGTAGGAGTGTTAGCACTGAAAACGTGAAATCTTAATAGAGTTCCCTTGTATAATTAGCTCAATTTCATTTCGTTTATTAAACGGATATCTTTGTGGATTAAACTTACTTCGTACGTTCAAGGTTGTGTTAAAATAATAATGGTAAGTATTGATATAATTTTAATAATTCCCTGGATAAAGTGATTAGTAGGCGGCAAAATAATTATTACCACGGTGATTTATGTAAATTTCTTATCAATAATGTAGTATAGCAACTAATTTTAGTACATAATTTTTATGTATGTATTGTATACTAGTGGTTCTGACAAAATAAAAATCTAGAGCCCGATTCCAGCGCCACCTACCGCGTCTAATTGTGAATCATAACCATCCCGGACCCGCTCAAAGACTATTTATTTTTACACCTTGGGTTAAATTATTGCAGTTTTAGTAGGTATCCCTATTTTTTCTAGTAATAAATACAACCTATATTAATCTAGGATAATGTAGGATAATGTTGAAAGAATTTTTGAAATCGGTTTAGTAGTTTTCGTTTTCGTTACAAGCATACAAAAATTCAAAAATAAGTATAGATAAAGTCAGGAGCCTTAAGAACAGACGAGCGTACACAAGGGCTATGAATGCAAAGAAGCAAGTGAGGTGTGTAAGAATAAGCCTGAATGGCGCTTTGTTGTTCGTGCCTACCCCGCAAGGGACCTGGGGTGAAGTTATGTATGTACGTATGTATAAAATCTATTTTTTTATTTATGTTCTGAATGTTTCTTATTATTTATGGTCTTCACCGCCATTGTCATGTTTTAATATTTTCCTTAGTTTAAGGGGTTGCCTGGAAAAGATCGCTTTAAGCGATAAGGCCGCTCCTTGTTCAACAATCATTGTACCCAGTTTTTAGGAACTTTTAATTTTTGGTGAATAATAAAGTTAGACATAATAAAGATGTTTTTCCAGACGAAACCAGTAAAAGGAAAGTAATAAGGCACATAAATTATTAATAGAATGTCTACTAACAAATAAGTTTCTTTGATAACAACTATTTTTATCGAGCTTAATCTTTCGAATGACTTGAGTTTTTCATCCCGAGGGAACGACCCGTCGATAACATATCCACTTGATTCCGCTGTCCATGCGATTTGTTCCAATTCCAATGTGTGTTACGAAACATTGGTTCTATTGAAGATATAATTTCCTTTGCATAAAGTATAGATGGGATGAATACTTAAGTTAAATTTAGAAAAAGTTCTTTTGTCATTTCTTTTTGATTGTAACACAGGCACGTGGAGTCATCAAAGGGTTTCTTAAATACTTATGGAAACATGTGATTAAAAGGCTGGTTTATATTTTGTATAGAAAATTAGTTTTATCAACCAGTATGATGATTTAGTCCACACTTCTACCTATCACTGATCTAGTACAACTTTTGACGTAATTATGTCATACAAATAAAGGGAATTAAATAGCGCATTAATTATAGCTTATATTTTTTTCTATCACGATATTTTAAAAGTAAAACAATAATATCGTATTTTAGCACCTGTTCATATTTAAATAATTTTAGAATTAATATTTAATTTTAAAAAATATTGCAATACGTATCCACATCCCTAAAAATAAGTTCTAAAGTACCTTACTAGTGATATAATTTTTTTTTTTTTTTTTTTGGCCAGGGGAAATCCCTTTGAGGACTAGGACCGCGACAGGCGCAGAAGCCTGGGGGATGCTCGCGACCTTGGTGAGACAGTGTGGGATTCGCCAGATCGGGGGTGGCACTAGCGTGCCCGGTCAGAACCGGTGGCACGCTATTGCCACTCCCCAGTTAGGGATACCCACTAAAACCCCTGGGTGTTCCGTCCTGCGCCTTATGCCAGGGCTACGGGAATAGGCTACCCGGCTCCGCAATCCCTGGCAGGCGTGGGCCCCGCTCACTGGGCCTCTTCTAATGCCGGGGGAGCTACTCCCCCGGTGACGTCTCGGTCTATTCCGGGCGTGGGGCGGTCTGTAACGCGCCCCACGGGAGGAGAGATGAGCGCGCGCGGAACACTCGCGCTCTCAACTCGACGGCATGTGCGGATGAGTGAGAACCTCTATACCCCTAGAGGCCCCACCCGCGCCGCCCGCTTACGGTGGCCGGAGGTCCAGGTCTGACCTCCGGCGTCGGCGCGTCCTCCTTTGTCGGAGCGAGCAAGAAGTGCGCTCACGCTCCGTTCCGCCTCCTCCTTCGCAAACATGACGTGCTCGCAGAAGGAAGTACTAGTGATATCATAATTCAACCGACGCTAAGGCAAATGAATAAATAGTAAGATAGAAACTGGCCATTGGTCAATTTGAATGAAAGAAAGAAAAAGATTTATTTAGAACAACTACAACAATAAAAACCACTTAAATTATTAAAAAAAAAAAAAAAAAACCAAAGTATATGTAATTCTAAATTGGTCCTAGCTCAGCAAATTACCGTTTATGACCTTCCACTAGAGCCATTAGAGACATATACGAACACAAGCAAATAAGATTTTAATTAATGAATTAGATTTTATTTAAGAAATTTATTTATAGTACTTAGGAAATGTATGTCTTTCGTCTTAAGCTTTATAATAAATAACACAATTATTAGTAGAATTTCATATTAATTTTTATAGTAAAATAATCGAAACTAGAAGGAAGTGGTACAGCTGTTTCTTTGATTGATGATTAACTAGGCTTTCCTGAATGAGCATGTGAATTGAAGAGTTTTCTTTGGGCTGGTAAATTAACTCATGAGTTTCAAAGTACTCGCTTTTTATAAAAATAAAACCAATACTTATAACTTCACTTTTATACCTACCTTATTTTTTCGGTAATTTGTTTATGTACTCAAGACGGCTAAATCTGTGGCAAGCCAGTAAAGATTTTTCCAGCGAGTACTTTAACAATATTATCAATTCCATGAAATGGTTTCGGACATGAAAAGGTTCGGAATTGAATATATGAATAAGCAGAAAATAGCACCCGGCCTTATAAATATTTAAGTACGTATAAAACCTACCCTGTTATTTATTAAGTGATTATTTTTGTACTCAAAGGAGACTCTTTGTTCAAATGTTTCTATGGTATTTAGGTAGGTACATTAGGAATTTTACCAATTACCTTTTTTCTGTTTATTTGTTAGTCTCAGTTATTGCTAGGGTACTTTTCTATTCAGAAAGTACTGAAACTTTTACAATGTTCTATTATCATTTATTATGGGATAGTCGTTTACGTTTATCATATTTCTACTTCATAAGGTCCAGGCATTGTTTCCTTGACCACACGAGATGTCTTTCTGTAACATTATTATTAACTATCGTTACACTTTTCTTTGGTTGAGTACGAACATTAAAATGACTATATATCTAAATTTAGTGCATTCACGAGAGAAATAAGCAAATATATAAATTCTCTCTGAAATACAGATTTTAAGTTCCTTCACACAATAATACGGGAGTGAATCAAAAAGTTCTTGGAATCAATATTTAAAAATGCTAAAATTTGAACAAAAATATTTTATTATTCTACATAATCTCCAAATACAATGCATTTAGAAACGTCAACGTCCTTATTTCTTGTGAAAAAAAATGTTTTTACTCGTCTACGGCAGTCAAAACGGCGTCATTATATTGAAATTTAGTTCCAGGAATTTACTCTTTTATTTTTGGGATAAGTGAAAAATCATTTGGGGCTAAATCTGAAGAATATGATAGGTTATTATAGATTGGGTTGAGCGTAACTTCGGATTGACGAGTGGGGAGCGTTATCGTAAAGAAACAACACGTCAAACGATCGTTTTCCACAACGTTTCTCTTTAATCGCTTCACGCACTTTCGGAATTAAATTTGCATAATAGGGTCTAGTAATCGACTGGTGTTGTGTCATGTAATCAATAAAAAGGATTTCTTCACTATCCCAAAACACTCAGGCCATAACTTTGCCAGCAAATCGGAATTTCTTAATGGATGTAAAAGATGTTCGTTTCTAAGACATTCTTTGTCTATTAGTTTCAGGATCGCAATGGTGAACCCGCGATTTATCCACAGTGACCAAGCGCCGGCAAAAAATATCTGAATTACGCTGGAACATTTTGAGATTACGCTTAGAAATTTCAAAATGTTGCTTTTTATTTTAGTCGGTTAACATTCGTGGCACTTTTGAACCCCAGTGAATCAATTAAAATGGATTGAACTCGACCAAAAGATATCTTTAGGATCTCGGCTATATATTTTAACTTTCTTTTCTGTCTTTCAAATCCAGATTTTTAACCTTTTTGACATTTTGTTCCGCAACAGATGTTGAAGGCCGCCCAGAACGCAGGTCATCTTTACAGCTTGATTTACCTCTTATAAATTCAGTCACCCAGTGTGCAACCGTAGAATACAGTATCAGGCCCTAATGTCTGCCAAAAGTTCGAAAAAAGTTCTGTCGTAGACATTTTTTTCAGGTGACATATATTATCACCGCACTTAACTCACTTTTATGCATATTTTTGTATTTTAGAAACTCGTTGCACAAAACAATTTATTACATGTGAACGAGCTGACAAAAAGAAGTGACCGTTGACATAAATATTGTGTGATTGGCAATCTTCAATTTGAATATCGAACTTCTTCCAAAATCTCTAAGGACTTTTTGATTCACCTAGGTATTATGACTAACACAACGTACAAGACTAGATGAATTTATAGTAGGAGGGTATTTTTATCATTATCTATACCTATGCCTTATCTATATATCTTATCATATTATAAAATTTTAAGCATATCGCGTCTGTACATTAGATCTATAAAAAAACTGGATTAGACTATATAAAAGATAGAGACACAATGAAATATGTTTAGATTTTTTGTCTGTTTGTTCATTTCGATGCGGTTTTCGCTGATCGACAGCAAATTCTTAGAATTAAATCTGCGCTACTTTTTATCCGGCGAATCTCGCAGAAATTTTTCTGGGAACTATTTAAAGTCGCCAGACTGCAAAAAAATAGAATTTCAATGCGATTTTTTTCACTGATCGATAGAGGTTTTTTTATGTAATAAAATGTGTTATAAATTTGAGTTTTTCGGGGGAACAAAATTAGCTTATCTGACTCAGTTCTCACTAGAACGATCGCTCGCATTCATTTTTCAGTGCTGCGATACTTTGTATCCTGAGAATCCAGCGGGAATTTTAAGTCAAGCGTGGGCGAACTCACGGGCATATCTTAGTAAATTAATATTATCCTGCGGGAATCAAGGTAACAGTACAATTTGCGTCGAGGAAGCCAAGCAGCGCACGTTCAGATGACAGGCCGGCCATGTTCTTTATGTTTCAGTATTTTATTCGAAAACTTATTAAAGCTAAAATCGAAAACCGCAACAAAAATGACCAAAAATGAAAATATTTTCAGTTAATGAACGAAGAACGTCAAAGAGGACTTTGTATTATATTCAGTTACCGCAGTTTGATCCGCCTACGCTTGTCTACTAATTGGCGTTCACTGTCTAATGTTTAAAATTTCATTTCCATTTAGAACTTCCAAAACTTTTCAGTTATGTTCCTCGATTGAATATTATAAAGGTATATTATAAGTTTAATTGTATGGTATTTTGATATTTTCATACAGCTTTACTCTTCCTAACAATAGAATCGAATCCTGCGGAAATTATCTTTCTTCTAGAGTAATGAAAATCTTATTAATCCACGTTTTCGATAGTGCATATATACAACATGCCATGACAATAAAGCTGAAGGCCGTGAACAAAGAATCAAAAAACTTAAATTTCCAAATTCCTATATACTTACTTGACCCTACTAATCTTTAAAGTGTTCATTTCTACATTTTACTTCAAAATACAGCGGGGCTTATCGTACAAGACGCACTTTATATAACTTGAAAATGAATATATCCTCATTCACCAACAATTGTTGATTTAAAAAAAAGTAATTACAGGCTATTTCAAATAGGGTGGCATAGGAGAAATTCCGTTAATAGAGAAATAAATAAATATAAGATTATTAATAAATAGTAACAGGATTAAATATATTTTTATGTAATGCTCCAGCTACATTTGAACGTTTAATGGAAAGTCTTAGAGGGCTTGCTTGATGACATAATTATAGTGGGTCGAAATTTTGATGATCATTTGAAGTAACTTATGTAGTTTGAAACGTATTATTGTATTGTTTCTCTATATGTAAGATTAATTCAAATAAAAGTTAAAAATGTCTTGTAAATAAACTACACATTAATAAAAAAACAAACAAATTTAAAATGTGTTCACATGTAATTAAAACTATTATTTATTTCGTTGAAAATTTTACGGTAACGCTACAAGTTACGTTTTATGGTTGTGTCAGCCATACCGAATTATCTGAAATAGACTTTCATACTCATGATTTTTTTAAGATTTAAATAATGATACCTTACGCTCCTATGTGCATTGAAAAAAACATTTTTCACTTATTTATGTAGATATCTAGTTGCTCATGAGTTTCATTATCGCAATTTCACTACAACATCATCCAGCGACATAGTTATAGGAAAACACCTTTCTTCCAAAGCTAAATTCGATTTAAAAAAAGTTAATTTTTCGCTCAAATAACAGCAGAATTTTATACCTAAAGAAGAAAAATTAACAACCTATAAAATTTCGTGGAATTTATGATATAAGGTTCTGTTCTGTAACTACTGTTACAAACAAAGTGATGTAAAAAATGAGTAAATAGGCGTCGCGAGGACACCTGGGGCGCAGGCTTCGTACAATTAGTCAAAAATAACTTAGATTAATGGTATTGATCAGTACTACATTAAGGCTCTTTACACTGTATAACCTACTTTAGATGTATGGATCAACAATATATATAAGTTGTGGTAGCGTAATGGCGCACGCGTCTCGAAGACAAAGGGCGCTGGTTCGAATCCTGCCCGGGACACATGCACACCAACAGTTTTCAGTGGCAGTTTGCTGGCCTAATGTGCATATTGTAATTTTTTTTATAGCAGGAGTTCAGCAGACAGGCAAACGGCCCACTTGATGGAAAGCGGTTACCATCGCCTATGGACATTTGTAACACTAAAGGTGCTACAAATGCGCTACTGCTCTCTTAAGGGAGACTGGAACCTGGTCACTAATGCCGGAACACAACTCAAGGCTGTTATGGCGACATACTCTAGACCAGGGGTGGCCTCCATCCAGTCGGGAAAATGCTCTACCACCTGGCTGAGGGTTGTTTTGTCGCCTCTTACAACAGGCTGCCCGGCCGCAGGAAATTGTATTCTTTCTCCGTTCCTGCACGTATAAAAAATAATTACCAAGTGCTAACAGCGGTGAAGGAAAACGTCGTGATAAAACCTGCACATCGAGATAATCGATAAGTTAAACCTGCCAAGCTGCCTTGGACAAGCGTAGCAGTTTATACTGTCCATTCCTCAATAGTGGCAGACTCGAACCCAGCAATAGGACGTTTATGGGCTGTTATTATTATTATTAGCAATATAGCTTCTTCAGATATCTACGTCTTCTTCTAGATATATACAATTTGGAGCCACTTAGCGATAGTAGCAATGATTTAAAATGTAACCGTCACAGTTGATTCTCATACTTCATAACTTGAATCAAATATAATAAGTAATAAAAAAATATTTCTTGATTTAATCCAACCCGGAATAATAATCCCGGTTACGTCCGGAATATCCGCTTCGGAATCTGAGTTCCGTTATCCCGCTATTTCTTCCCCATTTTTTTAAATCTATTACAGGGTGAATTTTTCAAGTGGGCCTTGAGAGCCAAATCTTAAACTGTGCTAAATAGCGAGAAACACTCAAAGGAGTCCAATCTTCATCGAAAAGTAAAGTGGTATCATAAGATTTATAAAAAATTACCCTTGGCAGGAATTAAATGGGCTTATTTTGAAAAAATAAATACATTCTGTATTTTTATATCAAATCATAGTGTAGCTTGTAAGGATCAATTTCTGTGAATGAATGTCAAAAGGTAAACCAGAGTAACTGTTCTACTTCCCCCCATACATTAAATAAACATGAAATTGCGCCGGTCATTTGACCGCACCTCATTTGAATGCATTCAATGTTTGCCCGTTGACTGATTTGATTGGCTGTGAAGCTGTGGTAAAATAACGTCCGTTTCAAATATTAATTTACTACCTGTGCCAGCGACGTCATCCGCGTGGAATTTTTTTTAAATCCCCCGATTTTGAAACATTCTTCATTGGTGCTCCGCTCCTATTGGTTTTAGCGTGATGCTGTATAGCCTATAGCCTTTCTCGATAAATGGGCTATCTAATACTGAAAGAATTTTTCAAATCAGACGTAGTAGTTCCTGAGATAGTAGTTCCTGTCAGACAGTAGTTCCTGAGATTAGCGCTTTCAATCAAACAAACAAATCTTCAGCTTTTTATAGTAGTCTAAGATAGATGCCTATTAAAAATAGAATCATTTTCATCATTTCCATATTCAATAAAATGAGGTGAAGTTTAAGGGAAATGGCTCAAAATTCAATTTTGAGCTTGTTCCCTCAGTTATCTTAGTATGCAATTTTTCTAATCGATCCCGTTTTAGTTGATAAATTTATTTTTTGGGAGTTTGATAGTAGAGTAGTTATATCTTTGATTCATTTTTAAATTCGTAGAGGAAATCTTGTCTCTCGAAAGTTAAAAAGGACGTAAAGCTCAATTTACATTAGCATTAGTTGAGTACTAATGCTGCAGCGAAATAAAACCCGGTAGTACTGTTACTACCGGGTTTTATTTTTCCCTTCTTGTTTTTGACCTGTATCTCACCCACATTCATTGAACGCGAACGTTTGTTTGTAATTAAAACCTTTTGTAGGCGACACGAGCGTAATGGAGACCATTACAGGCACGTTTCAGCTTACTACGTTTTACTTATGAAACGAGGCTTTACTTTCAATCGATTGCTGTGGTGTTAATTTGGATCAGATCATATTATTCGTCTTTTAAGGAAAAGAAAAAGATTTTTTCATTTTTCTATCAACAGATAAGAGTTATCAATCTGATAAATTATAATCTGAGTGAATACAAAAGTGAAACCATTCAATAGTTATATTTATGGAACTAACATTTTTACGTTAGATATAGGCGAAAGGATTGGCGACTTCTGATAAAAGCAAAAATAAACTTGAAACTTTATTCTTTCAATACCTTTTATCTGGTGATTGAAAAATTGGCCCTTAGTGTGGTAAATTAATTGAGAGGTAATGAGTGGATTGGTATAAAACACATTAAATTAGATATTGGTTACAAATCTATTCTCGTCTCTTCGCAACAAGATTATAGTGTCACGTAGATTCAAGGAGCATATTATAGTGACATACAAAATGTAATATTACAATAATAAGTTTACAATAAGTCTCACATGGTGCGGAATCAAATTCGGTCTGGAAAGCATGCACCACTTAGGGTGTTTTCTGACTTAATGTGCATATTAGTTGCGCTATCATAACTTATGTTTAACAAAGACTATTCTATTCTTATGACTTTACTACCACAATCGGTTAATAAATGGTGAAGGAAAACATCGTGACGAAATCTGCACATTGAAATGACCGACGTGGCAAAACCGCCTTGGACAAGCGTGGTAGCTAACTGTACTTTCCCCTAAAAGATAGGAAGGTCCGAGCCCAGTCGTGGGACATTTATGGTCTGTTCTTATTTATTAATAATAACTCAAAATACGGCCTTCATATAAAAGTTAAATAAATACGTTTATTTGTAATAGAATTTGAAATACAAAATTTAATACAATAATGTTGTTTAACAAATTCATATACCGAATTTTGTTAGAAAAAGAAGTTTGATCCTTTATCCAATATTCAAACAGCAGGTCATCTGTGCTACCAGAGTTGCACACACGATTCATTTGCATGGAAATTGGGGACTCGAATCAACTTACATGTGCAATAAGCGGCGAAACCTTTGTTCCATATACGTTTTAAATTTGTTTTTTTTTAAATATACTTAAATCATTTAGTAGTTTTAAACAGTTGCCATAAAAATTACATGCTATTATATTTTTAAATTAAATACTACTGAAAAATCTGCTATCAGATTCAATCAGTTTTCTCAGTTTAATTAGTAAGTACTTAGGTATTCAACAATTGTACAGATGTCTCTTGGGCATCTAACAACTCAGAGGTTCTCCATGATTGCAGATACTTTGGGAGGTTAAGAAATGGGTGGACGGTGATATGGAACAGAAATTCGAGAAGGGTTGGGAATACAGGATATTACGTAATGTGTAATAGACACTGGACTAGCCGTACACCTATCAGTTTTACTCGCGTACCTCAAGGCTCAAAGGCTAAGTGCGAACTAAAACTTATCAATACCTGGGCTGTGAAAGTATGAGTCTGGTATTGACAATCGTAATGCGTGTTGAGTTTTTGAGACTTAAGCGAACAAAACTTACAGGTGTAAGGATGGGCTTAACAGAAATGTGTTAGAACAAGTAATAAATTGAATCCAAAAACTTTTCATTTGACATATTACGATATATGTATATGATGTGACCACCTATTATAGGAAGTATATTTTGCATGAGCATTGATTAAATGTATATGATGTATCTCCTGTTGATGGTCCATAATAAATAAATAAATACGGCAAATGTAACTAAAATGCTTAGGGTAGGAAAATATATTGTATAGGAATAACTGAGCAAATTCTGTCACGCAAGGCTCATCATGCCATAGAAACTGCAGTACGATATGCTTAATTATTCTCGTGTATGTTTCGTGCAGGTGTGGAGTGGTCGGTAGCGTCCGGCGCCTGGCGATGATCGTCCGCGCGGGCCGGCCGCAAGCTCAACATGCGGCAGCCCTCCACCGATGTGAGTATTTTATACATATTACCCCCGCAAATTGCTATTGCACTGGAACCCTGTGAAATTAACATTCACGTGACGTCAGCTGTAACTCGATATGTACGCGTACTCGCCGGCCAGTGATGAGTGTTTGACTACGGTTACATCACCAAAATGTCGGCCAGGCGCAGTAGCAATTTGCTTGGATAATACAATATTATTTTGAATACTGTACACTAAACATCACTTACAATTATTTTATAATAATAACAACAGCGCATAATTGATCAATTGTTCTTTAACTTACTTGACTCTCAATTTATATGGAGAAAATGTAGTTCTCACTAATAAATTATATTGGTTATCACCAACTTGATCTCAGTCTGTCTAATCGAAAATCTTGAATAAAATGTCCACAATGTTGTTGACTACGATGTGTTTTAATAAAATAAATTCCTGTTGGAAGCCATAATAGCTTATAGCTATAAAGCTAGAAATGTAAGCTACAATCTCGTGTAAACATTAATTTCAGACAGTGGACAAAGCAGTGTGTACGGAGGAGAGCGGCGCGGCGCGGCTGGAGGCAGTGTTGGTCGCGCTGGTGGAGCGCAAGGCGCGCGCGTTGCACGCCGAGCAGGCGCGGCGACGCGCGCGCACCCACCCGCTGCTCCTGTTCCTAAGAACTCACGTGCCCGACGGTATTATTTTAATTTTGAAATTCATTTATTTGCTTGAAACATGGTACAGGTAAATTAGCTTAAATACTTTATTGCGTTTGTTTAATAATAATCAAAAATTGTTTATTTCTATAAAGTAAGATGTCGTGCCCGCATCCTTGCCATTTCTCATAAACAGTCGAGTTTCTGGCTTCAAGCTCCCCTCCCCAAATATAGGCACATTGATGGATATAATTTCCTTTTCTTTGGCTATAAATCTGCGCTTGGGTTCTCGCATGTACACACATGCGTCTGTGGAACAGAGTTTATCAACCCGGGATACGTCACGCCGCCTTAAATGATGTCTTACGGAGGGCACTTGCCACCGCTAACGTGCAGGCATTATTGGAGCCGAACGGTATTGCACGTGACGTTGGTAGGCGTCCTGACGGAATGACTCTAATTCCCTAGCAGCGTGGCAAAGCTTTGGTGTGGGATACGACTTGCGTAGACACGTTGGACGCATCTCATTTACCAAACATGTCTAGATCAGCCGGTTCGGCGGCGGAAACAGCTAAATAACACAAGCGGCGCAAATATGCAACACTCAGTGAGAATTATATATTTGTGCCGTTTGCTGTCGAGACACTTGGACCGTGGGGTCCTGAGGCCATCAGTCTGTACCAAAATTTATCAAAACGACTCATCGACTCTTTAGACGATCAGAGGGCTGGTGCTTACCTCGGGCAACGGATCAGTATGACGATCCAGCGAGAAAACGTAGCCGCCAGCCTTCTAGGCACCTGACCCATAGAAGACGTTGATCTAGGCTCAGTATACATACTTACTTATAGTCTTGAGGAACCATGGGTAGAATACAATACACATAAGTTAAGTTTCCTTTTATTGAATAAGATTATTTGTTGTAAAGAGAATATAAAGTATTTATGTTATTATTAATATTTTCAGAGGAAGCGTCAATTATCGGCAGTCCTGGCGAGGAGTTGCCTTCGCACTGGTGTGAACACGAGATCGCCAGGCATAAGCGCAAGAAGCTTAAACTGCAAACGCATCGAAAGTAAGGAAAATACGAAAACACAAAAAAGCATTATTTACTAGTTTGCTGGAATTTTACCATTATCTTGCTTACATAAAATTTACAGATCGTAGAAAATCTGTTTGAATTCCCGCAGTGAACAGTGAACTCCTTTCTATTTTGTAGGTCCATTTGTAACATATATCACGATAATTGACTTATTCCCGATTCCGTGAAAAAGAAACAAACTTAAACCTCTCCATATATTCAATATACTCTTTGCTTAAATCCAAGCAAACTTATTTACCTTTACAGTTATATGTCACAATGACATGATTGTAAAATAGTTATTTAGATGGATAACAGCTCGTGGCAAATTAGTAGGTAACGCTGGTTTCGTTTCGTTTCATGCTTTTGCTTTCTGTTTTCATTTAATATAGGAAAATACCGCAGGGAAATTTACACGCCTAAATCACCGATGTGTCCAACCCGACAAACCAGCATAAGCGTTGCGAATATACTATCTTATACTATCAGCCTTTCTTTTAGGGAGCTTAGGGCTTAACATAGAGACTGTATTGTATGTACAACATACATAATCTTTAAGATGTCATTAGTACAATGTGCCGCAGGACGTTGCTATAGAGTATTTTTCATTTTTTACTGCTCAGACAGTTTAGACAGAGTTATTTTTAATTCACTAAGGCTACGTTCCTCCGACTACGTTCACGACCGCGATTAACTCGTTCCACTTGCTTGCGGGTAGAATCCTAAATCCAAGTGGAACGGCTATTCGATCCACCTCTTCACATAGGTCGTTGTGAGCGTTGTGTGATAGAAAATGATGACGTCATTAGTGACGTTTTCGCCACGACCACAAAGACCGTGGTCGCGTTGTGGAACGGCCAACGGAGCATTTAGGGCGTTGGGAGCTACTAAAACGGAGAGAGCAAATGGTACCGGACGTGTTGACAAAGGGTCTTGAGAAAGTGAAGCAAGAATGGTGCATGTACAGTATGGGATTGAGAATGGATGATGTGGTTAAAGAGGAGTGTTAGAGTATGCTACCTATGTATATAACCTTTTTTTGATAACCACCAGTTTTTTATTCTTTATTGTACTGACATGTTCCATTTTTATATATTTGCTTCTTGTCATATTTTTGCCTTTGCCGTGTCAATATAATTTTTATCACAAAATTATATCTTATTTTCTTATATAGTTATAATCTATGATTAGTAGGCGCATTCAGCACCTACAATAAGAAATAATATTCCCAAGTACTTCTACGGTACTACAATAACGACGGTAATATTTACAATACACCTGTAGTATATAGTACCGTCACGTACTACTACAGAGACGTTTGTACAAAAAATATGGTATATTAAAAAAAATATGTTTTCATAATTTGTTGACGTGATTTAGTATGATAATTGGTATCAACATTTATAGCTATATAATGTTTTTATAGGGATCTTCACAGTCCAGAGCAATTGGAGCTCGAGAGACGACGTCGTAGACGTCGGCGTAGTCCGCACAACCACGCTCACAAGCCAAGGAAACATCGTACCTTGCTCGTGTCGGCTATCGACGAACAGGCTAAAGTGATACACGTAAGTCACATTAGGTCCGATGAGCATCTTCGTCAACGAGGTTATGTTGTGATCAGTAACCGATCTATATCAAACAAAATCTTATTTAGTTTGATATGAAACATTTAGCTTATATTTATAAAAAGTTTAGTTGATTCTTGATACACTAAGTATATAGCTTGCTGCACTGAATTTTAAGTATGAAAACTGTGTGCGCAATTAGTCTAAGCAGTTATTCATCCTGCATCAACGGTGCACACATATATGGAACGAGGGCCTCACTGGCAAGGATGAGTCTCGATTCCATTAAAATTGAAATTCTTTATTTGTTCAAAAAGTGGTGACAGGATAAATCAAATTTGAAAAGAATAAAGTGTAGCACCTTCTACATTATATCCCGACGCATAGAGTAAAATTCCTATTCGCAGATATTCGTATCATTGACATTCCCGTAGTAATAGACTGCTTAAATGTCGGTTAGCTTTCGAACAATCTCTGCCTGTTCTATCTGCCCTTTGTAAAATGAGGAGTGTTCGACGGAATAGATTGATCTAGTGTCAACATCTCCTGTTTACAATCGAACTGGTAACCATCGGCAGGATGCTCAGAGTCATTTCCATAAACCACCACATTCAACTACGCAACGGTTATCTAAAAAGCTTATTCCACGTACATAAAGATCTGGAGGGAACTTCCTGCTGAGGTTTTCCTCTGCCCTATGTATGAGGTTGAATCTCAGGAGGGCGTAAAATATTTTAAAGTCCACACAGAGACAAGATTTGTTTGTGTGCCCCAGGCAATAGAAATATTAATAAACGAATTTTACTTGAAAATATTGCTTACTATAATACTTACTAATACTACTTACTATAATGCTTACTTAATACTTACTTATAGCTGACCCGGCGAACTTCGTACCGCCATAGTTTCTGAATTCCCAAAAGACTTTATTTCATGACACAAAAACAAAATCACCAGAATCGCTCCCGGTGATTAGGAGGATTCTAGAACCCGATCTAAATGCGCCACTTACCGGTTCTAATTGTAAATCTAAACCATCCGGGAACCCACTTAAACACTCATTCATTCATTGGCATAAATAGGCTAACTAATACAGAAAAAAATCAAATCAGACCAGAAGTTCCTGAGATTAGCGCGTTCAAGCAAACAAACAAAGAAACAAACTTGCCAGCTTTATATATTAATATATATAAGATAAAACTCTCTCACCGACACCACAGCCTGTCAAAATCTCTACTTCTATTATGTTACGTTGCAGAGAAATTATATTCAGTCTGTTATAAGCTGTTTAAGAAATTAAAGGTTTTTAATTATCCCACGGGAACTCTTTAATTTTTCGGGATCAAAAGATCAAAAGTAAGACTTGGGATATAAGCTACCACCATACAAAATTTCATGTAAATCGGTCCAGTCATTTCGGAGATTAGCCGGTACAAACAGAGAGACAAACAGAGAAATAAAAAATTCGAAAAAAAACTAATTTAGTTCTATTTCACTTCTTACATCCCCCTGACTCGGTTTTTAGCATTTTTTTAATTGTACAGAAATTCGACCTCTACAATTTTATTATAAGTATAGATTAGAATTCCCTATTTCAGTGTTTATTATTGTCATGTTGGAAAAGCGCCATCTCTTAGTAAAGCTTCATAAATTGTGGTTTCTGTGTTCTGTAAAATTTTCTTACTCATTATTTTTATTAGCTAGATGGTGCTGTATTCATCCAGCTTTTTTTCTATTTCAAAAGAGGGCGTATTTTGATAAGCACTATATTCTCGCGAGAACATCACGAGAAACCGTGGGAAATGAATATAAGTATACGTTTTACATTCTCGTTTCTCGTGTTGCGACCAATTATTGTTTTTAAAATAAAGGCATTTAAAAACCAAAGTTTTTGTTGTGAATTCAGAGTTTATTTTAAACATTTTGTGACTGAAAAAAAAATATTATTTGACATACATAATAAATGGCCGTTCATTTGCCTCGTATTTACTTTCAATAATACTTTTCTGCACTGATTGATTGAACAAATGTATAACTTAAATATTGGGTATTTCCGATTGAATTATTTTATTTGCGTTTTATAACCAGATGATTTAAAGTGTGTCTTTTGAACTCTTTTGTCTCTATGGAACCTTAGGAGTTTTGGCAGGAACTGAAAGGGGACGTTGTACTAAGCAGTTTTATTTTCTAAAAATGTTTAAAATTGCTTTGAATGAATAATAATTGATAATTTTTGAGTAGTGATTATGTATTTGTGAGATATGGGAACTGTGTAATCAAATGTGGCCTTTCGAGTTTTCACTAGATCTTTGTTTGGCGTCAATTAGAGACCTACAACTCGTCTGAGCTACATGAAGATTTACACACAGAATGAACTGTAGGGGTACAGATCAAGTCCCGTGCCTGCCATTGTAGCGAATTATAATACTACAACTCTCTATAGAAACCTTTTCCTGTACATGGATTGACAATCACTTGGCGAAATATTACATTTAGTTATATCTTTTTTTAGTAAACAAGTCTACTTATACTATGTGTCTTTTGTTACAGGTATTAGATCCCGACGAGTTGCCAAGGCGCGCTCGTTATACAATCATGGTGACTGCCTGTTTATTGCTGTTCTTGTGTCTTTTGCTGGTTGGAGTTACTCTACGAATGGCGCCACTTATCGACGATATGGGTAAGTATCTACAATAGGTATCTTACAAGCCTCGATAGCAGTTTTAATAGTTCTTCTATAATTTTATCCTATTCATGTGTTAGTCGTTTTAGCGTCGATTTTTCAATCGTCCGATAAAAGTTATCAGTCGAATAAATTATAACTTGAGTGAATTCAAAATTGAAACCATTCAATTGTTTTACAAATGAAATTGACATTTTTAAATTTTTCGTGTTATATTTTATCCTAAGATTAACTTTTATCAGGTGATTAAAAATTGGTCCTTACTTAGATATTATTATAGATAATATTTGGAAGGGAGAGAGAGATCTTTTATGAACCAATATAATCACTAGAAATTACGAAGGACATTTAAAGATAAAGATTATTCTAGCACACACAAAACTCAGGTAAGGAACTCTAAAAAAAGGAACTCTAATGCAAATATGACATAAACTTTAGCTAACTTTTGTAAATTTTGGCGAAGTTTAATAGTGAGTTCTTTGGGTTCTTCAATTGCAAGTATATTTAGTTCGATTTTAGATTTAATATTTATTTAGATATAATTTGGAAGGAATGGGTTTCTGTGAACTGAACTAAAATTGCAAATAATTAGATTTCAGTTTCGATCGACGTGTTATAACTAGATATAGTTTTTGAAAAATGGCAATGTTGGTTTTGGTGGTGACTTATTTATTTAAGTCAACAGTTTGTGAGATATCTGCTTTTAAAGTAAAGTAAGTAAAAAATATTCTCCCAAGCCCCTTTACTTTCAAGTATATCGAAATTGCTTTGAACAAAATACCTCAAGTATCTTATGTTATTTTTGGTTAGAGCTAGTTTTGTAGTTCTTCAGTATTAATTTAACATTTGGGATGAATGTGTAGTATCGAAGAATTTTGACGAACTTTGGCGGTATTGATTGTACGCCGAGAGCAGCTTGGAGTCACCTTGTAAGTTGTTGTTTCTATATTTAAATTTGTTAGAAAAGTTTATTTACTATTCATATTAATCTTAATTCCTTTTGGAATTCAATCTATATTAAAAACGTGAATATGTATTAAAAATATGAATCTATACCTACTTTGAAAGAAAAATAAAATAATTTCCCAAATATTTAAAATTGTCGAGAAAACTGGACAAGTATATAGTATACCTCAATATTTGGATCAATTTCATGTAACTATGTTTTATATATGAATATTCGTATTTTCACATTATTACACTTTTTGGCATGCTTATGGCCATTTTATGGAATTTAGAGGAAAAACATTGTAATTCTAAATATGTAGGGGTAAGCGCTTCGTTATTTACAGGCAGGCTCATCACAAGAATACACTGATAGCAGCCTGTTGAAGCTACGTATTGACGCTAACATTTTGAAAAAAACATAAAAAAATACACTGGATAAGCCTTTTAACATAGGAATTTTATTTTGAAATGAACGAAAGAAAATTTTTTATTTGTAGAAATAGCTTGCTTACATGCGATTAATTAATAGTACTATAGAAAATTTAAAAAGAAGCATGGTTTGGTAATTTGTTCGCCACATTTTATACAGGAAACCTCAATGTGCGAGTCCTATTCAACACGGCCACTTGTTTCAAATTAAAACTGGATTGTAAAAGAAGCAAGTGAGGTGTGTAAGAATAAGCCTGAATGGCGCTCTGTCGTTCGTGCCTACCCCGCAAGGGACCTGGCGTGAAGTTATGTATATATGTATGTAAAAAAATCTCTTCTCACCAAAAATTATTGCCTACAATCTTATAAAAGTTGATTTATTACGATTGATTAGAACGTTCGGGTACAAGCCGTGCGTTGAAGAGGTCCATATGAGGCATGGATTTAAAACTTTAAGAAAATGTTATAATAGTACATTATGGTACTAGTGTGTAACATTGGTGACATGTTATGATTACCGCCGAGGCGCCATTGAGACTCGAGCCGTAGGCGAGGGTCTTAAGAGAGCCGAGGACGTTAATCATCAATACACACGTGTATCATACGACGTTTTTCAACACACTTGTGAATAAAATAACAACAAAAACTCATTTTATTTAGTAGATAACAGTTTTCCTATGCGCGCGCATTGCGATCGGCCACAGACTAAAGAGATGAGGTTTTTTTTTTTCCGTGCATAGGGTTTGCGCCTATTCTGCCACGTACAAAACGGGGAATTTAAAGTTCTCTTTTATTACAGAGAAAAAAAAGAGTTATATATGAGTGAAAGTTTTATTTTTTAAACACGTACGAGTTAAAATTATCTATTTAAATAGAAGTTGCATGAAATGAGCAAGCAATAGGAACATTAATTTATTTGTTCTATAGAACACGATCTTTTTTTTGAATAAAAACTTTTTTAAAACAAAGCAACTCAACCAATAAAATTTAAAAAAAAACTATAACTCACTAGTGAGTTATATTTTTTTTTAGTCACAGTTTGATTATGGTTGTCATTCTGTGCCTAATTGCGGTGACCATAGAGCCACTTTATGAGCAAGTGTGTTGAAAAGATATTTTAGCTACACCATGCGGTTTAAGGGCTTCGACCTTGTCCGGGCACCTACAAATAGACGATCGTACGGCTCATACCTGCGAAAGTCTAGCATTAAACATCCATATTACTTCAGGCGCCTTCTTCAGAGTACTACACAATACGGCATTTTCGGTGTTGTATTGTATGCGGTACCAATGTTACTCCTGATGGACTCCTCGAGTAAATATCGAGGAACGTGTGTCTACGAACGCTGCTGTAATGTTCGCGTGCAGCTACGAACTCGTATTCGCTCACACTTTTAAGGTAGTGGAGTTGGCGACTGATTTAGCAGAGCGCTCTAGATGAGCACATGTATTGAACTCCGTTGTTACAAAAGTGCAGTAGATACATATAGAGCCACTTAAAATGTTCGTGAACACACGGGCTGCATATAACATTGGCGGAATCGTCCCAAAAGCTTATAAAATTTATCCGTGGTAAATTAAAATGTTGAATTTTTTACTTTCCGACGTACGAAAAATCTTATTAAGCAAAAAGAAATATAAAAGTGTGATTGTATATTGTATAATTTAGTTTTAATAAAAGTAGCAGTGGATTTACTTTAATTAAATTTCTTATAGAACTTTTGTTTACGTCCACTTTTTGCGTAGATTGAAATGAACGATGATTAAAATCTTATTCATAGCATTTTTTACAATTCTACATTTTTTTTGGGATGGAAGGACAAAGCAAGATCATATCTCGACATCAGGCGAGATAGGTCGGGGAGTTTATAATTTTAATTATTTTACTAAGGCGAAGAATGTTTATATCGCTCCAAGGTTGGAAAAATTATACTACTTGTTCATAATAACCTACTTGCATAAAGTATTGTTTTCATGACTGTTCATAAGGTAAACATTAGGCGCATTATATTTTGATTAGTTCCTATACGATTAACAATTAACCGCTTAATATTATTTTAATATTTTTTCTTATTAAGTATTATAAAGTTATAAGATAGAGTATGAAGAGTTGAAAGTGAAAATAAACTATAGTTACAAAAAATAGTTGTAAATAATTGTGAGTGGTATGGCAGGTCTCCAAAAGGCACACACATTTGTTTATATACAGTAGAACCTCTAAGTCGAACCTCAATAACAAAAACCTCTCACACTCGATTTTTTTTCTTCCCTTCAAGCCCCAAAACCGAAGTAATTAGTGAGGCCTTATAAGCATATTCCGTACTTTTTTTCCCTCTATAACTCGAAAAATCGACTTAGACTAGAATATGCCGATAATGTACATCATTGTTTCTTAGAAATAAATGTAAAGTGCATACAATAAACCGATTTGAAGAAAATTATCAGAAGTAGTTTGGGTCTACTGCAATAAACACCAATAAACCCCAAAAAATAAAAATAATATGGAAAGACGAAACTCCATAATTCGAATTTTTGTGTCTCCCTTCAAGTTCGACTTACAGAAGTTTTACTGTAGGTATCAGAAATCAAGTTATATACAACATTAACTTTTTTCTGAAGTTCCGTAGTAACTACAATTATTTCAAGTATTTCTAACCAGGACTTGAATTTGCAAAGAGATTCCAGATTTAGATATATTTCCGTGTCCATCGGGAAATAAGAAGAAGCGCACTTAAGCGTAGTAACTATTTATTAATCTGTGCTTAAGTTTATTACTCAACTATTAATATGAAATACGTAGGTATGTACACATTGTCGCTTTATTTGAGTACTATTATGACATTATATTTGCATTAAAGAGTTTAAAAAAATTGAATTAAGATTTAGGTTTGCGTTGGATTACGACCAAATTCGAACGTGCTACGAGCCACGATAGGTTTAAATTTTTACAGCATTTGAAGACGCCAATAAACTTGGCGTCTACTGACATGAGTATGACGAATGTAGATTGGCACTTGTTTCACACAGGTGGTAGATACGGCAACCATATACTGGTGTAATAGACCACTGAATTTGATTGTCTAAAGATGGAGGCCGTAGGATTAAATTCTAAAAAAAATGCATTCGAGACAAAACCTGTTTCATATTTTGGATTTTTTTATCGGACAGCTGGTCGTTGCCCGTCAACAAAAACATCCTTGCTCTCCTCTCTCTCATAAGTTAATAGATAGTGCTTCGAGTTGATATTTTACTGAGCCATACTTAAACGAAAGCAGTGCTACATACGTGCTCGTACTTGCTTATTATTGCTATAATGCTGAACAATGGTTTTTGAGTCATGGTAACTTTATTTCTTGTTAATATTTCAATACTGCGTTCGTTCATTCGACGTTCGTAGTCGACGGAGTTTTAGGTGAGCCTGTCTACTTTCTTTACTTATTTATTATTATTCAACAAATATTTACACAACAATTGAAGGCAACAAAATTATATTAGTAGCATCAGGTTTCGTACGGAATATACCGGGCTTTTTTTCACTTGGGATCCGCGCGCATACAGTACTTGTAAAGTACAGTTTCACTCCGGTTTAAACTACGAATTTATATATAAAAGCCTAACCCTAACATAGTTTTTGAAAGATGTGATAGGTTAATTTTAAACGATATGACATCCTACACAATCGTCTTATTTTTTAAGGAATATGTGACATACCACTGTATGAGAGAATAACGGCGATGACGTACTCGTCGTCGTCGTTATTCTCTTATAAATGAATTAATCTTTAAGTTTTTAAGCTTGGGTGTGGTAACAAATTTTACCTCTTACAATTATGTATGCAAAATTACGCGTATTATTAATGAGTTATGCTTAATCTTAAAAATTGCGCGTTGTAACATTTATTTGTTAATATACTCTGTAAACGTTCGCTCCCTTATATTGTGAGACGTCGCTGTAAAGTAAGACTTTATTAAATTTTCAATTACGAAGAGGAAAGTCGGGAAAGGTTTCGTTTTGATGTTTCATACACATAACATGTTTAAATTTCAAACGCTGTTTTGGTCTGGTTAAATTAACTTCGACTTAAAATAAAATGTGTTATTTTGCGCTGTTTATGGGTAAGTAAACTAAAGGTGCCTGCATTTAGGAAAAGTTGTTTTCCAATTTTATTATGAGCGACTATATTGATGAGTAATATACAAAATAAGACAGGAAACTTTTGTCAATAACATTAGTGTACCACTCTGCTTCTTGTTTTCTTCTCTTGCTAGAGGCATAATTTGAAAAAAAAAACTCGTTTGAGGCTTAAGCTCGCTTTTGTTCATTACTACAAATATATAAATATAGGTAAATTAAAACAATATAGGTAATTTTAATATATTTTATGTAACTGTTTCGTGTAGGATAAAGTAATAATTTTTTATGAATCTATCTACAAATATCAAAAAAACTAAATAAACAAACTATCACCAATTATTTATATATCGATTATATTATTAAATTCTTAAAATGCCGTGTCTTTACATTGAAGCTATTAAAAAAACTGGACTACGCTATTATACACACCATGAAGAATAAAATGTTTTACATACATACATACCTTCACGCCAGGTCCCTTGCGGGGTAGGCACGAACAACAAAATGTTTTATTTCTAGATTTCTTGCCGAATTGTTCTGGGGCGGTTTGTAATTGTTCGGGTACATAAAAATTAGCTTGTTTCGACACAGTTTTCATTCAAACGATAGCTTACATTCATTTTAAAATGCTGCGTTATTTTGTGCCCCGGGAATTGCTCAGGAATTTCAAGTCAAGCGTGTACGATGTTGCGGGCATATCCTAGTTATGTATATGTCGGAGAAGGCCTCGTTCTCATAACATCTCCTTTAGTTATTGCAGGTTTAGTGGGCGTCATCAGGATAAAATGCGAGCATAAAACACAACGGCCACAGTTTATACACTTTTAATTTAGATTCGATCAACATTTTGACATAGTTTAGACCGAGCAGCGGGTTCAGGGCACCGCTCATACTTCCAACTTCAATACTTTCTTTAAAATTCTCTACGGTCCAACTCGACCCGTTACCATCCCTCGAATGTGCCACAAAAACTTCTCCGTCTACCGAAGTAGATACTACTAAAGTATAGAGGGCGTCTTGATGCCGCTCAAGACATGCTCTGCTCTCATTGGTCGTTTATTAAATTATAATATTCATAACTTTTATTAGGTTAGAACGATCTTCAAGTTATACAAACATTTAACAAATCAAATAAAATTGAATTAAGAATATTAAAAGTAGTTAAAATGTAAACAAATAATATTGTGCGTTATAAATCCAAACAACAACAATTATCCGATTTATAGCTTCCCTCCGACATATATAATTATAATACAGGAAGAAAAAATTCTTACAGTTTTAAGTGAGACACGGATCCAAATTTATCAAGCCTCGTGTAGCAAGCTGTAGTATTTTATATTTCACTTAGACTCAATTCAAATTACTTACAGACTAGAGTTGATATTGGAGAGTATTATACCCTACCGACAATTACATTAGGTACGTCTAGGCTCAGTTAAATCAAGGCGGATTACACCGCACCGCTAGACTAGAGAGGAGGCCATTACACAAATGATAGTTGTCTAAAACTGCCAAAACTTTAAAGTGAGTATACATGTTGCGGTTTGAACAAACTACCAAAAACCCACTTGCTACATTTCATGTCAAGATGCAACATCTCGATTTACTATATATAACATGTTCTATACAAGTATATAACATGTTCGAAACATACAATTGAAAGTTTTTAAAGTATCTAGTGAATAAATTGGGTGTAAATGTTATAGTCAAACATCGAAACTGTGGCGCTCCTAGGTTTGACTAGTCAAACTTCAAGTCTGACATAAAGTCTTATTCAAAGTCCATATAAATGACGTTTTTCTGCCTTTAACTAATGAATATTTGTTTAACCTAGGAGAGACAAATTTATATAGTCATTAAAGATGTAACAAGTGCAGTAGGAATCGTCGTTTGACGTTGCTTCTACGACCGACTAGGCAAAGCTCGAAACAGATTATTTACGTTCGACGTTTGACTAAAAAGTTAGGTACTTCTAGGTTTGACTAAAAATACTTTACTTTAGTCAAAGGCCGAAATTAGAATTTATTTCGGTGTTTGTCGAAAGGCCTTGGTCAAACCTAGAATAAACCGGTCATACTGGGAAGAGACTGCATGTCGAGCTATGACTATAACATTAATACTATTTGAGAAATTTCCACATATAAAAATAAAGCTGACAACAGCTATGTTTATAAATCAAATAAGGAGTTTATAAAAGTCCCACTGATGAATTCGCATCTTCCATTACAGAGAATCAGTAGGTATACTCGCCACGCTTGTCCAAACAGACTGGGGAATATCATAAATTAGTAATCTCGTTATCCCACTATATACTTTTTAGCGTGGTTCTCAGTATTTTACGACTCCTTCAGTTCACTAGAACGACTAGTTTAGTGCTAGAAGTTTCCATGTGTATAATAATTACTGCCTATTCATTACTCTGACTTGTGGCTGAAGCCGCGTCGAGTGGTCCCGCAGCGATGAGCGATGCATTGGTGTACACGCGTTATACAATATGCGAAATGCGGTCACCGCTGTGAATTAGAGATATATTAACATACGAGTATGTGGATATTATTTAAGCTTTTGTATTGAAACTTTACTACACGTTGAACTAAGGGTTAAGTTAAACAACAAATCAAAATGTTTGCGTTGTGTCTCTGCATATTTCTATAACAGGGAGTATTCTGAGAAATTTATGGGTCTTATACAAACACGTAACTTCATAAACAGATCACTTGCCATTGGCTTGATATTGTGGCGAATGATGGTGGAACCATCTAATTAGTTTAAGAACTTTAGAAAAAAACTAGAAAAATTCTACAAGAAAAGACAGAGATAGATAGATGTTAGAAAGGGATAGGTGTATAAATGAAAGTTCTCGAATAGAAAGTTCGGGAAGGAAAAGACAGAGATAGATAGATGTTTAGAAACGGACAGATAGTAAAAAAAGAATAACGAAATTATGGGTTCCAGAAAATTCTTATTCGCGACTTACGCTGCTTATATACCGGGTATAAGGCGCGCCTACCGGGCACCTTAGAGTTGAGTTCAGTTCAAGACACCGGAGCGACAAGTGCGATTTGAATGATTTGGAAGAGAAGTTTAATAGAAGATAGTGACGAGTTGAGTGGTGAATTTAGTGACAAGTTTAGTGGACAGTTAAATGAAGCGTAGTTCGAGAGATGAATCAGAAGCGAGCTACACGCGGTAATATCGGAGGTGAACACTGCAGTAGCAGTAGGTGGTCTACGCAATATCAGCGACGGTATTGTAAGCGAGACACCTTATCGTCGAAATTTTGCATCGTTAGTCGTGAGTGTAGGGGAAACCCTGCAGAGAGGTATTACGTGTGGTTGTGTCAGTCAATAAAAGAGTTTAGTTACAACGGGTGTTTTCTTCCAATTCTAAGTGCGTGCCCCCGCACGCACGTAACAATATTCAATCTCATTTCCTTAAGCTACCACTTTCAAATACTTACGTAATGCTTCTGTAGAAAGTGTATTTCGCGGACAATAACGATTTGGGAGGAACTGCCTGCTAATGTATTCTTTTTACGTTACGGCTTAATAATATAATAATGTCAGCCCATAAATGTCCCACTGCTGGACTCGGGCCTCCCATTATAGGGCAACGGACAGTATACCCGCCACGCTTGTCCAAGGCCTCTTGGCAGGTTTGACACATCGGTTATCTCGATGTGCAGGTTGCATTACGATGTTTTCCTTCACCGTTTTTAGCACGTGGTAATTGTAACAATATGCACATTAGATCAGAAAACTGACTAAGAGGTGCATGCGTTCCGGTCAGGATCGAACCCGCGCCCTTTGATTTAGGGGCGCGTGCGCTAACCATTACGCTACCATGACTTACGTTACGGCTTGCTATGATTTATTAATGGCGATTTAAAATTTCTATAAGGCCAGCAAGGCGTTGTTGTCTACGCCCCTGGGCACTAACTCTGCTATTACAAAATCGTCAGAATGTTTGACCATTCTGGCGAAATTGTAATAGCGTAACTGGGGCTATGGTGTAGCAAAAGTCTATTGGCGATGGCGACCACTTATAGCCTGTCTGTCTGGTTTGGCAAGAAACGAACCTTTTATGAGTTTTCTTGATATCCATACAAACTTTAATGCTATTCTCTCACAGAAGTGGGACTTTGACACATTATAATAATAACTAATAATTGTTGCATACTATAATAGTTTACTTTATTATAATAATTGTTGCATATTATAATAGTTTGAATCGTAAACTAAGAAAATCCATTATATTTTCTTAAGATTATACCGTACAAGTACGTAAGACTGTGCGCTTAGGCTCTTAGCTCGTTGTTCGCGTCATAATAATTTGTTATAGTTTATGGAAATTGTGAAGTATTTTCGTATTCAAGATTCATTCATTCAAGAGTGCTTTGAACAATAACAGCATCTGAGTTTAATATTTCTCTATATTACATGTGTTAAAGATATGTGTATTCTCATGTTTAAGTATGTAGGTATAATACTACTAATATACCTAATCCATACTAATATTATATAATAACAGCCTATAAACGTTCCACTACTGGGCTCGAGCCTCTCCACTATAGGGGAACGGACACTTTCCCGCCACGCTTGTCCTAGGCGGCTTGGCAGGTTTAATACATCAGTTACCTCGACGTACAAGGTTTCATCACGATGTTTTCCTTCACCTTTGTTAGCACGTGGTAATTGTAACAATACTCGTTTGTACATGAGGTCGTAAAAATGCCCAACAGGTGCATGCGTTCAGGCTAAAAAAAAGGATACGAACCCGCGCCCTTAGAGTTTCGGAAGCGGGCGCTAGCCATTACGCTACCAAGGCTTACTTCCTTTACTAATTTTATGTACCGGTATACAGGATTTATGTAAAATTTGCTTTTCAAAAAACCATTTTAAGTATAATGTTTTCATCATTAACACTAAATACTTACATGTTTTTCGTATCTTCTTATACTACTGCCTTTTCATACCCTTTATCCTTTAGTTTTTATCTTTAGATGTGGGTTTAGTATGTCCAATTCTAGATTTTCACATTCCTGGCATTCTGGCATATGTTCTCTGTTAAATTTTAACAGACTTATTCATATTGAGTTAGAGTAATTTTGTAGTAGGTATTTTTTAAGAACCATAAAGAAGCCTCCAAACTTACTAGAACTCAATATGAATTAGACCGTAAATCTTTGTCGTCGTTTAACAAACAAACCTTCACTCAACCATATTTTTTTACCTACTGTTAGTCTTATATTTTCAACGTTTCAGTTTTACATTAATTTGTTAGATGATTGTAAATTCTCCTCACGTATACCCACATTACTTATCATTTATTATTAAATTAAATATCTTGCCATAACTACACTAAGTACTTTTCCTATTATACATTGAGATTTTTGAGTTCGGTGCGGAGACAAAACATGTTTTACAAATGAATTGAAAATTTACATTTAATTTTACTTTAATATAAAGCATTTCCATGTATTAGATGGACTCGATATCTGAAAAAAAATCTGCATACATTTTCGCTCCACCCTAATTAATTACTTTAATGTTCTTCTTCTCAATTTTTCAGTCACAGTTGCATTCACACACTTCTTTATGTACCCATTTTATTCAAAATTATCATCAGGACTGATTGAAGATATTTTTGATTTGTGATTCTATTTAATTAAACGCGATATTCTAAAATACATAATATTTAGTGGGATTTTAATATAACACCTATATGTAAATCTCTATCACAGATACGTGATCGTCTGCGTCAGTTTATTAATTAGAATAGAGTACCCTTACGACATTGGACTAGTTATAAGCCTGGATATCGCAAATAAGAGAGTTGTTTTGGTTGGGTGTCTTGAGCAGACGCCTCTTGTTCCCCTATTCATTGGGAATAGGGTTGCCCAATTTTCTATTTGAGGGAAGGCACAACAAGATCTTTTAGCGAAAACTCAAAAGGATATTAAAAGAACAGCTTACGTCAATAGCACACAACATTTTCTTCAGTAGATTTTATTAATTTAATTGTTTTTTGTTAGCGAATTGAACAAGAAATTCACGTCATGTAGTTTTATATTACTATAAAATATAAACGATAATTTTGTATGTGTCCGCCTGTCTATGTATGTAATAGCGACTTTTATCTAAAAATATCGAGGAAGGTTTTTTTTTGTTAACTTCTAAACTATGGAGCGGGTTGAAAACAATCAAGATTGAATCAAAATGTTAGAGTATTTCCAATTTTGAGTATTTCAATTGTGCTTCTCTCGGATACTGTACTCAAAAGGTAGAAATAGTAAACGTTGGTCATCTCTACAGGATTGTACAGTGTGCGCGGACTGTCACACATCTGCAATACGAGATCAATCTGATCAACGAGCAATCTGCTCGTATTGTTACTTTAGGCATTGGAATCGTTCCTCTTTCTACGGGCGTGCTATGCTGGCCAAATAGGAGGCCGAGCGGGAGCGTGAACTTCCCCGCTTGCTCCGCTCCCGCCAAAGCAGGACGCTTCGATGTCGGATGATGTCTTTAGAACTTAGCTGCCGTGAGCGGTCGGCACGGATGGATATCCCTGGGTGGTTTTGCACGGGCTTACTCCTCCCGTGGCAGTGGAAGAGGAGGCCGATGCCTGTCAGATCTTCGTGGTGTGACATGGCCATAAAGACGAAACACAAAGGGGGTTTAGTGGGTATCCCTGACCGCGGCGTGGCAATGGCACTTTTTGGCTGCGGTCGCTACTGCCATCGCAACATGGTGAATCCCTCATTCTGCGCCGCGTTTCTCCCGCGGTCGATAGACCACAAACAGATTCCCCTCGTAAGAAAAAAAAGGCATAGGAATCGTAAAAACGACTGTATTCTGTCTTCACCCAGTTATAAAGCATAGTTTAAGTAAAACTTAAAATACTAATTGTAAAAGTCTAACAAATACAAGTCTAAATTCTTACCCCACGTAATGTTTGAAATGTACCGAAATTAAATTTGACTTAGTAGTATATAGAATTAGGTATATGGAAACCCTATATATTACAAAATCAAGCATTTCGTCGTTAATTGAACGCTTGTACTTCGTCTAGGTCCTACGTGACTCATAACGCGTCGCCGAATTGTTATATGATGCAAAATAATTGTCTAAATCTTTCTATGATGTTACCTCGAACATTTTTATATATACTAATACTAATTAGTTTTGAGTTTAAATATAAATGATAATATATCCCATGTTTAGTAGGCATCAAGTTTTAATGTGTAAATTTAATTAATTTAAAAACAAAGTTTTACTCGACAATGACTTCCGAGAAATGTTAGAAATATTTATTTTTTGGTTTTAAGTGGGTTTTGTTTTTTGTGAAAAAAATATTTTTTACTTTTTAGTTGCGCAAACACTTGAATCGCTTTAAGAATAATATATTAAGCGCCTGTAGATTTTGTAATACTGGCATGCGTATATAAAGTAGCGATTTCACTCTTTGATGTAGAGTCAAGGGGTTGCTCTCGTTTTATCTGCAATTCACTCAAATTATCTGACTTGGTGACAATAGCACCACCCCGGACTATACATTTATGAATAAAGATAAAAAATGAATAATCGGGCAACAAATGACGGAGACATTGTGTAACAATGAAGTCAGATAACAATTTTCGAGGGTTTCTCTCGAATTCCTTGGGAACCACTCATAAAATCCTGAGTTGGTGACTGTGGAACACCTCGGGAGTGTACTCTTTCCAATAAAAAACAATTTGTTATTCGGTCCACAGTTAAAGAAGAAATCACGTAACATGCATACAAAATAATTAAGTGCCTGTATAAAATATAGAAATGCTGGTAAACGTATACAAGCTTCTTTTTCGAAGAATGCAGGCGCTCGGCGCACGTTAATAAGGGTTACTGTCGATTTCCTGACATGGTGTCTACCTTGGGATTATACACTTACAAATAAAGAAGTAGTCAAACAATAACAATCACTTTTCAGGGCGACCGCCATTTCGTTTGTTTCAACTGCTCACTGCACTTGACGAAAATGTTATTATTTCTTAAATTTCTGTATTGTTAACACGACAAATGAACCCGACGACATAATGGCGACGTCTTCCAAGCCCTAAGGCGAAATCGTGGAGACAGAGATAAATATGCATACATACTAACAAAAAAAAAGGAATGGGTATGTATCAAGAATGTATAATAAGATTGGAACAATAGATGGCGATACCATGACTTTACTACATCAAATAATAAACATGTTCTATGGATCGGATGTCAAATTTTAATCGATAGTAAGGCAAAAATTCATTAAGGTTAATTAAATTAAAAAAGATCATTAAGTTATAGAAACCGGAACTAAATCGGCGGTTGGTGCTAAAAAAGACTATAGTCAAACATGTTTTCTTGCTTTTTCATGTCAAGGATAGAAAAATAATATTCTGATGGTTATCATCAATCTTTGTAGATAATTTATTTAAGCTTCCGAAACCAGTCTTTATAATTTCTGTGCTATCATTGGTTTCTGATTTATCGATGGTTAAAGACGGGAGTGTACTTTCTCATTAAAAGTCCTATACTTAACGAAAAACGGTCATCTTGATTTCTAAAAAGCTAATCAAAGTTGAATTACCAAAATGGTTGACTCATGCCGTAATTGAGCTCTAAAAGTTTTCCGAGTCCGTAGATTTAAAAACAAAAAAGAATTGCAATTTATTTGCTCTTTTTCTCTGGGTTTCGTGGAACCTGTAGCTTGAAGATTTTTAGATATCTATGTCCTAGGTATAGTAATAGGATAGATACCTATTTGAAATATCTTTAAAATGCTATTTAATCATTTGATCAAATCATGTTTCACAGAATTTACAAAACAGGATCCTTAAAAATCACTGAAAAGTTAGGATTTTCTAAAAATTTTATTTAATATGTACATTTTAAAATTGCGAGTTCATAAAAGCCAGTCAATAGATAAATAGAATTTCAGACGATAAGACAAAAAATAGTTTTGTTATGAAGTGTCTGTGAATATTTTAAATTTTTTTGAATACTTTATGAATTTGGGAAAGGTGAACCGCGTAAATAAGCGTAATTAAATTTTCTGTGAGCAGATGGTTTTAGTTAGATAAATTATTATTTGGGGCACGTAGCCTGCGCCCACGTCCAGACCTACAAGTCAGCCCAGATAATGTCACTCACACTCGACGTCACCTTGGTTTACCGAAGCTGCTCTTACCAAAAACAAAGATAAGAATAATATAAGCTCTTAAAATTATTAAGACCCTTGTTATCTATTCATGATGATTTATAGCCGGTTGCTATATCTTACTATTCTTCACTTGTTAGGGCAACCAATGGCATATCAATTGTTTTTAATTTTAGAAGTTCAGACAGGCAGACGGATTACTTGATGGAAAGCGGTTACCATCGCTGAGAGTAAGGCAAGCGAATGAATAGTGAGATGTAGGAACCGCCCATAGTAATCACTTCTAGGCAACCTATCCATAACTAATCTGACGATGTAGGTGTTAGGTCAATTAAGATGCTAATAATAAAAAAAACTTAATATACATGTATAACAAATAAGCATTTAATATAATAGATAAATAAATGCATAATTTAGGCATAATTGTTTAAGGAAATATAGTGTGTTTCTTCTCATAGTATTAGTCCATAAATTTTCCTCATTTTATTCAACGACCTCGCGTCTAGTTCTAATGACGTGGTTTCAGATGCTAGCAATATAGTACGAACTGTCTTTACAGTGCCCATGCATTTTGTAGGCCTGTTAACGTTACTGTGTTGACGGTGAAAGAAAACATCGCGTGGATATTGGCTGATATTAAATTTACAAAACTAAGTGGTGTATGTACCCCAGTAAGAATTCGAAATCTAGGCATCGAATTAAAATGAATACTCAAGGCACACGCTTTATCATATTAAACGCCTTACGTATAATCGTTTCTTACATTTAAAGAAACTGCTCAGCAAGCAACTGATTTGTGAAAATCTTACCAATAAACTCTTCTTTAGCCGAATATTTTGGAGACAACCTACGTTAATCATTCAAATTTTGTTTATCTGTGCTATTCTTAGGTAAACAACAGGTAATATTCGTTTATAAGTGAAGAAAAATATATTCATGTGTAAGAATAAGTTATGTATGTATGTACTCGTATGTATGTAAAAAGATATTCATTGATTAGGGTCTGATTCTGAAGCTCTCTCTGAAAGCATCTCTTAAGTAACGAGATCTCTTCTCTTAAGCAACGAGAGCTTTTCTTAACGAGATTATTATATGTAAGGCCGTATATGTTTAAGCTATCTCGGTAAATGAAACATATTTTATACGCATATCTAACAACGAATTATCTTTTTGCAAATACTCAAATACGCCAAACATCAACATGAACATTGTAAATACGAAGTGGATATGAAAAATGCCAACTTTCATAGTAATAACGGCAATAATTTACATCTCGAGAGATGTATTTCAATACACTCCAATATCAATAAAATGTATTGAGATATACATAAAACATCAGTTTTTATTGAAATTTGTTTAAAATTTACGGATCCCTAAATTATTATGACAGTTAAAACCGTCTCGTTCATAAAAAAACTTTAAATTCTTCTGTCGGAGTTTCGGGATAAGAGGGTCGTAGCATACTTTTAAATGAATTAAGTCAGATTTTATCAAATTTATTCAATTTGTCATTTTGTTATCAACTTGGACGCCGCGTTATACTTTTCATTTGTTCTCAATTCGACTATCGATTCGTCGAATGCGGGTAGCTTATTCTTATTTTTAAACAACCCCGTATCGTAACGCAGGCGGATATTTCCCTCCATATCGTTATTGTAGTAACAGGGGAGGCATGAGCCCAGCAATGAAACATTTATGGTCTGATATTATATATTTTTTTATTACATTATATATAATATAGACCTAACAAAATGATTCATCAATTCATCAGGTGATCAGAGGGCTACTGCCTACCACAGACAACGGATCAGTATAGCAATCCAGCGAGGATACGTAGCCAGCCTTCTGGGCCTCTTACCTGGGACCTAGACTCAGTATTCTACTTATAGTCTTGAAGGATTATGGGTAGAATACAATATAAGTAATTTAAGTTTTCTTGTTTATAATATCTTAGTTTAATGAATTATGAAAAAAATACATTTAAAATTAAACCGAGAAATTAAAAAAATGGATATAAAATTATTTGAATGTTGAAATGTTGAATAATGTTGCTCACAAACTGCTTTATACACTTAGATCATATTATACCTCAACTTTGTACACCTATTTGCATTATTTGATAAAATCAACGCCTTATTTCAATTACAGACATGTGTTTTAGTCAAGTGAAACCTGTAGTATACGCTGAAAGAGTGAATATAGAAAATTCTAGAAATAATTGAACAGCTATGTGTATAAATTTTATTTATTCAAAGTTAAGATGCTGAAGTTTAATTTCCTGTCTGGAAATGAAAGATTTCATATTCGATATAACATTAATTGTATAAACAATCGATTCGATATCACATTTGTTGTATAAACGATGTGTTCACGAATATACATTTACACAAAAATTGTTAATTAAAAAAGATACCAGAAATTTAATTTCCGTTTTTATGAACGAAAAATAGGATACATGTAGCTGTCTTAACAATTGTGTGAAAACATCCGTTTTCTCTTTGAATAGTAATTTATCAATGAAACGAGTACTAATATATCAGTTACTTTTTTGGGATTGATACGTGACTGTTTCGGCTTACAAAATATAAACAATTACCGCACTGGGAATCCGATAATGGTAACTTTAACTTTTGGTAACCGCTGTCCATCAAGTGGGCCGTCTGCCTGTCTGCTGATCTCCTGCAATAAAAAAAAAAAAAAACTTTACCTATATTTGTCATTATCGAAAATCTATTTTATTTATCATTTTATGTAAGTATCAAAAGTATCATTTTATGCAAAGAATATGTTGGCATAATATCTCAGTTAATCTTTTTAGTTTAACGTATAACCTTAATTTTTTTTATCGGAAAGGAATATGAATTAAAAAAAAAAACGAAAATTTCAATTACCTTCTTTATGACTTTATTTTAAGAAATATAATTTTACGGCTAACTTCGGAAATAATTTTCATTAGAACTTAGTTTGAATTAAAAATAATATGACTAAATTAAAAAGTTAAATATCCGGAATATCTTCATTGTCTTATTACGTCAATCTTTAGTCTAAATAGAATTTTAAAGTAGGAATGTTGGCGCCTCGGTGATCCTTTTCTCGTTAATGATAGTTTTCCAAGTCAAGGCGCGCGAATCCATTATGACAGGCGACACTGTGTCGCCTTACCCGCAGAGAAGCCAGCCACCAACAGATGGGTTGAACGACATTTTATTTGAGTATATAATAATATAATTATCCTACATCTTCCTCATCGTTATCAGCGCTCTAGTAATAATCTCTCCTTAATGACACGTGTACACACTTCTTCCTTCGTTGACAACTCCTTCACAGTACACGTTTATGGAAATCACTGCCACTCAAAATCAAACAAGCTAAGTCCTCTTATAAAATCATTGTTTTTAATTATTTTTGGGTCTCTTAGATATAATAGTTCTGTTTATTCTGTATGTATTATATATGTACTGTGTTTGTATAGTATTTAATAAAGATTTTTATTTACTTATTTGATATATTTTGAATGTTTTATATTATTTATTGTCTACGCCGCCACTGTCACGTTGTAATATTTTCCTTAGTTAAGGGAGTTGCCTGGAAGAGATCGCTTTAAGCGATAAGACCGCTCTTTGTTCACCGTTTATTGTATCCAGTTTTTAAGAAAGTAGTTTTAATTTTGGTTAACAATAAAGTGTTTTCATTAATTCATTATATGTTAGTATTATATAAATATAAATATTTTCTTTATTTGTTTTGCAATCACGGACAGATATTTCTTTTCGACAGACTCTGTGCTTGCGCGACCTAAGCCTTTTGGCGGACGACCTCATTTCTGGTTCAATTCCTGGAATAGTAAATTTCGTAAAAAAACTTTCCGTTATTTACTGTGGTCTGAGTATCTAGCATCGGCCCCAGAGTGGTCCGTAGTATTTTGCCCATAACATAACCGATATTGCTGACTGTCTTGGTGTAACCTGTTCTATTATACTTATGAATTTTATTTTATACTTTTATTTTATACGTTAATTTTATATTTTATTTTATACGTTAATTCCTTAATTTGCAATAGTTGTATGTACATAGTTACATAATGAATTAATTTTGTCCTCTAAAAAAACCAGTAATAAACATTAGAGTTTAAAAATAAAAAAAATATTATCTGTCTTATTGTCTTGGAAATTAATTTTATAATTGTATGTAAGAAATCCCAGAGATTTAATCATTATTGATATAAATTGATTTCACTCTTATACATAGTTAAAACACATATTTACGCTTGCAGTATAGATCGATTGATCGATAAATTCTCAATTATATTCAATTAACACCCTTAAACTATGGCTAATTGGGTCTGTTTTACAAATAATGTGTAAGTAATATATGATCAAGGATCACAGGAAGCGGCGGTCCAGATAGTAAAAGAACAACCCATAATTAGTTATGGAGGTGGCAGGGAGATATTACAATAAAAGACTGTGGGACACACACTGTGGAATGAAGATTCGCATATTCCGTAATATTCTAAAATTTTGCGTTATATTGTAAATATATTGTGTTAGAATGTTATAGCCCAATATTAGTCCAATATTATCGCAATTCTAGTTTAACTGTAGCCCAATTTTAGTACAATTTAAGTCCCATTTTATTCTAATTTTAGCCCGATATTAGTCTAATATAGGTCGTAGATTAGATGGAGGCAGCATATAAAATAAAAGAAAAGAACCCGAATACCCACAAGGTGGTGCTCAGAATCACACCAACCCTGTGGAGTAGACTGACTGATGTGGGAATGGTGAGGATCGACCTGTAGAGCCTGCAGGTTACTGACAGGTCGCTGCTCACTCAATGCACCATGCCTGGGCTTCGGGTACGGTAAGAAGCTGTGCACGATGACCCAGCTCGTGTGTAGTCACTGTGGGGGCCCTCACATTCGAAGTGAGAGGGAAGAGTATATATACAGTAGGCGCGCCGCCTAATTGTAGAAACTGCGTCCGGGAAAGAAGACCGGAAGTAACGCATAACGGTTTTAGCGCGAAGTGCCCGATCTAGACATTATCACAGAAAAATAAACAAAGGAAATTTTCTACGTGAAACTAAAGCACAGCAAAAACTTTGTACCCCTTTTTGCGAAAATTGCGCGGACGGAGGAATATGAATTTTTGCACACTTATAGTTTATATAGAGATGGAGTACAAAATACTAAGGTTTTTTAAAATTATGCATAAAAAATACATTAATCAATAAAAATAATATTACGTATACTACCATATATTTGACACATACACGCATATATACTCTTTTGTTTATTGTTAAGTCAAATTAACAATGTAGCCTTGGTGAAATTTGTGATTATAGAAGTATAGTCTTTGACAACAGAACCTTAATGATGTTCAAACTTATAATTTAAATTAATTATGACGCATTATGGTCGAATTTTGACCACGGGCGACCACTAGTAATTAAAATTATAAGGGCAAAAAAATTTAGACTATCCATATACTCTTTATGTCTGCATATTTATTATATATGTACATCCTTATGAAGTCTACAAATATCCCGCCTACTTATCCTCATCTATATAATGTGAGACCAGTTAGTCATTGAGGGGGGGTCGTTACATTGGGAATGTACAATGTCTGTCTGCCGATTAAAAAAAAAAATTGTTGCATTGGAAATGTTTATTATGAAAAAATGTGTAGTGATATTGTTCATTTTATTATAAACTCTTTTTTTTTTGAGGCGAGGGAAAATGCTACCGATTTACGCACAATCTGGGCCGATGCTAGGGGAACGGCACGCGTCGGTCGGGGGCGATAACACTGCAGCAATAGTATGCTCTTGGCAGTGCTCCGTCCGCGATCGACGTCACAGAATAGTGTGGAAGACTCAGAGGAAGCTGCACGGGCAAGCGACCCCAATACCCACTAAAAACCCCCTCCTCCCTGTCGACCCTGCGCTTTTGTTTGTGTTGGAAGGACTGAGATATAGAACATAGTTACGCAAGTCTTTATTATACACTCTACCTCAACTAAGGGAAGCCTGTTATAACATTGTAATGAAGGACTGAAAAATCAGAGTATAAATTTAATATATTAACTTAGGGAATCTATAATAAAGTGAGTGACATTCATATTATGATAAATGGAGACTGTGTCACAGAAAAGCAAACTTAATAAAGTAGGCTTTCTATTAGCTGAAGCTTTTAACAACTGTATCCATTAATTTTATATCTAGTAAAAGTATCTAAAAAAGCACTTTATTTTATTAATCGAAAATTAATATATATTTTTAATAAATAAATTAGTAATCACGTTATAGTGTTTGCGGTCGTTTTAAATGAAGCATAGCCGCATCGAAAATTGAAGTGTAAACCAAAGTCCAGTTCATTGGCTGAATAAAAAGTTCACGTTAGGACGCTCAAAATTTTGTATATAATATATATTTTGTTACGTGCGAGCGGGAGGGGGTGGGGGGTGGGGGTTTACGCACTTAGAATTGACAGGAAATACCAATTTTTTTAACAAAATGATTTTATTAACTTACACAGCCGTACGTGATTCTTATGCGCAGGGTTGCCCTTACACGCACAACTAACGACGCACTGTCCCAACGATAAGATGTTAGACATTTCACAATACCGTCGCCGATATTGCGTAGACCACCTCTTGCTGCTGCGTGGCTCACCTCCGAATTAGCCGCGGGTAGCTTGCTTCTGGATCTTCTCATAAATTACGCCAAAATCGTTCTTCACTGAACTGCCCACTAAACTCGTCACTGTCCTCTACTAAACTCTTCTTCCAACTGCCTCTTCATTATCTTCTATTTAACTTCTCTGCCAACTCTCTCGTATCGCACTTGTCGTTTTGCTGTCTTCAACTGAACTACTCTGAAGGCGCGCCTTACGCTGCTTATATACCTGGAAAATCTTTTGGAACCCATAATTTCAATCATCTTTTCGTTATTTTTTATTTATTGTCTATCCTTTTCTAAACTATCTATGTCTGTCTTTGTCTTCCTGAACCTTCTATTCTTTTGTTCATCATCTATCCCTTGCTAAAATGTATTATTATAGTTCTACCCTCGGTCGCTTTTATATGTGTGTATATATACTTGTATATATTCCTCGAGATATTTACCTTCAGCGTCAACACGTGTGTCGTGTCATGTGTCGCAATATGCATCTTAAGGCGAAAAATTACCTATAATAAGATCCGAAGTCAGTGGAATAATACTCTAATATAGCATATATATAAATATTCTGAATGTCATTTTGTATCGATATTTGTATATTCCTGTCTAATTCATTTTAGCCTTACGAATGAACAATTTTTTGTGATATTCTGTACACAAAATACACATCGAAAATATTTATTTCTGATGGTAGTTACGTATGAAGGTCACCGCTAATTTTTATTTCAACCGTAATTTGGAGTACAGAACTGTGTAGACAAACACATACATTGCACATTCCTGTCTATTTATATGCTGCAGGTACACTTTTTGAAGAGATAAATGACTGTGATTTACTTACAGACACAGATAAAAAAGAAAGATTTGTCACTAAAATTTAGTACAAATTTTGCCTTAGAATTAAGACTATTTGGATACTAACACCTAAAGTAAGTTAAATCTGTATCTTAGATATTATTATTTAGTTGTAAGACGATTTTATGAAGGCTAAAATTATATACAGAAAATTGTTAAATGTATTTACGATCAGAACAAATATTTATCTGCTTGCAATCCAATCATGCTTTCTGTCATTTAACTAAATCATAACGAATAAGTAACTCTCAATTTTACGAAGAAAATCGTGGTTTGCCAAAGCAATTTCACGCAACGAAAAAGATGGGTAATTTTTTGCAGACAAATTTCGAAAACTAATCACATCGGCTCTTTGAGTTATTCACCTTTGAAATATGTTATCGGTGACTAGTCATCTTTGCTTCTGAGCTTTACACATGACATGTGAATGCTAAGGAAAATGTATTAACATTTTTATCTGGCTCTTTGTATACTGTAAAGTAAAGTAATATAAGATATACCTATTTACACAAAATTTGTGATACATCGTGTCGCTGATGACATGAATAACGTTTTAACAAAACTATCAAGGGACTAATTAACAGAGTGGGCATAAATAGGCAATTAGTAAGTTCTAGAGACAATTAGCACACAACATTATGAACATATTTTACACAAAAGTTTTGACCTAATTACTTCTAAGCCGAACCTGTTAACTTGAACACAGTCCTTATTTCAGGAAATATGCAACAAACGACCAAAATGACGTTATACTTTTTAAATATTTTGAGCCTGTCGTTGTATATATCAGCCATGTTACTCAAAAAGTACTCAGTTTATATGGATGAAATTTAATACGGAAGTTTAGTCTATAGATACTATGTCGATATAAATTAATGTGGTAAAACCAGAAACGATTAAATGTTAGGTCTGGTCATAGTCGTCTATGGTATCGTTAGTAAGATCTTGGAATCTTGTCATTATGTGCTTTAATGAAATTTTGATTATAGGTCCGGAGATATTAGCTTCCTAAATATTAAAAATTGTACCTCTCCCCCTTTTAACTTTTGAACTATGAAGAAGAAAATTTGGAGAGGTTGTAGAATTTCAAAAATACTTTCACGGTAATTTGTTTGAACAATATCCGTTGAATAGCTTTTTAGGTATGGTTTTTTTATATTACAACTTCTACAGGACCCTTCATTATGCGTGGATAGCTAAGCACTTATCCTATTTTATGTATACTGTATTAGCAAAGTGAATATATTATAGTGTAATTAAAAAAAATACTTTGACATTGTATGTCATACGACGCTGTTTTTAATGAACGGTGCATGACTACTGTGTTATCGTTGAATAGAAAAAATCCTTTCATCACGAAGTTTTCAACCCAAGTCCCAACTCTAAACGCGTTGGGTTCCCTCAAAGTGATTTTACCAGTGAATTACATCACAATGTTTGTCTGCAGTATGCGTTGAAGCCCGACAGTTGTGCCCGCTTTCATGAATAAAACATGGCTTCACGTGTCGTGAAAACCTGTTGAGAGCAGTCTAAGTGTAATCAATTCGAGTTTCACGTGGTCTGGTAATTTATACATGACGGGGTGAAGCCGAAAGGTTGCCACCTCACTGTAGTATTGAAAGGCCTTTACTCGATACTTGATTAAGTTGTACTAGGAACGTGTTCTATTACAGAGGCATAGTTAAATAGCACTGTTATGCAGCTATTGTAACGAGCATACGGTTTCGTACGTTGTCGATATATTATTATCGTTAAAATTCAATATGAACATGCGCCTTATGCACTAGGCATGGCGAATTACTGACTTGTATATCGCGGGCTTCAAGCCAGAGGGGCGTATAAGCAAAAACCAACTTTTCAGGAGATACAAAAAACTTAACAAGTTTTTTTCAATGTATTCAATGTCTGTCTATGAAAGTACTTCTACTAGTATCAACCTACTATTAAGACAAAAAACAGAGGTGGTTTATCGATAAAAATATAAATTATAGACGAAATAAAAAGAAACGCATTTTTTATACGCCCCTCTGGCTTGAAGCCCGCGATATATAGAATAGAATAGAATAGAATAGAATAATTTATTGCCAAAAATGTGTGTACAGGATAAGGTCTTATGCTGTTGTAGTATCAATATATTTTGCCTGATTAGGCGTGCAGTATTAAAATTTTTCATTGTCAAGTTAAATAAGTTACAAAAATATTATTAAAATGTGTATATCATACAATCATTATCATAAAAGCAATAGGTAATATTTAGAAATTACAATCATATTAAATTTTGACCTGTTTATTTTTATTATATTAGAATGTTTTTGTCACGACTTGTGTTTGTCATTTATATATTAACTAGCTTCTGCCCGCGACTTCGTCCGCATGGAATAGACTTTTATAATATTATTATAGATAGATAATAATAATGTATTACAATATACATTAATTTCGACTTCTGTGATATAAAGGTCTAGTTAACTGGAATATTTTTTTTTACAAGTATAAATGTTTGCAGTTCGTTCTGTAGCTGATCCTGGTAAACAGCGTGTAAGATGTATAATTGTATATTTTAAAGTTATTATTTTGTACCAGTATATATATTAGACTTGAAAATGTAACAATATTGATACTATATGCAAATTTCAAAACAATCAAGTTTTGGAGTAAACTCCAGTATAAATATAACACTCTTGAAAATCATCTAACTAATGGTGAGAACCGCTTTAAAATCTGCGTGGCTTAGATGAAGTTAGCGGATATAAAAAGAAGAAAAAAATATCATTAGTAGACTACAAATACACAAAAAAGTATTTTGGTAAAATTACAAACATTTTAACATGCTCTTATATAGATAACGCCTGCCTTCAATCGATCAAACGATTGACATTTGGAAGAAATTGACACTGTGGTAGGTACAAGTACCTCATATAGGAACACAAGAAACACCACGCCGTGCGCTCGTCCTTTTCTTGGACAGGATACTCTCAAGTTAATGTCATTACTGGCCGTGACAAGAACATTTATCATACTTATACTTTGTACAAAGTGTTAGTTCCAAAGTGGAATTTATGCCGTGTGCAAGGTCGTGAAGTTTGGTGGAACTACTGTTTTTCTAATCCAAGGATCTAGGTCATATCTCTCTCATACACTCCATAACTATAGAATATAATATGCTGGATATTACCTATGGGCTATAGCGCCCCACAATTGGTCTCACTCACTTTTATCCTCTATTTCAATTCGTTTTGGTTTAATTTATCTATCCCTCGTCTATCTATCTCTATCTCATTATCCGGGATGAGAATGGTCGGATTTTCCACGGTGTTAAAGTTACATATATAACGAATTTCCGCCAAATCGGTCCAATAGTTTTACTCTAAAAGCATAACAAACAGAGAGACAAATATATTTTTATCCCGGAAACGAACCCATTTTTCGCAATTAAAAGTATCCTATGTTCTCGGTGTGGGAAAAAAATATGTACTGAGTTTCAGCCAAATCGGTCCAATAGTTTTCCGTGAAACCGTAACAGACAGACGGAAAGAGTTACTTTGGCATTTACAATATTACATATTAATAGGGATGTTATCATGTACATACGGCATTCCATTCAATTTGTAAGAATATTGCAAACAAGAAAGCGCTAAGGCACATACAACGTGAAGACCTATTCCAGTATTTCATTCAGGCTTTCTGAGGCTTTAGGATGAGTTATGCAAAAGTCCCTAAAAGATTGTTATCTTGGAGATTTTCCGTATTGTAAGTTATAATTTCTGACTAAAGAGTTCTATTATGTATCGATAATATCAAGAAACCTTCGTGTAGTTAATAATTTCACATTTGTTGCCATTTCGGTCTTTAAATAATAGTCCTAATAGTCCTCCTTACCTTAAGGAATGTTTTGAATTCTTTCATCTCTCCACTTCTCACAATTTGCGCTCAGATATATGTCTTAGACTCCTGAATACACCTTTTCTTTTTATGATGATAAATCTTTTACAGTGCAGGCTGTCAAACTCTGGAATGCGTTGCCTCTTACTATCAAAGAGGCCAAAACATTACCTACATTTCGGCACTACATTAGAAAATACTACCTGTCTTTAAATAAATATGTCGAATATTTTAAACGTTTACTTATTTGACTATTGTAATATATGTTAATATAAAATATATAAAATGCTTGTCATATACGATGTTAATAAAAATATTTATTAAGTTTATTTTGTATATACGTGTATATTGGTATTCTATAAATCAGAGTAAGTAAGTTATATATTTAAATTGTACTGTTCTATCTTTTTTCTGCTCCACCTCCATCGCCAGATTAGTTAAGAATATCTTTTAAGCCAGGTCGAAGAAAAGAAGAGATCGCTTTTAGCGATAAGGCGGCCTGTTGTTTTGCCAAGAAGTATTGTAATTATGTATTTGCTTATTTTGGTGAGCAATAAAGTGTTATCTATCTATCTTAATCAAGAACCACTTCTTTCTATTTCAAGGTCACTCCAATATAATTGAATGAATAATAATAAGATAAAAACTTAAGTCGTTCACCGGACTCTGGAGTGAGTTTATATTAGACTAGCGACCCGCCCCGGCTTCGCACGGGTGCAATGCTGATACAAAATTAAATACACTACAGAAAAACTATGAACGTTGTATATAAAAACATAGCGGCCCGCTCCGACTTTGCACGGGCATCACTACATAGAAACCTCTAAAATTAGCAATGTTGCCTTAGTATTATACATATAAACCTTCCTCTTGAATCACTCTATCTATTGGAAAAAACCACATCAAAATTCGTTGGGTAGTTTTAAAGATTTAAGCGCACATAGGGATATAGGGACAGAAAAGGCGACTTTGTTTTATACTATGTAGTGATGAAGTGATGATGATGATGATGCTTTTGTTGTTAAACGCGAAAAGAAAATGTACGCATGAGAACATTTCTTGCAGACATTCTCATTTCGGATCTGTGGTCGTCGTTGTTGTTGTTTGACAAAATTTCCAACAGAAGTGGTGGAGGTTACATATGTCGTACGACCGATGGAGCAGACGAGTCCTGGAATAGAGGCCTGAGAAAACCGAGGACAAGGATATATGATATAAATTTGTGGAGACAATGCAATTAAACTGCCAACAATAACAAATCATCGAACATAAATTGCAGTTTCATAAGATGCTCATGTATATTCATAATGAGTAACCTAAATAATTAAACTTTTTAATGGCTCCCTCGTTCGCCTAACCGATTTGCATACATATATGTAAATATACTCAAGAGCGTGCTTATCCCCCACCAGGCCCGAGTGAGGTACTAACCGAAGTCAGCACATTTTAATGGGTCGCCACGTTTGGAGCTAACACTGGAAACACTTCTTAGTTCTAATTCCATTCTAGAAATATATACCTACTAAATATCCTCAAATGTGTATTATACTTGAAACTCTTCAAATTTAAACACGTCTTTTATATTTTATATGATCTGATAGTGAAAACTTACACTCAGAATAATATAATGACCTATTAACCACAAAGCGATGAATATTGATTTATATAATTAACTTAATTTTACATAGGTCAATTGTCAGCTGTTTTAGTTGTTATATTAATAGAATAACAAATGTTAAATAATGTAAATGAAGAAAGAACATAAAAATTACAAGTCCAGGTTTGTAAGATGCGACTAACTAATAGGCAATACTATATCGACTGACTTTTATTAAATACATTAATTAGGTTCTATAGCTATGTTTAAACAAACTTTGTCAAACTGCAAAAGAGTTTCTCGGCAATGTTCTCGTAGATCGCGTTGTATGTTAGGATGAATTAATTGTATTCAATATTTTTATTTTTATAATTTATTTATTCAGATACATCGATCCGTGAAAGTACAATTAAAGATTTAAAAACATTTTTCAAACATTAATACTATTTTGCATATATTTTTAAATTATACTAGGTAGCACCGAGCCTCCACTGCCAATAGGTCAATATTTTAGGTACCAGGCTAGCAGTGTAGGTACTCGTATGACAGTTATAATTGAACAGTCAAACGAACTTACCTGTAAGTGAAGTTCGACTGCAATTATGCGACCCTTGTTTCGTCTGAAGATGATAGTGGACAATTGTAGTATCGGCTGAAGTCTATGGCATCACATAAGTTTAAAAGTAAAAAAGTAGCATATCCTGTTCCGCCTGCGACGTGCATTTGTAATTAACTTCATTTATTTTACAGTAGATAACTGGTTTTACAATTTGGGTATAATAATATATTTATTTATATAGGGTAGGGTGGGACCCTATCATCTTCAGACGAAACAAGGGTCGCATAATTGCAGTCGAACTTCACTTACAGGTAAGTTCGTTTGACTGTTCAATTATACTCCCTTGTTTCGTCTTCGATGATAGTGGACAATTGTAGATGTTCAAAGACTAGTTGTAAAATCAGCTCTTTAATTTGTCACAATTATGTACATATTGGTACAAAATTATGTTTTTATGTCCTAAGCTTATTTATAATCACACAAGGAAAATACTTTTGGTTTTTTTTGTTTTATCAATTATTCTAAAAATGTTAATAAACTTATTGAAATAATTCTTGGTATTTTTAGTATTTTGTACATCTTTATTAATTAACATAATTAACAATTGAACTAAAAAACAACATTATACTTAATTAATATTTACTTAGCACTATTAATTTTTTCAAATACTGCTTGAGAAAATGTTGTATTATTAATAATAGGTCTATTATAAAATGTAGCAAACATATTTGAATTACCTGTACAACCAGTCATCTATGTTAACATTTCTCTTGAAAGCCACTGAACATATGCATGGCGGGTGCTATGTGCAGTAAATACAGTTGTATCTATATCACTCTCTTCCATAACTTTCTTTATCCAACGACTAATGTACTGGCTTTAAAATTCTTATGAAGTTTTCTGGTAGATATAAACAATAATATTTTTTTTCTTTCTACCTAAGTAATTTTCATATACTTAGTCACTGCTCTTGCAGGACAAATATTTACATGTTTATTAAAAAATGGTAATGTTAGAAGAAGTTGACATCTATTAGCTGCTGATGTTTTCACATATTTTTCTATTTTAATACTATACAGTCATCTTTAACATAGATATTTTAAAATTGCTATTAGTGATATTGTCTGAGCTCTTTGGCCTGTGGCTAATGCTAATAATGACAGTCTTTTTTGTGTTAGTGTCTAAATTATTAGTGTTAACATAATTATTTTCTATATAGTTCCATAGTAATGATCCCATATATTATTATATTTTAGTGTTGTAGGTTTAAGTCTGTTAAAAACCTGTAAACAACCTTTTAATTTTGTTATTGTTACCTATGTGTGAGATGATAAATAATGATAATGCAGACCTAATTATGTTTAGTCTACCATATGAAAAAACCTTTAAATATTTTGATAAAAGATATAATAATTTGAGATATATTTGATGCATATATACTTAAATTATTTACATGGTAATATTTTTCTTTTGTTCATCAATATTGTAAGTATTGTTTTAATGTATTGAAAAAGATGATAACAAAATGACAACTTCTTCAAAGTTGATTCCTGAACCTATATAACAAGGCTTCCTTCTTAACACTCCTGACATCAATGATATCTTTCGATGAGGATGGTGTAACAATCTCGAGTTCTGTATTTGTAATCTTTTGTTGGTTTACAATTTTTTAATTTCAGTGGTTACAAGTTTACTGTAAATTGGAAACCAAGGTTGCGTTATCCAATATGGCACTATGACAACATCTAAATAAATACTTTAAGGAGCACACAGAAGAGAGAAAAAAATATAAGGAATATATCTATCCAGCATATGGTTAATGCATCTACTGAAGGTGCATTTGGAATTGAACGCCAAGACACATACTGAACACTATTTGTTCTTGGTACAAATAAATCTATACATGGGTTGTCAGAATATATGAAAATATTTGAATCCTAATTCCCACTCTGTAATATATAACTGCTTTCTTAATTCAAAATTAGCAGTAACATTATCTTTAATGTTTATATATCTAGTAACAACCCAGAAGTTCCTATTTTCACACCATAGCCAAATAATTTTATTTATGTTGGTGGATATTGTACTCCTCCTTGTCTATTAAAATAAGATATAGCGGTGATGTTGTCAATTTTAAGTAATATTTCATGACCCCTAAGCTATTTTGTATGAACATTTTAAGCCAAAATATGCTGCTAAGTTTCAAATAATTTATATATAATTCACTTTCTAACAAGGTCCAAGATCCACTTTTTTAGTGTATACAATTCCATATTTTATTGCTGGGCAAACAGAAATAAGGTTACCTATACTTTGGCTAAATATATACATGTATCTTATTGTTTTAGTTTCCAAATTTATTTTTTTTTTTAATTTTTTTTTTTGGTAAGATATGCCAACAGTCATATTGTCAATTGAATTGAAAACTAATCCTAAAAATGTACAATTTTGTTTGAACACAAATTCACATTTGTCTGTTTATGAGCAAAAAACTTAAATTATTAAAGTTTGAATATTGTATTTATATGTGTGCAACACATTGTAGATGTTTTGTCTATTAACAAAAGCCATCTAAATAAACTATTGAACAATACCTTTTTTATAAAGGTGAGCTATCACTGGTTCCATGATCTTGGTGAAAATGAATGGTGCTGTACATAACCCAAAAGGTAGAACATTAAATTGGTAGTAATTTCCTTCAAAAAAGAACTTAAGGTACTTTCTACTCTATTTATGGATTGATATAATGTATTAAACATCTTTTAAATGTAGTGAAGCAAGATAACTGTTCTATGGTCATCTAATTTGAAATGCTCAGTGGCGGTGAACATATTCAGTCTGTTAAGGTTTAATATAAACCTAAAGGAACCATTCACTTTCTAAACTAAAAATATAGGTGAACAAAATTCTTTAATTTTAGTATGCTCAATTCTATAGCTATTTTCTCTAGTAGATTTATAATTTCAAGACAAATATGTTTAAGAACACTTTTTGAAATTTATTATTCAAATAAACTGAGCTTTGGTGTGGTTTTGTTTTCAATGAAATACCATATATATATATATATATATATATATATATATATATATATATACACCTTTAACCCATTTCAAAATGGTATTGGTAATATTTTTCCATTGATGAGTAAAATACTCTACTAATAACCTGCCAACGCTCACCTCAAGTTATTTCTCGTTGTAGGTTGGGTATTCCATTTGTTTCAGGAATGTTTTGTGTTGGTGTTCAGCCCCCTGCTGTCCGTGGATAAGGAGGGCCCCGCAAGTTTAAAGTTCTCTTGGTTGTTTTTCAAGTTGATAAGATGAGAGATCTTCAACGGGTGTCTATAAACAAGAAGTGACAGAGCAGCCTGCAACTGTCATTTATCTTCTTGATCATTTGTTTATTTTCATCAGAATGTTCTTTTGAACATAACTGTAGGGCATTGCCTAGGTATGATAGAATAGTAGATAACTTGTTTTTCAATTATTGTGTACCTCTTCTTTGAGGTATCAGTTATGGCAGCCTTTACCTCCAGATTTAACTTTGGGGCTGACATTGGTGGATAATCAACAACTTGTACATTATTTTCAAATATTTCTTGTTTCTCAGTTTTCTTTAAACCATTTTTCTTTTTGTGGTATGGTTACACCCAATGGGAGATACTTTATATGTAATTCTTTTGTTAATGGGTTATCTTCCTGTTTTTTCAGGTTTTCCATCAACTAATTCAACGATTTGTTCATAAGGCAGACTTTATGATTTCATATCTTCAATCGATCAGACTCACCTGGATCTGTAAAAACCCATACCTTCTAGTGATATTATATTAAGGAAAAAAGTACCTAGTTTAAGTACTTGAATAATTTATAATCACTGAATTTTTGGTCATTAAATATGTTATGACCACTTTAGGTTATATAAAGTAATACATTAATTACTTGTACTTTACCATGTACGTTCCCACAGAACGCCCTAGGTATATTTTTAAAATTTCATAACCATATTTAGGTTATATAAAGTAATATATTAATTACTTGTAATTTACCATGTACGTTCCCACAGAACGCCCTAGGTATATTTTTAAAATTTCATAACCATATTTAGGTTATATAAAGTAATATATTAATTACTTGTAATTTACCATGTACGTTCCCACAGAACGCCCTAGGTACATTTTAAAATTTCATAACCATATTTAGGTTATATAAAGTAATATATTAATTACTTGTAATTTACCAATGTACGTTCCCACAGAACGCCCTAGGTATATTTTTAAAATTTCATAACCATATTTAGGTTATATAAAGTAATATATTAATTACTTGTAATTTACCATGTACGTTCCCACAGAACGCCGTAGGTACATTTTAAAATTTCATAACCATATTTAGGTTATATAAAGTAATATATTAAGTACTTGTAATTTACCATGTACGTTCCCACAGAACGCCCTAGGAACATTTAAAAAAATTTTAGAACCATATTTAGTTATATAAAGTTATATTAATTACTTGGAATTTACTATGTACGTTCGCACAGAACGCCCAAGGTGTATTTTAAAAATTTCATAACCGTATAAGTTCCCGCAGAACTTCCTTGGATGTATAATGACCATATGCGATCCCACAGAACGATAGGTCTATATTTAGTTTTAAAGAAAAAACATATCACATGTTCTTTAGTTTCACATAGTATTTATATACTTTTTGTTAGTTTTAAATGTTATAAAATAACAAACAAGGAAAATGGCGATCCACTCGAAATACGTACCTTCTTCGTCGGACTCAAAATTAGATAATCTTCGAATTTTCTTTTCGAGTTTTTTATATAATCGTTCTCTCTTTCCTTCTGTTGATGTTTTTCCCATGGTAAATGAGTTTTTAAACAATATTCTTGAATTAATTCGTTTAATGGGAAAAGAACTAATGTGACGCCGTTTGACATAAAAACCGAATGAAGTTAATTACAAATGCACGTCGCAGGCGGAACAGGATATGCTACTTTTTTACTTTTAAACTTATGTGATGCCATAGACTTCAGCCGATACTACAATTGTCCACTATCATCGAAGACGAAACAAGGGAGTATAATATTTCTATACCTCTCAACTCAGAAAAGTTTCTTCTCCGAAAAGCACAAATCATGTTTAATTATAAATATTTTGTATTAATCACAGTAATGAGTGCTATAAAAAACATTAAAATAAACAAATGAAATATGTCTTAGTCTTGATTTATTTATGAAAAAAAAACAGAAGTTTAAGCACTTGTTTTAAATGCAGCTCTCGTGTTTAAATATTTTAATTACGACTTAAATTTAATGTTTGGTTTCTAACAACCCCGAAAATGTATACTACATTATTATGTTGTAAAATTCCGAGATAACAATGTTTAATAATACTATTGGTATAAAGTAACAAGGAATCAATTTGATGCTTTCGTTTTCCTCATCCCTAGTGGGAACGCAATACCTTAGTTTTAATCAAAAACTAGGTTGCATTTTACCTGTCAACAAAGCAAACAAATAATTTTTTTTTAGTACTTTTTATATTATATTCATGATTATTATTCTTTTGATATCACTTTTGTAACAATTACACACTTTCAGTAATTTTTCGTATTAGTTACTCTGAGATTTTAGTAGTCAAAAAGTAAGGTTTATTTATTTATAAATTTAGTGCTTTCGTAGTTTTAATTTTAGTTCAATAGTTTCTATAATATTATAAAATTCTAACCATATTGTGTATTGAAGTTATTAAACTAAAAATATTTAATATAAAAACTACTATCGATTTCAATATGGTTTTCGCTGATAGACAGCAAATTATTAGACTTGATATCTGCGCTAATTTTTATCCCGGAAATCTCGCGGGAATTTTTCTAGGTATGATTTTAAATGTTTTAATAGTTTTTCCAATTCCAATGCGATTTTTCATTGATCGATGGCTAATTTTAATTCATAAAATTTGCGATAGTTTTAATCCCGAGAAACCCGTGAGAATTTTCCCGGAAGCGGTTTAAACTTCTTCGGGTGCATAAAAATGTGTTTATTCCAACAAAGTTTTCAGTTAAACGATAGCTTACATTCGTTTCTAACGTTGCGGTACCTACTTTGTGTCTCGGTGATCCCACGGGTATTAAAAGTCAAGCGTGGACGAAGCCGCGGACATATCCTAGTTAAGAATAAATATGTTGTTAATTGCTGCTTTCGCCATCCTTTTGTGTGTACACTTTTTCATACATTGCGATTTTCTTTATAAAATACATAACCGAAGTTATCTGCAATAGATCGCTCAAAGCAATGAGGCCGCCCATTACCTACCTACCTACTACTATACCTACTTTATGTATAAAGCATAGGTATAGTAAACTATAAAGATTATTCTACCCATTTATCTTTACCAATATCCTAGACATAATCCATGTACAAAACATATTACTTGAACGTTGATGTCAATAAAAAATGAGGATCAAAAAGAAGATTTCTTTTTAAATTTAAATAATAGTTTCAAACGTTTTAAACACGCTGTCCTGCGAAACATTCCATAACAATTTTCAATCAAACTTAAGTCAATCTTAGGTCATATGCTATCTAAACAATTAACATTTTAAATTAAGCGCAATAGTAAAAAAATGTGATTAAAGAAAATTGCATTCAACACTATATAGTGCACGACTATGTAAGCTTAAAATGAATGACTGCACGTTGATATAAATTTCGTTTTTAATTTATTTTAGAGACAGTCAAGTTTCTACCATAAGCCTCTTAATCTCACAAATATCAACTTGTTATTTTTGAACCCGTCACGTCGCAATCCTCTTAAAATTATTAATTTTTGCATGTAATTAAAAACGGACTTTCAAAAGTATTGCAAGAACTTGGGGTTTAACATGTAAAAGGATTTTTATTTCTTTTTTATTTTTATTGCAGGAGTTCAGCAGACGAGCAGACGGCCCCGGCCCACTTGATGGAAAGTGGTAACCATCGCCTATGGACATTTGCAACACCGAGGGTGCTACAAATGCGCTTTTGCTCTCTTAAGGGAGACTGGAAGCTAGTCACTAATGCTGGAACCCGACTTAAGGTTGTTATGGCGACATGCTTTAGACCAGGGGTAGTAGCCATCCAGTCGGGCAAATGCCCTGCCACCTGTCCAGGGGTTGTTTTGTCGCCTCTTACGACAGGCCGCCCTAACGCAGGAAATTGTTTTCTTTCTCCGTTCCTCAGATGTGTCTGTTCCATTCCGTGATAGATGTATAGGAAAATGTTGCTTTCTCTTTTGTTAAAAATAAGGATAACACATCAGAATGATATCAAAGCCTCGTTTTTAGGTCAACATGGTCCATTAACTTGATCAAGACAAATGGACATTAGAAATTGTTCCTTTACGCAGTAAAATTCCTTGTAGTAGTTGAAAGAGTAAACCGTATTGTTAAAAGCAATTTGCGCCGTTCGGGCTTAACTGAACATTGATCTAATAATGAAATACCACGCCGTTGTCCGCATACCGCTAGTGCGAGTGAAGCCTCTTTTTGCCGCGTAAATACCAAGTGTTATTTTAAAAATGCCTACACATGCTGTTGAACTAAGTGTTAAATATTTACATCTATTTCAAAGTTCAATTATTCTTCATGCAAAATACCGACAACTTTTGATTTAGTGGTTTAAGTGTTTTTTTAAATTTAATTTATCTCTCTCTAACTACGGTCTAAACTGATAAGTTAGAGCAAAATGTAATATAATTCTTTTATTAACTTATTCATTCTGGTGGTCTAGGTATTGGCCCGCTTAGTTCATTGGAGCACACAGGGCTGTGGATTGTAGGCAGGATTTTCGTAAAAGATCTTTCAGTTATTTACACAGTCTGAGACGGCCCAAGAGTTATTATTTATTATTGTTATAGAGATATATATGAGAAACCAGCCAACTTGTTAAGCTTACGAATCTATACACTGTTCTACCTAATTGATCATTTTCGTTCATTACATACAGGATTTTTGCAATGAATTACATACATTATTTAATGATGTTTATATATCTTAGGTAACTTGAACTACCTCTATCAAAGTTTACCTTGTAAAAAAAATGAGGTATATATAAAATGTTATATGAGTTTCGCTGCACGTGAAAGAATATTGTGATTGTAAAAGAATACTGTTATTTGAAGGAACTAAAGAATGACTTTTTGTGAGCAATATTATTTTAATTAGTCATTTCGTATAAAGAAAGTCACGCATGGATTTCTTTATACGAAATGACAAAAACAACGGATCTTGGTCTTCTATGAAAGCATTTACTGCGATTAATTAAAATAAAATTGCTCACAAAGCCATTCTTTTAGTTCCTTCAAATAACTATTCTCTTACAATTACAATATTCTTTCACGTGCAGCGAAACTTATAAATCTAGAAAGACCCGCCGTAAGATTCAAGTTAAAGCTAATAAATCTTAATACTGTCGCGGCGACACACCGTAAAGCCTATGAGGTCAAATGAAACAAAATGAGATCTTTTAGTAACTTCAAAGTGACGGATTTATATAAATGAAAGTGACATTTATCCTAATCGAAAACGAAGTTAACTGGCCGAGTGCGAAGTTTCAGTGCAGCTCAGTGGGTTACGTCCTTTATTTATGAAGTTAGAAATGGAACTCTGAGCACCGAATGGTTTTTATATTTGTTGATAGTCCTTAGGTATTCAATGTTGGCGACATGCTATTATAATGAAGTTATCGTAAATAATTCATTGTGTAGATATGTGATGGATAACAAAGACTTTTCTAACTATATACACAAAAAGAGTTTTCGACGCTACTTTACCTGCGTACATTTGAGCTCCCGCGGGAACTCTAGTATTTTATAGGACAAAAGTAGCTTATATGTAATTAAACTGCGATTTAATGGTTTCAAGTGCGGCATTTTTGACGTTTCGTCCAGTTTTCAGTAGCTGTGATTACAAAAAATCTGCTACCATTTTATAAGTTAACGGCTAAAGAGTTGAACATCTTAATAAATTCTAGGAGATTAATGTAACCTGGGGAAGAATATAGGGTATCTTAAAAATAGTCTTGAACTGAAATTTTGTGTAGCTAGCTAATAAGTCTTTTATGTTACAAAATAATACACAATGTTATAAAAATGCTGATGAATCCGTGGGTAACTGCTAATATATACTGACCGCTGTTTTAAAACAAGTATTATGTTTGTGTGGAAAAAAATGTTTAGTAAAATCTCACTTTATGAGTACCTACACGTACTCCAATGGTTGACGTCAGTTACAGTTCACAACCCAGAAATAATTTATTCATAAATATATATGCTACTATGTATCACTTACAGGTAATCTATTGTCGTGACTATAAAAGGTGCCCTAGATTAACTATCTCCTGAACCATAGTGTTGTCATTATTATAGTGAATCTGTTATGTGTATGTTTATTATATTGTCGCTCCTGTGACATGTGTTATTCTGCTGGATTTTTCAAGATTACGTTTTCTTTGTCTCATTCATGTGCCGAGTGAAGTACACACGTAAATATTTACTTGAAGACACTGGATGGATTTACAATCCACAGTTATATTATTAGTTTTACTTATTTTGTCTAGAGGCAATTATGTCATAACGATTTAATTTGTAGTTTTACAACAGGTTTGCTGCCGAAAAAAACCTTCTGCTGACGGTTTGTACAAATATTGGCTTCAATTAACTGCACATCAAAAATGCGAAGCGACCATTCCCAAGATGGATTATTAAATTAACTTGCTAGTACGTCTTACCCCAGTTATTAAAATGATCTGTATATTTATTTCATTTCTTTTATTTTAATTATATCCAGTGTAAAAGTTCTCTTTACATTCGGCTAAAGTAACACCTTAGTTTTAAAAGGGAATCGTTTTGAGGTGGTCTTTCATTTAGCCATTACGCCAATGTTTTTAAGGAATCCTTGAAAGCTTTTAACGTCCTCTTAGTTACCGGGGCACGATGTTAACCTAATTTATTTTATGCGTAATTGTGAAAGTTTGTTGTTAACAGAGTTAGAAGAACAGAGATTTTCTATTGTCCGAATATAAAAGCATAAACAGGATAAAATGATTTTGTTGATTTAACATTATTATGATTATCTGGTTGTATGCAGACTTTAAAAGGTGGTTTCGGCGCGTCGCTGGGCAGCTTTTTTGTGGTCTTTTTTTAACCTTATACCAGGGACACTGTAAGCGGACGCCCCTGGCAGGCGGCGGTCCGGCGGCCTCATCGTGAGCTGGGTTAACCAAGCCTTCGAAGGTGGCTCAATGTATGATGCAAAAGCATTATATTCTTTGACCGCACTTTTCTGTCGTTGTGTGCATATTGTTACAATTACTATGCGCTAGTGATGGGAATATCGGGAGGATATCTGACCATCGCAGTTAAATAATAATGTATTTTTAGTCTGTTTTAGACGAACTCACGACGACGAACGACACGTGGATACCCCAGCCCAACAATTATGGTCTATAAAATATTGTAGTGAAATAGCAAAAAACTAAATTTAGATCCAGCATACCAGTAACTATGGGATAAATAATTTGGTTAATATAGGCGTACGGGATATTGTTATACAGGTCTGTAAAATGTATAACTTACTTTATCTGAGATTATTTCTCTTAAATCTTAGGCAATGAGATATTCGCTTCCAAATTCGTAGTGTCCTCGTTAAATTTGAACTATTCTGTGAATAATTTTGATATAATCGAGGTAGAGCTTAAAAAACAACACATTAAAAAAAGTGCACGAACAAGATTCGTTGAGTAGTTTTTGTTATATGGGGTTTTACGTAAATGTACTTTAAAAAAAATGTATAGCCGAATGATACAAATAATTAGTCATCTCTAAGAAACCTTTCATTTTATGTGGTCTGACACGCACTTAGCTGAATTTTCACGTCACCTAGCTGGCAAAGTACTCTTATATAATTTATCATATAAGAGTTCTCATATCTAATATAATTTATTATTGTAGATGCCCTTTAGACGTAATATCATATTGACCTCAAGATCTAATCAAAGAAGATAAACACTCGCTGTAGCTATTTATTTTAACGTACGTCAGTGCTCATAACCGAGATGGGAACATTATATTTGACTGAATGTTACGGGCTACAGGACTCGAATTAAAATAAATGCCGTTGGAATTACTATATAGTTTATTAAAACTATACAAACATATATAAAACAAGTACAAAATAAAACTCGATTCGATGCAATTCAACACGTGCAAAGTCCGTCACTATGTCGCTAATCGAAAGTACTATACGACTTAATCGTATCGTAGTCGTCAGTTGACTGCCCCACCACTCCGTTCAGGCATTGTTTTATACTAACTATACAGTAAAAAAAATCGACCGCGTGCCAGTGCACCGCTCGGCACTCGGAAACACCAGTGAATTTCCGAGAAATAGTAATTTGCACATCTGGCAAGCTTCGGCGCAATGCAATAAAAATAAGGATTAGCTCGACACTTAATGACAGCCATAAAACAAGTATGATAACAATAAATGTTTTTAAAGTTTTAACACGAAGTAAATAAAAGAATACGTTTTTACAACATACAGATGTGCGGTCTTTGTCGGTATGTAACATTAATATTAATACTGTACCTATATAAATAGAAAATGATACTTTAGCAGCAATTAATCAGTTTGAGCGAAGTGACTAACGCTATATCGTTTCTCAATTAGGTAAGTGTAGGTTCTGCTGCCAGAGGAAAAATAGACAGAATTTTAGGCACTATTACAATAACGATTACAGGCATTTTACTTCTTACAGTAATTATTTGTCTACATATATCTAAAGAGAGTCAATAAATGTTCCACCGGACTGCTAATGGTTTTGTGTCGACAACAGATATCACAATGATTTTATTATGTCTGTGATTTAAAAATAAGATTTATTATAACTTTTATAATAATCGGCTTATCTTCGTGGCTATGAAAAGCAACAAACAAATAAACTCACTTTCATGAGTCATTTTATATTATTCGTTTACTAACGCAGCATTTTCATAAAATGAAATAATCACAACTTTATTATAACTATCCTACAAAGTGAAGACGATATTCACTAAACGGAACATATAAGTGTTTGTAGAATGTCTTAAACTTAACAAAGGTGTTGCAAATAGCAATTCATGCAATTCAATTCGAATGGAAGGCTGAAAAGATTTTTTTAGCACAAGCATATATCCTATAGTGAATCGGTAGTTTTCTATAGGCGCCTATCATATTTTCTTCAGTCGCGGCGCCATGCAGGAAGTATTTTCAACCAAAACTTACGGTTTTAGACTTAACTATGTAAATAGCTAATAAAGAAAATAAACCAACTTTTTTACTAAAGTATTTCCGGAAATAATAAAAATCCAGGATCCAATTCTAGTGTCTCCTACCGCTTCCAATTGTAAATCTAAACCATGCGGGGATCTACGCAAACACAAAAAAATCATCAATATCGATAAAGTCATTTTCAAGTGATTTTTATTTATATAGACATAGTTGTGTTTTGTTTCAACTATAAAAATATACTTTTTCTAAATTTTCTCAGCAAAAGGTAGTAATTCTCAGCTCCACTGTACTTACTAAATATATCCATAAAGTTCAAATATAATGGTTTGAATGAATTCACTTAGAATGAGTTCGATCTAAGTTTTCTAAAGTTCGACTTTTGGTTCTAACCGATTGACTGCTTATTATAATCCGACGAAAAGGAACAGGTGTATATTCCCAAGGGAGCGCTCTCAATTTACATAATTGAGTTCTGGCGGACTTTCTGATAAATATATGTACTCGTATATATCTACTATTTTTCTTTATCAAGTATTTCCATACCAGATTATTTGAATCTCGCTAAGAGCCTTGATACGATTATCTGTTATTCTTTTGTGTTCTGGAATTTTTCTAAAGTTTCTGTTTTATTCGACTATAATAATTTTGAAATATTTTTTATTTTATCTTATCTGAAGTTGAGAAACGGGCAGATGTCTACCACGATGGGTACTGATTTCCTTACAAGAAATAAAGAGTTTTAAAACGTCTGTAAAAGGTACAAGAAAAAAATGCATGGCACAAAGATGAATATGCTGAGGTGGATGTATGGGGTCATGCTGAATAATATTAGGAACTCTCGCACCCCTTCATGTCCGCGACACTACAATAAAATTACAGCCTTCGCATCGTCCTGGTAGAATAGATAGGCCCATAGAATGGTACCACAAAATCTTGAAGGATGACGTAGAATGACGAAGACCGTGGCAAGTTAAGAGAAAAAAAGGAGATCGGATCACAAGTCCCAATGCGCAAGTTCGGAACGCAATCGGGATAAGATGATCATATAAAATAAATCAGGTTCTCCTCCACATAGTTCAAGCGCCTTAACTTTTATATCTTGGTAAGACCAAGGGTACAAAATACATATATAATTTTCCTTATTTTTTAATTATGACAGTCACAGGGTTACCATCATAATTATTGTAGTAGGCATAAGCTTGCAGCGATATTAAAAATATAGACCAAAGTGGATTCCGTACAATGTTCGTAATAAACAGTCCTCATTAGACTTAAATACGTACGCAACTAAATGATTCTGACCAGATTTCCGCCAAAATCTATAATTATAATGTAACGTAAGCAATGTGGGTTTTTATTTATACAAAGCTTTTAGCAGCAGTTTTAAACTAATATGTTTGTGTTAATACATTCGATTTGAATTTATTTTGTTAATAATTAGTATTTACGATAGCACGTTTTGGCTGCCATCGCTAAGATGTTGGGAAATCTTTTACAGAAAAGCCCAATTTGCTTTCTGCATTATTCATGTAGGCCATTGTCGAGGATTCCAATAAGTGTAGCTGTGCAAACAGACGTTGTTAAACAATCAAAGGACTAACGTATTAGGGTCAGAGATCATGCAAATTTTTCTCATAGCAGATTAGAGGGAAGCATTTAATGGGTTCTTTTCTGCTTTACTTTGGGTAGATACTTGTAATTTTATTAATTTACATCTATATATTTTATACTAAAACAAAAGACATAATTTTTTTTAATGAATCGTTTGTGACCGAACTTATGACCTGACTATTATTTTTATTATTTATTTTAATATTATCTAATTTTATTTATTTGATGGTTGAGTATCATAATCACATAAAAACATCTTTTATATAGTAAAATATGAAATAGCTGAAAACAACGTCCTTTTTTATGGTTGCTTGTAGGCAACCTGGCAAGCTCGTCGATCTAATGTTAAGTGGTTATCGTCACCCACGGACACCTACAACGCTAACGCAGGCGTAGGCGTTGCCTACGTCGTTGAGACTTCAAACATCTACCAATCTATAAATACACCTAGTCATATGTAGGCGCGTCTTACGCATATTGGGCGCCAGGGTGAAAAATCAGCTGACTCCACATTTACCAACCATAAAAATAGCATTTATTTTTATGGTTTTTTTTAAAGTTCCCTAGCTATTTTGGCAAAAGTAAGCCCTTATGCTTTTGTCATCTCCGGTTGTCCGTTTTTATATGTCACAGTATTTTTTCTTTAAATGAATGGGTTTGATAAGAAGCCGTACTCTATATGGCGCTACACATTAATTTGTAGATATATTTAAGTGAAATTTTCTTTTATGTAACATAGTCGTGTAAGGTGTCGCTATACAGAAATCTTGAAAAACCACGAGGATGTTCTTCAATTACTGTTTATTGAAGTCAATTTGGATGCCACGCACCCCTTGCGCCCCCGGGTAAAGGCGGTCCTTGAAGACCCTCTGTTTAAGAGTTTTTCGGAGTTACGTTTCTACTAGCTGATCCTAAATAGGCCTAAATCCTACATGAACATGGTTTTGGCCCATTTACTATATAGTGTATGTTTATAATAAAAATGCTTTCTTTAATATTGATTCACATGTTTTAAATACTCAAATATGTTTTAAGAAAATTCATTCACAATAATGCTGATATTAGACGAATCAAGCAAATTGAATCAATGTGTTTAAAAGGCACAAGCTGAATGGAGAAAACGATCTTCAATGATATTGAATAATTCAGATGTAGTTTTACATGTATTATTTTGGTTTTTCATGCAAATTGAAAAACAGATGATGCGTCTAATAATGGCTTGATTACATGAATACAGAAAAAAAATTGTATATTTCATTAATGAAACATTTTATTTCATCTCCAATACTGTATAGAGCTCAAAGATCATTCTGTGACGCTACCTAGTCATTTAGGGTTTAGGAGCAATCTCTTTTCGTGAACTACAATTGAGTTGATTAAACGTATGTATACCTGTAACGAAGCCGTCGAAGTAAATACAAGTTTCTATACATCAAAGGTTGGAAACGAGGCATCCGTATCTTATCTTAGGGATGTCCGATAGAATGTCGCCATCATTGTGGCAAAGCCATTGTACGTCAGTTGCGTTTCAATCATGCGCTCAGAAATAGAACAGTGAAAACTTATGACTTGCTTTTCTTCGTTTTGTTTTCTATAGTGTATTTGTTATTCTACTGCCTATATTCTTTGAAAACTTGTTGTATATTATGTTATTAGTTAATTTTCGTACAAATAGAATATTACAAGAATAAAAAGGAGAACTATTAAAAATAAGAAATAAACGTCATAAATGGATTGGTTGTCTATCTTATCTATTTTGTTGTTGTTTGGTAATAGCTTTAGGATTTTGGCCCATGAATGTCCTTGTGGCACCCACTCAAAGAACACCCTGGTTTTAATAGGTATACTAGCCTAGCTGGGGAGCCCCACATTATCCCACTGCAGGTACCGTACAATAGTGGAGTGTACGAAAACAGCATTTCATATAGATACGCAAAAAATCTATTATACTATCTGTACGTAAATACCTTGGTTGCTCAACGGTTAAAGAAATTCGTCTGATTCTAACAAAGTATATCCGAATCTTTATATATTTATCGATTGATATTTTTGTAGACTAATGTAATGGTAAAGGAAATTTTTGTGAGTAAATGTATACGCCGAGATTGCCGTTGTGTGAAAACTGCCAATCTGCTTGCTTGACTGTTGCGGTTCATTAGCATATGTTTACTATATTTTGCGTAGAACCTATAGTTTGATTCGTGTATGTGACTTTTTAAGAGCAGCATTGCCGTTTGACATGTCAAGTATATAAAGAGGCTATAGACTCTTCACGTACTTGAAATACAAACACAATATGAACGAGCGTAGGGCTCGGTCGTCTTTATGGAACAGCCTTTTATGTTTGAAGTAAAATGTTCATCCTTCTTACACAGAACAACAAGAGTAGAACACCAAAATAACTTGAAATATATCTAGTATCATCAATTTCGTTTTCAGGTTGTTGGCAATAAAAACGTTTACGATGTATGTTACGTGGATAATAAAATTTCGTTTTAATTAGAAGCCATTTCATTTGAAATTATAGCGACGTCTGTAAGATTGATATCGAGGCAACAGTTTGAGTAGTCGCAGCTCCGTCTGTTATGTTCAGCATTCAGATGTGGCTGGATCGGTACGCGTTTGTGTATGCCGTGTGGCTATTGAATACTGTCGATGTAGAGGCCTCGCGACAACTTCTACTATCTATTTCGTTTCCCGCTACGAGACAATTTAACTTGACAACGTGGACTCCACAACAAAGGCCGCTCGCTCTATTTAGCGCACAGCCTTCGCCAATAGTGCGGCTGCACACTAAACACTATAACTAAAACCTGCAGTGACTTGTTTCGTAGTTATACCGATTTTTTTTGTGTCCCTAAGTCTCAAACAGGAGTTACTATGGTATGAAAAGATTCCGTCACATCCCGTTTAATCTCACCACTTCATCCCTTGACATTGACTTGGCTTAATTCGGATAATTACCAAAACTACATGAAAAAATTACTATTTTTCTAGGTAGGACTTGAGACACTATATTATTTTGTTGGTAAATTGATATTAACAATCTATCGTAATGCCTAAAGTAATCATGCTTAAAGTTACAAAAAATAGACTACTAAACTGAATAGCCTTTTAAAATGTGGATTTAGTGATATGTACAAATGGATAAACATTTACTCCAAGTTCAGCGTGAAAAGGGAAGTCCAAACATCCTAATCGTGTAAATACGAATTCTACGACATTCGAGTGAGCCGTCATGTGAGTGTTATCTTGTGATGTGGAGGAATATTTAGTGAGAGTTCTTTGTGTGATCGGGGAGAGGTAAACACGGCGACGGGTGCGCGACGCGGCTGACGGCGCGGCGGCAACGGCGGCGGCCTGACCACGCGGGGAGGGCTCCGTCACTCGGGCGGCCGCCGCCGCGCGCTCCGCCCGCACCATGTCAGTGCGTGTAGATCACCGCGACCGCGACAGGTTTTCGCGACACTCTTCCCGCGCTTCCGTCGATCTTGAATTTCCGAGTGGGTCGGGGCGAGACCACTCCTTTCGTTCGGTGCATTCGGCCCGCGTGCCGCGAACGGCCAGCGATGACTTGATGGTACCAGTGCGTACGCTACGATCGTCATCATGTCGCGTGGCACCAGGAGCACCGCACCGTCTGCGCAGGCACCATTCCTCGGCTGCGGAGTGCGAGCGCGCGCGCCGCTCTCGGCGACACACCCTCGAGTTACCCAACAGCAGGGGGCCCAGCGTCCGCAGCCGTTCGCCTGAGCCGCCGCCACCACCCCCACGGGAGCCCGAGGTGCCACCAGAGGACGCCGGGAAGGAAGTTCGAAGGCGGCGGGTGGTGGCCGCCGTCGCCGCTTCCTTCTTCGCGCTGGCGCTGGCGTCGGTCCTTGTGGTGGTGGTGACGCTGACCCACAGCTCTGTGCTCCGCGCGCACAACCAAACGGCCAAGTACTACACGTTCTCCGTGCCGTCGCTCCATCCTCTCAGTGAGCCCCGTTCATGTTGCCCCACCGTCGCCCCTCCTGCTTCGCATGCGACTGTCTCCGACCCTGAGTGCGAGGGGCTGCGAACGTGGCCGCGCCGAAACATCTGCCCATCACCGCCGACACACGCGGTATATAAATCTGTACTCAGTCATATGCATTCCTAGGGTCTATTAGTATTAAGGATGGTGTGCATTTAACCGACGGTTAAAATAAATAGTCGCAAAAACGATATGGCTCAACAGCGATTATTTTATTTTAACCGTCGTTTAATGTCACATCAGCCTAACATGATAATCGCTAATAGTCAACCCTTTGCAGTCATTTGGAATTCTGAAATTCGTAACTTAAAAGATTGTCAAAGGCTTATAAAAAGCTTTGAATCTTGCGGTCATAAAGGGTTTGATGCATTTGAAGGATATTGTCAAGCCTTTGTCAAATTAGACCCAGGCTACGGAGGCCACATACGCCACGAACGTTCGCAACCCCCTTTCTGCATGTCTTTGTTACTGTACATATAGATGTAACGTGTTTGGTAATGATTGTTCATAACAGAAATATCGACTACAACCGTAAATTACGCAAGTTATAAACAATCACTGCAATATCTAATATTCAACAAATAACGTTTTAGTTTAGTATTTAACATATATTATTATTGATTTGTGCCAAGGAATTGCAGTATTTTGCAGTCCTGTGGTACAGCACATGTACCATAGTTCTTGTTATTTATAAAAAGATTCAAGTCGAATGAAGGTGCGTGTTGTGATGCTACATATATTATTATAATATACGGTCTTCGACAATAAGTGAGGGTGAACTATTAGCCAAAACGACAATATAATGATTATCACGTAACGAAAAACCAGTATATTACAATAAATTAGTGAATTAAAATATATTTCACAAGCTTTAATAAATAACAAACAATACCGCCCCCGCGGTGCGGTTCTGCTTTGACGATGAAAATCAAACAATTTTCGTTATCGATATTGTTGTAGCGTTATAACAAGGCAGGTTTACGTCAATACAATCCTCTAAAGCAAATATTAAACCAATAATACCACCAAGTGTCTCCATAGACATTACGGTTGTTGCATAAACTGTGGGCTTATACTAATCTTATTTATCCCCATCTTGACAACATCGTCATTTTCCTTATTACTTTTTGATTTTCTTCGCCAGCGGTAACAAGAGTATCCTTTCATAAATGTGGAAAGAACGATGCTGAAAGGCTTTATACTAAAGGAGATTTTGTAAGGATATTTATCATATAATGCAGACAGCAGGATTATGAAAATTTTTGATAGGGCAATTCTATTTTATATTAAACTAGCGATCTCGGCATGCGTTCTAATCGCTTCTTCCATTTTTTTGAAGTTTGGGGTGCGGTTTTTTTTGAAGTTTTTGGAAGTTTTCAGTTTGGATGAATCTATCCATTCATCATATCCAACTTGACTCATTCAATGTTAGAATACCGTAGTGTCTGTCCGGCTTCTTGTCTTAACAAAGTTGATTCAATTTGGTTGAACTGTCTAATATCAGCATTAATGCAACTTCAGCGCAATATATTGTGTGTTACAATACTAAGTCAGGAAGCTTCGCGCAAATGCCAAGACCAACAATTTCACATCAATCAGATGAACGGTTCCCGATCTCGCAGAAAACGAGCACACCAACATTTATTTCTCCGTCTTCGAAATCATAACAATGTTTAGTAGCTTTTTATTTAGGTCAGCAATTGACAAAAATTGCTTCTAAAGTCGTACAGAGTATGTCCTTAACATCTGTTGAACAATGGGATGAAAATATCATCTCAAGTATTCTTATATTTTTAATTAAAATTGATTGAACTAAATCTACTTTCTGTTAAATACTTTGTTCAACTTTAAACAAACTGAATTTATAAAATTCTTCATTGCACGTGAATTGACAAGCACTTGGCTGGCTGTTTAGACACATTTCGGTTTGTTCATAAGTACAGAGCAAAGAAAATCGCTGCGCATCTATCGTTATAGACCGGCCGCGGCGCGGAGAACTACATTGCTCTGTTTATGGAAATGCTACACGGCCGATTCGAATGCTGTAACCACAAATGAAATTAAAATTTTCAGACCTTAATAACCTTAATAGTATTTTTATACGTTTTATTTGATCTCTACCATAGGTCCAAGGTGGACAAAGACGCGCGAATATACGTCTTTATACTATACGCCTATAACACTCCGCTGCACTGCTCGGGCTTCTACATTTCAAGAAAACACGATACGAGATACCATTATCCGAAGCGCATTAACGTGTTTCACACGTCTAGATCCCTATGTGCAGGTTTTATGACGTTTTTCATCAACGTTGTTATTGTCACAATAAAGTTATACATTAGAAAACGCTTTACTGCTACGATGCGATCTTACGTCATTGAAAAATATGTCGTTCACTTTATTATCTGAGTTATAGCTTAGATTTTTGAAGTGAAAACTTCTGGGGAAAAAGTACTGAATCCCGCGTGACTATCACGCTCAGATACAAAGTTTTCACTTCTGACGCGTAGTTCTACTACTGACAGTTTTTTTAAATCAAAATTGACAATCTGTTACTTTGTTTCCTTACTTCTTCAAACGTGGTTATCAGTTTTTAGGTATATTTTTTTTAATTTGTCCCAAATTATTCTTTAAATCACGGTAATTAGTTGAAGGTTAAGTTCCCACGGTGAAAATAAGGTTTATTAAAAGATGTAATTTATGTTCACGTTCAATATTATAATATCTTATAAAGCTATATTATTTAATAATGTACTATCGTCGATCTACAATTTAGTCTTATATTAAGATGGTTTGAATTTAATATAGAATAATATAAGTTTCCACAAGATTGTTTATCTATGAACGTACACAGACGATCTTAATTAACTGATCTACATAATATCTATTTAGTTTCACTTGTAGCGTAGGAACTTGTATAATTATTCTAAGTATTTCCTATTATTATTATCGGTCTGATTCCTATCGAGTCACTTTATAGGTTATAAACGATATAAAGTTATTCTAACTCAGTCTGAATAAGACCGTATGTCACTACAGGTCATATAATAAAAATACAAGTAGTTCGCAAATGACCCTGCGATGCATTAGGATCTTCCCATTTTCATGGTAAGGAATAGTATATCCGCCTCTTTGTCCAAAACAGACTGGCGGGTTTCACAGATCGATAACTTCGATGTGCAGGTTTGTTCACGATGTTCTGTTTCATATTACATAAATATCCATATAAGGCAGGAAAACTATCTAAGTGTTTCATGTTCGATAAGGATTCGAATCCCTCCTATTAGGATAAAATAGAGGTGCTTTAGCGACTAAGCTACCACGGCTTGTATGTTATGCAAAGTATATTTTTTTATTTACTGCAGCTGGTAAACAGGCAAACGGCTCATCTGATAGAAACGGTCACCACCGTTGCCTTTTGATGTTTGCAATACTAAAGGCGTGCCAACAGCTACCGGCCTCGAACGAATTTTATGCAGCCTTCTCAAAGCAACCCAATCTTAGCACCGGTCGCAAAATAACATCATAAGTAAGAGAATGACTAAGTTATATTCGATAATTTAACATATATTGTCGACATGACATAAAGATTGGGCCCAACTTGGCCTCCAACCTCTCCTTTAGCCATCCCATGTCGCGCAGTTGTGACATTACTATATAATATACACAGTAAAACAACAATAGCATAAATATATAAAGACCATCAGCTACGTAAGTACATGTAACTGTTGGTGATAAATGCCCATATACTAACCACTTCCTCACTTATTGAAGAACATAGCGCCTGGCATCCAGTAAAAGAACTGAGTGCAGAGGGAAAACCTTCGTGGAAGTTCTCTTCAGATTGTTACACGACGAATAAACATTCTAAAGAATCGTTTTTAATTAGGCCGGGCAATATAATTCAATATTAACAAAATATATTTATTTTTATTAAATTTACAGACCACCGTCATATAGTTTTACTACGATTCCTTACATTTAGTCCATAACCTGGATTCTGTAGACGAAATTGTTCATACGCGATAACATTGCCTATTGTTCCAGTCTTAAAATGTGCATGTATGGACAATAAAGTATTTTAATTTTTAACTAATATAATTATTCGTTATAGTTAAGTTTTTGTAGTACAAAGACTCCGAGTATCAAAATAGTTTGAAACTTTATGATATGTATTACACTAAGTATATATACACATACTTAGGTATATATATATATATATATATATATATTAGGGTGATCCAAAAAAAAACATTTTTTTTAATTTTTTATTCCAAACAGGCTCAAAAGTTTCTTTTGGGTGTAAAAAATTTCTGTGAAAAGATGAGCCCATAATATTAATATAGTCCTCATCGCATTTTTTTAATTCCCATAAGAATAACACATACATTTTTTTTCTTCTTCTGATTTTTGTACTGTTCAAACGACTAGTTGAATGATAAATCGCTGTTCCAGTCTTTATAGAGAATTGAACGCTCTACAAAAAAGGTCTGATAACATTTTTTGATTTGTCGATTTTTGATTTTCGGCTACAGTTCGACTCACGCCTTCAACACGAACGCACGACATACGTGCTCGTGTACAAACGCTAGTTTTAGGCGCTCGCTGCTTGCCTTCAAATAAATCCTTCTGAACTGTATTATATTTGACAAAAAAAATCCTTATTTTGATACTGAAACCAACAGTTTCGGTGTAATTTATAAAATCTAATTAACAATGACTTGATCTGATAACTTTGAACGCGTGAAAATCAATAATGTTTGACGAGGTCACCAGAAATCAGCAAAGTAGGCCAAAAAAAAAAAATTTCCGGTGTTATTCTTATGGGAATTAAAACAATGCGATGAGGACAATCTTAATAATAATATTGTGGGCTCATCTTTTACAGAATATTTATAAAAAAAATTAGTTTTATATTAATATATATATATATATATATATATATATATATATATATATATATATATATATATATATATATATATATTAATACGTGAAGCAGATACAAAGCAAAATCTTTACCCCTTTTTACGATAATTGCGTGGACTGAGTAGTATGAAATTTCGCAGACTTATAGTTTATATAGACTGGGAGTGTAGATGCTAATATTTTTTAAAATTATGCATAAAGATACATTAAATAAACATAAAAAACATTACACACACTACCGTGTGCTTGACACACACGCATATATACTCTTTTGTTTATTGTTAAAGTCAATGTAACAGCGTAGCCTTGGCAAAATTTGTGATTATAGAAGCACAGTCTTTGACAACAGAACCTTAATAATGTTCAAACTTATAATTCAAATTAATTATTATGTCGAATTTCTGCTACGAGCGACCAATATTACATTATTATTATATTTCATATCCAACTTGGTGTAACCATAGACTTACGAATAAACAACTTTGTGTAATTCAACCGCACACAAGTCATATGTTGTAGTATAAACAGAGCGTCTTTTGTGTAATCTATATTTTTAATCTTTTCTCGATACAAGAATAATTTCCACACAATACCGCCCAGTCACGTTTAAATCGGAAACTCTGTGCGTCACTATTTTGTTTCTGGGATACAAAGATAATAAACATAACCACTTCCTCCATAAAGAAATCTATTTGCCGTATTTAATTATTTCCTAGCATGCTTTATTGTTTAATAAATAGGACAACGAATATTGTCTGCATGTTTGACAGGTTCATTTGTGACCCCAAAATGCGGGTCAAATTAAAATTACAGGTCTATAAATCCATCATTCGACCTGTCCTTTTGTATGGCAGTGAAGCGTGGCCAGTACTTGAACGACACAAGCAAGAACTGCGTGTCACGGAGATGAATATGCTGCGATGGATGTGTGGAGTGACGCGGAAAGACCGGGTCAGGAACTCCCGCATCCGCGGCAGTCTTCATGTCCGTGACATAGCAGACAAACTGCAAGAGTGTCGCTTACGTTGGTACGGCCACGTTTTACGCAGACCCGCTAATTACATGGGGAACAAATGTCTAGCCATGCCGCCTCCGCCAGGTCCCGGTCGAAGGGGAAGGCCCAAGAAATGCTGGGTTGACGTCGTGAAGGATGACATGCGTGCCAATGGTCTCAAAACGGGGGATGCTGAAGACCGCGCGAAATGGAGTAGGAAAAGTAGGAAAGCGGACCCTGGGCGTCGGAGTGAACGCTCCGAACGCAACTGGAATTTAACGCTCGGATGATGATGATGTTTACAGCTACAAAAATTTATATAACCATAGCCTGTATACATCCTATTATTGAGAACCGGCCACCCCATTTCTATTGGAAAGGAATTATTAACAACATTACGGACATTAGAACATTACATTTCAGAAGCAGTCAGAACGGAGTAATTGTAACAAAATGCACATCATGTCAGAAAGATTGCGTGTGTTGCGCATACTAACCGGTCAGGTTTTAGCAGAATAATTAAGCCGTCATAAAAATGCATAATATAATATACAATAATATATTTTTAAATTTATTGTGACATTATACATTCATACATATTATTGTAGACTTAAATTATGAGTTACATTATTTAAGTTCTGTAGAATAGCAGTGCACAAACGTAAATCATTTTAATCTGTATATTGTTTTAGAACTTGTCATGTGAATTTTTGGGTGAATTTGATTTGATTTTTGATTTTGATTTGTGAAAATTAAATAATGTTTATTGAATATCTTACATGGAGTGCCAATGTTATTGATTTCCTAAAAAAAATCAAGTGGTAACTTTTGGGGAAAAGGGGAATATCATTTTTCCATATTAACGATTATAATTCCATAATATATTTTATTTAAGTATATGCTAAATTTTATGATAACTGGTTGTTGAGTTCCTAAGAATAAAAAGAAAAGTCCAAATAAAGTTATTTTAATATTCATGTATAAGGTTGGATTAATACGAGTAATCTATAAATAGTGTGCAGCTGCTAAGCTGTAGCCAATTTAATCTCAAAGCGAACCATGAATGTGTGAAAATATTTATATCAACAAAACCAAAATAAGACTAAAGTATAATAGGAAGTTCGTTTCGAGTACGGAGCGAGTCCAATAATAACTAGAGTGCTCTACTTCATTGATTTATAGTGATATATTTCTGCTCTGTCAATGCACATTATTTTCAAAAGGCTCAGGCTTTGTCGCTGAAGAACAAAAATGGAACAATCGTGTTACGGTATTTCTACGTTGTATTTTTATTTTTTTTATTTTATTGCTGAAGCTCAGCAGACAGGCTGACGGCCCAACTGTGATGCAAAGTGGTTACCGTCGCCTATGGATATTAGTATTAGCAATACCAAAGGCCAAAGTTATTGCACAAGTGCTGCGGCCTTGAAGAAGAAACTGGAAGCTGGCCAGTGATGCCGGAACGCAATTGAAAAGTTGTTATGGTGGAATACTTTAGACCAGGGGTGGTAGCCATCCAGTCGGGCAAATGCCCTACCACCTGGCTGTGCGTTCGTCGCCTCTTACGATAAGCCGCCCGGCCGCAGGAATTAGTATGCTTTTTGCCTTCGTGCACCGGGGATAATAGGATATAGGAGAATAGGATGCCATAAGCATTTTGTCCGTATTGGCAAGCTTATTAAATCGTCATATTCGTTCGTCGATCTGTAAAATCGTGCTTTAAATGGTATTGTAGTATGCTTCCAATTCACTTCACTTCACTTTTTAAAGCTTGTGGCTCCAACGCACTTAGCATTGATTTTGTCAATTCCGCTCCGTCAATTTCGCTTCCAATTAAACAGCCGCAAAAGCGAAGCTATTTGTTAACAATTAAAAAGTTGTCAACAGATGGGTTCCATTTCAGGTATCAACAAAAGGTTCTTTGTCATATAATATCAGAAATTGCGCGGCTTATTTGGAGTGGTCATGACATGGAAATGGAACAAGAAATTTTAAGATAAAATTCACGTTTAAATTTTTCGTTGAAATTTGTTGTCATTTCGGATCCTATTCGAGACAATCAGGAATGCAGATAGACAAACAATTTACAAACAGTCAGATATGATCACTTGTAGTATGAATAGCGGTTTTTTCTTATACTTTGGCTTTGAAATTAGATTAGCGATAAATAAAAAAAAACGTACCTACTGTAAACAAAAAATCAGATAAATCGTTTATAAAATACATAAACACGTCATTTGTTAAAAATCGCCAGTAAATACTCCAATTGATGAATATTATAAATACAAAAGTATTCGTAAATAAGACAAACAGCACTAATGCAATGTTTATTTTACACGCAACAAACCTTTTTCATGGCATTTAGTGTTATTACTATAACATAAACAAATAATATTCAAAATGGATGCCTGAGTCAGCCCTCAGGTAGCTTTATTTAACATTGCGAAATCTGAAGTTATTACGGAGTTTTGGAATGTTTTACGAAAGTTCGACATTTTTGTTAAGGGTTAAAGAACATTCTTCTTTTGTTAAAGACCAGTAGAGTGAAAGTAATTCTAAATTATTTACAAGCGTAAACTTATTTTATACTAAGGGTTTAAAAATAAAGTATAGTATGGAATATTTTTTCGTTTGTAACAAACCTTCTTTGATAAGTTCTTTCACTTTGATGAGAGTTTTTAACCGATTTCAAAAAAAGGAGGAGGTTCTCAATTCGTCGGAATCTTTTTATTCAAACAATATAGAAAGTGTAGTTGCCTTAAATTGCTTCCAGGTTCTAGAAATACTCTGTTGTGAGTAATATGATAAAAGAAAATTTAAAAATAGGACTAACTAAAACTAAAGCTAAAAACTAGGACAATAACATATAACCCATATGCAAGTTTTTTATATTGTATTTTTAAATTATACGTTGTTTTATCATAGTAAAAAATAGAATACTCTTGGAAATTAGTTTTTAAGAATTATTTAAAATCTCGAATTAATTTGAGCTATTTAAACGCCACTCTCTCGCGACCTTTGGATGACGTCATCGTTTGTTCTCAGTGTATGTTTACGTATTCATTCTTAGTCTTTTCAATTTTAAACTAGATTTAATAGATACAGGCCATGCAAAAAGCTAAAAAACCGTATTATAGACATTGCATTGTGCCAATCTGTGAAAACAGCATTAAAAAGTATATAATGATAAAAAACTTTTTTTTTGCAGGAGTTTAGCAGACAGGCAGATGGCCCACTTGATGGAAGGCGGTTACCGTCGCCTATGAACATTTGCGACACCAAAGGTGTTACAAAAGCGCTGCTGCACTCTTGAGGGAGACTGGAACCTGGTCACTAAAGCCGAACCACAACACAAGGTTGTTATGGCGACATACTCTAGACCAGGGGTGGTAGCGATCTAGTCGGGCAACTGCCAACCACATGGCTGTGGGTTGTTTTGTCACCTCTTACGACAAACTGTAACTGTACCTATTGCCTACTCAAAATATCATTTTTCCTCCCACCCATTTTTACATTATATAAAATTATTACAGCTAGGCATGTTTGCTGAAGAGTTTCTTGCGCCGCTTCTTCTCTTCAAGCCACAGTATGTTGTGAAGCGGTGATCAATTAGATTAGGCTCCCATAGAGTCAATAGTAACCATTAACAAAATTAAAAGTAAATGATTAAAATGAACAAGTTAGCGGTAGGCTAAATAAAAATTAACAATACTCATTGACACTTGTCATCTTTGTCTGCCGTGATCATAGCCATAGATACACTATATATAAGAATTACGGCTACTGAAAAGTGGCTGCAACGTCGGAATAATAAAAATCGAATAAATTGCCGCGCTTTAAACCGTTAAAATGTAGTTTTATTATTTGTTAGCATTCAATACAGATTATTCTACTCTCATTTTGTATTTTTCATTATTTAGTACATATTTTAAATCAAATTAATAAACAAAATTTGTCTTAATAATTTTATTTACTCCGTTTGACTGATTTGATCCAAAAATTAAGACTTAAGCAATAAAACATGAACGAGAACAATGATTTTATACTTACAGCAAATACAATCTGCCCTATCCCTAAGTACGCCTTAAGAGTCGTGTCCAGGGAAAGTGAGTTTATGAAAGGTAAAGTTTTTGAAAGAAAAAGGTTAACGATGACTCTTAACATTTTCCTTACCCTAACAAACTCAAAACCGAGGTTTCCATTCTTTTATTATTCATAAGTATAATATAAAGTAATACTTGACCTTTCCCGCGGCTTTAAATATTAATTAGAGCTTGAAATTATATTGGGAATCGCTAATTTTTATTATGTGCCCGCAACTTCGTCCACGCTTAATTTGAAATTCCCGCAAGATGTCCGGACACAAAGTATCGCAGCGCGTAAAAAAACGTAAGCTATCGTTTCGTTAGTGGAAACTGTCTGAATAAGCTAACTTTTATGCATCCAAACAAGTTCGAACCGCCTCCGGGAAAATTACCGAGGGAATTATGGGATAAAATATATCACACATTTTATTACATTTAATTTGCTATCGCCAGTAAGAATCCCACATTGAATTTTTTTAATCTGGCCGTTTAAAATAATTCCCAGAAAAGTTCCCGCGGGGTCCAGGATAAAACGTAGCGCAGAGTTTAAGTTTAAGAATTAGCTGTCGATCAGCGAAAATAGCATCAAAATTGGCAGAGTAGTTTTTTACGTGAATCCCGACAAACAGACAAGAAATTCAAAAATGCATCGTGTTCTTCGTGGTTTATATAGTCTATTCCAGTTGTTTATGTTAAATGGCTGCAATGCACAGACACGGCACGTTTAGAATTTTATAATATATATAGATGTACTGTTTTCATAATACAGTATAAAATAAAATGTGTATTGTTTGATTTTTCCTGTGATTGATCTTGACGAAGATCGCTGTAAATTTTTTAAAAAATCCGTTCTTGCGTCATGCACGTACATATCCATAAAATCTATTAAAAAGCAATGTATTTTTATTATAGTTAACATTACATTTTAATGAACGCCTTTCTAATTGAGTCATTACAAATTAATTAAGAAAAATGGATCTTAAAAAATATAAGATCGAGAGAATTGTTACACTGTAAAGTACGGTAGACAATAATGTTTTATCAGCAACATTCATACACATTTTTACTGAAAATCTCCGTGTAATCAGTTTAGGATGAAAATAGAATTTGCGGGAGTACGACTGTCATAGATGATCGGTTGCTACGTAATACAAATATGGAACATGAAACTTTTTTAATTTCACGCTTGATTCGAAAACTTCCATGTGAATGAGAAGGGGCGGATGCCAAGAACTCAGCGTTGTGTCATTCTGTACGTAGTGAGAGTAATAACATATTACAACGTGGTTGATATTTTTATACATAAAGCGGTGCCTTAAGTGGTCCTCCATTAGAGAACTTGGCGAACGCCTTTATCTTTTGGCATAAAATCGAACACTCTCGCTACGTTTTCCATATGTATGCTCAATTTATGCCTGTTTATTTTTGAATAATTTATTGCTCTGTTTTATGAAATACTCAAGCCTAACAGCAACAGTCTTACTGAAAAAAATAGTCTATTTATGTCCGAATATGAATAAATACTTGTCTCGTGCAAGTACCTAATCTAAATTTAATGTTTATTCTTACATCATAAGATCACAAATAAGAAATGACTAAAAATAGAACTTTATATTTCAGCTACTTTAAAAAGCTATTCATCAGGATTTTTTTAAAAGAATCGATCAGTTACTTAACTGAAGCTCAAATTTTCACCACGATTTATAAATAAAATCCTACTTTAATCTTGATTATTTACTCCGACTTAAAGCATTGTTGTTGGAGAGGGAACGAATTATTGAATTCATTAAAGAAATAAAGGTTTTCTGTATTATTGTGAATGACTTTTCTCTAATATGACATATAATATATTTAAATTATTCGAAATAAGGCCACTACACATCTTGCATGATCAAATTGATCGTGTACTAGCAGAAGGTGATCTTAGGAGCCTTAAGAACAGACGAACGTGCATGACAAGAGCTATGAATGTCAAAGAAGCAAGTGAGGTGTGTAAGAATAAGCCTGAATGGCGCTCTGTTGTTCGTGCCTACCCCCGCAAGGGACCTGGCGTGAAGTTATGTATGTATGTAAATTATTCGAATTCCAACTAAAATAAAATAAAACCTTTTTGTCGTGAACAATTGTACTTAGATATACATGTGTAATAGAATAGAAAAACATCCTTATGAAGTAATCACAGAGAACACAAATGGTCATTAAGGAGGTAGATACGTAAAAGCTATATATTTTTAGAAGGCAAGAGGAAACCCCATCGAAATTTATTTTCATATATATAAGTATTATTTCTTCGTACTTTTAATACACCATTTCAGGTAATAGACAATGGTGTTCTGTCACAATATATCCATTTGTTTTTCCTTAGTGTCAACACACAAAAGGTTGGTGGGAACAGCTTCGTATATTAATGTGCATGTGTTTGTTAATCCACACGCCCCAGGGTGCGGTGCCCCATCCATCAGAGTCACGTCGTGTACACAGCTCGCCTGGAAATAAAGTAACTGTCGCATAAACCTACTCTTAAACGTTCCTCGTATCATAAAATTTAAAATGCTTTTATGTGCCATATCAGGCATACTCTTAATACCGAAATTGCGTCAATATAGATTTTATGCATACTCTGCATATAGAATTGCTGAACTATATGTGATATAATTTCGTGTAGGCTTGAGAATTATAGGGTACATAAATGTATTATAAACATTCGTCTCTTTTTACTTATGACGGTATTTTCCAGGAGCTTGACGTTCTTGTCCATATATCCAGATTATATAGATTTATCTTTTTTCAAAATTGTAATTTGTTCTTTAGATTTATTAACAAATAGTGGTGCCCATCTTGAAATCTTCAGAACCATATAAGATATCGGAATAAAACATATGAAAAGGAGAAGGATATGCTTTCAAACATTCTTAGGCCCAGATCGTTAAAAGATGAAAGTTGTTTTAAGATTATATGTTTATGATTATGTTTATTGTTTGTATAATTGTAGTGGGTTTAGTTGTTTTGAATGAATAAATCGTGTGGTGTGTTTTCATATATAATTGTTGAAATTTATTCTTAATTAGCGATTACGGTAATCAATAACTTGTTTTATTTGTGACCTTATTTTTAAGATTTCTCGTCTTCTATATAGAATTTATGGCTGATGTTTTTTAATTGAAAAATATAGCACTTTTTTTAAGCCATATCTTAACTCATTACATTTCTTTGGCCCAAAAGTGCCCGTCTCCTTTAAATTGAATTTATTACTTTAATTGCTAGCGAGAGAGAAAAGATTTCCTAAAAGTAGAAAAAGTAGAAAAGTAGACCCTGGGCGTTGGAGTGAACGCCCCGAACGCAACCGGGATTTAACGCTCGGATCATGATGATAACTTTAATTCCTAACATTAAATTAACATTATTTTTAACCAGTTAAAATTCCTATAACAAACATATATTGGGGTTGTCTGGAAGAGATCGCTTTTTAGCGATAAGACCGCCCTTTGTACATAACTAGATATAATTTTAGTCTTAAGTTCATGTTTGTATTGGTGTACAATAAAGAGTTATCTATCTATCTATCTATATATGTATCAAGAGATTAATTAATGTAAATAAAGCAAAAGATGTAAGTCAAGGTTATATAGTCAGTGGAAATTCATCATCTACCCCTTTGTGAAACAGACATAATAATATATATGAAATTCCTAAACATATTATTGAAATCCGTTGGCTTTTCAAATCAAACTTCTAGATCCACTGCAAGATAAAAATTTCATAATTGCCATTTATAATTTAGGAATCGTATGAAAAGCACTTTTCACCGAATCTTTGGTCTTTATTTTGAAATGGTACAAAAGGAACTTTTCCGGGCTTAGAAAAATAGACCGAAATAGTCATGTTGTATCTATTTCTAAATAAACAAAATATGTTTAGGTAATCAATATAAAAATTTATCAATGTCAAACCATTTTCCCTCGTGAAGCACCCTCAAATTCTCACTTTATTTGTCTATTATATTAGAATGCTGCTCAGACAGTGGCACAATGGCCGGAGCTTTTATGAGGCACTTGTTGCTTGCGGCAGTTAAGCCTGCCTCAGTCCAGGTTTATACCATGCTCATAATATAATGTACCCTTTCGTTACAGTTTAGTTCCACTCGAAACAGATTTATCTTGATTTATACGAAATGGAAATTGTTTTCAAATAATCCACACTAATATGGAAATGTGAAAATGCCGTCGTTGGGATGCTCATATTTTTGTTTGTTGTTTCTTAACGGCATTGATAATGGGCCAATTATTAAGAAAGTTGGTATATATGTATATGCATATTTGTATGTATAAAAAATAGTATAAATTAAAAGGTTCATAATCCAGGCTAAAAGCTTAACGCCAAACGTTGTCTCTAAGTCTAGAACTAGGCATACTTAGACCCGTAATCAGCAATTTCTCACGCGAGTTAATAAGATAATGGTTTTTTTTTGTAATTAAGTAGTTTCCATGTTTGTGCGTGTACGCAGAAGATAGTAACAAAGAAAGCAGGTTCAATTATGGATTACATAAAGAAATAAGAGTTTTACTCTATATTTGGTAGGTGGATTTTGTAGGTCTTATTTGATTTGTTATACTTATATGTTAATGAATAAGCTCAGACTACCAAAAATATACCTTTTTTGCTCCGACTCGAGCTCCGAGCTATCAGAGTGAAACCGGCTAAGGGGAACCGATATTGGAATAGGAAGCCGATCGCACCGCAGTGCGTTGCGAGAACTTAGTATTAATAATGAAATTACTACGGATAAAGGTGGAAGAGTTTACAGTGGGTACATTACTATTAGTCATTCAGACGCAATCCACTTCTATGCTACATAAGTTTATGCACATATAAAATGCTTAATTTCCTTTGACGCTATAACGTATGCTCCATCTGTATTTTCATTCTGTATGAGTTGTCTACATATGTTTTACACATTTTCGATACCGGAGATGAATTTAGGATATTGATTTTTTATATCCAAATATGAATTTATTCCGAGGGATATAATATTTGAAATATACGTAAGCGTACTCGCATAGACTGCTAGAGTTGTATAAGTCAAATAGATCAATCCATCTTAACATTATAAAGCTTTACACTCAGCGTTACATTGATAAAGTATCCTGAATAACAAAATAGCTGAATATAAATAAAATATTATCCGCAGAACAAGCCGTTAAGAGAAAACTTGTTATAAAAGATGACGGGCCGATAATAAATTGGGTTATGTTACCTTTAAATTTTGCACCTGGGTAATCAATCAAGTTTTGTGTAATAGTACTCTACAATATAAATTGAAGAAAAATCTTGGCTTTAATTATAAGAATGGGGCATTTGCCTGCGTTTCGTTGTGGTGAAGAATATCCTACATTTTTTTATTCTTTATAACGAAAAAAATCCCGTAACATAAAAATCCTTTCAAAGCAAAATAGTTCTATAATGAACTATTTTTCTTTGAAAGGATTTTTATGTTTGACCACATTGAATTTTTCTGACTTTTTCACGTTGAAAAATTAGACCGAAAGAGAGGAGGCTATTTACGAGTTTAGAAGTGCGTATTCCTTAAATTTCTATGAGAGTTGGCATGGCTAATACTGGCCAATCTTCCTATAAATAAAGAGAACAAACAGATATATATAGAAAAGAAGTCACTTTGAAATTTTTTTATGACTTTTCTCATTTCTTTAGCTCATTTATGTCTCGATACTGAATTGTTTTGTCCTTCCTTAGTTAACATTTATGTGTTAAGCTCAACCTTCAGCCAGATGGTCAGTTATTTGCCTGCTGGGCAAGTTACCACCCAGTTCTAGAGTATGCTGCTATAACAACCTTGAGTTGTGTTCCGCCATTAATGGCAAGCTTCCAGTCTCCTTTAAGAGAGCGGCTGCACTTTTATTGTTTTACAAATGTTCATAGGTGATGGTAGCTGCGTTTTTATCAGGTGGGCCGTCTGCCTGTCTGCTGAATAATGCACTAAAAAAATACCGTCGTGTCCTTTCAGTTCTGTGCCTTACCACCGAATTTATTCAACTTTGTTGATCATGATCTATCAGCATTTTTAATTTTTCGCAATTTCATTAGCGTATTGTTTATCAGTTCACAGAAGATATAAGGCCAAATTTTAACTATATGCCATCAGAAGTAATTCGAGTAAAATGGCTGGGGCTTCAATGATCGAAAGAAACGAACATGATAGAAAGCATTATTCAGTCTAAAGAGGCATATATTATACAGCGGTCAGTATTATTCATTGCGGTTACTTTTTTCCGTCTAACTCCTATACGCCGAGCGTCAGTGTACACAATGGATCCCTTAAAATAAATAAAACTGGGTTAAGTTTTAAGATTAATGCGATAAGAGCCTGTCCTCCAAGATTTAAGAAGCAGTATTATTAAGAATGATCGCTACAAGATAAGAGCACTCAACATTTAAGTGCTTAAAAACGAAGAAGTATTCACTGTGGCACAGATTGACCTTGTATTTTTCAGGTGTTTTAAGTGTACAAAGTAAATCTAATTATCACGGTGTGTGCGGCCAGACACACGCCCTACAAACAACAAAGTAGGGGTAGAAGGGTTAAGTAACGAAAGGGTGGCATGCGTTTATTTGTTTACGAATATTTACATTAAATGGAGTTTCAAAATTATAACAAGCGTGTCGGACTGTGTATTTACACATTATATCCTTTTGTCGTACTCGTTTAAACATAAAATGTTAATATGATATTGCATAACTGTCTCTTAGAATTTTTGAAGTATTTTTATCATGGAAGGAGTATATTAGTAACGACAATCCCAATACTTTAATAACATAATGACGATTACTTCCTCTGTATTTGTTAGACGACAGTAGTATCGGGTCATTCTAATGTAACGTAACACCCATAGAAACTATTCAGTTCAGATTGCCTAAAGCGGCCTCTTTTGCAGATTCGCACTATGAATACGAGTATCAATTTAAGTGAAACTCCTGTTTTATCTTAACATGTACTATGTCAACACGACGTGTAAGACATTGTCCTAAAGTATACCTACTTATTTACATTAAAGATATTGACTATGGCCGACTGCGTCTTATTTAAAGCGTTAAAAACAATATCGCATCACAAACAATGTATTACATCCATCTGTAACATTATTTCAGATGGGGCTCCCATCATTATGCTTACAAACCTTCTCGTCCTTGTCGTCTTTTTTAGGTTCTAACTCTATTACTCTATACTCGTCTATCCTAGAATATCGACAGTTCGAAAGATACGGCGCATAATAGGTGTATGGATTTTAAGGCTGGCTAATGCCAATGTCAGGATTTTTCAATACAAACTTTTCGGGCGATAGCGGGGATTCCATCACCGCAATAGTTTTTCAGATGCATTATTATTTTATTGTGAGTAAAATGAAGTAAGTACTAAAAAAAAACTGATTATTTAGCCTTACATTTTCTTTTGATAAATGGGTTGAGTAAAATGGTTTCAAGTCAATGATTTGGTGATTTATTTCTTAACCCAAAATTACTACAGAAAAATGATGAAAAACCACGTTACGTCTATATAGCATTAAGATTTATTCTATTTTTTTTGATAAGTTATTGATTAGTAATTACCAATGAATAGTTGTTCGTTTGCGCCCCATTTAAACCTTTTGCGGCATAAGAGGCTTTAAACTGCGTGTGTTACACGTAAACGGAAAACCAAGCGTACTAGGTCTAATTCCTTATGCTACAATCGAGCGGACATTGCCACGAGGATTAAACTAGCTATTTTTAGTTTTTATGGTAAACGTATAACATTTTTAGTGCGCTATTTCTTTCCTCAACATCATGATGAATGTATATTCGTAAATTAATTATCATGTACAACAATGTACGATGCATGAACCGCCGGTCCGGTACATGATACATGATTCATTCGACGTACATACGTCTACATTTACAACACATACCTACTCAAAGATTATATCGAAACTAAAGTCAAGTATAACACTTTGAACTGTACGTGTGGTTATGAATATGAACAGATGTGCTTAGGTTTGATGTTTGAATTCCTTCGAAGATATTTTAAATCAAATGTACATGTTTACATCATCATAATAAATTAATTAAATTAAAGACTGATTATATGCATTTAGTACTTTTCACGACGCACGATTATGACTCCATGTGTTCGTTTACAATTGTATCAGAGTTATCAATTATCTATTGACTATATGTTGATTTTTTGTTTTTGGTAGCCTATTTTTTAGGACCTTAAGGCCATTCTGACCGTGTAATAGGAGACATACTCCCTTTTTTACAATATTGGTTATACTATTTTAACAGGCCCCTTAAAAATGTGTTGCTATTCACAATCGTTTTCGCTGAATTTGTTTTACTGATCTGGATTTCGAGCATCTTATACGAATGCTAAAATTTATGCCGAGATAGTCTATTTATTGTTTTTTTAAGATAACTTATATACCTGAGTGAGCAACGGTAAATTTTAGACTATCAAAAGGTATGAAGATGATATAGAAGTTGTTTCTTTGCATTTTCTGAAAACATTTACCAAAGAAATGTATTTTTTACACCATCAGAAGAAGGTAGAGATTTTAACAAAAAAATCCCGCTGACTTTTTTTAAAAAGCTAATATTTTGATGCGAGAATATTCGATTGAAAATTAGGGTGGTTTTCCGATATTAAGTCAAAATAAGGTGTAAAAGTAAACATTTTAAATAAAATAATTTACAGTGTGCAAAAAGGTAAGTTTTCACCAAATTTTGTGGTTTTTTTTTGAAAAACATAATAAAAAACCAAAAACTTGCTTATTTGAATTTTTGACATTTGAGATTATGTGAAAAAGTGTAAATACAGAAGTTGTAGGTCTTTTTGTTACCTGTTACCAAGTTTGCTATTTAACTTTTTTCCATAGGACTTGTAGTTTTGTCGGAAATCGAGGTAAACCATTTTTTACCTTAAAAAGTCACCCACTTCCACTTCCCGACCTCACATCGCGTATAAATTATTTTTCCTTTCATTTTTGTTGTATTCTCTCCCTTTTTCAATGGGTTTCATCCTACTCTATATTTTTTTTGTTTCAATAATTATCGACCTGGTCTAATAGTTTGCGATATAAAATGAAATTAATCTTCCGGGCGTTAATAGAGCTAAGATAAAATTTAGTGAAATATAACTTGTATTAACGCCAGCTCTTTAAACAAGAAGCACGCATTAGAGGCAGTGATGTAGCAATAAAAGAAGTATTGTTACATCAATGCCTAGAGACCTGAGGCTCGGCCGCGGTTTTTGAACAAAGGGGTGGCTACCATACTAACAAACGAATAGTTAACAAGAGGTGAAAAAAAATAGTTCCTATATCTAACCCAACGTTCATTTGTCTTACTATGGGTTAAAATTTGGCATAAGCTCCATACAAGTATTGTCAAAATTTAACCAATGGTAAGACAAGTAAATGAAAAGTGAGATATAGCAACCGGCCTTTAGTAAATATATGCCCAGATATTGGCTTGCAAATTCGAGAAAAGTGTCCCTAAAACTTTTTAACTATAAAATAGAAAATTGAACTTAAAAAGTACTTTCAACCAAAATTTGTTTGAACAATATCGCTAAACCAGTTTTTGAGATGTGGTGTGTTTATAATTAAATTTTAATGTTCGGTTCCGCAGCGAAATACAAAAACAGTAAATGCCTTTCAATAAATCTATGAAACCCTTAACTATTAATGGATTGACCACATTAAGGCCGCAAAATCGAAACGGCGGGGCGTGTAGCAGAGCGTTCCAGCGTGTATTGTCGCGGGCAGCGTCGCGTTCAGCGTGCACGCAACTAGTTTTCGCTAGAGCGTGCGTGCGAGCGGGGCGTCCAAGTACGTTGACCAATCGGAGGCCACCATTCAAGGGCAAGTCATCGCGTCAAAGGAACGATATTACGAGACATTCGTGTATAATTGTTACTGTTTGTTTTGTTTAATCTACGAAGGCGATCCTTCCGCTATAGTATTAATGTCAACATAATGTCATTCCAAATGATAATTAGCGAAGTGCCATCACAGCCGGAGTTATGGCTTTCAAGTCATCTATTGTACAAAAATAGGATTGTATCAAAGAAGAAATGGAATGAAATAGCTACGAACACAGAACTTCTTTTACTTGCAAATCTTGACACACTGAACAGAATATCACTTGCAAACGCTCGTTAAAACGCCAAAACACTGATCACGCCACTTAACTGCACGCCAAAAACGCTGCTACGAATACACCAAGAGAGAAATCCATACGTTCAGTAGTCGAGTGTGCACGCTCAAAACAACGCGCTGCCGTTCCGAATCTGCGGCCTTAGCCGATGTTTTTAGTTATTATACTTAAATAACAATTAACCCTAAGCTTGTATTTGTACGGGCGTTTCGCCACGGGTTTCTTAATGAAATAAATGGTGGGCAATTTGCGGTTCTACGCAACAGTTTCTTCCAGTTAGTGGTAAAGCTTGGAGCGGTTTTATAAGGTAATTTAAAACCAGACATGTTGTAAAATGAGGCGGAAAATGGGACTAGCGGTAAAGCGGTAAAAGTATTTACAGCTCAACCAAGCTTAAACAATTACCGTTGTCAAGTCTTACCAGGAATCAGGCGTGAGAGGAGAAAGGTAGCGAAATTACAGGCACTGAACATAACCAGTATGAATAAGTACCTTTTTCGTCCGCTAACCGGATAGATAATAATCATCCGCTAACCGGACGAATTTTTATTTCAAGTATTTCAAAGGTTTCTTTAAGAACCTTACAGAGGCCTACAAACTTACTCTAACTCAATATGAATAAAACTGTCAGTTAAAAAATGACGCCGTTGGTGTATACACATACGTTATCTGTCAATATTTAAGTTATTAGCAATGTCGCATCTTAAACAACGCATTAAAGCTATCGCCTTTAATTTGCGTGAAAGAACCTATATCTGTAACATTATCCTAGTTGAAACCGCACCATAAAAGAAACTGCTACTTATATGACGCCCAATAATTAAAAAAACGCACATTAAATCTAAAAGTTTTATAGGCCCCAAGTCGCGTCAATGGATTTCATTGAAAATTTTAGGCATATTATGTTTCATTACAATATCTTGCAGGATTCAGAGATAGTAATATAAAGTTCAGTGCCAATGAAATGATAGACACACAAATTTTAAATGTAAGTATGTTCTAGTTCACATATTATAAGGCATTAACATTGCCTGTTTCTAAATATTGAAAATTCGCAGTTCAAGTTGAGAAGTTTTAGCCTACAAAAATAAAATAAAATAATTAAAATAAACTTACAGTTATATAGCCAGAGAAATAATAAAAAAAATGGCCAGGCCACCCACATAAGGGTTTCGTAGCGGTAGTGATTGGCCACTTTTTTCCATTTGGCTTCGGCATTGAAAATTTGTATTAAAAGTGCGCTTAAATATTTTTCTTTTAACAAATCATTCTCCAAGGTTGTTTTTTCTCTTTTAATAAGATGAAATTACATTAAAGAGGACGATCCCGTCCCTTTTAAAGGTTGTAGCTACGATTCTAGGGCAAATCAAAGGCGGGAAATATCTCGAGGTCTTCCGTTAATTTTATTTCAGGCTTATTTAGTGGAATAGTTAACAAGAAAGAAGAAGTCGGTTAACAAAAGATTATAATAGTTTTTTAAATTTATGAATAGGGCTAGTGTATAATAATTAAAGGTTCATGTTTTGTCGTCTATGAAAAAGACCGTACTTTTCTTCTTGAAATCCCAAATAATATGGTAATAAGTGTATAACAACTTTGTTTGTGGTAGAGTTGGTGCTGGTAGACCACGACGTAATTACCACGATTAAATAGCAGTTGTCTTAAAGAGTGGCCAGGTAGCAAGCAGCCATAATAAACGTGTATGTATGACGAGATCAATCAAAGAATATGAAGCAAAAGATGTATATCAAGATAGTAGCTAGTAGCAAGTTATAAACCATCGTCTCTGACTACACCTGTGGGAGATCAGGCATGATAATTTGTTTGTATGGTAATATACTAAAAACTTTATGAACGAATATAATCAGGCTTCATACATTGTAGACATCAAATAACACTTTAATCCAAAAATGATTTACCTAATTCAAGTTCACTGCGCTAGAGCTTATGCTCTGTTTTCAATGCTACAGATCGCAAAAGGGAAACGTGATATTATACACTACAGTTACAGTTTTCAATAGATCATTACTGCTCTACGTTTTGTGCATTTCAACTATGTAACGTAACATCTTTAATATCCAACAGTCGCGGTATCTTATAAAGGCTAATGAACCCGCCTCTTAGCAAAAAGCCTACGACATTAAAGGCGACGATGTTTACTAGAGGTGGTGAGTGACTCCTCTGTTTGATTGCCCATCTTTATCATATAAACCAAAGAAATATTTGAATCCTGATCTCGGGAGACACCGCTTAAAGTCTGATGATGTAAGATGATAATAATCTATAGCTTCTTTATATTATAATGAGCTTAATAGAAGCACGAAAATGAATAAGTACTAGAAAAGACCATTGTCCAGTAAAGAATTTACTTTAATCAATTCTAATGACGCCAAAGGTTTTCTCAACTTTTAATTCAAGGAATTTATTTTTACCAAACTAGTCAGTTTACTGTCTTAATATTACGTTATAAATAATATGTTTCTTTGGTGTAAAAATATAATATTTTATAAGGTAAAATGTCAATAACAGGAACTTAAATAGAGGGACATAAATTTGCCTGTAGCGTCATCTGATTAAGAGATGTAGGAGCTTTCTAAAGTTGTTAATCAATTTAATAATTAATCAGTTATATCAATTTTCTATTAGAATATGTGAAGTAAGTAAATATAGTGTAGGTACATATGTAGGCAATCCGGCCTGTGTAAAGAGTGAAATGTATTGCCTGTTAATATACAAAGTTGGAAGCTTGATTATGTTCGGAAGTAAAAGGTTAAAGGACAGTCAAAAAGGATATTTGTATATAGGAACATGCAAACTATTTTTAGAATACCTGTATTTAAAGGTCCTTACCCTTATGGCCTCACTCCGCTGTCCGTCTATGTCACATCGAATGTGTCTAGAAATTAATGAAATTTACTATCTGTAAGTATCTAAAAAATGAAAATGAAATCATCGCATGAAAATCCTGGAAAAAGAACAGTAGCAATAAATGTTTCTAAACTCTACTGACTAGCTGGTTTATTCTTCATTAGCTTTTTAACGTTTTATTTCAAACATATTTGAGACATTAAGATTATATATTATTTATAATTAGTTTCATTTTTAAAAATTCAATTCTACACCTAATATACTGTTGTACCGTTAGATAGGTAGAGGAATATTTTCAAATTACATCGAAACATTTCTCATCAAAGATAAATTAGAGCGGTTCGGATTGTCGACGATCCCAAAATTACAGACGGCTTAGAGTCTCTCAGCCACAGAAGAGACGTTGGCGCTCTAAGCGTGTTCTACCGTCTGTACAACGGGGAGTGCTCTGATGAGCTGTTTGATCTGGTGCCTACGTCGCCATTCTACCATCGCACCGCTCGCCGGCGATTGGGAGTTCATCCACACTTCCTGGACACTTGGAAGTCCTCCACGGTACGTGGCGGACGTTCCTTCATGCCATATGTGTCCGGATTATGGAATGAGCTCCCTCCCGCGGTTTTACCAGAGCGCTACAATATGGCTCTATTATTATAAGCTCTTCAAAAAGGGCGTGAACAGATACCTAAAGTCTCAACGAGTAGGCAACGCATCGGCTCCCCTTGGGTTGCAGATGTCCATGGGCGACGGTAGCCACCTATCACCAGGTGGTCCGTCTGCCAGTTTGCCTACTAGCAAACATAAAAAAAAATTTACTCATTATATACCATATTGAAATGTTCTCGTAAAATAGCAATCACAGCAATAAAATTTAACGAGCTTGTTCTAAACTCAGCTATAAATATGCAAATATTGTTTGTTCTACTCATATAGATGCCGTATGGAATAAAACATCGTTTGGTTTGTAGGATTAAGAAAAACTAGTTTCTTTGTTATAAAATAGGGGTCCTTTATTGCGATTTAGCATATCGAAGGCAATGTCAATTTAATTATTCATTCAATGTATGAACACTGAACCGACATTAAATTGACACTAAATCCGTAGTAGTTTTATCGCGTAGTAGGTTATATGTATTCATTCTGATGTAAAATTCTGTCAGCTCTTTGTCAGAAACTTTCATACTTAACTAATTTAGCAAAGCGGATAAAACAGCTGCCCTAGGCACCAGTAGTTTAAGGTGTAAAGTAATTATTCCTACGATCTCTACTAAATATATTAAATATTAGATAGATAACTTGAGAGAAAATTTTATTACTACCTAATTTATTTATTAGATTTGGGACTCGTATATTTTATGTACTTTTTATATTTATAACTTAATTTACATTTAGTATTTAATTTAACATTTTTCAGTTAGCATAGTTTCCACTTATGTTCATCTAAAGTTAATTTGAATACACGTATATTTGAAATTGTGTATGGTGGCTATAATCAATGTAATTATACTACTATTTTAATTTAAATAAACCTAATGTATTCCCTGCCTAACAAGGTTGTCTGGAAGAGATCGCTGTCAGCGACAAGACCGCCATTTGTACCTAATTCTAAGCTGTTTTTGTGTATTATTACAACGTTTTAATTGTACAATAAAGTACATTCTATTCTATTCTTTAATTATGATAATGAATATCAGTTAAAAATACTTTTATCAAAATTTGGTATCAGTCATACACATACAACGTCGTAGTGTTCGATCCGGCTAATAATCTTTGCACAGCCAAAAATGCGATCACTGGCCTCCTTAAAAATAAAGTAATATCAATCCTGGCATGATGGTAAATTGTTGAGACTATAATTTTATTTTATTTATATTTTCGCTTCTGGGAAAAATATTTTGGGGAATAATGCATATAATTTAGTAAGAAAATAGTTAATAATTTCTTATATATGTAAAAAATATGTTTGGTGTTTTTTGTATATTAAATGACGCCATCACCACTAATATATAAAGAGCTGAACTTTGTGACCATTTCATATGAAACCATTTTGTGCATTTGTAAATTATAAACAAAATTCATTTATCTATTGTTAATTATTAATTAATCTATTATTCGAATGTTGACAAATTTTAGTACAATGTAGAAAACTTAACTTATATTGTCTTCTGCTTATGGTGTCTCAAGACTAGGTACTATACTGGTTCTAGGTCATCAAAGTCTTGCTGGATCACCATACTGATCTGTTGTCCGAGATATGAGCTGATTCCTATCTCGGACAATGATATGATGATCTGAAGAGCCGATTAGATTTTCGGAGAACTCTTTATAGAGGCTTATAGGCTCAGGTCCCCACGAACCAAGCATTTCAGCAATAAACAGCTATGATGTTAATTTAAAACTTACATAATATTACTAACTTATATGTCTTACAACACAAACGCTGTGTAATGAATTCATCAGTGAAACACGAAAATACTGAAATTAGACTCACATAAATTTTGTGCCTAATAAATATAATATAAGGGGGTACATTTTCTGAGCAAAGGCCAATTATTTATACGATGGTTGAATACGTATGTTTTGAATTACAAATTTAGTTAGTTATTATTAAGTTTATTTTGAACATTGATGAAACCTAATTAGCGAAACTTAACAATAGTCGGGGCTCTGATTAAATTGATTTTGGGAAATTTCAATTAACTTCCAAGAATTCCGTCCTGTCTGAGATTATTTATTCGAACAGGCTTACATAAGAACATATCCCGTACGCACTTGTTGAACTACTCCTTACATTCAAGTACGGTACGTTTGGATTACAGAGGCCCTATTAAATATTTGATACCTCTTCCTTTTATATTGCTAATATATAATTTATTGCTGAATATGGGTTTAGAATTGTGTATTTAAACCCTATATAGATTGAGTTATACATTAATGAGTTAAGAACATAAAATTGACTAAGCTTAGGTAAAGGCGACGATCTCTTTAGTTGAGTGGGCTAAGCCTCTGGCGATTTACTTCACTGCAACGCAGAAGCTCTGGGTTCGATTATTGTCATGTTAAATTCTCGTAAACAACGGTATGGGTGTCTGAGATCGGTCGCAGAGTAGCTCGTTGTATATTACCCATAACACAAACATGGCTTGCTTATAACTTGGGGATATGCAATTTGTTGGTTTGTCTGCTGCTAATTATAAAGAAATAACTGTCATATCATCTGACAGTTTTTTGCCGTGTTACTTACTAATCCACTTATTTGCATGACAATAGATTATTAAAGTGAAACTTCTTTAGAATCGTTATCATTTTTTTGATATAAACTCAATACAAACAATTTTATACCAATAGTGAGGTATAAGAATGGGTAGTAAAATATAAAAACACGGCATTTATCATGATTCGAAACATCACAGCATATAATTTAATTTTGATGTGATTGCAGCTTAAAGCTTATCGTACACGTAAAAATATAATCATCATACTAGAGCTTTATATGGAAATTTATATTATATACATTATAATTAAAATAAAAAATACATAAAATAATATAATGCACGCGCTTGAGTCCCGTTCATTATGCTAATGTATAAAATGTACTTTGTACTTAAAACATTAAGTATGAAATGGAAATAAAGGGACGTCACGTCTTAAGTGGTAATATCACAAAATATTAATGAAATGTTAATTCGTAAGCGTTCGTTCATACGCTAAACGACGAAACGGGCGATGAAAAGGGAGATCTTTGAGATTAAATAACTTAAGTTGCAAGGGGCCTGTTAATTGTTTCTAACATAGCAAACTGAGCCCACGAACTCTATAACTAAGTGAGAATCTTGTTTCGTGTAATTGAAGGGACTCGTCCGAAGCAGTAACTTATTTGCAAACTTCTGTTAAAATATTGTTTCAAAGTGACGCGGCGATGTGCTGAACATTTTTTCTACTACCGAAACTTGACAAACAGTTATGTGATAAAGCTATGCTGGAATCACTACCTTGATTACAGCCCGTTGGGCCGGCTGTAATACCATGCTCTCCTTGAATATCAGCGTAAAACGGTTAGCCATAAACTAACTCCTGTGTTGTGCTAGCTTCGGGTGCCCCACCTCCTTCTTCCCTATCCGACTTTTCATATCACATCCCTTCTATCGCATTCCTCCTGTCTGATCCTTCTATTGCATCCTCTTTATCCTCCACCTAAAAGCTGGCAACGCGTTAACGTCACCGTTGGTGTTGTAACGCTCATAGGTGACTGTAACCGCTTTCCATGAGCTGGACCGTATGTTTCTCAGTTTCGCAATTGAAAAGAAATAAAAAATACAGGCAACATGATGGAAAGTGTTCACCGAAATCTATGGACGTTTGCAAAAGCAGGGGGGCGCTGTAACGCGTTGCCGGCCTCGAAGAGATTATATAACGAACGTCTTATATGTCCCATGTCGTAGTGCAGAGGGAAAAACTCGGTGAGAAGTTCCCTCAAAGTGGTTATTTGTTTATTTTATATTTTTTAAACTGTGCAGTTGAATATTATATTATTTGTAATTATAAACAAACTATTTATACAAGAACTGAATAGTGGTTAGATATGACGATTTAAATTGATAATGTCATTGTAAGTTGTTAATAAGAACGAGATAAAAGATCTATCACTAAAAGCTCTTAAATCTTATATGATTAGATGTCGCTACATAATTATCATTATTTTATTATTTTTTGACGTTGTGTTTAAAATACGTTTTTTAGATCAAATCAATTAAAATTGAAGCTTAAAGACCTTTTGTGCTTTTTTTTGTATATCTTTATAATTAACGAAAAATCATTCATTAAAACTTTCAGAGTCACTCTGGTATTTAAAACATCACGTGAAAAAAAACATTTATTAGTCTAGTTCTTCTCTATTGCTCTATCTAATTTCATAAATAATATGTAAAACATTGACAATTTTTTATAAATAATGTGTATTTAGTTTTTATTATTTAGTATTGTTTGTGGTTTTTTTTCTCTCTTTTCAATCTCAATTTTTGTATATTCACTTCATACCTGTTTTTTTTTCATTTTCCCGTGTCCGTGTATGTCACAGACGGTCCTAGCGGAAGATCAGCGCTGGTTATCTTAACCGGCAACTTTGCTGAGCTATGACCAATTTAGGACTACATTTACTTATTTGTTTTAATTTAAATAGTTTAAGTGGTGTTTATTGACTATTATTGATTATTGATTGATTGGTGTTTATAGTGTTTATTTGATCCGTGCAGGAACGGAGAAAGAATACAATTTCCTGCGGCCCGGCGGCCTGTCGTAAGAGGCGACAAAACAACCCACAGCCAGGTGGTAGGGCATTTGCCCGACTGGATGGCTACCACCCCTGGTCTAGAGTATGTCACCATAACAACCTTGAGTTGTGTTCCGGCATTAGTGACCAGGTTCCAGGCTCCCTAAAGAGAGCAGCAGCGCATTCGTAGCACCTTTGGTGTTGCAAATGTCCATAGGCGATGGTAACCGCTGTCCATCAAGTGGGCCGTCTGCCTGTCTGCTGATCTCCTGCAATAAACAAAAAAAAATATTGTATTCTAAATAAATCTTTTTTTCTTTCTTCTTCTTTCTTTAAAAATACTGTACGGGTGTAAATAAAGTCAACATAGAGCTAGCTTATTACAAATGAAATAAATATATTTATTATATGCGTTTTCCTGTAATATATAATAGTAGATTGTTAAACTAGAGGTGAAAGTGACTTATTTAGTTATGAAATGGTTGGACGCACGAGTGTAGCGAGGGCGTTAATAGTTCGAGTATCTAAATAGGTCTTTCACCCGAGGTTTACAGTCTGCTTCTTATTTCGAATTTGAGGAAAGTAAATAATAACTGAATTCTTAAACAAGCAACTTCTTCTCTAATGACATCAGAAAATGTATATATTACATACTTAATATATACAAAATGTTTAAATGTTTATAAATGAATTTAAATATGATATTGCAACGACAGGTTTTTGAGCAAATTTTTATATATACCTAGCGATTTTGCTTGCCTGATAGTAACAGGAAGCGCGTTCCAAAGCTGTATAGCCTTAAGAGTAAAAAAATCTTGTACAAAGGTGAGTTATGCGCAGGAGTGTTCAATTTAAGTTTAGTAGAAGGGCGTAAATTATGAGGGCACCAAATAAATTCGAAACGTTGTTTAAGGTAATCAGGAGTACTTGGGATAAATAAAATACTATAGAGAAAAGAAAGGATGCAAGTATTCCGGCAAAATCGAATTAGCAAACACTTGATTTTTTTCGGAATTTAGAGTCATAGTCATACTTGCGTAGGCCAAATTGAAGCTTATGCAAACATTTTGGCGGCGCTCAAGTTTATTAGGTTGTTCTTGGGTTAAATTTAGATAGCTGGCGTTAGCATAATCAAGGATAGGATGTAATAAGGACTCTGCTAGCTTTATTTTGGTGGTAGTGGGTAAGAAATTCCTCAACTTTGTAAGGGATTTGGATGAGTGATATAGCCGCCGGTATAATTCGGTGATATGAGGTCGCGGAAGGCCACGACACACCTTCCATGATCAAATTGATCGTGTATTAGCAGAAGGTGATGTCAGGAAGCTTAAGAATAGACGAGCGTGCATGACAAGGGCTATGAATGTCAAAGAAGCAAGTGAGGTGTGTAAGAATAAGCCTGTATGGCACTCTGTTGTTCGTGCCTACCCCGCAAGGGACCTGGCGTGAAGTTATGTATATATGTATGTATGAGGTCGCCAAGACAGCTCACTGCCAAATATAACGCCAAGTTTTTTACCTTATCACTAAAAAGATGATTGTTCCTGTCAAACATTCAGGAGTGAGATCCCAAGGATTAAAAAACGGAACCCCTAAAAATATCAGTCAATGATACGGTAAGATCGCTATCGGAATACATTTCAAAGCCAACGATTTTATTTATTGAAAGTGAATGAAGGATTTACGATTTGATTTCACTCTTCCTTTTCATAATATTCTTTACTCACTAACTTCGATGATTGAGTGCTTTTTCTTAATGCCAGATATGAAATACCTTACCTTAGAAGTCATAATTTATCATATTCGACGTTATTAGTTGATTGTATATTTATCATATCTTTTAACTAGATTTAGTATTTTACACCTTTTTAAAACAAATTAACGTCTAAATACTTGGCATGTTTTTAGTATATTTTGAATTATATACATATACTAGCTGTCCCGGCAGACGTCGTTCTGCCCGGTAAAAAATAGGGGTTTATCGTAGAAGGGAGAAAATTGAGGATTGTATGTATTTTTGTATGTTGTATCTTAAAAAAATAGAAATTAAAAATTTTGTCCAAAAATAAAATAAAAAATTTAGGGGTGGACTACCCCTAACATTTAGGGGGATGAAAAATAGATGTTGGCCGATTCTCAGACCTACCCAATATGCATACAAAATTTCATGAGAATCGGTCAAGCTGTTTCGGAGGAGTATGGCAACGAAAACTGTGACACGAGAATTTTATATACATATATATATATATATATAATATATATATATATATATATATTATATATATATTACCTTGACTGTAAATGTATACAATCAATTTTATTACTTTTTTTAAATAATGTGTATAATATGTGTATACATTTCTGACTTCAACATGCGAAATATCGTACGATTTTGTACAGAGATGTAGCGATCTACCCATTAAAAAAAATATTTTCATAAAGAAAATGAATTTCTACAAAAAAATAATATAATATATATATAATTTTCTTACCAGATATACTAAAGTATACCTCGTCATTAACAAAGTGGAACTCGTCATTACGTAATAAAAAAATACGTTTAAGCCCATCAGACACGGCTTCATCACCATGTAAATATCGAGGCCACCCAGCTCATTGATTTATTAAGAAGACTCAAAAGGACAAAATTCCATTTGAGTTAGTGTTATAATACTCTCATAATAATAAAGTGTTGTGCTATGTGCTAAACATTAACAAAGAACACATGAACAAAGTGTCTTCTCCTTAATAAAGACAATAGGAAACGTGTTACTGGACACATTCTTAGTTTATGTTATATCTAATTATTTTAGGTCAGATTTAAATTACTCATTAGTCTTATTTCCTAGATTAGATTGTAATTTTAATGTTGTATCACTAAGATGCATCATTTATGAAAAAAAGATATACTTAAAATATAATAGTTATTTAAAGAACACATAGAATATTTTATATTAATGAGAAGGGCACGCATAACTTTTAGCGTCCACATTCATATAACTCCTTGATTATGACTATTCTTATGAAATGTATATATTGAAATTACTGTTTAATAAGTAAATACATAACTCCATCGTCCACTGATGTCTTCATTTATTCATCATAAATGAAAACATCATCCATAACTTACTTTGTAACGAATATAACTATGGTTTAGTTAGTTTAATCAAGAAGTTCCGTTAGATGTAACAAGTTGGAATTTAACTGGCTCCTTTTGTGTTCCACTCAACATTTACATTCTAAGCGTAGGAACTTCTAAGCGAAGTGTAGCAAGTTCTTCTGTAGCCGGCAAATATTTATGTAACTTGTTGATAAACACGAGTATGTAATTATCTTGCCAGGAAACGTTAATTAACATGTTATTATTCATCAGGTACAAAATGTTTTAATAGCTTTATTCTAGCATGTATTTTGAGTAGAAAGTAATTTTAAAAGTTACCAAGACCGTAATATGTTGGAAGCGGACATGGCGCATTCTGTGAAAATGGGTCGACCCACGGAATCGATTTCCTGCCATAATGAACTGCTTTAGAATGCAAACTCATAAAACATCTGGGGGTATTCTGGAAGTTTTTTCTTGTTCGAGTGCAATTTCCTTCAGTGTTTCCGCGCCTCGTAAAATGTTGTTTAAAGAAGCAACAGGCCGAGTTGCGGCATTGGAGAATCCATGAACGTGGAATATCATCAAATTTAATAATAGGGGATAATATATTCTTGTAATTCTATTAAAAGTAGATATTCTTATTTGAGATATTTATTACCGTACACCATAACGTTTTTTTATGAAACGTTAAAAATACACGGGATATTTAAAATCGCACAACGCACTTTTCAAGCTCAAGATAAACGTTATCAGTCGAATAAATTATAACCTGAAGGAATTCAAAAGTGAAACCATTTAACTTTTTTACTCGTGTAGCTGACATTTAAATTTTTCTATGTTATAATTTATTATATGAATAACTTTCATCAGGTGATTAAAAACTTGGCCCTAAATCGTGATGTCAAAGTAGATATCAAGACTATCTACAAAGCCGCATTTACAGTGACGTCATCGTCCACAGTATGAATTTTTAAAATAGCGGCGTTTAAATTGCCCAAAATTGCCGTTATATTTATTGGTATATTTTTAAATTAAACTTATATTTATACAACTATTTACTAATGTTAATAATTTATTAAAATATGAGAGTAATTAATACATGCATGTACGGAAGAATATCGTGGAAAAAAATCTTTAAACACTTTTGTATTATGTATCGCATATTTTGTACACTGTCAAAAATCTTTTTAAGCCGCGACTTTGTTATGAAGGAATTAAGTTTCCCTTAATTATGTATAAAGCGGGCTTTTGCTATAACCCGCAAGCTAAATCGGAAATTCATAAAGTAAATCCGTTTTTGTCTTAATTAGCTGCGGAATAGCTGCGAGAAATTTGCGAAACGTTTCAGTAAATCGATACGGGCTAGTTTCGAGGAACAAACAATGTTAAGTCCACTCCACGGCCGGTTTGTTTGTTCTTGCGAAGTAAAATGGCCAGCAAACATCGTGTTGCCTCTGTGCGCTGATTACAGAGATATCTTTAAATCTTTGAGAATGTTTGACTACATTTACTACGTCAGTGCTTGGAGATTTTCATCGCCTTGCAAAAACATATGTTCGAATGGTACATGTTCTATTGAACAATAAATTGGATTTAGTTCATGCTGACTTGATTGATCGATGGAAATTGATACCATATAAATAAGAATCAAGTTTATACACCAAATATCACAAGAATTATGCCGATAATTTCGATCAGACACTTTGGACGCAAAAAACCTAATTGTTAAAAAAGGTTTCACAATATTATAAAATGCGACTTTTTTAACTGCTCCGCTATTTATTATTTAATGGTGTTTTTTTACATTATGGAGTGTTTTCAAAGATAAATTGTTTAAAGTGTAAAATATTGTAGTACTTTTTACACTAATATCTAAACAATAAAGATAGATAACTAATTTCATTTTAATTCTAATTTGCATTTAAAATGTCTTCATGATAGTTCAAATTTGTTTGTTCCTCTAACTAAAATATCTAGAATTTATAAAACTTGTGCCCTCACAAAACTGGATTCTTATAGTACTATCATGTGTAAGCTGTCTGTCTATCTGTTCTTCTATGTGTGTAACAGAAATTTTATTTAAAATATATTGAGTCTATAAGAATGAAAGATAAGAATATATATTTTTTATGCCACTACTAATGCATGTACCTAAATGGATAAAGGCAAAATATACCTACATAAATTTGGGTTGGCCACCATTAAAAGTAATGAGGGATTAAAAAGTAGCTTTTCATTTAGTAAATAGGGGAGGAAATATTTTAACTTCCAAAATTGTAAGTGTGCCATTTTAGATTAAACATTTATGCGTTCCGTAACCAAATATCAAACATAATGGACGGACGTCCTTCGTAGCCATTTACAGTACATGGACTGCTACGCATTGATTAGTTGTTGTTTAGAATATAATAAATTAAAGAATGTTGATAGAAGTTCTTTGATGAAAACTCTTAGAAACATCATGGCGTCAAAGTCCTGACTTTGTAACTACACTTTTTGGTAAAAAAGTTTTGTCCAAATTGATATAGTAATAATATGTAAGAATTGTAACGAAAAAAAACCTTCACTAAAAAATTTGCTATAAGGTCCTGCACTAGCAGAAATACATCTAAACAGAAAAGATTAGTTTCTCGAATATCCAGATTCTCGGTCCAGTTTTGACATTGGACATTTATTTATGAATGAAAAGCAATTTATATTCTGAGGAATCGTAAGGGTTGACATTAGTGTACCCTTGGACATTTAAGGTGATCTGCGGGCGTTTACTTAACATTTCGCCATTTCCGGATTCAAGGAAGGAAATGGGACTGTAGGTGGCGGGTTAAGGGCTCAAATCCCTAAGAATTCGGAAAATGGACCGCATACCTTCATTAGAGTGATTCGCTTTACTTTGTCAACTTCCCGCAAATCAATAATGCGTGCGTTTCGTACTATTGAAGTGATTTTTTTATTTGTTTTTCTTGGGAAGGAACTGATTATCTTAAAAGGTGGATAGAATAGGTTATGTATTTTTGAAAATGAGGACGGACAATTATAAGTTTTGGTAATAAGGATACTTTCCGCAGGATGAGTAATGAATGACACAACAGAAATGTAGTCGTCCAAATATTTTTTAATTATTGGTACCATTTTATTTCTCAGAGAACTTGTTAAGACTATTTAAACATTATTATACTAGTTATTTTAAATTATATATTAATATAATTAGGAAAATTAATAGCAATTAAACCTAATACCAAAAAAATTGTCCCGTAATCAATCTCTAGTTCCCTGAGATTATAAGTTGTACACAGAACCTACCTATCCGTATTTTATTAGTTTTTTGTTTTAAAGAACTTCTTTACAATAACCCCATGCGGATCAAATAAACTCAATACGTTGTCAGCAACAACAATCACATTCAGCTCCTGGACGTAGGCCTCTCCAAGGCGGCACATCATCCCGGTCCTCCGCCTTCGTCATTCAGTACCTATCGTTGTCTTGCGTAGGTCGACGTTCGTCGGGCAAGGGGGCGTCAAACTAAATACTCTATTATTACATGCAGTATTGTTATTACGTGCAGGTGGAATTAGATAAATTCTCGATGCTGTTCTTTACAACTTTACAATATGTACGAATACAGGCTCGAGTAATAGGGACTGGTAATGTTTCTGTTGCCATAGAAACAGCATTGAGTGAATACGGAGTGATAATCTTGTTACAACTAGTCTGTTTCAATTGGTCGCTAACGATTTAAAAATTTTTTTATATCTGTATGTTTGTGTTGTTAAAAGTTTGAGGTCTTTTTATTGGTAATTGATGGCTGGATTACCTAAAAATATGATTTAGAATAGAGCATAATCTAAAACGTATCTGTTCACAGTGGATTTTTAGACACTCAGTTTTTATACATCGGGAAATCATTGAATCACATATCTAATACATCTACCGGCCCATTACGTTACGGCACATTAATTTCTGGAACTTAAGCAAACAATCCTACATTTTCACAGTTCTGAGATGTTAAATCACTCCGAACGAATTGTTCAAACATGGGCCCAGCTCACAAATACGATAGCTATTGAATCGTCACTAAGAAATCCGCGCTCGTTCGATTTTTGAGGCGTAATATATGGGGCGTAACGTAAGCATACAGCAGGTATCATTCCGGCAGTAAGAGTTTGGAGAGCCGCCAGCGCAGTCAGCTGGAAACCAATCCTCGTTCACGTGTCTAATAATATAGCGCTTATCTGTTATGAAATAACTTACGTTGGGCCGTAATTCGCACTCTTTTTTGTTATGTATATTGTAGTTATTGATGATTATGCCTATAGTAACTATAATGAGATTTTGGATTCAAGCCAACACGATAAAGGGAATGGTTATTATTCACATATATTATTAAATTGGTTAGTTTAATTACGTCATTTAGTTACTAGGTTCTGAGAAAATTAAGCTGACTAATATTATTTAGTAACATGAAGGTAAAAGAATTCATTCCTTATTGATGTCATTCATAAATTATATCTGTCATAATATTTGCAAGACATTCACTGAAATAACATTAAAATAAGTGCTTCTGACATAATGCCATTCATCATCGTTCAACACTTTTCTAAAATGTTTAGTAAACATAGCACGAATTAAAATGATTATGTTCTGAAACTGTCAGATATCAATTCAGACGTGTTGCAATAAACGGTAAACAGATGGACAGGCTACGCTTTTAAAATTGAAAGAAAATGGACCATGTTAGTTACTACCATGCTAGATTTTGTTTCATAGGATTGTGGATATTAATTATTTATTCAATACTGTTTTTGTACGGGTAGCCTACTAGAAACAGTTGTGTTATCTAATAACTAACTCATACGACAAATGTCGTTCTGTCTGAGTTTTGATAATTTGTGATGTTTTTGTGAATCTGTGAAACTTATTAGAAATCCATAATCAAAATCAAAACATGTTCTCGAGTGATCATTTTATCAATACTTTGTCATGTTTGTAGTTTGGCCCGAATTTTCCTTTGTTTCGACTATTTCTGAAATATTTTCCTGGAGAATCACGAACAAAGCACATACTTCAAGTGCTAAACAGGTAGCGAACAACAAACTGGTTTGACATTCGGCTACGAAATCTTAAAAAAGCATTTAATTGAAAAAATCTTGCTTGATTTTTCAGAATTTTCCAAGCCATAGTTAAAAGTTAGTTACGATACCCCACAGTCAATTTATAGTAAAAAATAGGTGCGAGGGCATAGACAGAGAACCTTTCTCTGTCTACGTGCGAGGGGATGAGTATGCTGGCGCAAGTTGTTTTGGATTTTATATATGACGTACCGTGGCGCTCGCGGGCTCTTCGAGAATTACATTGACCCAGCTATTGACTTGGGGAGCGGACAGACTTCAAAATATTATGCAATCGGGTTTTTTTTGTTTCGCCCTGTTTGGCAAGGCTCTTGGTACCATCCTATTTCTAAATTAATATTAAGTGTATTATAATACAATTGTAAATAAATTTAAATACTTAGTACATATCTAAAATTAGGGTTAGTAAAATGTCATATAAATTTGGCTAAAATAATAATTGTAAAATAAAGTTGAAGTTTAGGTATAAGCGTATTCTTGTATATTATAATGACAGCGTACGGCAGTTCAAGAATAAGTCGAGGCAATTGTTATCATTGCTCCAGCTTATTATTTCTTCTGGTATCATCTACCACTTTAGTGCGGCGGTGCAATCGGAAATATTGAAATTAGTCAGATTAGCTTAGATTACTGACTTCAAATGAATTCACATGATGTCAGAATTAAGTCAGCACTGGGACAATATAAATCAGCTTTTAGTCTACGCTTACGCAGTTTACGAGTACGCATCCCAGACTCAAAGGGCGCGGGTTCGGATCCTAAGCGGAACGCATGCAATACTTAGGTAGTTTTCTGTTCTAATATGCATATTGTTACATTTATCACGTGACAACGGTCAAGGAAACCGTCGTAATGAAAACTGCACACATCGAGATAAGTGATGTGTCAAACCTGCCAAGCCGCCTTGGATAAGCGTGGCGGGTATACTGTCCATTATGGTGGGAGGACTGAACCCAGCAGTGGGACGTTTATGGGCTGTTATTATATTATATATCATAGCATAATGTGTAATGTCATAAGAATCTTTAAAATAACATGTAATTCGCAAATTTAAACAGTAATTGGTACGTCGAATGCGGACTAAAATGCTAAACAACATTTTTATTAAATAAAAAATGAAAGCCGAAAAGAATCTCTTGGCAATTTTTGGGTAGCGTTCGTACCGTGGGAGTTTTAACCATGTTATAGCCTGTTCAAATTAACGCTCGGCGCATTAGGGGCTCGTTACTCCCGCTTTATTTGCTTAGGGCGATTAATAGCATTTAACTAGTATCTTTACATTCAAAATACAATTACAAATTTGATTTACTCCGGCACATTCGTCTTTTTATAGAGATACACTTAATATTCCTTAGATTGTCGTGACTCTTAGGTACACATGATTAAAACTAGTAAAGTATGCATTTAATTTAGTGTAAAGATCGTACATTTCCTTTATACTAGTGTATGAACATTTGTTTTTCATTAATATTAATGGGAAATTAAATGAAGTTAGGACACAATTTAATTTTTGTGGGTAATTAAAATAAATATAATATGAAAGAAAATATTTTTGTAACATAAACGTAATAATATATATGTATGTTGTGTGTGTGTATATATTAACCACTAAATTTCCTCGCAGGCTTGAAGTAATATTAACCATGATAGAATGTCATAAAAACTATTAGTACATAACAATTAGCAATTAGATTTAGACCAGTAATCGACTAGCAACATGTCATTGTGACCCTCTCAAAAGTGTTCCTAAGCAACTTTTGGGAACAATATAACTTATTAACCCTGTAACATGTGTTAGCGTTAGAATCCATAATTATTATTGGGTAGCCTCATAGGTGTGACCCTGCAGAGTCCACCCATTCGATCAATGTGTCGCAATAATAGTTGAGCCTGTTCCATTTTTGTTCGCAGTGCGCCAGGAGAACGAGCGCATGATGCACGACGTCCTCCAGGCGGAAGTCTTCAATCGCACCCAGTCGTCGGGGGCATTGCGCTGACGCCGCGCTATTCGCCGCGACCGCGGCTGGACAATGTGCGCCCCGCCGCCGCGCCGCCAGAGCCCCTCGAATCGGAGCCCAGCACAGAAGCCACTGACGAGGTGCTAACTGACAAGGGCCCCGTGTCTGCCGCACAGCACACGGTTAGCGCTACGGCCGCGGGCGTCGCGTGAACCCGACCCTGCGACCAGCCCTGGTTCAAATTCAATCCCCGCTCCTAGAGCAGCCACGACATGCGAACGCACAACTGCTCACGCGACACTTACACGCCCCCTGCGTGTAACCTGAACTGAGAGATTAAGCATAGACGTATTATTAAGTAACCCTTTTGCGAATTGCAAGTGATGGAACTGACGTGTAGGTAGCAAATGTGAAATTGTGAATAATTACTAAATGAATGATAATGTTATTTGTTGAAATGTATCGGATAGGATATAAAAGACAGTACATATGTCAATAATCCATGTTAGTTATTATAGGTATTGTCTAAAATATATGAAGACTTGAATTACGTGAAACTACTGAAAGAAATATGATTATTTAATAAGAACGAAGAATTATTGGGAAAATGTCAAGTACACAGTATTAAAATATTTGGCTGTAAGCCTTTTACAAGTTTACTTATACTTAGATGGAGGTAACAAAGGTACTTAGATATTTAACAGATTAGTTACTAACAAATACTCAACGTTAATATCTAGGCATTAAGCCCCTTTAGATGGTGTAATATTTAAATAAAAGGTTGCCCCAAGCATTTATGAATTTTCAAAGCAATGGAAATTCATGAATACTTTGTTTACAGGAAACGTAGATTAATGTTGCTAATTGGGTCTATTTAAAGGGAACAAAATTGCTTTACGATTAGATTGAAAACATTGATTGTATTTCTTTCTTTAGTCTTGTTCCGTGTTTGTATCGGAAGGACCGGGTAACATAACTATCAGAAACTAAAAGTATTTCATTATCCTTTATCTTTAATCCTTGGCTGTACAGCAATTCACTCTTACTTTCTGCGGTAAAACAATTAAGGGTATATAAAAAAATCTAATAATGCTTAATAAAGGAAAAACAATTATAAATAGGTACGTCACCGGCATATATATAACTTTATAGAAAATTTTGTTCTAAATTTCCAATACAAAACACAGTTTATGTTTTATACTTTTCCATTAAACGAACAAGATAACATATATTAATAAATTAACTAATTTTAAGTACCTACTGACGCTTGAGCACAATAATTTTGAGTTACTATTATATTTATATAATAATAAAAAAGTAATACTATGTATATTGCAAAATCCCCATTAGGAGTCTGTCAAAAAGAGCTTTCGTCTGTTGGAGAGTAAGAGCTTTGATATAATAGTTGTTATAGTTATCTATTCTAATTGTTTAACGTGGTGGAGCCGCTAAGTTAATGTACCTATTGCGCTCGTATAAATCTTTCAAACTTATCGTCCAGCTAATAACTTCATCGTCTCCAGTTAATACGGCTCTTAGTAGATCTATATTTAATCTATTATTTACTTTCACAGAATCACATTAATTAACCAGAAATTTGAATATTAAATTTTTGTCAACAATTGTCTAGAAATCCATGTATTTTTTAAGCATTTTAAACTGTAATAGATCTTAAACCTACAACTCAAACTTATCCTAACAAAAGTATAACAGTTTAAGGTAATTTTTATTTAAATAACTTTTTTGGATACTTAAACCAAAAATATCTGAAGACGTATTTATTTCAAACTGGAGGCTTTTTATTCAGAGAGTTATTAGCTGCACTTTAAGGAACGACTCTTATGCACTCCATACGAGTATCTATTAGGTAGATTATTAATATGATGAAGTATGTTAGTGTCCGTGAAATGACTGGTCCGCAATCGACCGCCCCTTTCTGTAGGGCAAGCACGCATCACTCAGGACAAAATGGTGGTATTCCTAAAATTACTCACAAAATATTCGTTATCTTTAATATATGATGGACTGTAACATTTAATTTTATTAGTTATATTTTAATATAAAATAATCTTCAAAATTTTATATGTAAACAAATATATGTTATTCAACTTAGGAAGAACTATTTTTCATTGTTTGGTATTTTTTTGTTAAAATGAAAAGTTACATGTTTTTTACTAAAGAGATACTCTTTTTCTTTGCCTTTTTTAATACGGTCTTAATACGGTCTGGATTCTATTTTAAAATCCTTCACTTGCTTGGGATTCAAACTTAGCTATCGCAATAAAAACGAACTTTGCTGACGCGTTGCACAAATAATAATTTAAATTAGAATAAAATAATAATGAACTCAATTTCACATAATTTTTAGCACTGTGTCACATTAAATACTTGTATTTAACAATCTTAGTATAAAATAATCAACAACACTCTTACTGAAAACCTACTTATGAATTCTTCACCCTAAATTTTAAACAGAAGCTAATTACTGCCAATATTATGCTTATCTATAGGTATATCTTAATATACCATAATATACCTAGCTACCTTAGTATACAATAATACATCGGTCTATATATTAGTAATTTGCTTAGATGAGCGTTTCTTGATTAATTATATAAAATGGATAGTGATGCGTGTAAGCCCTACTTTACCGCTATCATTAGGCCTATGGTTCATTGATTAATTATAAGGCAACAAGGAGGTAATAATAGATTAAAACGCGGCGACAGATTATGTCATTTGTAGCCTTCATTTTCTCTCTGTGATTTTCTGCCATCAGTAAGTATAGGCACGGAGTTAAGTTGTTAAGACGATGTTATTTGTTAAATACTTTCGATTTATTTTCCTTAGACATTTTGGAAAAACGAAACTCTTACCTAAATCGTTATATTTGTTCGTCTGTTTGGATCAATTTCCTAAAAAACCTGCTTATTAAAACTACTACTGCTTATTAATATTAAGGACGGTCGCCTTACGTGAAACTAAGGGATCAAAACATATTTGGTTTCATTAGATAAATCTTAAATCATAAAAGGTGTTCTTCATTAAATTGAAGACTACACTTGAAGGTTTTAATGCGGCATTTCGTTTGATTTTTATTTCAACGTTTCGGCCACTTATCAAATTGGATTAGGCTCCCATGGAGTGAATAATAACCGCAAAGAAAAATTACAATTCAGTAATTTCAATTAACGCGTTGGAGGTAGGCTTAATAGTAACTTTAACATTACTCATTGACAAGTGACATCTTTGTCCACCGCGTGGCTACTGAAAAGTGGTCGAAATGTTGATTCCAAAATCAAATTAAATACCGCACTTAAAACCCGTAAAACGTACTTTACGTGTACTAGTACCGAATACTTAAGAAAATAATAGATGTTCTTTAATTATTACTGTATTGCCGTCAAGATGCGGGGGTATTCGCTTCTAAAACCGTAAAGAGTGTGTGTTCCTCTTATTTTAAACTGAGGGGTAGAAATTTTTGAAAATATCAATATAATAAAGGGCAAGGGCAGGTAAGTCTTTTAATGAAAATTGTTTGAAGAAAATCTGTTGAGTAGTTTCTGATACAGGGATATATATTTTCAGTATTTTTTTAGATTAGGATTTTTTACCTATATGACAAAAGCCACATATAAATATCGATCTACCTATAACAAAAAATATCGTTGTTCATTGCCTAAACTATTATAGTTCTATATATCTAATTTGAAGAAAATCAGTTGTAGATTGCAAAATAACTTACTGTTAACCCTCTAAGAAGGAACGTATAAATCCAAACAAGCACATTTTTTACATTAATATCTTAAAAATTCCACTCGAATATCGCAGACATTAAAATTCCTTAATTTCCTTTTTTGGAAAATTTATCAACTTTGTAACAGTATTTAATCAACTAACAAACGAAAAAGAATTGTTCGAGAATTCGATTCCTGTCGCTTCAGTTAGAATACTCGCATTTGGAAAATTTGAGTTCATTTGTCGCCGCGTCTTTTTACGGTATGCTGATATTGCAAGCGCGATGCGGGCCGGGCTGATGCGGTTTTATGCTTTCCTGTTATGAATACAGTTATATACGTTCATTCCGTTTGTTCTATGTACATTATTTATTATTAACACTGTTTTACGTCATCACACTGAAACTGGACTTTTTAAAGGGTGTATTAGGATGCCTTTTAACTTTTGTTTATCATAATGTTCATGTAGTTTATTGAAGAGTTCCGATGGCCCAATATCTCTTCTTGCTATTGTCCCCCCCCCCTATTCCAATGCCATTTGCCATCCCCTAATTTTTTTAGCCAGAGGAAATCTAATTGTTGATCATAGGCTGCGCGAAGGGGGAAAAGTCGTGACCCGTGTGTGGGATTCGCCAGGTCGGGGTGGCACTAGCACCTCTAGGCAGAACTAAAGATGCTATTGCCACTCCACGGTTAGGGATACCTACTAAAACCCGTGGGTGTTCCTCCCTTTTTCCCCCGGCATCTTCTTGGTTTCTGCGTGGGCCAGGCGCGCCCCACTGGAGGAGACGTGAGCACGCACACAACACGACGCTCTCCCCTCTCGACGGCATAGCGGCGGGTGAGAACCCTATCCATACCATTCTTCCTGTCCAATCCCTCTATCCTATCCTAAAGACTGGCAGCGCGTTGACTTCACCACTTTCCATGAGCTGGGCTGTTTGCTTGTATGCCAGCTTCGCAATAAAAGAAATAGTAATTTCTTCGAAATATGCTGTTATTAGCAAATAGATTTACTATTAATAAAATTATTTCAATCCATCGTTAAATAAATGAGGCTTAGTTTTGGACTATCTATCGGATTACACTAGGGTCTATCGGTAATTGGTTTCGAGCTTAAATTTAACATTTAAAACGTCAAACATTGAGCTACCTTGAAATAACCGAATTCATTCCTCAAGACTTTTATTTCAGGGAGCCTAAAGCGGCTGCTTTTGCTTAACCGCTTAGTGAAATTGTCTGTGGTCTACATACAATGGTAATTTTAAAACAAAGCAAAAATGTTTTTTTGTTGTTGCTTGTCATGTTCGTCATGTGAATCTGCGAAAGCGTTCACTTTAGGCCCTCTCATATTTATTTACGAATAAGTGTATTCTACGCAGGTACTATCTACCCGTTAGAAGTCAAATAAACAGTATAATATGAGCAATGTTAACGAATTTGTAATTTGATAAAAAAACAGTGTATCCAGTATTTTATTACCAGTAGATAACGTAACGTTTCATTTAGATAGAGGAATATTGATTGTACATGTACAACCGAATACTTTATTATACTGTGTTCATTGCAGGAAATTGAACGGGAAAATATATGTAACTAATATATTGTAAAGTTATACGTTAAATGTTAGTGAAAAGTGTACCGGCATTATCTTGTGCTCTAGATATCGTAAATTTTTCATTGGTTCTATTCTGCTCAAGTGTAGAAATAAATTATTGTATAAAATTCAAATGGGCTATGTCTGAACATTGTGCCTGTTTACAGAAAGTAATAGCAATACTCTTTGCTTAAGTATGGGACTATAAATACACTAAAAAGCTCTTGATAGTTATAACATAAAATGTAACATAGAAGTTAGTTCATGGAGTGTGCACGTCTGCATTATTTTGTTCAATCTATGGAATTAAAATGGTTACTTTAATGGTCTTTAAAGCCAAATCTACTGGAACACTTACTATCATCATACGAAATACAGCCTCCTTTATTTTGTAGTGTTATGACGTCATAACTTTAACGAGTCAAAACGCTTATTTATTGATTATTCTTTAAAATAAATCAAATTATTTCTTAATAATTAATGTGTACTTCTAATGAGATATCCGATCATGCAACGCAAACAGGTTTGGATCTACAAAATGATGCAGATGTATGGGTCTTGCATACAATATTGTATTCTAGTCATTAATCTAGTCTTCAATGAGCTTTTGTACGTTATTTTTCACATCACATCAAAATACATAAAGGAGACGGGGAATTTTGGGCCAAAAAAATATAATGAGTTCAGATATGGCTTAATAAAGTATTATAATTTTCTATTACAAATGGAAAGCATGAACCGTAAATTCTATGTGAAAGAGAGAAATCTTAAAAATAAGAATATAAATAAACTAAGTTATTGCTTATCATAATCAATTTCTGTAAATGAATTTCAACAATTAAGAATATGAAAATACTTACACCACACGATTAATTAATCCAAAACAACAAAACTCACTACAATTATAAAAAATAGCAACATAATAAAAATCAATCTTAAAATCAGTCATCCTCTCATCAGCCAGCCTCTATTAGCCTCTGGTGGAGTGGGCTAAGTTGTAGCCGACCGAACTCGCTTGCATGCAGAGGCTCCGGGTTCCATTCCTTGTATGATAAATTTCGAATTTTCTTTTTTTCTTATGAGTACCTGGGAACGGCCCCAGAGTGGTCCGTTGTATATTACCAATAACATAAGTGTGAGCTTGGGGATATAGAATATGTGTCTCTTCAGGATTTTTTTGTATGTCTCTAGAGACCACGGGCCACAATAATGGCTCGGACTTTTGAAGGGCTTGCGTAGGGTCATGGGAAGGCCAACACGTAGAGGCCCCTTGACAAATTTAATGTAAATGAAGCGTGACACTGACCGGCGATTATCCCTGTCTACACCATATAATAATGCACTCAAGGACAAGCCCCGGCCACTGTAGGATAGATTGTGGGAAATGAAGACAATAAGGACCGGGCTATTGGGGTGAACTGCTTGTGGTACTAGAAGTCTGGGAATATGGGGACTATGGCGTCTGCCCGTTTGCCACGGGCAGACGCCTTATATTCGGGGAACATGGAAAAATGGGCAGAGGATGATTCGCCACTCGGTGCATGGGCCCCGGAAATTGAAAATTTTATTTATTATTATTACAAATATTATTTATTAATATTACAATCCTAGGTCTTTCTACGAAAGAGTATCCGTCTCCTTTACATTTTTCGTAACTGATGACGTTTAATAATTTTTCTTTAATGTAAATTCTCAAAAATTACAGACTTAGATAAAAACTTAAAACTAGAAACTAAATAGCTGCAATTAAAAGTTAAGGTATCACTATTATAAAGCTATAAATTTGGTAGTTTGAAACAATTTTGGAGAGTTTTAACGAAATGAGAAATTTACGATACTTCGGCCAAAGTGTAACGCAGGGGAACTTATAGTTACAAATATGTGTATCGACAGTTAAATGTATAATTAGTGAAATTGCGACCTGCGTCCCTCCCCTCCCTCGTGTGATACGATATGCTACGTGTTCATATGTTATCGTTTGATATCTCTAAGGTAGCAGCAGTGCGAGCACTGCCACTGCTTCGTTTGGGCTATCCTCGTACTTAGAGATCAATTCCAAATATTAAACAGGACCTATTAACGTAATTAGTGTTAGAAGGAGAATACAAAGAATTTTATAGTTGTTTGTTGTAAATGTCAGTTTTAATTAATCTATTTTACAGAAAAAATGTTTAATAAAATATCTTTATAAAATAATTGCATATTGTTTTATTTTCAAACATTTACAGCTGTTACAATATTTAAAAAAACAAATCAAGAGTACGAAGGACCCTTCGTACTTTCACTCTGTGTAATTAATATTATCTGTACATATATAGTTGAAATCCACGTATATAGTGACTCATCACGATATCTCAGAAACTATAATACCTACCTATAATACTAATAATAGACTTGAAATTTCATGGGCCTTCCTTTCGCGAAGTAATGGTCAGCTAAGATAACGGATTTTACGGCATGCGAAGTTGGCGGATATTAGCTAGTGTTATATAAAGAAGTGTTTTTAGTATTGTTTTATTTCCTTCAAAAGTTTTAACTGATTAGTGGCTATATTTGCAAATTGACTTTTGAGTCATTTGTGTTAGAAAACAAAATATTATAACAATATATTATTATTATATTACGCTCATTATGAAAGTATTAATAGGGTGAAAATATCTGTTATATATATTGCAACAAATAGAAATAATCTAAGAAGAGAGTATTGGGGATGGTATGATTAAAACAAGTAGTTTTAATACGTGTTTAAAATAGTGTGAAACAAAAGTGATTTTTTATCAAGTGTTTAAGAACACAGTTTCAAATATGTTCACAACATTAATAAAAAAAAACATGGCCTAAAACGACTTTTAATTGCCAATGAAAGCAAATAAATAAAAAAGAAAAAACATTCAAGACTTTAAATAGTTTGAAATGAATTTACAAATTGATTTTACATCATTACTATTAGACATTTTAAAGAAAATTATTTGGCACTGTAATAAAAACAATTTTGTTTTTATTAATATTTATATTTATTTAACCAAACATAAACAGTAACCATTTAAATTATAAATAACTATGTAGGTACCATAACTAACAATAAATATTTGGTGAATTTGGTTAATTCTTAATCTTATAACTTCTCAATAACGTTATTTCTATTTCCTGACTATGACCTGGACGTGTAGACAACATGTAGTTTAAAAATAATTCGTTTCCGTATCATATTGCTTTTGTGCAATAATCATAATAACTTCTTTGTAAAGAAACGTTATTTTAGAACGTTTGTTATTGGCTTAGAATTTATGCCCATCACTAAAAAGAAAATAATTTAATAGATTATTGGGTATTCCTCTCTTACAGTTTAAGGGGTTTCCCCCATTAAGAAAGTACATCAGAAAAATTTAAAATACAAGATGTGTAAAGTGTTCAGTATCGATTAGAGATACACTCCAAAAAATAAATGTTTATCGATTGATCCATCTTTGTAAATATTTACTGGGTCAAAGTGGAAAATAGTCGAGAAATAACAAAGGGATAATTATTACGTCTTATTGATTTGAAATTGAAGAATAAAAATAAAAAAAACATAAGAACAAAAAATATTTGAACTGTTTGTTTTATAAAATTTATAAAATTGTTTTTTTTTTTAATCCTGGAAAGTATATTTCATAATTTAGTGTAGATGTTGAATATTAAAATAACCATTGAACTTGCAAGGGTTCGTATACAAGTAGCTTTAGCAATGTGTTTTTGCAGCGGAGTACGCACAAAGGTATGCGGAGTTCGCCACCTACGTCACGACACAGAAAAGGTAGGGTTTGAAAAGGCGGGGACGGAGAGGCATTCCCGAGGCAACTCCAAACTATGCGGCTTCGCTGCGCCCTCGCTCCATACATGACAGCAATTTTCTTTGAGAGCTCGCAATATCACCGTTACATTAATGTTGCAAACAAGTTGTTGCAATATTTGACAAATTCTACTCGCAATTGATGCAGATTTTATAAATAAAATTTCTAAGATGGCTGGGATGACACCAGTAAGGAGCGCAAGATATAAATTATAAGTAAGTATATATACTTGTTCGTAAACAATTTTAGTAAAACTAGTAATACTTATATACTATACGATTAGAGCACATACGTTCCGAACCATTTCTGGACTCGAGCTTCCCAATTTAAAGAATAGGCGGTAGCCTATTCTTTAAATAGGGAACGGGTATACCTACCCGCCACACTTCCTTGATACATCGGCGGTGTACATCATGTTCATTTCAATATGAAGAACTTTACACCAAGTTTTTCTTCACTTCTGTACTTTTATTAAAATCAGTTCATCCACCTAGTCGTAAAATCTCACATAACTTCTAATTAACGTTTTATTAAATATTTATATTATCTATACTACATATAATAAAATTGTAGAGGTCAAAATTCTGTACAATGAAAAAAAAAAGACCGAGTCAGGAGGATGTAAGAAGTGAAATAAAACTAATTTAGATTTTTTCAAATTTTTTGTTTCTCTGTTTGTCTGTTTGTACCAGCTAATTTCCGAAACCACTGGACCGATTTAAATGAAATATTGTTTGGTGGTAGCTTATATCCCTGGCCAACATATAAGATACTTTTGATCCCGAAAAATTAAAGAGTTCCCGTGGGATAGTTAAAAAACCGCAGTAATATATATTTTTAAACTTGAATCAATAATAAATTGAAAGTAAAAATAAATAAAAAAAGTTTAGAAATATGATTTAAACAATCGGGTATGGGTAATATACAAATGACTACTCTGGGGCAGATCCCAGACACCCAGACTATAGTAAATAACTGAAATTTCGTGTCCGTTTGGTAAATTTACCATGCCAGAAATCGAACCCGTAGCTACTTCGTTGCAGTGAGATTGGCTGGCAACGAAATAGCCTGGCCAACCACAGAGGCCGTCGTTGATTAGAAGTTTTAGTGAGATTTTCTGTCAAAACAAAAACAGACACCGCAAAAACTGGTGGTTCCAACTGCATTGTAAGAGGGTGTTATGAGTTAACTAACTGTCTTGTAATACAAACTCCAGAAATCGTATAAAATTATGCTATTAACTGACTCTGACTATTGTTTCACTCATCAGATAACGCTTGTAAGAATGTAAATCTTTATTGAAGATCTGTTCGAGTACTTACTTTAGAAACCTATAGGGCACGTATTTAATAACTACGTATTGAGATACGATGAAATGACATCTTAGAAAACAAATTCTATACAACAGTTACCCAAGAGCATTAATGTTGTCTTTCTATAATATTTACTAGGCATAGTGTTTATATCCATTGTTTTAAATGTCCTCAAATATAATTGTTGTATTAACTAAGGAAATACAGGAAAAGACAAGGACCGAATACATAGCCAATAGATTGTAGGAGATAAAATAATGCAAGATAAGACTGATACCGATCAAAACAAATGTGCTTGTGGACGGCAATATTTCAATAATTATTAAATACTACTCTTGTTCCTTAACAAGTATTCCTAGCAAAAAGCGTGCATGAAGGAAAGTCCAAATAATCACAACACTAAAACTCTAAAATAAACTTTGACACTATAATCACTAGAAAATGTGCGAAGTAAGCCCGCGCGTTGTGGGACCAAAGTAACATATAAAATCTTTTATAGAGGTGCGTGGGCAGCTTTTATAGTAATGTGAGTATAAATCCCATACACGAAACACGCGTCTGTTGTGCCTTTTCATATAGGCCGAGGTATGCCAAGAGGAAACATAATAAATCAATTTTATATATGAATAACATCGTTAAAAATACTTATCTACCCACAAATTTTGGTCACTTACCCAGACCAACTGTTGATTTCATATAACAAACTAGTTGCACTCCTTACTATTTTTGAAATACAAATGTCAATATTTTTTAAGTCTAGGAGACGTATTTGTCTTTCCAGTTAAATTTAAAGTTTTGTAAAAACAACCAATAATGTCACTCACCACTTACAAATAATGTCTAATATTATTATATCTGTAGCAACCTTTTCTGTAAACTTTTAAACGCCATTAGAAATATTTTTGTTTATAATGGAGTACTAGGAGAACACTAAGTGGTTTTCTTTTACGGATAAAGTGCTCAAAAATTATTCTGCTAAATTATATTATCGTTCATAATAAGATTTAAATTGATAAGGGTCATATTGTGTTCGTCGCTTTAATATCTGAAAATGCTCTTAAAAGCAGGCATTATCTTAAATTTATTAGTACAGACTGTTAGCAATCAAATTGTAATGACGTCACCTGATCCCATAAACTGTCAATAGACGACATTTCGGTAAAAATGGAAACGGCCGGCATTAAATTGCCAGTTACCTTTTGTCATAAGTTACAGTGTGCAACTTATGACAAAAGTTATAATAAGCAGAAACAAATTGATTAAAAATATAAGATAATATTCGTGCATTTTTCCTAATTTTAAAAAAATCAGTATGTATAAAGGTTTCTGTAGTAGGGACAAAGTCTACTATTTTTCTATTTGGTTACGGTATCCCAAACATATGTAATTATAAATACCCTTACAAAAGCCACTGTAAAAATAAGTAATGTAGATTGATCTTCGCTGATTTTTAAATTAAAATCTGCCAACTTGGATGTATCCAAAATCATCGCCCAAATAGTTAGTAGTTAGAAGGGCGAATTTAGAACCGCATATTTCATAAATTTATTTAATAATATTAATTTTAAAAGAAATATGCATTTGTATATAGTTGTATAAAAACTGATCAAATTGATCGTGTACTAGCAGAAGGTGATGTCAGGAGCCTTAAGAATAACGAGCGTGCATGACAAGAGCTATGAATGTCAAAGAAGCAAGTGAGGTGTGTAAGAATAAGCCTGTATGGCACTCTGTTGTTCGTGCCTACCCCGCAAGGGACCTGGCGTGAAGTTATGTATGTATGTATGTATAAAAACATATGCATCGAAACGTTTTCATCACTAAAGTTACATGTAAGAAGTGCCAACTCTAATTTTTATTTTCATTATATCATTTCATAGCACTTCAGACATTTACCTTCCTAATTTCGTGCAGACAGGTATAATAAAGTTTTTGCCATTTACCGAAGGACCATAAAATTATATGCGACGTATAGGTATAAGGAATACAGCGTGAATACACATACGTGAGATTAAATGTTTTAAAAATGTTGTTTTCGAATTTATCTTTGGGTGCGGTACCTTCTGTTCTTCTTCTTCAGTGTAGGTTTTCACACTTGGGAATGCGATGTTTTTTAAAAGTCAGAGAGGCCAAAACGTTACTAATGTTTAAGAATCTACCTTGAAATAAAATATATATTATATAATTTAGGATGATACAAAAAAAAAATTTATTTTTTTTCCAAACAGGCTCAAAAGTTTCTTTTGGGTGTAAAAAAATTTATGTGAAAAGATGAGCCCTTAATATTGTATTAAGATTGTCCTCATATCATTTTTTTAATTCCCATAAGAATAACACAGGAAAATTTTTTTTGCTTCTTCTGATTTTTGTACCGTTCAAACGACTGGTTGACGGATAAATCACTGTTCCAATCTTTATAGAGAATTGAACGTTCTACAAAAAAGGTCTGATAACATTTTTTGATTTGTCAATGCGTTCAAAAGTTATTCAAGATCAAGTTCAATTGTTCAAAAATTTGATCGAATTTTTTAAATTACACCGAAACTGTTGGTTTCAGTGTCAAAATAAGGATCAATTTTTTTGTCAAATATAATACAATTCAGAAGAATTTATTTGAAGGCAAGCAGCGAGCGCGAAAACTAGCGTTTGTACACGAGCACGTATGTCGTGCGTTCGTGTTGAAGGCGAGAGTCGGACTGTAGCCAAAAATCAAAATCAAAATCAACAAATCAAAAAATGTTATCAGACCTTTTTTGTAGAGCGTTCAATTCTCTATAAAGATTGGAACAGCAATTTATCAGTCAACCAGTCGTTTGAACGGCATAAAAATCAGAAGAAGCAAAAAAAATTTTCCTGTGTTATTCTTATGGGAATTAAAAAATGCGATGAGGATAATCTTAAATTAATATTAAGGGCCCATCTTTTCACAGAATTTTTTTTACACCCAAAAGAAACTTTTGAGCCTGTTTGGAAAAAATTTTTTTTTTTTGGATCACCCTAATATATATATATTATATATATATATATATATATATATATATATATATATATATATATATATATATATATATATATATATACACATAATCTATTATTACTTATTATATTACAACAGTCACACATACACATTACATCTTCGATGGATTTTTTTAAATTTCATGTCTGTTTGTCCGGGATTCACATAAAAACTACTGGGCATATTTCCATGCGCTTTTCACTGATCGCTAGCAAATTTTGTGTAATCCCGAGAATCACTCGGAAATTTTCTCGGGAGCAGTTTGTATTTGTTCGGGTCCATAAAAATTACCTTATTCCGACCCAGTTTTCATAAGTTCCTATCGTTTTACATTCTTTTTTAATGCTATGGTACTTTGTGTCCCGGGAATTCCGAGTCAAGTATGGACGAAATCACGAAGTTAATGACCTAGTTGTAAATACATATTTAAAGAAGCCCATAGAACACCGCTCCGGGCGCACATTCGTACACGTTATTTTAACACTGTGTGAAATTATAAATTTAAATAATTACAGAAACCTCTGAAGTAAGTTCTAATTTGTTAACAAGGGAAGTCGGTACCACTTTATAAATTATACATACGTGGGTTAAATAGATTTCAGTAATTTACCTGAAGCAACATTAAATTTACTTTGTGTTACAAGGATGCTTCTGACTAAGTAGTCCGTGGTTAGGCCATAATTAAATGTACAGCCATCCCTGGAAACTGGATTGCCATCTGGGATACTGTTTGACCGGTACGTATTCAAGAATTTTTCTTTTACTTAAGAGCTACCAAGTATTATAGCAGTAATACAGAAGTTTATATGATTATTATATTCTCACAATATAAAGACATGGAGCAAAAACTTTGTACCCCTTTCTACGAAAATTGCGCGGACCGAGGAGTATGAAATTTCGCACATTTATAGTTTAACAAAAGGAGTGCAGATTGCTAATATTATTTTAAAATTATGCATAAGAATATATTAAATCAATAAAAAAAACATTACACATACTACCATGTATTTGGCACACACACACACACATATACTTATATACACTGATGGACTCATAAACTGCATCAAAGTAATAGACGACTTTGAAATAAATATTTTAACCAAGTATGCAAACTTTCTATACAGATTTAAATTGAAACTTCTAGATTGGTTCGTGAACTTTAAAACAGCGTAGGGTCATATCCTTAAGTTTAAGTTTGTGTACTGGAAAGGACCTTAAGACTTTTTTTGAAGAAAAAATAGAAAGAAATTTAAAGAAAATTGGTTTAATTAGAAAATTGGTTTTAACAATAGACACAAACTTTATGCAAGTTTATTTATGTTTTGATAAGGTGTATTACCTCCAGGTGCCCTTAATACGGATTATAATCGGTTCCGCATAGATTTTATTAGGGTTATTAAAAGATCTTGCGGAATGTTGTCCCATTCTTCTGAAGGTGCTGTTCTTAGTGCTGCCACTGTCGTGGGCAAAGGGTTTCTCGCATATACAGCTCTTTTTAAATTGTCCCAAACATGCTCAATGGGATTAAGATCCGGGCTGCGTGCTGGCCAATTCATTGTACGTATCCCAACCTCTTCGCAATATTGTCGAACTTGTGCAGCAGCGTGCGGCCGGGCATTATCCTGCATTAAAGTAAAATTTTCGCCTATGAATCCCATGTGAGGCACCACGTGATCTTCTACGATCTCTGTTATGTAGCGATGTGCAGTCAAACCCCTTCTATTACCGTTTTGACGGACCATGTCTATGAACACAAGTTCTGTTCGCCCGTTCATCGATATGCCACCCCAGACCATACACGAACCGCCTCCAAAAGGAACACTCTCCTCAATGCAACTTTGAGCATATCGCTCCCCACGTCAACGATAGACTCTTCTGCGACCATCTGCACCATATAAACATGTCCTACACTCGTCCGTGAACAATACGGAGGTCCATTGCTCTTCTGTCCAATTCAGGTGATCACGCGCAAATCTTAAGCGAGCTTGTCTGTGAGCTACAAATGACTTTGGACCATTTGCTGGTCTAAAAGGGGTGATATCCGCTTCCTTTAACCTTCTTCTTATTGTTCGTGCACTCACGTTTACTCCACGCACTTCATTAAGCTCTGTTTTGATGTTAACAGACGTGAGGAAACGATTTCGCAGGGAAGTTGTAACAATAAATCGGTCATCACGACCGGTGGTTACTCGAGTCTTGCCTGTACCACGTCTCCTTCTGTAAGAACCTGTCTCCACAAACCTTCTGTATATTCTAGAAACCGTAGACTAGTTTAAATTTTAATTTCTACCAATCGTTCGTTGATCCAAGCCCGCACCAATGCTACAGTTTGAGCCGCTTGTTCGGACGAAGTATCCATATTATGGTTCAAAAACTCTCGATGAGTTAAAAAACTAACCCAACAATTCTGCTGGTAACAATAATTCAATTGACAAAAGAATAAAAAATCAATGAGAATCAATTTAAAACTTTGCTATAAATAACACGCCAGTCTGATACTACGAGTAAATTTCCTTTTCCCGGCTATATTCATTTGTTTTACTGAGTTCTATTTTTAAATTTTCCTTTTTTTTTAGATTAAGAGCCAGTCTCTCCATATTTATATAATTCAATCTAAAAAGTTTGCATACTTATTTAAAAAAATCATTTCAAAGTAATCCTGAACTTTGATGCAGTTTATGAGTCCGTCAGTTTACTTGTACTCTTTTGTTTATTGTTCAAGTCAAATTAACAGTGTAGCCTTGGCGAAATCTGTGATTATAGAAGAATAGTTTTCTTTGAAAAGACAAAGAACTCCTTTCAAAGACTTTCAAGCAAAAGAATCTTAATAATGTTCAACTTATAATTTTAATTAATTATGGTCGAATATGTCCACTGGGCGACCAATAATTATATTATAAATCTCCTAAGATTTAAGTATAAGTTTGTATTGCCAAGCTTAGTGGGCTTTATTTTTACTTGTCTAAAAATAACTATTATATCATCATTCTTGAAACATGAAATCCTAGATGTTCAGGACTTGGCTATTTCGGATCTCGGGATCTGCTTTTGTAACCAAAAAGAATAACATATCTGTTTCTAACTACACCTTTTCGAATTGGCAAGTTTGCGGTAAATATATGTAGCGGCCCCTGCTGATCTCCAAAAGCCAAATAGTACAACTACCAGTATTTGGTGAGGAAGAAGGAAACAAAAAATTAAAGTTAGAAGAGAGAAGAGATTCTAAAATAGATAGAAATATATTTAGAAGAAGACGCCAATGTCTTTCACTCATCCCTGTCCTCTGTTTTCCTCATTCAGGGCCTACCTGCGACCTTGCACAGGTCGTCGGTCCATCGGGCTGAAGGGCATCCGATACTACGCTTACCGAGACGCGGTCTCCACTCCAGGACTCGTCTGCTCCAACGGCCATAGGTCCTGCGTCAGACGTGACCGGCCCACAGCCACTTCAACTTGCTAATTTTGCGAGCTATGTCGGTATCTTGGTTCTCTTAGGGATATCCTCATTTCTTATTTTATCCATAAGCCTATTATTATCTAATATAGCTCGCTCCATAGCCCGTTGAGCGACTTGGAACTTGTGGACTAATCCTGCCGTCATTGTCAATGTCTCGGCCCCATAGGTCAAGGTGTAAGGGTACCAACTGTAAAATCTGGGGTAACGTATCGGCGTACTTTTTTTAACGCTACAAATAGCTTCTTTGTAATAGGTACTGGTACCTTTTACGCAGATTTATCTTCGCAAAACTTGGCCACTATATTTGAAGCAAACTCCTGGTTTTTCTGTGATAAGAACCATCTCCGCTATCTAAAATATATATTATATGTTGCCTATTTTCAGTCATGCCACACATATCTATACCAAATTTTATATAATTTAAATTACATGCTACTGTACAAACATTTAAATAAATTATGTGTAAAATACATATGGTACCGAAGTATGGATAATCTTAAGTGTTCGCAGTTGTCAAAGCGTCAGAATAACCTTACCAAAGAACCAATAATATTATTATATAGAGCGTCGATATATTAACATGGCTGAGCTTTTTACTTTGACCCTTTTCAAATAAATTAAGGTCGATATAATGTGTCTTTAATTGTTCGTAATACCGAAGTAAGAAAGAGAGTTGGTCTGAAAGAGAGTGTCGGGGTGAAGGTAAGGAAAGGAATGCTCCGGTGGTTCGGGCATGTGGAAAGAATGTATGATGAAAGAATGACTAAACAGATATACAATGCAAAAGTGGATGGATGCAGAAGTCGCGGAAGGCCACGACACAACTTCCATGATCAAATTGATCGTGTACTAGCAGAAGGTGATGTCAGGAGCCTTAAGAACAGACGAGCGTGCATGACAAGAACTATGAATGTCAAAGAAGCAAGTGAGGTGTGTAAGAATAAGCCTAAATGGCGCTCTGTTGTTCGTGCCTACCCCGCAAGGGAACTGGCGTGAAGTTATGTATGTATGTATGTATAATGTGTCTTTCCTTCCGTACCTACTTCTTCTTAAAATACGCCCTCCATTATTCCATAAATCTTAATGTCATGCTTCACATAATCCATCTCTTTTTTAAACTACCTGCCATCAAATATTTTCCAGTTTAATATTCTATATGACTAATCGTTGTTTAAAAATCCGCGACTTGTAATATTTCTGTCTGTTTTATTTATTTTAATTATCATTACACAAAAATTGTCATCGAAACAATATGTGAAATTTGCCAATCTAGATGGGATAAATGTGACGAATATACTTACGTTGCATTTAATGAGAAATCCAACTCCAGCAGGTTGTTTATATACTGGCACTATTTACATGTAAAATTGATAATATAAAAAAAAACAATTTGGCGATCCAGCGGGGTAACATAACCAGCCTTCTGGGAATCTTACTCATTGACTTCAATGACCTAATTGTCTATTTATAGCCTTAAGGGGTTAAAGGTACAGTACAATATAATTTAAGTTAAGTTTCCTTCAGTGTAGTGTAGTTTATAATTGAATATATATTATTGTGACATTTGATATCTGAAATCACATTAGTAATATATTTGAAATTTAAATCATATAATTATAAAATCAATGAAATCAGTAAAGTATGTAGGACAGCATTAAAAGCAACGAATAATGTTATTAAAACAAAATTCCGCTGAAACTTTACATTTCCCCTGTCTAATGTAAATATTAACAACATTTTCCATAATGTGAGCGGGCCAAGCCAAATAATAATCTTACAAATGGGTTAAAGTTATAATGAACACCAATTTCAATTTATTCTAAATGTACGAGTAAATAACTCATTCGAATGAGTAGTTTTACCTAATTTTACAAATTTCTACAGCCCCTTCATATTTCTGTTTTTATTTCTTTTTGACAAAACACCAAAAGTTACCAGGTGGTAGGGCATTTGCCCGACTGGATGGCTACCACCCCTGGTTAAAGTATGTCGCCATAACAACCTTGAGTTGTGTTCCGGCATCAGTGACCAGGTCCCAGTCTCCCTTAAGAGAGCAGCAGCGCATTTGTAGCATCTTAGGTGTTGAAAATGTCCATAGGCAATGGTAACCGCTTTCCATCAAGTGGGCCGTCTGCCTGCCTGCTGAACTCCTGCAATAAAAAAGTTTATTAACATAAATGTTGTGACATAAGTAGTATCTATTTAATGAATGGCTATAAACCACTTGAACAAATAATCCTGGTGAATGGAAAATGTTCGTGGTTAGGTCCATTGTTGCTAAATGCAAGCACATCGTTATGCATTTAATAATTAACTTGGATTATCCGGTAATTAGATCGTGTCAAATTATAAACAATAGATTATCTTTATGCAATGAGTGACACTAATCTATCAAATATTGAAACGTCTAGTTACTAAAAAGCTTTATACATACTCTTTTAATCTTCCATCGGTCTTATTCATATTGAGCTAGATTAAATGTATAGGCTTGTTTAAGGTTCTTAAAGAAGCTTACAAACTTACACTAACTCAATGTGAAGAAGACCATATGTCGCTATGTGTACCGGAAGAATTAGTACTACGAAAAGTACAAAAAGTCGTAATTTTGAGTATAAAGAATAAACATTTCTACCTTTTTATACAGAATATAGATTAGATATTGACGCGGTACTTAGCAGTAGGGCAAACGCTACGAGTAGAAATATATGGAGGTATGCCGAATGTGAGTGAGAATAAAGAAGAAGAAAGGACTTCTAGGATCTTCTAGCCACATCAGACACGCTATGAACGATACGGGCTTCGCAGCAACAGGCACGGCTTCCTCGTGAGCCTTACTTCGCGTTTTGCAGTTCCTTCGATAAGTGGACCAGCTAGGTCGGCACATGTACTTCCCAGCTCGCGGCGATATAGACGCGCCAAGGGATCACGGAAGCAGCGCAACAGGCGGTCAATTGTGGATATATATACAATTTACTATGTGTTGTAATATAGTAGTAGATGGGCGAAAAGAAAAAGAAATAAAAGAAGCGGAGATCATATGGGTCGGTGTTAATATTAAATTTAATACAAGTTGGCCGCGAAATAACATAGACAGACGGATAAATGGACAATGGTTTCATTGTTGCAATATGGCTAACGAACTCTAAAAAAGTGTTCCAAACCAACGGATAATTATACAATCTGATTTGTTTTTTTAACTAATGTTAAGGATATTCAAGTACTTGTAATTTTATGGGTTAATTACCTACGAATAACAATCGTTCAGACATTGAATTTATTTAAATTCGCTTCTAAAATTATTAAAAAGGGTGAATTTAAAGAAGGAAATCGACTTTCAAAGCAAACTAGAACAAAATATGTTAAATACATCATATTTTCTGAGACATAATACTAGGTTTGTGTACTGTATATAATAATATGTGCGGAAGTTGCACAAAAATGAAACTGTACTCATATAGTGTATTATTGTTTTCTATATCAAAACAGAAGAAATGGATGATTTGTAACAAACTCGCAAGTATTCTTCTTCCATAGTACAACTTGCTAACATAGTTCTTATGAATAAATAGGTTAGGTAATTTATAAAACGTTAAATTTATTCCTCAAAAAATATAAAAAAGACGGTGTGCGTCTCGGGACGCTCGACAGAAGTGATACTTGCGTGGGAGAAAGGGAAATAAGACAGTCTGGCGCCTTAACGCGTTACGTAACGAAGCGGCTTACACTCCCATAAGAAGTTATCACTTCAAAACATGTTATAATTACATCATAAATTCTATAAATAGATAGATAACTCTTTATTGCAGACTAATACAAAAAAATCCTAACGCCTTATTCATAGAGAATTAGGCTAAGTTTGAACGCTTCTTTATGGTTGTTAAAGAAGCGTTCAAACTTACTCGTACTCTCCATGAACAAAACGGTAAAACTTTAACTGATTTTGCATAAAGGGCGGTCTTACCGCTAAAAAACGATCTCTTCCAGACAACTCCAGGAATGAATTGAGATCATAATGGCGATGGTGGTGTAAGTAACATATAATGCAACTACTTACATTGACACCAATAAATATTATGTATACATTACGAGCTTAAATTTGTATTAGTCCATCAGACATACTTTAGTGGATAAATAGTAAACAGTTTCACGGATACCTAAGTTATGAACTACCTATAATTTGGGGACATTGGAAAATCATTGGCCTGTGTTACGCGACTGGATAATCCGGACTGATCCGACTACTCTGGTAGGTATTAATCTAAATATAATCTCTTGGAAAATAATGTTTTAAATAATATTAATATTATGATTGTATGTCTATCAAGACCAGTGGCCATAAAAATGGCTGGACTTTTGGCGGGCTTGCGTGGGGCCATGGGAAGGCCAACACGTAGTAGCCCCTTGACAATTTGAATGTGTAAATGTGGCGTGACATTGACCGGCGATTATCCCTGTCTACACCATATATTAATGCACCCAAGGACAAGCCCTGGCCAGTGCAGGACTATTGTGAGAAATGAGAAGGGAAAGTACCGGGCTATTGGGATGAACTACTAGTGGTACTAGGGGTCTGGGAATACGGGGACTATGGCGTCTGCCCGTCGCAATGTACGGGGAACATGGAAAAATGACTGACAATATGTATGTAAAATTTCATGATGATCAGTTGAGTAGTTAAAGGATGAAAGTGTAATAAACGAACTCATCTTCTCATTTTACTAAATTAATTATAATTTCCGGTTTCATAATATATCGGTCTAATACTTATCTAATTACGAGAAAGCGACAGCTGTGTAAGTTGATAGCCTATGTTGGTTAAGAAAATATGATCAACTGATTACACTTCGTTAAGACAAAATATCGCCACGAAAACTGCTGTAGGAGTTTATTTGTGTTATTTATTCTGTTTTATAGTATTTCCTTATCTAGTCTGAAGCTTCTTTGTATGTTTTGATGATTTGATGATACAGTGGGAATTATAGAATCTGTCCCCAAGTGTGTTAACTTATTAGAGTAGATAAGTTTTTTTATAGAACATCGCATTAATTTTATTATATTATATGCAAATATGAAGATTAATTTAAGTGAACAGCGATACTACTACAACGCACATTATCAAAAGCTTATTACGTTATCGTTTTATTAATTAATAACAATCTCTTGAACGGCAAAGCCTGTTGTCACCATGGGTGTTAAAATATAAATAAATTTGTCTACGTACCTAAATGAACAACAGGCAGTATTCAACTTCATCCTAAACCAGCTGACCTGTGCCAACTTCGCTGGGCAAAAGTGTTATATTTTTCAAGACCAGTCTGCTCAAAACAAAATAATTTATTATAAATAATTAAAAATGTCTACTTTTCCTGTAGGGTCACAACTATTTTTGTTAAATGTCGCCATTTCTTCTCATTAATCAAGTTAAGGAATGATAAAATAGAACAAATTCCATTTTTAAATAAAATTCTTGACTTGGGAAATTTCCATCTCAGAACGCTTGAAGGCCGGTTAAGGCAAAAAATGGCCCAGTAAGGGTAACTAAATATTTTTTATTAATATAAAAGCTTAGACTCTGGTGCGATTTTAAAAGATACTTTGAAACTATAGAGTTGCCTTTTTTATTTCACATATAATTTGAGTCTGATCCGCTCGAAGTAATTTTTTTCACATTCAACTATAATTTTTGAATTAGTTAATAAAGGATTTAAGTTACAATAAAAACTTTTAAATAAACGGACGCTAAATTAAAATAAGCAATATCTAAAGCTGATGCGGTGGAAATTTGACAAAAATCACTAATAACTCGAAAACTAAAATACTTGGTAAAAGATACATGGGCTGATTCGGATAGCCCTTCATATAAATATATAAATTTTCTATCGAACGTCACTGTTCAGGCTATCCTCTATATATCTACATAATGTAAATTTAATAGTGTTTATTAGTTACATGAAGTAGTTAGCCTAAAACCCTTACGGTGTACATAAGTATCGATTTCGAAGTTAATATTGAGGGTAGTTCACAGTTGACTGATAGATAAGTTCCACTCCAGCGGACATCGGTTGGAGGCCTAATGTAGGCCACTAATGAGCCTGATCCGACCAAAACAATCTTTGTTGCCGCATTACATTAAACTTTCCCGAATTACACATAATTACGTGACAATAACTTTCAGTCTATTTTTAAATCTGTAATTATAATATCTGACTATAATGGTCTAGGCTCAGTGTTCTACTCATAGTCTCAAGGGATTATAGATAGATACAAAATAACCATCATTAATCAAGATTTTTCTGGAGAACTGTAGACAGTTAACAACCTATATTATTATGATAATGAATGGTTGTCGCCGATGTTTAAAGATGCTAGCAATATCAGAGGTGCTGGCAATCTGCAAAACCTCGAGGGGAGACTGGAAATAGGCGACTCACGCCGGAACATAACTCAAGGGAATTATGGTATCGTACTCTAGACCAGGTGTCGGACCTGTCCTAAGGGGCAAATACCTCACCACCTGATTGGAGATTGTTTTATCGCATCTTACAACAGTCTGCCTGATCGCAGGAATTAGTGTTCCTTCTCTATTCTTGCAAAAGGTTTTTAGTATAGTAATGTGTAAGCGGTAAACGATGGTAAAGAATTTGATAATAAAACGGCTATTACTCAAAGATGTATAAAAAATTACTACATTATTATATGAAATTATGAAAATGAATTTACTTGCCGATATATTTAATTTTATATTTTTTTGTTTTAATTTTTTCATGGTATGTATACAGTACTAATCATTCATTAAATGGCGTTTAATGCAAGTTTGAATCTATGCATAGTCAATTTTATAGTAATTATAGTTTTAGTATTTTAGCTACAAGGCCAACAATAATACGGTTTGTATGTCGCAGCAACCGCAAGCATTCAAGATCTGTCAGGCCAAAAACGGATTCCAGATACCAAATCTCTACTGAAATTTGACGAAGGTTGACAATCGACATAAACAAAATCTGGGCACAATAGACGACGAATAGATAAAGATTACTTCCTTTTTAAAATTCCACGAAGAAAACCAATGTTTTATTTTCCTTTAATTTGGTTCTTTATGAATAATACAGGCCCAGCGCGCGTTGGACACATTGCCCAATTTTACAATTTGACTACGAAAGACTTAAAAATATTGTGCAACTTGTATAAAAAAATTACTCGATAGGTGAAAGGACGATGGTGATAAATTATTATTTTGAAAAAATAAAAATAAATTGACTCTGAAAATAAATATGTCACATCTTCTCAGTATAGACCCTATCATAGACTTCGTGTGACCTATTCGTCAAGACCTTAGTTATCAGCTTTCATGCCATGAAAGTCTATAATACGATTTTTATTCTATGATATATCCGCAACTTCGTGTACGTTTGTCATGAAATCCCCGCGTGATTCCCGGGACACAAAGTACCGCAATATTTAAAACAGAAGGTAACCTATGGTTTTAGTGAAAAAGTCGCAATGATGATAATTTTATGCACCCGAACAACTACAAACCGCTTCTAAGAAAATTCCTGCAGGATACTCAGGATAACAAATTTCACACATTTTATTACATAAAATTTGCAATGGAGCAGTGAAAATAATATAAAATCTATAATATATTAAGCGCCTGTGGAAATTATACAAATGGCACGCGTATACAAATATGCCATCTCACTCTTCGGGGTATATACTCTTCAACAAGGGTTGCTCTCGATTAGCTTGCGATCCAGAAGTCAGATCCTGACTTACTGACTACGGACCATCTCGGGAGTTAAAAAAAATATAAAAATCGGTCCACAATTGACGTTAAAATTGCGTAACATGCCTAGTAAAAAACTAAGCGCCTGTAGAAAGTGTAATTCCTACAACGTGTATACTTTTTTCCAATAATTCAGGCGCACGGCGTTCTTTAGTAAGTAATGGTTCCTCTAGACTCACCAGATCCTGACCATGCTCTGAAGCTCTGAAGTATAGACTTAGGTATGAATTAAGAAAAAAAATGATAATCGGTTTAAATCGACGGAGGTATCACGTACGAATAAATCTGTTATCAATTTTCGTGAGTTTCTAAATTCTTTGGAATCCAGTCATCAGATCTTGACATAGTGACAATGGGACCAATTCGGAGTATAACCTTTCGATTAAAAGAAAATTTTGAAAACCGGCACACAATTTACGGAGAAATCGAGTAACGAATATACAAAAAAATAGGACATACAGACGAATTGAGACCCTCCTCCTTTTTGAAGTCGGTTAAAAATACATACTCGCACAAATATACGTACAGTTCAGAGAACAAACTAATTCTATTCGTTTCATTCCGCGTTTGTGGAACATCAATTCCTATAAATCTCGCTCGCGTTCTCGAAAAATGAAAATATATCAGCAATAAAAATATGTAAAAGATTATTTATTTTGGGCCATCTAACATAAATTGAAACCAAGTCCATAATATTTTTACACAGCGAAAACAGGTTTTATTGATGGATTACAGTTCTACACAACTAATGATTCCTCCGATGTATGTACATACCTACGCAGTAGTAAATCAATTTTAGTAGCACAAGAAACGTCCGACACTATACGAATCCTGTAAGCGGCACAGAGTTAAGAATGCAAAGCAAGTACACAGTTATTTTCGATTGTGAATAAATTTCAAGATATATTATCTACATGACGGAAATCGATGTGCATTTTTATGTCTAAACGAAAGCTGCCGACCGGAATTATAAATAGTGTAAAACTCTATGTTAAACAGCTCCGGTCCCTCTCTTCGGTTTGACTCTTGACCAAAACTTGAACCACAGCTAAAAGTGCAAAGTCAGGGTCCCAATTCTGCTATTACTATCTTGTCAAAATCGCCGGACACTATCTTCGCAATCGTAAGTATACCTGATTTCGATATTCTGTTAATTCCAATGGGGTGCCCGTGGCGCACACTCTATTTTTATAAATATTTATAGAAAACTCGTGAAATCAATGTTTGGTAGCTTTTCAATAGGACCTAGTTATGCAAAATGGAACCAACCCACATACTGACAGATTTGGGAAAAAGCCGTTTTTATTAAAATTTTGCAAAAAAAATATTGTTTATTCTTATGAACAATATTCTAAATATTTTTTTCCAAAATATAGAAATATTATTAATAAAAATGGCTTTTCTGAAAACTGTCAGTATGTGGGTTGGTTCCATTTTGCATAACTAGGTCCTATATTCATTTCAACTTATGCCATTTCTGCTAATGGTAATGATAATTTTGTCTGCTATTATTCCACCGCGACTGTATTATGGATTCAGTAGAATACGCATTTTGACACTATCGCAATTGAATTTCACTTTGAATATCTTCGAAACCCCATGATATTGAAATTACAGAATTGGGCCCTTTGTCTAGTTACAAGACATCTTGCTCAATTAAAAATGGCGGTACCTAAACCAAGCACACGTGCACGGTGTTCAGAACTTTAGGTGCATATAAGTATATCTGTCTGTACATGGTAGTTATTTTTTTCGAATACGAATAGACCCAGTAGGTCTACACGTGTGACAGGAAGATGTAGTTCACTTAGCGCTCCAAAATATCTATTCTCATTCTTAGGTTTAAAGAACTTTATTCCCCATAAGAACATTTACTTCACTTACAATGAGATAAAAAAGATATTAACAAATACATCTAATTCATTGCACGAATGTAGTTTGTTATGCAGTATTCGTTAAATGTTGCGGTTTATTAATTTATATTTACTTTAATAAACGGGTTTTTCAGTTTCATTTTGACAAGTATGCATTTTTGAAAATTATTTGGCAATTTAATTACTACACATTTTCAAACATGTCTCGTAATTTGTTCATGGTAGACTTAATTGAAATTGTTTTTCTTCCGCATATTATATTTATTTATTAGTTATGTTTTTTATTAGTATGTAGGTCACATTGAGTATATGATCTAAGGCAGGTACTTTATGTGTATATATTTGAGAAATACTTGAACTTAGTTACTTGTACTTGAGTACTTGTTACTTGGTACTTGAGTTTAGGGTATAAATGGTTAGATATAAAGTAATCTAAATGGTGTAACATTTTGTCAATTTAATTTTGTGTAATCTGTAATAGTTTTAAGTTTGTTTTAGCAGCTGCTCCGCATATTTCTATTAGATATTCAAAGTGAGACTTACAAGAGAATTAATTATAAATTATTAGTCGTAATTTGTGAGGTATATAGTAAGATATTTTTCGTATACTCCCAAGATTGGGATAAGTTCTAACATAGTCAATATGTGGTTTCCATTTTAGTTTGTCTTCCAGTCAAAGGTCAAGATAATTTTCTTTGTTATTTCGATTTCTTTTACAGTTGTTTATTATTAGTGGATAATGATTAAGGCTTTTTGGTTTTGACAACAAAAATCATTATATAAGAAGCATTCATTAAACTTGTCCAAACTTTTTGTGCTTCCGCAATAATATTATATATTGAGTGACCAAAGTAGAAAAGGCATTTGTCATCAGCTTATAATGTGAAATACCCTGCTAGTCCGACATTGTCAATATTATTAATGTATATTAAAAAAGAAGATCTAATACAGAAATACTAGAAGGGGAATACCAAAATTAAATTTTTGCTCACTACTGTTAAACTTGTTAATTTTAACTATTTGAAATTATTCAAAATTCTTATCTACCTTTTAGTTCAGTGTGCTATCACAGTGCTTAAGAGAGGTTGGTCGTTACAGTATATTAATATATAGATATGTAACTGAATATTATTATTTATTAAATTTAATACTATCATTAAAATTACTTTCAATAGGTAGGTATATTATTTTAGGATAGAATTTGTAAACTCCAAATCAGTTAAACCTTATTTGAGAAGAACTTTCATCGGGACGTCAGAGGCTGGAGTAATTTAACTTTCTTTGATAGAATAATACCTGTGTCAGAGCTATTCAATTTCATGAATACTTTGCAGTAATTAATAACAAGCTTCTGGGGTGAATCATTGTCATAATAAAGCGGTTTATAATATTACTTTTTTTATAAATAAAGCACAATTTAACAATCAATACATATAGAAGGGTTTACCATACAGTTTCACCTTTTTACGATGAGAAATCCTTTTGCGGAATTTTTACTTCATGCTTTGAAATGAAGAAAAACACCTACGTTTCTAGTACACTTTACTCTAACTACAGAAAAGCCGTATCTTTTAAGAACAAAGGCAGTGTTGCAATACAGTTGTGTACCGTAAAAGCTGTGCTGCGATAATAACAAAAATAAACAAAATCCCGGCACGCGCTTCATGCAAGTATTGTGGACAAACCAACCGTGAACTAGACGCCATTCATGTTGAAATACGTTCCAGATTGACCACGGTTCCTTTGATATTTGTAAGTAGCCCTCCTTGCTTAGCTATTAATCTATAAATAGAACAAGTATGTCCAGAATAACTTTTCGTCGTACACCTCTAAAAACAGTAATTACAAATTCCAAATGGTTTTTTTTTTCTTTTTTTTCCTGATATGGCTAGGCACGTTTTGTGCATTCGGCCAGAGTCACGTAATAAATGTTTATTTGACTATCATAAAACGAGGGAAACAAATCACGAAAAATACAATATTATAGCGAAAATTTTGAAAATATGTATCAGAATAATTAGTAAGTATATATAAAATTAAAGCTTTATTTGGTTATTTACAATAAATGAATTTAATACACTATATACATCAAATTTACAATCTATAAGTAATAGAGAAATACAAGTTGGAAGAGGAACAGAAAGGGAAATTAAAGATTCGTAAAGAGAAGTGTGATCGTACATAGGACAGGAAAGGAAAACATGGTTCATATCAGAGTAACTCTCACCGCATTCACAGGCAGGACTCGAGACAATTCCAAGCCTATGTAAATGAATTGGAACACAGAGATGTCCAAGACGCATGCGAATTAAAATAGAAGTAACAGTTTTACCAAACGAGAGTTTGGCAAACCATGGCTTCTTGGGAACGGTAGATTGCAAACCATAGAGGAAGCGACCCTTGATCCGACCGCTCTCACTCCAGCACATGTTCCATGAATCATGGAGAAATGTACTAGGCAAAGAAGCAAGATCATGGCCAAAATTCCTATACGGATAAACATCCCCGCTCACAGTAGCATCGCTTGCCAAAGTATCAGCTCTGACATTTCCACTAATACCACAGTGACTAGGTATCCAGCAAAAGGATACTAAATAATTACTTAATTGGCAATGTAACAGCTTTCTCTTACATTCAAATATAGTATTAAAATATGGGTTAGCTTTTATTGAAAATTTAGCCAAGGCCTGTAAGGAACTTAAGGCATCAGAAAATATAACAGTTTTGCTTAATTTGAACGTAATAACATACTCAATGGCTCTTAAAAGACCAAAACATTCTCCAGTAAATACGGATGTTTCAGGAGGGAACTTAATTTTTTGCACTATATTGTACTGTTTATGAAATACACCGACGCCAACACATCCCGTAGAATGTTTTGACGCATCGGTATAAATATGATGCCAGTCTTGCCATTTATTATTAACTATAGATTTGAAAGTATTGTTGGCATTGGAATCAGTTTTTTTAATATCAAGAGAAAAGCAAATATCTGGAGAGAGAAGCAGAGATTCGTATGGACAGTTAAATAAAGGAAGTAACTGTAACGAATGTGTAGGTGCTTGTATCGTCTGGAACTTAAGAATACTTTTAACTAGACAGGGAGAAGACTTGTGAGACCAATATTTAGAAGAAGATATTTTTTGTGAAAGGAGTTTTAGTTTAGAAACGAGAGGATGGTTTGAAAACTGTACAATACGGAAAATGAATCTATCAGACAGGTACTGCCGTCTTAAATGTAAAGGGGGATCACAGCATTCAATTTGAAGAGCATTTATAGGACTGGACTTCATAGCTCCGGAAATAATTCTAAGGGCTCGTGATTGTACCAGGTCTAGTTTCTTAAACCCAGCCACACTACCCGGATCCAAGAAATAAGTACCAAAATCTAAGACACTTCTAATAACGGCATTGTAAACCCATCTCATTGTAGTCGGATGCGCACCCCACCAGACTCCACGTAAGCATCGGAGCATATTCAAATTTCGCTCACATTTTGACGCTATATAATCGCAATGGGGAAGGCCCGTCAGCTTAGAATCAAGTATAGTCCCTAAAAACTTAACTTGACTCCTGGCTGGTATAGGTGTGTTATTATAATTTATCGTTACAGGAGAGGGAATACGCGACCTAGTGAATACAACTGCTGCACTCTTAGAAGGTGATAAATGTAGGCCATTATCATCCATCCAACTTTTAATTAAACTCAGAGAAGATGAAAGGTGAAAACCAGCAGTGGTAATGCTTTTATCAGTAGCATACAGCACCAAGTCATCCGCGTACTGTAAAATACTGACAGCACCATCCACTGAGTTTTCTAGGTCATAGGTATATATGTTATATAACAAAGGGCTCAAAACAGACCCTTGTGGTAAGCCTTTCCATATCAGTCTACTTGGCGTATAGGAGTCACCTACATCTAAAGTTATTTTCCTCTCAGAAAGTAAATTTATAACAAAGTTTGTCAAAAGATAAGGAACATTTAACTTATCTAACTTTTTTTTAAGGACAGGAAGTAAAACGTTATCGTAAGCGGAATTGATGTCTAAAAAAGCGGCAACTACAGATTTGTTATCTGAAAAAGCATTGCGAATATCCGTAACCAGTATTCCTAAATTATCAGCAACACCTTTGCCTTTTCTAAAACCGAACTGAGTTTGGGACAAAAGCCCTTTATTTTCTATATACCACTCAAGACGATTTTTAACCAAATGTTCAGCAATTTTGGTAACAACAGAAGATAAAACGATTGGGCGATATGATTGAACGTCAGACGGAGTTTTATTTGGTTTTAAAAATGGCAACACTATTTGACTTTTCCAAGATGCGGGAATGTCACACGTTATAACGACTTTGTTTATAATATTGAGAAAATAATTTAGGCCATTTTCACCTAGATGCGTTAAAAATGAATAGGGTATCCCATCTTCACCAGGAGCGCTATCCATCACATAAGCTAAGACCCCTTTCAACTCAACTAATGTAAAAGGCTGATTTAAAAGTGAAGAAGAATTGACTATTGTAGAAATTGGAGGGCATATTAAATCTTCATGTGGGGCAAAAGCGGGGGCTAAACGGTCAAGAAATTGATCAGCTAATGCAACTGGAAGGAGGGCTGTGCTAGAATGGTTAGTTGCAGTTCTAAATCTTTTGATGTTACGCCAAATAACAGTAGAAGGAGTGTCAGGCGTCAAAGCACTACAGAAAGTTCTCCAACCCTCGAATTTCTTCTTTTTGAATAATTTCCTTGTCTCCTTCTGTATAACCAACAAGGCGTCGTAATTTTCTGAAGACATGTTACTACTGTAATTCTTCTCAGCTGTTTTTCGTTTTCTAATAGTGCTAGTACATTCTTCATCCCACCATGGTGGGGAATGCAATTTATTATTACGCGGGGCTTTCTTAGAAAATACACTGTCAGCAGCTTGCAGTAAAATGCATTTAAAAGAATCGGAATTTATTTCAGAGAAATGTGCAAGCTTTTCCTCTACTGACACTTTATATTGCTCCCACTTTGAGTCAATTATTTTGTATTTTAACCGAGGATTTTGTATGATTGTTTTACTTTGATTTTTACAGGGAAAAGAAATAATTATAGGGTAGTGGTCACTATTGAAAGTTGAGCTTAAAGTAGACCAAGACAAAGATGAAGCTAAATCAGAAGTACAAATAGACAAATCAACGGCACTGACTGCCACATCAGGTTTAGTGAGACGAGTAGGGGAGCCTGAATTTAAAACACATAAATTGTGTAAATCTAAGATATCTAACAGTTCATCACCATGACTATTAGAAGTTGAACTGCCCCAAGATCTATGATGAGAGTTGAAATCACCAAGAATCAAGAAAGGTCTAGGAAGAAGAGAAATCAAATTTTTTATTTCATTGAAAATTTGCGAAGAAGGATGAGGGATATATACAGAAACAAAACATATATTATTTACAATGGCAGCGATAATGGAAAAAGAATCACTGTGTGGGGGAAGAGGAAAATGGGATATAGAAAAAGTATTCCTGATGAGCAGGCATACACCACCATACCCATCAGCCCTGTCATCCCTTAAACAAGAATAACCAGGGATTTTAAATGTGAAATTTGGCTTAAGCCAAGTTTCAGACAGTGAAAGAATAAAGGGATTAAATTTATTTATAATGTAAACTAATTCGTGTTTTTTATTAATTGCACTTCTGCAGTTCCATTGGATTATTTGGTCCATGTTGTCCATTTTGGTTGAGATTATTCAAAAAAGTATTTGTTAAAGTAGCTGCGTTGTTCGGTATAGGCATGTTGGTTTGTGATAACAATTTTATTAGAGACATGATTAGATCGGTAAGTGTTTGATTACAGTCATTTGAAGATGATTGTAGAGCACAACCATTTGATGGGGCAGGCATATTATAATTCCTAACTAAGTTATCATGAGCCTCACGGTCATAGCCTTTACTATGTCTAGGAGGAGATCGTGCTTTTACAAAAACTGATTTTTTGTATGAAGTTGTTCTTTGAGGTGGAGAGCCAGGAACTATTGTGTTTTTTTCATTTTGTGCAGATATGTTAGGAATAGAGCATAAAACATCTGCATAAGGCTTAGAAACTGCAGGATGTAATTTGGAAGCCTCCATGTAAGATATGCTATTTTCAGCCATTGTAATTTTTATTTGTTTTTGTCTCGAATATTCTGGACAATTTTTGCTAGAAGCAAAATGCAGCCCAGAACATAAGCAACAAGATCCACGATCCTCTTCGACATTGCAACTATCACCAGTGTGGCCCTGACCACACTTGTAACACCTTGGTTTTGAACGGCACTGTGTTTTGGTGTGTCCAAAACGACAGCAGTTGTAACACTGTATAGTGGGGTAAGTATATAACTCTACAGGCAAAGAATTGAAACACATAAAAACACGCTTGGGTAAAACTTGACCATCAAAAGTTAAGACTACAGTCTGTGATGGTTTCCATGTAGGAGAGCCCTCAATGATGACTTTATAGTTCAAACGCCTAATTTTAATTATGTTACCACAACCTATTGGTACATTCGTATTTTCCTTAACTTCTTCAGGAGACCAGTCGGCAGGAACTCCTCTAACTAGCCCCATTCTTGTTATATTAAAGGTAGGAATGAAAGCTTTAAGATTATTATTGGCTAAAGTATTTGAAGTGACAAAGCTGTTAGCATCGGAGAAGTGTTGGAAAGATAAGGATATTTTGTTTCTACCTATCCTTTTTAAACTGCCATTAACAATATTCTTGAAAGAATTTTTCTTTAAAAAATTTCCAAATACAATGGGATGTAAAGACGTTCCGTCGTCGGCAGATGTCTGAATCTTTTGAACATGAATTACAAAGGGACCATGATCATTTGGTTCATACTGAGATCTACCTATTTGTGTGGGAGGCTGAGGAAGAGTAGTATTTGTGCAAACAGAGACTGTTGGTAAAACTGGGGAGTCTACGGGCAAATTATCACTAAGACAGTGGCAATCTGAGTCCTTGGCAGGATTTGTGTTTGAACTATGTTTTCTCTTCTTTTTATTGCAATGCCTGCATATTTTGTATACTCGACCACGCTTCAGTGATTTTTTCGACGAAGAACAGTCCGTATCCATTCCAGACTCATTTGAAACGGTGACATAAGAACTCGCGGGGGCACCAAGCCCCCGGGTCCGGGGGCTCGTTCATAAAAACTTTTTTTAAAAACTTACCCTAGGAAGAGAAGATTAATAACTAATAAATAAAAATATATAAAAGTACTAATATTTACAAAATATAACTATTCTGATCACTATTATCTAATAAATTAATTTATAAAACCAAATTATTTAAAAACTGCGCCCGCCAACTTCGAAGGTTTCCCGCGCTTTTTTTCCCAAATGGTTTTATTTTTAATCTACGTCCCTTTTAAGCTACGTTCCACATGTGGCTGACGAGTCCCAAAATGCTCTTTCAGTCGTTCTACATAGTGGTCGTTACGATCTTGCCGAAAACATCAATAATGTCCTCACCATCGATCATGGAGAGTTCACAACGACCCATGTCAAGAGGTAAGTCGAAGTGGGCGTTGACGACAGAGTATTAATGCTCTCTATCGAGAGATCTATTAATCTGGATCTATTAATGTACATAATAACATTAACGCTCCATAATCTGTTCCACTTGACTTTATGATTGTAACGCTCGCAAGCATGTGGAAGGGGAAAAATGGCAGTCGTGAGCATGGTCATTGTGAGCCTTGTTTGGAACACGGCCATTGCCGAGTGAAGAGATTGACTTTTGTTATAGTTAGAATTTTCACAATAACAGAAAAGCAGATAGGCTTACGGTCCACCTGATGGAAAATGGTTGCCGTCGCTGAAAATGGTTGAAATTACTATATTTTACTTTATTAGAACTATACAAACACGTATAAAATAGGTACAAATATAATTGGAAGCAACCAGTATAAACGTGATGCACGATTCAATAACATGCGCAAAGTCCATCACTATATAGCTTATCGAATGTACCCACGTCTTGCTCGTATCGTAATCGTCGCTTACGTCGCTGCCTCACACCTCCGTTCAGGCATTGTTTCATACTAAACTATACAATATGTCTTGAGACAATGCTCGTTCACATAACACTAGATTCTAAAAATCACACCGGGTTAATGACTATCATAAACGATTACAATACAAAGTAGGATGTTTTTCTAATTACTAATTTTAAACACAAGTAAACAAAAGAAAATCAAATGCCGAAAGGTCATAAACTGCAGGTGTGCATTTACTTTTGTCGGCGTGTAACAGTAAGTTGATCACAAAATTGTAAGACAGAATGCACTGTACAAATTAGCCATAATTTTAGTTCAAGTTAGTTAACTAGTTAGTTTGACCTCAATAACCACGCCACAAGTGCAGAATAATTTTATACCACACATAAATCATTTTATTTGTTTTTCCGAGTGTAAGCAACGACGCAGTTTATTGGCAATATTACTTCATATGGCTTAAGTGACCCGTTACACTATTTACGAAATTATTTTCCAATGTCAAAATTTCTCACCAGTAATGGATTTGTTTACCAGTTGTTCAAAACAACTGTCCTAATGCACCAGAGCTTCAAATATTTTTTGCTTTCTTAGTTCGACACACATACTTGGTAAGCTGTGTGTGTCTCCAACATTACTTGTATTGTATTTTTAAGTATTTGCATAAAATAATGTGAATAATAATCCTAAAGCAAAAATTAAAAGTATTAAACAACTTTAATATCACCTATACTCATTGGCGCTTGAGATCTTTGTTTTCAGTGATCACGGCTACTGCGAAGAGGTCGAAACCTCGAAATAAAAATAAAATACAGCCTTAATAAAAAATTCGTTTTTAAGGTACATACCATAGCTATTTTGGAAAAAACGGATCCCTCGTAAAATCGTTCTGACTAATCTTTCGTCTGATTCGTCTGTTTATCACAATCAATTAAAATTATAACTTTGTTACAGATTGAGTATTTAGACTACAATTATTTATAGACAACGTAGATGATATGACGAACATATTTAAAAACATATAAACTTTATAGCACCAAGTCAGAAAAGTTATAAGGATGGATTATTCCCCCAGAAATAAATATGTGCATTGTTTATCCTACAAAGGGAGAAGTATTTTTAATAAACAGGATATTATCTCAGATAGCCAAGTTACGGAAAATAGGACACTGGCAAAATGGGTCATTTGATATTATATTATTTATATTCATGTCGATATGTCATTAAATTGTCAACGAGTCAAATTTATGAAGGAAAATAAAAATGTTTTTATTTTTGTCTACAATATGTGCTTTCCGACAAAACAAAAACTAAAATTTCTATAATGAATAGTATTACTTTTGGTATCAAATTTATAATCTTGTATATAAATTTCTCCCGTCACAATGTTCGTTCCCATATTCCTCCGAAACGGCTTGACCGATTCTCATGAAATTATGTGTACATATCTTATATATAAAATTCTGGTGTCACAATGTTCGTTCCTATACTCCTCCGAAATGGCTTCACCGATTCTCATGAAATTTTGTGTGCATTAGGTAGGTCTGAGAATTGGCTACTATCTGTTTTTCAAACCCCTAAGTGATAAGGGGTGTCCAACCCAGTTTTTTTAGATATTTTTTTATTTTTATATGAAAAAATACATATAACCCTAAATTTTCAACCCCTACGATCAACCCCTATTTTTTTAATAGCGATATTAGTATTTTAATAATTTTCTACTGGGATGATAGATTTTATTTAATTATTTGAACCAGGTAGGTGGCGCTGCAATCGGGTACCAGAATTTAGGTGTTCTTTTTTGTTGTATGTGTTGAAATTTGTCCCGGAATGTTTTAAATAAACGGTTGGACCCATTAGATATTCCCGCCGCGATACTCCTCCTAAACGCTGGGCCTGATTTTGATGAAATTTTTTGTTTCTTTAAGCGGTAGGTGACGCTGGAATCGGGTTCTACATTTTTATTTTCAAAGACAGGACAACGTCTGCCGGGTACAGCTAGTAATCTATACTATTATTTAATTTGTTTAAACGTTTAAGTATTTTATATTTGTTTGTTCAGGTTACAATGTTAAGAAGACTTAGGGTCGATGATCAGACTAAAGTTATCAGTGCAAAATATAACCTGACCAGGCGCGTAGCTACCGCGGTATCAGCCCCATCAATGACACAGGTCCCCCAGGCTACAGGGGCCCCGAAAGTGTATAAGTAAAAATTCTTAAAATGTTATCCTCAATCATTTACAGATTAATAACATTTTTGAGAACAACTGCTGGGCCAACAGAAACGGCTATCAGACTTCTCATCATTGTCTATAAAGGCAGAAAATCTAGAAAAACTAAAATCGTCTTCAACTATAGATGATTTGATAAATAAAAAGCCGATATAATACGAAGAAGGAGCAGTAAGTATAAGTAACAAATATTTTAATTAAATTCGAGTATATTCGAGTATAGTTTTTTCTTTAATAAAAACTTCACTGTCCCTTTGGGCTTCGCCAACACATTTTGATACAGGGCCCGTCTAACGTCTAACCTGACTAAATTCAAAAGTGAAACAATTTAAATGTCTTATTCATACATCTGTGTTTTTAATTTTCCCATCTTTTATTTTATTTCATGAATAACTTTATGTGATGATTGAAAAACGGTCCTTAGTATAAAAATCAGTACTAACAATTCGATCTAATCTTGACATTTTATGATTTCTGTATTGTTACAAAAGGGATGTCGTGCAAAAAAATATAAAATATTTCGTGTAATATCTCTTAAAGAAAGCAGCTTATCTCTACTTATACAAACAGACTTATTTTTATGTAGACCGTATCTGGCTCGCTATCTTTCAATAAATATTTGTAGAAAAATACAGTACAAAATTCACACAAATCCCTTTGGTTTATTTCTAAGCTCGAATAAAAGTATAAATACTTCTTGGTTAGAGTGATCGGGAAAATGTGAAAATGTTTAAAACATATTTTCTCGATATAATTAGATCCAAAAATAATATTTGATTACACTCAGATTTAAATAATGTATTTTAATAACGCAATCGATAAGATACCCTACTTACCTACATCTTAATTTTAAAATATCATGTTAAAAATAGGTTTAATAACTATTTAAACAATAATTAATTCGCTAGTTGAAGTTATGAAGTCCTAACTCGCTAATTGTTTAAAAATACAGATTAAGAATTAATTGTTAAATGTGTCAACTATTCAATTATGTATGGAATGCCTAAATTGTAATTAATGGTTTTGAATAACTTCATATTTGCATTTATTGGAAAGTGGATATGTCGAAAAGAATCTATAATATCCTTATATTATATAGGTTATATAGGTTCATGGACCGTGCCGTCCATAAATTTAAAAATACTGCCACATAAAACAGTAAGCAATATTTATTTCCCAGCCTGAGCTACTTGTGACGGGTACATTTACAATATCCTCACCGGGGACATTTGCGTATTGAGAATAGTATTTTACACGCGCTATTCGAGACAAATCTAATATATAAAATTCTCGTGTCACAGTTTTCGTTGCCATACTCCTCCGAAACGGCTTGACCGATTCTCATGAAATTTTGTATGCATATTGGGTAACATCTATTTTTCATCCCCCTAAATGTTAGGGGTAGTCCACCCCTAAATTTTTTTATTTTATTTTTTAGACAAAATTTTTAATATCTATTGTTTTATGATACAACATACAAAAATACATACAATCCTCAATTTTCACCCTTCTACGATAAACCCCTATTTTTTACCGGGCAGGACGACGTCTGCCGGGACAGCTAGTGTAAATATAGATAAATTAAGAAAACAAACAATATCCTTAAGTTTTCCCAACTAGTACACACGATAATAAAAGCGCAGTATTTTATTTTAATTTTATTCTGTTCTTTTGAACACTTCAGTAGCCGTGATCACATGAAACCAAGATGTCAAGTGTAATGTCAAGAGTAATGTTAAAGTTATTAACAATAATTCCCAGTCAACAATTAAACAATATATTATAACAGCACAAAAAGTCACAAACACACAACTAACAACAAAACTTATACACATACACCAACGCGCACTACCACCAGCGCATTGCATTACACGCTCACTTCACAAACAAACCAAGACACACAAAGAGCCAAAAATTAATAACCCAGACACAGAAAGGCAAAAAAAAACACACATGGCACTAGTTAGGATAATATAATTATATATGTATAGACATAAGGCACTCACTGCACATGCACTTCTTCACAACACCAGCATGTAACAGATACACTCTACATTAGCTCAATTTTAGTCCAATTCTAACCCCATTTTAGACCAATTTTAGTCCAATTTTAACCCAATTTTTGCCCAATTATAGTCCTGTTTTAATCCAATATTAGCCCAATGTTAGTCCTATTTCAACACAGTTTTAGTCAAATAATAGTCCAATAATAAACCAATTTTATCCAAATTTAGCTCAATTATAGTCCAATATTGGCACAATTTTAGTACAATTGTAGCCCAATTTTAGACCAATTTCAGCCCAATTTTAATACAATTTCAAACCAATTTTTGCCCAACTATAGTCCTATTTTGGCCCAGTTTTAGCCCAATTTTAGTCAAATGATAGTCCAATATTAAACCAATTTTAGCTTAATTATAGTCAAATTTGGCCCAATTTAGTACAATCATATTCCAATTTTAGCCCAGTTTTGGCCCAATTTTAGTACAATTAGCTCAAATTAAGCACAGTTACAGTCCAATTTTGGCCCAATTTTAGTCTAGTTCTAGTCCAATATTAAAACAATTTTAATCCAAATTTAGCCCAATTATAGTCCAAGTTTAGCCCAATTTTAGCCCAATTTAAGTATAATATTAGCCCATATTTAATTTGAACGAAATTTCACTTGTGCCTAGTCCAAGGTGACCGCTCAGCAATAGTGCCGGGAACTATACCTCCCACGCGGTTTCAGGGCTCCTTAGTCATTTAGTTAAAAACGGAACCCTTATGAAATCTTCGTTTCTGTCCTACCTTCCATCTATCTATCTATATTTGTGTATGAGCGTAATATTATTATTATCGTACCAGAAGTTTCTCAGAAAACGAAAAAGACTTTAGCATAATAAAATAACGTAATTTATTGCTACAGTTTTATTTATTCTTTCAATAAGTCTCATCTTTGCGTTAGAGTAGCTTTTTGTTTACAATTCTTTTATATTTTTTAGGCACAACTCTTCAGGCAGTGTATTGTTCAGAATCGTTGGCGGAAAAACTTGAAATAACAACCCGTCCGACGATTTGAACCACTTTTTGCTGTATTCTTTTTGCGGGGTCATAAACATTTTGAAACTTAACGTACTCTATATATCCTAACTAATATTATAAATGCGAATGTGAGTCTGTTTGTTTGACAATTTCATGCCTTATGCCTTGGCGTTACAGATATAAATTACTAATAATTGTACCCGTCAGACGTTATCTTGCCCTTAAAAATAAATTTCTAGAAACCGATTGCAGCATCATCAACCGGGATCAATTGTTAATCTAAAAAAAAATCAAATCTACTTAAAAAAACACAATAAAAACATCAAGATCTGTCTTCGCTTTGGCACTAAATCTTTGTAGATACACGACTTCTACATGAATAACAAGTTTTATATCTCTAGCCTTTATAGTTCTTGAGATAGTCATCTGTGACACACAGTAAGACATCGGGGTGACACCAAAAACGTTCCTTTTTAACCAACTTCGAAAAAAGAAGCAGGTTGTGTTGTAAATATTTGTATATATGTTCAGCCATAATCGTTTGTTACTGAACCGATTTTCATCTGTTCAAAAGACAGTAATTTTTGTGTTTTACTTCGCACCAACCGACCGATGTTGTAGAAAACATTTGTCTTTTGGTTTTTAGTTAATCTTGAAGTCGGATTATTTTTGCAGTGATAACTTCTTATGGGAGGGTAAACCGCTTCGTTACGTAACGTGTTACAGCGTCTGTCAGTCTGGATTCCATGTCTCTCACGCATACGGCAGCGGTAGGAAGGCAAATATATCACTTCTGTCAGGCGTCCCAAGAAGCACACGTTGTTTTGGCTTATGTACTAATCTTAGATATCGGACCCTTAAAAATTTAAGTAGGTACTTCTTTACTAGTCGTTTCAGAAAAGTGACGGACAAACGTTTGTGAGGCGCTTTCAGAAATTCTAATCTGCAGACCTTTGAATGCTTCTTAAAGGCATTGTTATTCAGTGCGGCTTCGACTCTGACCAAAAACAATAGCTTAGCTTTTGTTTGACTACCTTTTTTTTTTTTATTTTTTTTTTTTTTTTTACCAGGGGAAATCCGATTGAGGACTAAGCCGCGACAAGGGCAGAACCTTGGGGGGATAATTCGCGACCTAGTGTGGGATTCGCCAGATCGGGGGTGGCACTAGCATGCCCAGTCAGAACTGGTGCCATGCTATTGCCACTCCCCGGTTAGGGATACCCACTAAAACCCCTGGGTGTTCCGTCCTTCGCCTTATGCCAGGGCTACGGGTATATGACCTAGCCTCTCCGCAGCCCTGGCAGGCGTGGGCCCCCCTCACGAGGCCTCTTCCATTGCCGAGGGACTCATCCCCCGGCATCGTCATCCTCCCTTTGGCGTGGGGCGGTCTGTAACGCGCCCCACGGAAGGAGAGATGAGCGCGCGCGGAACACTCGCGCTCTCATCTCGACGGCATATGCGGGTGAGTAAGAACCCCTATACCCCAAGGGGCCCCACCCGCGCCGCCCGCTTACGGTGGCCGAAGGTCGAAATCCGCCCTCCGGCGTCGGCGCGTCCTTCTTTGGCGGGAGCGGAGCAAGGACGTCCGCTCACGCTCCCGCTCCGCCTCCTCCTTCGCAAGCATAACGTGCTCGCAGAAGGAGGAGACGGCGTCCCATCCAGTTGAGCTCCCGACCATGGTGCGTACCATGGCCGGGAGCGAGAGGTCAGGTCCGGTGACGGCGACGAGGTCTCGGCGCTGCTCTGTCCAGGCAGGACACTCGTGGAGTGTGTGCAGCGCCGTATCCTCGTCGCCGGTGTCGCAATGATGGCACCCTGATGTCGGCTCACGGCCTATGCGACACAGGTACCTCCCGAAGCAGCCATGCCCCGAGAGGACCTGTGTCAGCCGAAACGTCAGGGTGCCGTGTCTACGTCTTGTCCAGTCTTGCAGAACAGGCCTCACCGCTTCGATGGTGGCGAGGCCCGCGCTGGGATGTCTGAGGCGTTCTTCCCAGACCACCATGGCGACGTCGCGGAGCTCCGACCGGCAGGCCTCAGTCTCCTGAGGAGCCGGTCTCGTGCCCCTCGCCAGGGCCTCCTTGCGCCATTGGTAAAGTGACGCGAGGACCCTGGCTTCGAGGTCCCATGGTGGGGATCCGGCGAGTAGCGAGGCCGCTTCGAAGGACACCGTACGGTATCCCCTTATCGCCCTGACGGCCAGTACTCGCTGCGCTTGCCGCAGCAAGACTATATTTCTGGCCGCCAGGCGGTCTGCCCATACGGGGGCCCCGTATAGGGCCATAGACCGCACGATGCCTTCGAAGAGTTTTCGACACGTGGCTTCGGGCCCCCCAATGTTGGGCAGCAGGCGTGAAAGCGCTCCCGCTGCCCTTTTGAGCTTGGGGGCCAATTGCTTGAAATGTGCCGAAAAGTCCCATCGGCTATCGAGGACCAATCCCAAATACTTCATAGTTCCCCCGATGCCGATACGGACGCCTCCTACAACGATATTAGAGTCTGGAGGTGGTCGATTTCGAGGGCCGTGAAATATCACGGCCTCGGTCTTCTGCAGAGCCACCTCCAGACCAAGTCGCCGGATCCTGCCTACAATTTGTGACACCCCAGCCGTGCCCAGTATGCACGCCTGCCTATGGGTCCTCCCGTTGGCGGCGATCAACGTATCATCTGCATAGCAGATGACGCTGACGCCCGGGGGGACCCTACATCGCAATGTCCAGTCATATGCGATGTTCCACAGAAGAGGGCCTAATACCGATCCCTGTGGAACACCACATACCATGGCTCGTCGACTCCACCCTGCGTGGACCGGGTAGATGACGGCTCTGTCCTCTAAATATGCCCCGACTATTTGACGGAGGTAGGCCGGGACCCGGAAGTACCGAAGTGCCTCCCTGACACACTCCCAGGGCAAAGTATTAAATGCGTTGGCGATGTCGAGTGACACCGCCAACAGGACCTCGCCCCGGGAAACTGCGTCCTCCGCCAGGCTTCTCAAACGCAAGATGGCATCTAATGTGGAGCGCCCTGAGCGGAAACCGAACTGATTGTCCGCCAGATCCGGCCCAGTCGTCGTCATATGCTGGACGAGGCGGTCCGCGATAATTCTTTCGAGGAGTTTACCAACCTCGTCCAGCAATACAATGGGCCGGTAGGCGGACGGTGAGTCCGCTGGGCGCCCCTCCTTCCTTAGGAGGACAAGTTTTCCTGTCCTCCACCTTTTTGGGAATCTTCCTTGAGCCAAACATGCGTTGAAAAGCCGCAACAGTCGGGGCTCCAGGGCGTCGTGGGATAGAACCCACGCACGCCCCGGTATTCCGTCAAGGCCGGGGGCGGTGTTTTTGGCTTTCAGCCGTAACATCGCAGCCCCCAGCTCTACCCGGTCCACGGTGGGCACAGGGTCTCCGTCCGCGCTGGTCTCCGCATCAGGCGGGGCCATCGCAGGAGGCGAATGCTCAGCCCTAGAGGGGAACAGAGCGCCAACCACATCATGCACAAGATCCCTGGAGAGAGACTCAGTCAGTGGGGGCGCCCAGGCGCGGAGCTTGTTCCGCGCCATTTTAAAAGGACGCCCCCACGGGTCTGCATTTAAACTGATCAAGAGCTCTCCCCAGGCCTGTGACTTTGCTTCGCGAATCGCGACTTGGAAGTCGCGTCTGGCGCTCCTGTAGCCCTCGTACAGGCGAGCTGCTACGGCCGCTGCGTCTACTGCGCGACGACGCCGTCTACAATGCCTGGTGTACTGGCGGTGCGCTAAGTTGCACGCCCTACGCAATGTTTCAAGAGCCGGGTTCCACCAGTACACCTGGCGGGAAGGCCGAAATCGGCCCCTCCTGGGCATCGCCGCATCACATACACTTGTGACCAGTGACCGTAGATCCTCTGCCTCCTGCTCGACCTGGGGAAGTTCCGTGTCGGGCCCTGATGACCACGTCGCTACTATCAGGGCCTCCCGGAATACCTCTCGATCTAACTTCCTTAGTGCCCAGCGCGGACAATCTCCTACCGGGGGCTCTAGGGACGGGGGTTCAGAGTTTCGGGTGGAGACACTGAATCGGATGTACCGGTGGTCAGAAAGCGTTTCCACCCTCTCCAGGACCCTCCAATCTCTCACACGGCGCGCCAGCGCAGGGGAGGCAAACGTCAGGTCTACAATTGAGCCGCCCTGCTGGCGCACACACGTGTTTACGGAGCCCCGGTTTAGAATAACGAGACCTTGTGTGATGGCCCATTCTTCCAGTGTCTCGCCTCGCGTACAGGTACTCGGAGAACCCCAAGCCGTAGACTTGGCGTTGAAGTCTCCGAGCACGAGTACGGGGCGAGAGCGATTACGGGCCACCACTGTGCCCACATCTTCCAGCCAACCCTCGAAGTCGACGAGCCGACGATTCGGGGAGAAATAGGTAGCAACTGCCATCAACTCCCCGATTGTGGCCGCCACATACCCGCGACCCCTTATAACTTCAGTTAGGGGCGGGCATGAGGCGACTGTCCGGACAATTATGGCCACCGAACCATCGAGGTCCCCCGCCCAATCATCCCTGGGGGGACGTAGTATGGCTCGGCGACCACGCCAATTCCAATTGACCACTGCGCCATGCTCTGCATCAGCAGATCTTGAGCCGCGGCGCAGTGGTTCAGGTTTCCTTGTACCACTAGGATGGAGGTAGCCATTGGAACGATTACTCCTCCATCCTAGGGTCGGCGACTGGCTCCGGTCCCGCAGGTTGCGTCGGTGGAGGGGGTTCCTGGACCTTGAACCCCTCGGCCGGAGCCTTCTTTTTATTTTTTTCCTCCTCCTCTTTTCTTCTTTTTCTTCTTACGAAGCGCTTGTTGCGTCTCCTCCTGGCCTTTAGTAGTGGCCGTGGTGGTGATGGTGGTGGTGGGGGGGCCCGTACTTTTTCGCACGTCCGGTACTCCCCTGCACATCCAGTGCCCCGCCGCCTTGCCTGCCGTTGCGCAGATGCTGCAGTGTGGCGGATTCGAGCACGTAGCGGCGAGGTGTCCGGGTTGACCGCAGCGGTAACAATCCCGGCTGCGGTCCACAGGGGACGAGCAGCTGCAGGCGACATGCCCCGCAACTAGGCAGCGCCAGCACCGCTCTGACCGGTTCGGCAGAATCTTTATTCCCGCCGAAGCCCAGCCCACCATCAATGTCTGCTCCTTCAGTTTCTTGGCCGCCGCTACTGGACACGATACTACAACGTAGCCCAGTTTGTCTGGGCCCAGCCGCATCGCGCTAGAGCTGAATCGCTCCGGGCGATGGTCTGTGACCCGGGCGACGGCGGCCATGACCTCATTCGCCGTTGTAAAGTCGTCCAGGCCCGATATACGTACACTAACGCATTTCTCGGGCCTGGAGACCCTCACCTCCTCCTCGGGGAGGACACTCTTAAGTTTAGCAGCGAGGGCATCTGCTTTCTCGAAGTTGTCCCTCCCCGGAAGGAGGAGCATCCGCGCACCCGTGCGCGGAGAAGACGGCCCGTCTTTAATTTGAGACCAGCGATTCCTAAGTCGCTGAGCCTGATACTGGACTTGGCCTTAGCCATCACGTCTGCGTAAGAGAGGCCCTTCTCCACGGCTGTAGGCAACAGGGTCAGCACTACTGCTGTGGCGTCGGGCTCCTTTAGTCGCGGACCACGGGTAGCTGCAGGCTTCGACGGCTTGGTCCGCGGCTTCGGCGCTGGTGCCTTGTTGGCAGTGTTGGTTTTGGCCGGTGGCTTCCCTTTTTTCTTTTTGCGGGTGACCACCGACCAGCCTTCTTCTAATGCTTGAGCCTGTGTCCTGGGTGCAGGCACGGGTGAAACGGCCACTTTCTGTGCCACGGATCCCTTCGACCCTCTCTCTGTTCCTTTTGAGGGGGAAGTGGTGGAAAACCGGCGGCTGAAGGATCTTCGGTTTTTCTCCCGGATGTCGCTGGGGGCTGCGTACTGGCCCGCCGGGCGTCTGCTACTAACGGTGGGCGAACTCGCTTCTCCGGGAGAAGCCTGTCGTCTATAGCCGCCAACTTTGCATCCACCATCTTCCCTATAGAAAGGGTGAGGTGGCGCAGAAGTTCCTCCTGGGTGAGCTGCTGTCCTGTCGGAAGAGAGGTTTGCGGCTGCGGCCTTGTCTGGGGTTTTGGAGGAGGTGGTGGTGGCGTTGGCAGAAGGTCGTGACGGGCACGGGCGATCTCGGCCCTAAGACCCGCCATTTCTGCCCGCATCTCCTTGACCTCATTTTCGAGGCGCCGATTCGCTGCCTCAAGACGTCTTATTTCCTCTGACTCGGTCCGGCCTCGCAAAACCTCGAAAGCATCGCTGAGGATGCCGACCGAGTCGTTTAGAGATTTGACGAACGTCCCTTTCAAGCCCCGGGGGACTTTCGCCACATGGCGTATAACCCCCAGGGCGTTACGGACGTCCGTCTCAATTGCAAGAGCCGTCTTGGCCCCTTCTTCATCTGTTATTGACCCTGAGTGGGCCAGAAGCTCAGGTGCCTGCCGAGCAATACGCGCCTCCTCGGCGGCTCTAATCAGCTCGGTGGCGCGAACTTCATGGTCTTCCAACTCAGGGTTGCGGCCTCTTGCCGCCTGGAGGACAGCCTCCTTTGCCCTGGCCAGGCTCACGGACGCGTCGCTAGTTCCCTCCGCAGGTGGGGACACTTTGCGGGGGGCCTTGGATACGTGGCTCTCTTCTCCGCTTGATGCGGGAAGGTTTTTGGGTCCGCGATAAGGCGCCGGCCTCGGCCTCTTCTTCCGAAGACGTGAGCTCCACGGCTCCGCGAATCTCTCGCGATCGGAGCCGGAGCGTGAACGTGATCGGGAGCGAGAGCAAGTGGAGAATACTGAGACGTTAGAGTCCGATTCCTCAGTTACTCCACCCACATTCCCGCTCGCAGCGCAGCTCATGGCCGATGTTCTGCCACTTGTCCTGCTGCTACTGCGGGTAAACACTACTTCTCCGCCCATCTCGGGCACTCTAGTTTTGGACAGACTCCAAGTCGAGCGTAAAATCGCCCCCCCCCCCCCAGAATACGATGGGGGGCTTCTGCAAGGGCCATAGGTTCCGGCCACAGGGTGGGATTCGCCCTCCTCTCTCGAAGAGGATCGACCCACCTGGGGTAGTGCTTCTTTATTTTGCGCTTCCATGTCAGTTTAGTTTGAACTCCGAGGAGTTATTTGTCTCCTCGAAAGGAGACCATCTGAGTGCTTATAGACTAATTACCTAACTAAAACTGCGAGCAGCGTGCGAAATGACTGTGAACAGGACATCCCACACGCCGTTCACAGGGCGCTAACATCCGGGATAACCCGCCCGGCATGCAGCCAATGGCACGCCGACCAAGCTTCGGGTGGGTGGAGGAGTTGATCCGCCCTAAGGGGGAGCGGAGTAAAACAACCACCCAGGCACCTTCTACAGATTTCTTCCGCGGTGCGGGTGCGGTCGGGTAAAACCGCCGCCACCGCACCCAACATCGCGCGACGGTGGCAGATGCTACAGGGGAGTAGACCACCCCAAGGCCTACTCCGTCGCCGGTCCGGGGATTGGCTCTTGCCCGGCCACCGAACCCGTCGCCGCCACATCACGCACGATCCTCTCCGCTCAGCGGAGAGGTGTGAGTGGCCCGTCGAAAGGGGGAAGGATAGGTGTTTGTGAAGGAGGGATACAAGGGAGCCGTTTAGGGATCGGAACGAAGGTGGGACACCACTGTCACGGAGGGAAAGGGGGAAACGTGACAGTGACCGCTCGGGGCCCCGGGGACGCTTCCCCGTGTGCCAACCGCGGTCGGAGGGGGAAGAGGACCGCGGCGGCACCCCCTGGGGGTTTGTTTGACTACCTAAATCAACATCCGACTCACGAGTTGGTGCTTCGAGTGTTTTCTATGAAGCGAATAGGCTACTTTGAAAATTTTCTGTAATCTTTTCATAATATACAAAAATTTTAAATAACTGATCCGTAAATAACCTGTATTTATATTTAGATAGATAGATAGATAGATAACACTTTATTGCACACCAAAATATACAATTACAAAAACAGTCCATGTTTACAATACTTTTAGGCAATACAACAGGCGGCCTTATCGCTCAAAGCGATCTCTTCCAGGCAACCTAAATAACAGAGATTGAATCAGGCGAAATAGGTGGTGGTGTAATTAATAATAGGCGAAATAGGTGTATTTATATTTAGATAATTTCACAAAGTAATTGTTTTAAATATTTTGATTAGTCGAACAGACAAACTCTAGAGACTAAAGAATAGGGGGTCTAAAGCAGGTGCGCTTTAGGACAATGGCTTAGTGAAAATGAAAAGTGGCTAGCTATACCTACTTGTAGGTGTTAGATAGCATAAAGTTCCAATTTCTTTTGATGGTTGTCACATCCGTAACACGTGTAACGTTGCACTTGCATCATTTAAAAAAAAACCAGACATAGCTAATGTCAATCAATGTCACTGTCAAGAGAGTGACAAATAAAAAAAACTGTGTTTCTTTTAAAATGATGCAAGTGCAACGTTACACACGGATAGGCGCAGGAGCCTACTTTAGGCCCCCCGATATCGAGTCTAATTAAGTTTACTATCCCTGATTTAGACAATTCTACTCCTGATTTCGAATTCATATTTGTCACGTGGTTGAGCTATGCTATAATAATTGACTTTATCACAGCTCTCAGGGCTGAGTCAGTTCGATCGGTATGATACCACACTCTCACAGAATATCGGTATGAAGCCGTTAGTTAAAAGGTAATTGTGTTTCGTGCCTTGCGTGAGAGATCTGAGAGTAAACTTTCTCTTCCGCCATCTAACATTCCATTTTCTACCCCACTATTCTAATTCCATCCCAGCAATAAACCATTCCTTCTGTCCTATTCCTCCTGCCCTGCATCTCATGACCCTTTTTCTTTAAGAGGAGAAATCCACTTCAGGACATCTCACCATGTGGGGACGACAGCGAGGGCGAGTGTAGACTCGCCGGACTATTACCGGGATACCAACAATAAGTCCTCGTATTCCTTCAGTCGCCTATAGCCAGGACCACGGGAAGTGGCTATCGCCTGTCCACATAAGCCCTGGCAGCTGCCGGCCGAGATGGCTTTGTCTATTGTCACCGCAGGGCGCAAAGCACCCCGCGGCGACAGTATGGGAAGCGTGGAACAATTCCGCTTCCACATCCAGTGGCATTAAGTGCGGACCCTGTGTCTCATCCCGCTATCCCATCCTCTGTATTCCATTCTAAAGGCTGACAACGCGTTGGCTTTGCCATTAGCGCCAACTTCAATAAATGATGGTAACCACTTTCCTTCAGATGAAATCTAAGAAAATTACACTCATAATCGATTTTGTGATACACTAGAAATAAATATCATCATACCAACATAAGCAGTCGAAAACAAAACATTTGGAACGTAACGACATAAATTATGTTTGTCCTCAATTTACTGAGAAACCTACATTTATTATGTCTAGTAAACAGTAACATATTTATGGTTCGAGATATATTCTAACCGCTGCTATTTAAAAGAATTATGGTCTGTAAGAGTGACATTCTTTAAATGTGCAACTTAGTGTGGTAATTGTGTCCGTGCTAGATCCATCGGCTGACAGAAAGCAAGTTTCAAACGGCGTATATAAAAATATTACTTAAAATTAGACTTTTTCTAGTAAGCAAAGAGCCGAGCGATGTAACCGAATAACAGAAGAGAACACCGCAAGAACAGGGAACGCAAGTAAGCATTCCATCAACATAAAAAAATTACGTTTATGTTTTTCTACTGCTGCAAAAAACACAACAACGACATCCAGTAAAGAAACTAGCCTGAAAAGCTAAATCTTACATGACTACGTAGAACCAGTTGAACCTTTTTGATATTTTATTATTAAAAACATTTAGCCAAATCAATTAAATATTGAAAAGAAAGTTGGATAAAAAGTCATTCAATTGAACTCCAAACTTTGTTTTGAGTGGTCGACACTTGAAAACTTAAATATTCCTAAATAATTAGCACCGGTAACACGCAAACCTTGCAAAATTTATCAGAACGTAAACAAATCAAACTTATTATCAATTAATAAATAATAAACCTATTCGTAGAATTTGTTAGAGACGCCAAAGCGAGAAATTCGCGATCAAAAGCCATTTTGTGTATTCACAAATTTACAGGTTAATAGAAAAATAAATACTGAGCCGGTTTTATGTTAGGAAAGCCTATTAATGTTGCTCTTGTGATAAAGTTCTTTGCAAACGCCGTTTGAGTTTTCGTTTTCATCTTTTACTGTTTATATTTAATATTCACTCGTGATAAATGAGACATTTGAGTAGAAAGAAATGTCTCTAGTATCAATTCTAATTTCGTAGTTTGTTTTTGAAATATTATATTACGTTATTACAAAACACGATATAGCCTGTTTAATAATTGCTTGGCAAACATGTAAATTGGATTTTTTAGACGAGCTTAAAAAGTAGTTTTGCTGTTAAGTTTTATTTTCAAGAAATGAGCCGACTTTATTTCGTTTAGGCGACGAGAGTGCTTTGCTTTTATCATTTACGGAGAAAGAAATATTATCATACATAGACTGGATATTTTTTGAGAAAAATGATTGTTTAAAAAAATGCAAAAACTTATCAGTGCAGGAGCGGTGAAAGCATACAATTTCCATCGGCTGTCTGTCGTAAGAGGCGTTTAAACAAACCACAGGCAGGTGGTAGAGTATTTGCCTGCCTGGATGTCTACCACCCTTGGTCTAGAATATGCCGCTATTGCAACCTGAGTTATTTGCGGTCAGGTTTCAGTCTCCGCTTAGAGAGCGACAGTACCTACATTGGTAGCGCCTTTGATGTGGCAAATATCCATAGGCAATGATAATCGCTTTCCATCAGGTGAGTCGTTTACCTGTCTGATGAATTCATGCAATAATAAAACGTGATATACGGCATAAAGGGTTGGACTTTTTTGTCCAAATGTCTTTAAAACGCAACACAAAAGATTACTTGCAGTGGACTTGTTTAATATTTCACAGATAGTAAAACGTCCCGGTTTAGTTGAGTGTTCGCAATTGTCGAATCACCAGACAGCGACCCTCGTCACATAACTCACCAAATACGAAACCATTCTTATTTGAACAGAATGTAATAGAAAATCGAGATGTCCAATATGAGATTCGTATATTTATAACATATTGAACTGTGATGAGTTCGTGTCAATTTTAAGATGAAAATCACACCTTATTAACTAAAGGTGTGTTACAAATGGAGATATGAAATAACATTCATAATAATATAATAATCTCACGTATTATATGGATATTATGTATTTTTAATTTAATCAATCCTTATATATGCATTTATGTATTTTCATGAACATGCGGGTGACCTACAAATAAACCGAGGCAAATCGTAAGGGTTTCTGTCCAATGCATCATAGCATTCACGACACAGAATTTTATTTTCTAGTATGGATACCGCAGTTAACTGAACCATTTACATTATAAAATGTTAATAAGCCCGCAGGGGGCGTTCTGTGGGTTTAGGTCTTAGGTGAGTTGAACACCTCGTACCTGACTCCTGCCTACCCCAGCCGACAGGGAGTGCAAAACGCTAAAGTTAACTTGTACGCTATTTTTAGAGCCCCTACAGGGATCACCGAATCACCGTTTGCCCATTTTATCTATGTTTTTCGAACACTGTAACGAGCAGACCCCATAGTCTCAGATCCCTAGACCCAATAAAGCAATGTATCCCAATAGCCCGTTACCTTTTGTTTTCATTTCCTACAATAGTCCTACACTAACTGGGGCTTGTCCTTATTTATGCATTTTTATATGGTGTAGACAAAGACAATCGCCGGTCAGTGTCACGCATAAATTACATCAAATTTGTAGAGGAGCATCTACGAATTGACCTTCTTATGGCCCCACGCAAGCCCTTAAAAAGTCATTTTTATGGTCTCTGGTCTTCTAGCACCTAATAATAATGTAAAACCAACATAACCGTCACCGTCAGTCTCTCTCTTTGGTCGTCTGTCTGTCGGTCTGTCTTCCGTCGAAAAAAACAATCGAGAGGATACTTGCATATCAATCTATGAGACCCATAAACTCTTATCTTCGACTCTTCACAAATCGATGTACCGTCCCTACAGAATAAAATATTAACATAAATATTCATAAGTAGCTACGGAAGTTTAGATTAATTAATGTAAAATGTGTCATGTGTTTAAACAGAACAATTAGCAACATTGTCAACTGAAGCCCTTTTGTGAACGTCGGAGACCTTGACAGCTCTCGTACGAAGCGTGGAACGTCACAACGAGTTAAGCGCGCCAACCAAAGTATGAGTTGTTTAAATATCTTCCTGTCGCCTCTGGTTACGAAACATCGCTGCTCTAAAAGCACAGTATTGTCTGCTTACAACTTTTAAATGACGTTCCAGCTTACGTGAATTTTTATTCAAGTTTATGACTAGCTAATGGAATGTTGAAATGAGTTTTAACTTCCGTCCTATTTTTTCGTACGCTTATTAAAAAAGTTGCGTTCTACGGATTCATTAAGTAGTCGCTAATGGACTCCGTCTAGCGCTTCTACTAAGCTTCTGCTTTTAATATGAACGGTACACTGTAGTCTATTGGGAAATCATGTAGCTTATAACTTAGAATAAGGCTAGTGTTATTATTGCACTTCATATTCATGTCTTACTTGGACTTATATCTTTGGAAGTGTTTTGAAGCATATTCAAGAAAAATATGCAAAGAGATTCGCAGACAAAATTAATAAACAGGACCATTTATGATAGCTTATTTTAAAATTACATATAGACTCTCTAATTTTATTCATTAGTATGAAATGATATAAAATTTATAAATATTATCTATTATTTAGAACAATTAAATCTTAAGTGATTTCTTAAATCCTATTTTTTTACACTTTCATCTAACAAATTACATGTTGAAAAATTAAATTATTTTTTCAGACCTTTTATAATGTCGGAATGGAGGTAGGTATTCTGGACAGAACACATGCATAACAAATAGACTGTAACCGGATATCGGTGGAGAAGAATATATTATCAACAAGCGAATGCATGTCGGAAATCGTGTAACTGGAAGTCAAAAGTGTGCATGACGGAAGTCCCATCGGCGGAAGCCGGACTCTATGAAGGAAGTCACCCGAAAATATCGCTGGATACTGTCATTTGGTACGCCAAGAAGGCCTTCAATACGCAATATTCAGGAAGCATGCAGTTTGGGTCTAAAGCATTCTAGAGCAAGTATTCCAAAGCATCTGAAGCAACCAGTCAGTCTGAGTATTTTTGAAGGCCAATTATTTCTCGACACCAGACAGCGGTATAGACAGACTTCTTAAAACTGACTTTTTATTACTTATTTTACTGAATGCTAAGTTAGTGTGCTGTATGTGACATAATAGGTAGTAGACTTTAATAATATTTCAGATTTTTGTTGTTGTATCGGCATTCACGCCAAAACAATACCAAATTCATATTCACGTGTTATGGATGTTGTTGACATTCAATTTCAGGGCAATTTATCCGATCAAATAATCTTGACGTTTATCCCAGATGTCGTGTCATTTAAGTTATATAAGATCCGTTTCAAATCTTCAATTACGCGTAAAGCAATCTGATAAGTTTCGGTGACAAAGGCAGAATCAGATCAACGGTATGTCTCAGTTGAATCTGATTTATTTAGGGGCTGTAAACCAAGCCCGGTTAAATTTTCAAGTTTAACTTAAGATTTCAATTCAAACAATTGGTCCAATTGACCTCAAAATATTCAGAGCAAATAATATTTTTTATTTATTTATACACTTTTATATATAATGTTTATCAATGTATGTATGAATGTGTATATTTACGGTCTTGTAAGATAGAGAGTTAGAGTAAGTTTCAACGCTTCTTTAAGGATAAGAAACAAGCGTTTAAACGTATTCTTACTCTCTATTAAAAAGACCACTAATGTTTAAATTAGTTTAAATACTATACAAGTTATATAACTATTGCCTCTATTACCTACATGGCCAGGTTAGCTAAAAATTTAATTAAGTTGCTAGAAGAGATTGCTTTATATGATAAAGCCGCCTATTGTAGTATTGCCTAGAAAGTATTGTATATTTTGATGTGCAATAAATTGATATCTACTTATAGTAAGTTTGAATGCTTCTTTAAGTACCACACAGACACGTTCAAAGTTACTTTAACTCTTTAGGAATAAGATCGTTATTATATATCAACTATTCAAGTGTCTATTATATAATATCAGCCCATAAATGTCCCACTGCTGGACTCGGGCCTCCAATTATATGGGGGAACCGGACAGTATACCTGCCACACTTGTCCAAGGTGATTGGCAGGTTTGACACATCGGTTATCTCGATGTGCAGGTTTCATCTCCTAATTCTCGATCAACGCTGTTAGCACGTGGTAATGTAACAATATTTAAGTTAAGTAGAGCACTGCCTAAGTGGTGCATGCGTTCCAGCCAGGATTGAACCCGCACCGTTCGAGTTTAGGAAGTGTGTGCTAACCATTACACTACCACGACTGTGTTTAAGCTGTTGCTCCTTCATACATAAAATTTAGCAAAGGACACATCTTCATAAGGCACGTGTTTATGTGATACTTATATAACAAATTAGCTCCTGGAATAACTCTATTCTTTCCACTTTTGGTGTATTATCATTTATCAAGATTAATTTATACAGTTATTGTTGTTAAGAATAATTCCATTTTGTAACCATCGTTTTACAACAATAGATAAGGTAAGAAACGAGTAGGTACTTATATAATGATGATTTTTATATGTAACATTCAAGAGTTAGACATCCAAACATAATTCATTATCTGGCGACTTATAGAATAGAGGTGCATCAGACCCGTAGTTTTAAAATTGTGATATGCAACATAGAGACATGGAAAAACGGACAAAGTAATAAGGGTTGTTTTTGACAGAATTGCTATGGTGCCTTACACCGTTAATGTATAGACGGAGCTTATTTAAACAAAACGACAAATGAAGTGACGGACTTTATTACAATGTAGCGAGTCTACATACTCGTAACGCACTGCAGCTCGATCGACATCCTAGTCCAAAATTGGCATCCTTTAGCCGGTCTTACTTGCACTCACTGGATGGTAACTCCAAAAACGAGAAATAGCTATATAGCTAGACACACACGTGTGTGTGTGAGTATTTCGTAAAGATTAATATTTGTCTGTCAATTTATTTACAATTTTCCACGCCATAGTTCAAAAGAAATTAAGCAGCATGATTTTCACAATTTTGAAAACGAATATTGCATTTTTTAATGCTTTAAAAAGCCCTGATTTAGGAGTGCACCATAAGTATAGCCTACGCGCTTATTTACACTGCATTTTATAATTACATACATGTAGGTTCATAACACCATTGTTGTGCAGAGATTTATAAAAAGATATACGAGAGCGAATCAAAAAGAATCAATATTAAAACATGCAAAAATTTAACTAAAAAACTTGTGTGCCTCGGGACGCCTGACAGAAGTGATAACTTGCGTGATAGAAAGAGAAGCCAGATAGATTGGCATCGTAACGCGTTACGTAACGAAGCGGTTTACCCTCCCATAAGAAGTTATCACTTCAAAAAATATTAATTTTTCTACATAATCTCCCTCTACTGCAATGAATGCATTTAGAATAACGTGTTTCTAGCTTAAGGAGTAAGGATTCCTTGCGAAAAAAATAGTTTTTCTTGAGTCTCGAAAATCTCCTCCACTGCAGCCATAACCGCGTCATTATCGAGAAATTTAGTTCCACGAATTTCCTCTTTTTATTTAGTTAAATAATTAGAAATATGGTGATTGGTGATGATTCTTAGCAATGGCGTAATAGGTAATTGATTCTATAATTATTAATTATTTTGGTCTTTTTGTATGTTACATTTGTAGATTAATCCCGAAATTAAATAAGTGTTTTTGTTATAATTAGTAAGTAAGTTGTGACGCTAAAATTAAACATTATTTCTATCGATATGACGCACGTATATAACATAATTAATTGTATTGTTTATTGATTTTTCGCCTAAATGATGGCTTGTCGATGATTATAGTGTGGTTATTATACCTTAGCAAACCATTTTCTCGTGCCGCGTTTATGCATATTTACCGAATCAATTAAAATGGGTCAAACGTCTCGTTCGTATATTATATTCCTTATATCAATGTAGTCTAATTGAAACCTACCAAAAGAAAAATTATTTACATTTTGATGTACCTCTTTTGAATTCAGCCACCCAGTATTAAGGTACAGTATCATCCTTAATGTCTGCTGAATGTCCGTAAAAATATTTCATAGCCATTTTTTTGAAGATAAGATATTTTAACACCACACATAACTCACTTTTATCCATAATTTTGCGTTTTTAGCAACACGTTGCATAATAAAAAAATCTCATTTTTTTGCTTATAACTTCTTTAATTTTTAATTTAGGGCAAAATGTTATATAAACGTATTTGTAGGCAAAATAATTTGCTACAAATTATGACTTTACAATTTTTTGTAAGACGCATAGTTTTTGAGATATCGCGAAAAAAGAGTTTTCACCACTTTTTCCAAGATGGCGGACGGGGGACAAGGGTGGCGACCCCACAAATTTGAGGTTAAGCTTCTATTGACCCCCATACATGTCCCAAAAATAAAATTGCGTCCTCTAACAAATGCAATATTCGGCCCTTAAATTGTAAGATTTCATTGGAGTATTTAAATTTCGTAAAAAAGAAAGGACTGCGCGAGTATACGTATAAATACAACATTCTCTCGCCTCTTTCCAACTTGCTGCTGTGGAAGAGGGCATTATATAAACGAGGAGTTGTTTTGAAATTTTGCCAACAACAAAAAATTAAGGCATTTAGGTAATAGCAAATACCTAGTTTTGATGCATAGGGTTGCAATGAAATTTTGACTTTTTTAAAGAATATAAAGAATAATAAGTACACGGTAACGAATTCTGTTAATAATTCATTATTAAATAACTATACCGTGTCCACAAACAATAACAAGAAAGCATTTCATTGGTCATTTTATTACATTTTAATGAATAATCGAGTCATTCATCAAAAATCTCTGGAAAAATATATACATCCTAGTGATTTATTCATTAATTAGTCTATATTTGTAAAATATAATATGTTAGGAAAAATTGAATAACCCTTGAAACACTTTTATTTAAATATATATATTCACACTAGAGTTTACCCCGCGGCTGCGCCGCGGGTTAACCTCTAGTGCGTGTCTCTTGTTTAAAGAGCAAGTGCTACAGGTTATATTATATTACAATGTTTTTATGTATTTGCCCACGGAAGATTCACTTCATTTTATATCGCTAATTATATATACTATCCCCCGTCTATCTGTCAACAAAATAAATTACAAAACTTGACCAAAAAGGCCAAAATGGTCTAAATGACCAAAAGACCACAGTGACCGACATGGCTAAAATGACGGAATAGGTAAAAACGACCAAAAAGGCCAAAATAATCAAAATGGTCAAAATGACCAAAGAGGCCAAAATGACCAAATAGCCCAAAATGACCAAAAAGGTCAAAATGATCTATAAGGCCAAAATTACCAAATAGGCCAAAATGACCAAATAGGCCAAAATGACCAAAGAGGCCAAAATGTCAAAAGAGGCCAAAATGACCAAATAGGCCAAAATGACCAAAGAGGCCAAAATGACCAAATAGGCCAAAATGACCAAAGAGGCCAAAATGACCAAATAGGCCAAAATGACCAAAAAGGCCAAAATGACAAAAGAGGCGAAAATGACAAAAGAGGCCAAAATGACCATATAGGTCAAAATGACCAAAGAGGCCAAAATGACCAAATAGGCCAAAATGACAAAAGAGGCGAAAATGACAAAAGAGGCCAAAATGACCAAATAGGCCAAAATGACCAAAGAGGCCAAAATGACCAAAGAGGCCAAAATGACCAAATAGGCCAAAATGACCAAAGAGGCCAAAATGACCAAAAAGGCCAAAATGACCAAAAAAGGCCAAAATGACCAAATAGGCCAAAATGACCAAAAAGGAAAAATTACCAAATAGGCCAAAATGACCAAAAAGGCCAAAATTACCAAAAAGGCCAAAACGACCAAAAAGGCCAAAATAATCAAAATGGTCAAAATGACCAAAGAGGCCAAAATGACCAAAAAGGCCAAAATGACCAAATAGGCCAAAATGACCAAAAAGGCCAAAATAACCAAATAGGCCAAAATGACCAAAAAGGTCAAAATGATCTATAAGGCCAAAATTACCAAATAGGCCAAAATGACCAAATAGGCCAAAATGATCAAAGAGGCCAAAATGTCAAAAGAGGCCAAAATGACCAAATAGGCCAAAATGACCAAAGAGGCCAAAATGACCAAATTGGCCAAAATGACCAAAGAGGCCAAAATGACCAAATAGGCCAAAATGACCAAATAGGCCAAAATGACCAAAAAGGCCAAAATGACAAAAGAGGCGAAAATGACAAAAGAGGCCAAAATGACCATATAGGTCAAAATGACCAAAAAGGCCAAAATGACCAAAAAGGCCAAAATGACCAAATAGGCCAAAATGACCAAAAAGGCCAAAATGACCAAATAGGCCAAAATGACAAAAGAGGCGAAAATGACAAAAGAGGCCAAAATGACCAAATAGGCCAAAATGACCAAAGAGGCCAAAATGACCAAAGAGGCCAAAATGACCAAATAGGCTAAAATTACCAAAAAGGCCAAAATGACCAAATAGGCCAAAATGACCAAAAAGGAAAAATTACCAAATAGGCCAAAATGACCAAAAAGGCCAAAATTACCAAAAAGGCCAAAATGACCAAATAGGCCAAAATTACCAAAAAGGCCAAAATGAAAATTATCCCTTGTCCATCCTCAGTATTTAATTTACATACGTGCCGAATTTCAGCCAAATCGGTCCAGTAGTTTTTCCGTAAAAGCATAACAAACAAACAGACAAATATCATTTTATCCCGGAAACTATCCATTTTTCGGGATAAAAAGTATCCTATGTTCATCCTCGGTATCGAAAATATATACATACTGAGTTTCAGCCAAATCGGTCCAGTAGTTTTTACGTGAAAACGGAACAGACAGACAGACAGACAGACAGACAGACAGACAGACAGACAGACAGAGTTACTTTCGCATTTATAATATTAATAGGGATTATATACACGATAAATGTGAGTATTATTTAAACTTTGCATAAATTCTACGGTTTTTAAATACTTCATATGTTTGTACTGTCACTGTGACAGTAGCGTCCTCTCCTCATCAAATATGAAAACTTTAAATTAAATCAAACTCATCACTTTATTACATTACACAATTTACGTGATGATAATAATTATAATAATAGGGTCGGATGCAGAAGGTACCCTGCTGCTCACGGCCCATTTTGTGAGGAGATTCCTATCTCTGGAGCCTTAATCACCGATAGCTTGGACCGTCGGCCCCACTACCGGTGGACATCGATTTTTTTTCTTATAAATTAATGTATACATTTTTTATAAAATTTATATGAAAAATGTAAATTTGAAAGTATAATAAACACGAAATAATAATAATAGTAATAACCTGACTAATAATGTTTGCACGTTAGGAGTCAGGTCTCTGGCTACAGATACTGTCCTCGATGAATCTTGACACACTTTTGGATGTCACGATATTCAGAATCTGCGCCAGCATTCGCCGGGGGGCAAACTGTGTGGTTCCACACCTGTGAAAATTCCGGAATGGGGTAGGCCTCGTGGGAAAACACGGATTATCTTGAAGCAGAAGCAACTGAATTGCGGCATGCAACGACAATCATCAGCAGGAGTAACTTTCTAAAATAGCATCTCGTTCTCCATCGGTTGTATAGTCTAGTCTAGTTGTTTCTTTTTAAATAGCTTGAATGTACAGATACGGCATGTTTAGAATTATACAATATTATAGATATATTTAACTAACTATACTGGACTTTTTTTTCAAACCTTTATTGCACAAATTTTTAGCGGATACGGATTACAAGTCTTTCTGTAAGTATGACAAAGATTTTACTATCTTCGGAAAATTCCAAAAATATCTGACATCTAGCAACCCTATACACACAGTCGCGGTATTACCTGCACGTTACCCGCTTACGGGTTGAGCGCTTCAAAATATCCTTTTTGCACAGCACCCACATCACAAGGGAGGTTATCAACTATGATGTTAAACTTACTGTGTAACTAATATCGTTTTTGAACCAGTCTGGAGTCAATGTTTGAGTAATTGCTACCCAGTGGCGCGTCGTGTATGTCTTTATGTAAGAACTGAAGTAAATATCAAGTGAATTTTGAAAAAAAACCCATATTTTTGGAAATTTAGAACAAAAATTGAAATAAATGTATGTATATTATTTCAAAACAAGAGGCAAGATTTTAACAAGTGGTTGCTTTTTTTTAGTAAGGCTTACAGTCAAGTAACAACATAAGTTAACAACATAAATAAAATTATTGCTAATTACAAGCCTTAGCATATAGACCTGCTCAGGTTAATGTGTGTGTGTGCGTGTGTGTGTGAGAGAGAGAGAGAGAGATTGAAAAAAAAATGAAATAAAAGGCGAAATTAAAAGATTGAAAAGAGAATTTGGATTAAAAGTTGAATACATATTAAACAGTTTGGAAAAAGCTACTTTTCTTTGAAAAATTCTTTGTTCATTATATTTCTAAAGGTGTTGGGTTTAGTTAAAAATATATCAATGTTAAATTTTAGTACTAGATTGTTAAATTGTGTGGCGCTGCGGAGAAAGAAAGAATTTTGCCTATAATTGGTGGATGCAAAAGGTACATATAGCAACTGTCTTTGCCTAATGCCCAATTGTTGAGTGCGTAGTCCAACATTGCTAAGAAGTTCTGGACAGTCGATAAACCCATTTGAATTCTGCCTGTACTCTAAAGGTAGGAAATGGTAGTGTTGACAACATTCAAGATGACTATTTAGGTTTTGGCTAGATTTATAGATAGATAGATAGATAACACTTTATTGCTCACCAAAAAAAAAACAAGTACAAAAACAAAATGCATAATTACAATACTACTTGGCAAAACAACAGGCGGCCTTATCACTAAAAGCTAAAAGATTTATAGTCTAAATATGGAAGAAATTTTTTCTGCACTGCCTCAATACGCTTTACATATAGTTGATACATTGGGTTCCACGCTGGAAATGCATACATAACAATTCTGTGCGACATAGCACAAGCATAAATAACCATCTGTTTCATTGAAAGTGAGTCTCACATAGGCTTCGAATTTACCTAATGCATTTCAATAAATACAATTCTTTCTTCTAAAAAAAATCTAAAATATTCGTGTATGTCCATTTCGATATCTTGGGTAGTTCAGAAGATATATGAATATAGGTAATATTTGTGATGTATGAAGACACAGACAGGTAGGAATAATAAATATGTAAATATATTATTAGACTAGCTGATACAGACTTCGTCCGCGTGGTGCGGTTTTTTAACTATCCCACGGGAACTCTTTGATTTTTCGAGATCAAAATATCCTATATGTTAACCAGGGATATAAGCTATCACCATACAAAATTTCATTTGAATCGGTCCAGTCGTTTCGGAGATTAGCTAGTACAAACAGAGACACAAAATACTTGGATAAAATCTAAATTAGATCTATTTAACTTCTTACATCCCTATGACTCAGTTTTTAGCATAATTTTTTTTCATTGTACAGAAATTCGACCTCTAGTTTTATTATATGTATAAATGATGAAAATGTTATACTCATTTTTCAGTATTCAGAGAGATTTAGATTTTATGAAATCGAGTTTATAGACTCTTGCAGAAATAAGAAACCGTCCCTTTAACGAATGGTGTTGCTATTATTTGTATGGTATCATTGTGTTCTGCCAATTTTAATTATATACTTCAAAAAACAAAAATCACAGAAACCCTCTATCTTAACCCAAGAATAACAACTCAGGTCTCTTAACAGGTCTGATCCCCGTATATTTAGGGTAATTTTGTATACATTCCCACATTACGGGACATTATCGCTGTGTCATGTGTTCACACACTGAGGATCCATCTATGGATTTTTCGCCACTGTACCATCCAATACCATATATAATACCAAGCAATCTGCCGCGTATGACTACAGACCAGCGCCTTAGTAGCCTACATCCGTCAACATATTATAATTCAATAAAATTCAAAGCATAAATTAAAAATTCAATGCACGTTAGGCACAATTTGATATACGTGTCAAATAATATCTGCCTTAATTGTATATTTAAAGAGCTAAAATTCATTGGAACTCTTTAAGATTCCTTTAAATTGAAAGTTATCTCGGTATTATAAATACTCCTAAAATTGGTTCTAGGTAAACTAATAAAATTGTAACAGTTATCTGTGCTTTTATAATCAATGCCAATATTTAAAACGTTTTTAAAATTTTATTCAATAATCTGTCTTAATATTGTCTTGAATCGACTTTAGGAACTGAATTGATTTTAATGAAATGTATAAGAATTAAACAAAAAATTGTTGTTTAAAACCCTACATTACATTTTTGTGTATTCATTTTGATATCTTTTGGAATTCAGAAAATATGAATCTAAAGTCTTAAGACCATGCTTTTATTAAATAGTTATAATTACTATCTTTGTATTACTCAAAAACCGAAATAACCAAATAAATGAAGCTTCTCCACAAAACGACATCTAACGGATTACGTCTAAAATTTTTGGTTCGTGCAATTGTGTATAGGATGCGAACCAAAATAGCAAGTGTTCGCGTTGTTTCACCTGAACAAATTTAAGTCATTGTTGATAGAACGATTGTCAAAAGATTGCGTTTATCATAGGCATAGCCTCAGAATACAGAAAAAAGCATGCTTGAATCTTCAGATTAAAAAACTTGAGCCCGAACCAACCCTCTTCGCAAAATGACTGCATGCAATTTTGTCCGACAGCCAAACTGATATTATAACAACTGGATTTTTTTATGCATAGTTTGCAAGAATAATGTATGGAATGACAATTACGTAGTAAAATACTATAGCGAGAAATAATAGAAGGTGATATCAGGAGCCTTAAGAGCATACGAGCGTGCATGACATGAATGTCAAAGAAACAAGTGAGGTGTGTAAGAATAAGCCTGAATGGCGCTCTGTTGTTCGTGCCTACCCCGCAAGGGACCTGGCGTGAAGTTATGTATTGTATGACAAATAATAATATTATACACCAGGATATGCCCGCAACTTCATCCATGCTAGACTTGTAATTCCCGCGGGATTCCGCAAATAAAAATATCACAATTTTATCACATAAAATTTGCTATCGATCAGTACAAATATCACTTCGGAATACGAATCTTTTTTAATCTGGCTTTTTTAAGTCATTCCCAGAAAAAAATCATGGCATTCTCGGGATAGAGAGTAGCGCAAATTCTAAGCCACAGAATTTACTGTTGTAATCAACAGTAAATTCTATGACTGCTTTTGCTCATGCAAAAACTGCATCTAAATCGGCCCAGTAGTTTTTTACATGAATCCGTTCTGGATTGAAAGAGACAAACAGACAAGAAATCTAAAAATGCATCGTGTTCTCCATCGTTTATATAGTCTATTCCAGTTCTTTCTTTTAAATAGCTTCAATGTACTGACACGGCATGTTTAGAATTTTATAATATTGTAGATGACTTAAAGTTTTACTATAACGTATGTATCTTATACTAGGTATTTTTATTTATACAGTTTATTATAACCTAGTTCGGAATATCTATATACTATCATCTGTAACATCTTAACGTTGGGTGAGCATAAGCAATTATATGTTACCAGCGTTAGTGTTGATCCGTTCTGTTTTATCACTATTTTTAGTATTTTGAGAGCGAATTTCAAAAAGTCCTACGGAGTTTCTCTGCGTAATTCTTCGATATTCTTCCAATCGGTGTCAAATTGCAAGGCGTATCCGACGTTGTACGGGTTGGCCTTGGCCAAGAGGGAACAGTCGAAGATTGCATGTAAGGGGCTCTCCGATACTGCAGATTCACAGACACGAGGAGTCCTTGACCAACCTCCAACTCGAACCGGTTCAAGTACTCTGAGATCCCTCCGTGGCGTGTGAATAGAATATCTGGGTCATCAAGTTCCATGTGATGATGCTTCTGACTGTTTTAAAGTCACATACTGCGTCCAGGAAGAAAAAGTTAGTCACTGATGCGGTTGGCTCGTCACTGTATCGCCGGTTCCATTTGTTAAGCGTCTCCATGCGTACCTATGATTCGCTTGACAAACGAAACCGGACACCTTCACAATGAGGTTTTTCCTTCAGAGATCGAGGAGCAGCTTTTTAATCTGGTTATGGTAATATTGATTTGTTCTAAAAACATTTGACACTAAATCAGATATGACTAGATGGCGCCAATCATTCTCTTGTTTTTAACCGACTTGAAAAAGGAGGAGGTTTTCAATTCGTCTGAATATATTTTTTATATGTTCGTTACTCGATTTCTCTGATAAACGTGAACCGATTTTCAATTTTTTTCATTTAATCGTAAAGGTATACTCCCGAATTGGACCCATCGTTACCATGTCAGGTTCTTTTAAGTAGAATTCAGGGATATCGAGAGCAAGCCTTGCTAATGAGCATCTACATCGAAAAGTGATATAGCAACCTTGAATATGCGTGCCAGTACTATAAAGTTTACAGACGCTTAATATATTATTTCTTAAGGCTGTTGTGCACCAACTTTTAAGTATTTTTTATATATCAATGGGAAAAACAGTGATTATTTTTACTTAACCGTCGGTTAAATTTCGGTGCACACCAGCTATTCAAGTATTTGCTCAATTAATAAGTAAAAAAAAATATATGTTAACAAAAACAAACCCGACTTTAAACTAAAAACCCATAAATAAATATTTAAATGACTTCTTTCTATAATATCTTAAAGTCAGTGCCAAGTAAAACATAAAAATAAATATGAAGAAGAACAAGAAGTGAGTTATATATTTATTTTTGCTTCTTAGTTTGAAATCCGTTTTGTTTTTATCGAAAAAAGTGGCATTTCATTTTTATTGTATTCAAAATATTTTAGTCCAATTCAGTCAAAAATACAAATACAAATGTAATAGTAGATCATATTGTGTGAAGGAAGATAATTTGATGTGTAACAGAGAATTTATGCCAGAACGCAGTAATAAAAAGAAATTGATATTTTATAATACAATTGTGGAAAAAGTGAAAAAAGCAAAAGCATAAGTGTCTTTCCAATTTATGACTTAAATATATGGTCCAAAAATATTTTAACTATTAATTTAAAATAATCAGCGTAAAAAACCAGAGAATTTTAAGCACCTATTTGTAGGATACAGGAACTTCAGAAGTACGATTACTGAACGTTCCAGGGTTCATAGTAAACATATTTACATAGTTACGCACGCACAACTTTTACAACTTTGGAAGTTAATACTTTCCCACTTGTAAATGAAAAATGATTTGTCAAAATCTGACGATACCTCGCCACACTACTTTGGAATATTTTTCACCCTTTACATGTATGGCGGACACTCCAAGTTTTTGTTGTCTCCCAATTTAATACAGCACTGTACAGAGCCATATAGATTAATTACATTTTCTTGACAAATTTCATTAATTTCGCCAGCTTAAATATATCCAGCAGTGTTTGAGCAAAATAACTGTCACTGTTTGTGTGATGTTTGAAACCTGCACAGATGTGGTTAGTATACCGTCCATATCTCTAAAATACAAAGCCTGAGTCCAGTATCAAAATGTACCCATACAAGTCCTCCCTGCTAGAGACACTGGCCTCTCCATTTCAGAGGAATGGACGATATAAATATACGAAAGATTACAGACGTATTTTACTCGTCGATGAATTCGATGTGTATGTAGGTTTCCTCCAGGTTACAGTTATCAATTAGTCACTGTAATGGAAAAACTACATAAGTGGTGCATGCTTCCGGCAAGGATACGGACTGATGTGATTTGAATGCGACATGAACACCTCCACTAATTACTATGGTACCAGAAAGTTTATACGCTAATGTTACAACTGCTATTAAATAACATGTTTTATTGATTTAATATTTTCCGAATGTTACGAAATTCATAAACCTTTCAACAAAATAACAGTAAAAATATTCAAACGCAATTAACCCCACACGGAGAACCGCATCTATGTCCCGGATTGCTTACAATAAATCATTTAAATCAGCGACATTAATCAAACAATCACCGAAGGAAATTGGATCTGTGCTCATCATAAGCTTTTAGTGGTTCTTTGTGAGCTAAAGAGGCTCTGACATAACGTGTTATCAAATAAAAGAAAGGTGTGAATTTTCGCAGGCGGCAGTAGAGGCCACACCTACTTAAGATGGCGTTACCCCCTCCTTTTGCTGATCAGCCAGTAGCGTTATAGCATCTCGGCCCGGTAGTACCTACAGCCACCGCAGCCGATTTTATGGAACCACCTATTTTCGGAAGCAATTATCAGTTTCCGACGATCTCACCTGTGAGAAATTTAGTCACGGAGCATAGCTTTCACTACGTTAGGGTCTCCTGGCATGATTCAGTAGAGTTCAGGTTATTTTTTTTCTACAGACAGATGAAAAGATTGTCCTTAATAAGATGGACACAATGGAAGACATATCAAGCACGTGTGAAAACGAATCCGCAAATAATATAGAAAAGCCAAGTGTATTGTGTGTTATAGATAAAGAAGAATCATCATACGATTGTGAAACAGAAACTGAATATGATAGTGAAAACGAAACAATCGATATTTGTGAAAATAGTGAACATTCTTCAAGTTGGTTTAGTGACAATAATCACAAGAATGTATTAAATACTCTTGTAGGTTCTGACAGGTTACGCTTTTTAGAACAAAGTAGATTAATATTCCCTTCCAAATCTTATCAAACTGCCATAATTAATAATAGAGAAACTGTAAATTCAAAAGACACAAGTAGTAGAAGTAAAACGTTTCTAATAGATAATATTTTAGGAAATAGTAAAAGTGCGACTATTCAGAACGATAACACCCTATCTCGTGAAGATAATGACAATTTTGAAGAAACCACTGATGAACATAATGGTAAGAAATGTAAATTTCAAGTCTTGATTTCCACCTGCGAAATCAGTTACTTCAACCTGTGTTAATCCTCTTACATCTTAGTTCTATAAATTATTAATATAGAAGTTAATATTATTAATAATATCAATAGGCCTCTACGTGTTGGCCTCCCCATGGCCCCACACAAGCCCTCCAAAATTTTCGACTTTCGGCCCTTAGTTTTATAAATTATTAATATAGAAGTTAATATAATTAATAATATTATATAATAAGCAATAACAATACATCTTGTACAAACTGAAATCAATTTGTTTTTAATTTATATAATCATAATTATATTATATGATTCTAATCAGAACTTCATATTCATATATTATAAGTACCTAATAAGATATGCCTGCGACTTCGTCCACGCTGACTTGAAAATCTCGCGGGATTCCTGGGCCACAAAGTACCGCATCATTTAAATAAGAATGTAAGCTATCGTTTTAGTGAAAACTGTGTCGGAATAAGCTAATTTTTATGCACCTGAATAACTACAAACAGCTCCCGGGAAAATTCCCGCGGGATTCCCGATACATAAAAACATTACATATTTTATCACATAAATTTGTAATCGATCAGTGAAAAAATCACATTGAAATAGGTTTTTTTAATCTGGCCATTTTAATTAATTCTCAAAAAAATCCCGCGGGATTTCTAGGATAAAAGTAACGCAATTTTCAAGTCTAACAATTTGCTGAAGATCAGGGAAAACCACATTGAAATCGGAACATAAATTTCACGTGAATCCCGAACAAACAGACAAGAAATCTAAAACATAGTCAGTAAACATAGTTTACATAGTCTATTTCACTTGTTCTTTAAATAACATCAATGTACAGACAGCATATTTAGAATTTTATAATAATATAGACTTCGACATCAATTAATAACAAATACCATAAGAGTTTAAATGGGGATATAGTTTTTTTCTATTTTAATTCATGATTATAACGACTCACAGAAATAATCCTTTTTACAAAAGTAGATAACAATATAGCGTACAAGAATAGCTTTTTTTACATATCCAGACACTTCCCTTTGGATTTCATAGGAATCATTTTATAGCTGTAATTCAAAATACTGGATAGAAGTCAATCCTAACTGGCGTATTTCAGACTTTCACCTGCAAAACAAACAATCTGCGATAGACAAGTGTGGCGGGTGTATAGTCAGTGCTTCCGATTTAAGAATTCCCACAGCAGTGGAAATTTTATGGCCTGAAATTATCCCTAAAATACATACTTCTTTGTGTGATACCTAAGGATTCATACCATACAAATTTAACTTTAGAACCTGTAATATCAAACAATCGGAGGTTCCTCACGTTAATTGCCAATGTAAAAATTAAGGATTTGCATGTTCGTTTGATTATATATTTGCTTCTGTGCGTATGTCTGTATGTGAAGAACAAAAAAGAAAGAAAGTAGAATAAAAGTGTTAAGTACTAAAAGTTTATTTGATAATTATTTTAGCAGAATAATATGTTAATAAGATAATTTCATAATAACCTCGCAGTATCATCAACATCCGCCTGTTCGGAGCTGGGCTTGAGCGAGGCGGGTCTCCTTGCAGGGCATGCGTATGCGCACTGGCTGGCCACGCACCAAACCTCGTCACATTTATATGGTAAGCAAAATATTATTACACATTTTTTCCTTTTCCACATGGTACCACTGTACCATTTTTATATTATATACGGCCGTGAAGAAGTAACAAACCAACATTCACTAATTTATTTCGATGTTTGTTTGTTCCTACTTCACGGCAGTGATATTTAAATTTCGTGGGGAAATTATTAGATTCCACTGAATCTACGTCAGACGACAGCGAGCGACGGAAAAATGATGTGTCCAAAATTTTTAATGTAAAAAATTAATGTAAAATGTTCAAATCTTTTGATGGCAACTTCCTATATATTATTATTCATTCAACTATGTTACCATCGGTAGAAATTTGACACTACTTCAATATAGCTTATGTCAAATTTTCAACGATAGTAAGACAAATTAACGGTTATTCAGATATAGACCAGTTATAAATAATATAAAAATTGTATTATTTATGTCTGTATACTAAAAAATAATCATGTTTTTTTATAAAAATATAAACAAATTAATCAATAAATAAAGAAATAAAGTTATTGGAATCACTGCACATTCCCTTTAGTGTTCTTGTAAAAAAAGAAGTGGCCGTGTACGAATCGGACTCACGCATAGAGGATTCTTCTATAAATACAGCTCGCTTATAACTGGCGATAAAAAATAATCCTAAACTCTCATATTTAATTTTATTTAATCACCAATGACCAATATAATTATATACGTATTCATTATTTTGTTATTAAAAAGTAGTAACATAAATAAGATAATTAAAGAGATATATTTAAATTATAATTGCTATTACTCTAATTAGTCTAATATATATGATTAAATTTTTTACGCTTTAGAAGAATACTGTTGAAATGTAAAACAACATATATACAGTCGCGGAAGGAAAAGATTCGTCACCTTAGTCAGTCAGTTTTTACTTCCACGAGTACAATAAATAGTACTGGCAACATTTTATTAAATGTTTCGTTTACAAAATATAGAAACGTGAAAAAGAAAATTGCAATGTTGACAATGTCGTACACTGAGATTAACAATTGGTTTAATCATCAGAAACGAAGAGGATATATTCATTACGCTTATCATAAATATTAAAAAATAAAAAGGTTTTACATCTCTATTAGACAAGTTAGAAAATCAAACAACTTTGATGTAAGTAACTTTATTGTCAAACAGTTAAACATATTTTTCTGTAGAACAGTCTGTTCTGTGACTTAATTTGAAAAGGTAACATGTGCTCGTGGAACGTTAAATAAATCTATTTGAAAACTGGTGAATCTTTTCATACCACAACTATACATATATAAGAGATATAAAATTAATTTTAAGACATATTGATGATACACAAGCAGCGATGCAATAAATTACTTATTTAATTAGCAGGATATATGTTGGGAGAATTCAAACGAGAGATATATGAATGATGCGTGATGCAATCGCGTGATACTACTCATCCGGTGCGATTCTTCACACGCACTAAATGGTTTGAACACGTAATCATCCCTTTGGTCTTACACGAGAGGGGTAGTGAAAAATGATACCAAGTATAATAATAACATTAATTTGTAGTAAAGATAAATCCAAACAAGTCCATATTACAACAAACGTGAGAGACTTAGTTTGGATTTTTGTTTAGTCAAGACAGTCTTGGAAATGAAGTGATTACCATGAAATAAGGTATATTATTATGTCCTAAATATTATACACTAGTATTTTTTTTTAAACATAGTGTCTCTACTACGAAATGCTAAGTTTCTTATGGTTTTCGCAAATATGAATTGTTACTCATCAAAGTAAGGCTATAAAGAAAGCCATAGGTCAATTTAAAACGTTTTGGAATATTTCATTATTCAATCATCAATATTTGTTAAGTCACTCTTGCTAACGAACAATATAAGCTCGGCCTTAAATGTGTAAGTTTTGCTCACGTAAGTTTTTAAGAGCTAAGAGCATACTACGATTTAATAATAACTAACTTTATATAATAATTATTTACTAAAAATAAATTAAATAAATCAAAGCTCTCAAATTTATTTTATTTTTAATTATTGAAAAAAGCAAAAGTGTATATTACAATTATACAAACTAAAAAAAGTACTTAAAATTTAGGGCTAATTACGGATTTTTCTATTAAATTTGATAATAAGAAATGAGATTTGGGTAAAGGTATAATAAATTCAAAGTCACTCAACGGGCTATGGAGCTAGCTATGTTAGGTGTTTCTCTTATGGATAAAATCAGAAATGAGGACATCCGTAAGAGAACTAAGGTAACCGACATAGCTCGCAAAATTAGCTAGTTGAAGTGGCAGTGGGCCGGTCACGTCTGCCGCAGGACTGACGGCCGATGGAGCAAACGAGTCCTGGAGTGGAGACCACGTCTCGGTAAACGTAGCGTAGGACGCCCGCCAGCCCGGTGGACTGACGACCTGTGTAAGATCGCCGGCAGGGGCTGGATGCGGAAGACAGGAGACCGGGATATGTGGCGCGTACTTGGGGAAGCCTACGTCCAGCAGTGGACTGAATTTGGCTGAAGATGAGATGATAATAAATGTATATACTGTTTGTTATTTAATGCCGAACAATGGTTTTTGAGCCATGGAAACCCCATCTCATGTTCAAACTTCAGTGCACATTCTTGATATATGCATATTTTCTTCTGTTTTTGTGTACTGGTATATATGTATATCTACCTTCTCCCCCTCTCAATTATGACTTACTTCACGAAGATGCCGCCATTGTGTCGTTAGATTTCGTTCGCGGTGTTAACTAGATAGACATGTAAGAAATAATGAGTTTTGGCAAGTGCAGTGATTTGTTGAAACAGACTAAATCGCGGCCGCCCTGAAAATTGATCATTATTGTTTGAATGATTGATATAGCAGGTTTCAAGATATATACTTATGAAGCTAAGGTAGCTGACTTAAATATAAATAGAACAACAAATATAAAGAAAAACATTTTTTAGCTAGACGTGTTGCTGGGGAGTTTCTTGCCGCTTCTTCTCCTTAACAGCAATAACACGTTGCGAAGCGGTGTAACATACATAGACTAGGAAGTAAAATTAAATTTTAACTTGTATGTATGACCTTCAAAAAGTGTTCTCCAGTGGAACTTATTTTGAATAAAAACTTTTGAATTTGAATTTGATGTTCTTAGTCAAAGGAGTTTTCGGTGAGTCTATGTAGTTATTTTTTTATTATACATGATATATTCGTACATTAAAACAACAGTTCAATGCTAAACAATTAATATAAGTTAACTAACCAAATAACATACTAAGAAATAATACTAATTACTTTGTAAGATTGTGTGTAAGAAATAAAAGGGTTTTTTTATACAAGAAAAGACAAATGACTGAATAACAGTTTTTATAAGGATTTTTTTTTAACAGGTAGGTAAATATTTTTTAGAACAACCCGTAGTCAGTAGTATATGAAGAAATAGAACTAATCGTTAAATATTATGTACATACATACATTCGTTCGACAAACGACAATTAAAGTAGTTGACAATTATGAAAATCACAAATTCTTGTTATATCTTTAGCTTATTCTAGCGCGATGGTACCTACTTTTACCAAGCAGGGTGCCTTTTGTTGGTTTTGTCACATTTGTTAAGCACAGCGTGAGGAATTTTGGTAGCTATTAAATTAGTGAGGGAGTGTCACGTCCGGGAATTGCCCGGGGGTCCACTCGAAGTTCAAACTTTCTATGTCAACTCATCATCGTAACCCGTTCACTTATTAAACGCAAGTCACTCGTTTGTAACATTAAGTGTTAGGTAATTATTCGTTTTTTATTATATTTTTAAACATTTCTACCAATCCGGCAAATTTAGCCGGGCAGAACACATTTTTTACAACTTTAAAGCCAACTTCAAACATGAACAGACAGCATGTATTTCCTTTTCAGACCTGCGTAATGATCCCACACAGAGCCTGTTAACACTAAGTAAGCCACCCATAATAAGATACTTAACAGTCAATTATTCATCATCTTATAAAATGCCGAAGTCCCCTAGATTTTATATGAAAATAGCAAATTATGATAAAATATCATATATACATACTATATATCAATATTTAACTTGTTTTTATTTATGACGTCATAAAATAAACAATTTTAATACCGAATGTTGTTTAAATAGGTTAAAAAGTAAGATAATGTAGCGCCCACTTTTTTTATATGAAAACAGAGTTTTTTGTATCAATTTTTGTCAGCTACCCAATTTTAGTATAATCGCAATTTTACGGCAACATTATGCAGCAGCTTACAGAATACATTTTCTTGCCAAACTTTTATTTATACGCAGTAATTCTTGAGAAAAATGTGAGTAACAAACAATTGGACGGATATGCCAAATTTATAACGGTCCATTCTTACCAAAACGGCTACTGTAACCCAAATATTATAATTACTATAAAACTACTATGAAGATGTGTAAATAATATGAACTTGATACAGAACATATAAAAGACACTACATGCTTATGAAATCGACGAGCGCTACGATTGCGCTGTGTGGACAGTAGGTAGGTACAAACAACACCAAGTCAATTGCTAAAGCGGCACAACATATCTGTTGACATTTATCATTCAGTTAAATCATAAAATTCAAATTAGCACTTCATGAATCTTTGAGGAAATAATCGTTATACGTGAAAAATGTTGACCATCCTAATTACAATAGACAACACACCGCAGTGATAAATCTGAGGACACATTCGTCGAATTGTGACCAGCCGACGGAAGGTGGTCGCGGCTTCGCACCGAGGTGTCGGCAAACAGCTGCTGCGACGATAATTACCAACAAAGCTCTTCTGTTTGCCCACCGCCTTAACGCGTACCCTGTTTACGATCGATGCCTATCCAGAAACTAAATTTACATCACGTCTCTATAGAAATGTACCAAGAAATAGTTATGTTAACATATTATACCCACATAAAGTCAACAGTCTAGTAAGTCGAAAATATTTTTTCAATTTATCAACAAAAACGCTTTAGTTGCACTTCTTATTATGTAGAGCATTACTGTTCACTTCACAACTTGAAGACAAAATAAGTCTGCAGAAGAAATAGTTATTCTATTAGAAATACAGCGTATTATAGGATCTTAAATGCTCTGTGGGTACAAAACTTTTAGATTATTTTAATATTGTAAATTCTATAGATTTCAAAATATTGCATTTATTTTGCTATACCGATCTGTACCTCATCTCTAACTATTGAAATATGTTTTAAAATCCTTTCTATTTAGAAATGTCTGTCAAACAGTTTTTGAGATACAGGGCATTTTAGATGAAATGCTTGAAATCATGATTGCGAAACCAAATGACTAAAACTATGGCTCTTATCACCTCTGCGGGACCCTTCATAGTTCGTGAAATGGGAGATTTATTACTTTTTGTGAATACTTTCGATACCAACATTTTCGTCGCTTATTTTGTGTATTTAAGTATTGGGCTGTAGTATATATTTCACGCTTATTTGTACCAAGTCCTTTGGTATGTATGTACATAATCTTTTGTATTTATTACATCGATGATCGTAAAGCGCTTACACAAACAGTTAGCAGTCGGTTAGCACGACCATCACATACAAACCACAATGCTCTGTTGACACGGGAGATGTCAAACTGCGCAGGCGCTGCTCAAACACACAGATTGTGTTTATAGCCACTTAACGAGAGCCTGCTACAATTCCGATTAGTGTTCGAAAAAACTTAACCGCGTGTTTATCTACAGCAAGTACTGCTTTCGAAACGGGAACATCGATTTGTAATGCTATTATAAAAATAAAAGAGTTAGAAATGATACTTTATTTTTGATTTTGCCACTTCTGTCTGTGCAAGTAAAATGTTACAGTATTTTGAAGACTGTTAACTCTATTAGGTATACATATTTGAAGTGCGAAATTTGAAATGAAGATGTCGTTTATGTAAGCGCTATTTAATGGTGTAGTAGTATGGAGTATTTTACAAATCATCTAGATTTACAAAGTGTCCACTCCATGTTTCAAATTTTGAACTGTATTCCTGGGAAAATACTAGCAAGTCAGGATGGGAAATTTATATACCCAAGTTTGAACAATATGCCTATATATTAAATAGTTTCTGAGATGAGGTGCATCTTTATCTTGATGCTTACTGAAGTTCAGTAAATATGAATTGAAAATCTAAGAACTGGGCGAACAAATTGGTCATCACACGTTGAAGCGACTTTAACTGGATTCGCTTTCTTCATAGAATATTCAGTTCATCCGTGCAGGAATGGAGAAAGAATACAATTTCCTGCGGCCGGGCGGCCTGTCGTAAGAGGCGACAAAACAACCCATAGCCAGTTGGTAGAGCATTTGCCCGATTGGATGGCTACCACCCCTGGTCTAAAGTATGTCACCATAACAACCTTGAGTTATGTTCCGGCATTAGTGACCAGGTTCTAGTCTCCCTTAAGAGTGCAGCAGCACATTTGTAGCATCTTTGGTGTTGCAAATGTCCATAGGCGATGGTAACCGCTTTCCATCAAGTGGGCCGTCTGCCTGTCTGTTGAACTCCTGCAATAAAAAAAAGTTAGTATATTCCTAGTACTTACATATTCTTATATAAAGCTTTTTGTCTACAGATGATAAGAGTAATAGAAGACCGAGGCGAGCAGGTCCCGAACGCAAACCACGCCAGGCGTACAGCGCTAAACAGCTGGAACGTTTGGAATCGGAATTCAAACTGGATAAGTACCTCAGTGTTTCCAAAAGAATGGAACTTTCAAAGGCCCTTGGCTTAACAGAAGTGCAAATAAAAACCTGGTTCCAAAACAGAAGAACGAAATGGAAGAAACAGCTAACTTCAAGGTTAAAAATAGCGCAAAGGCAAGGCCTGTTTCCTGGACAAATATTTAGTCATGCTCCCCAGGCTTATTCTCTTCTTAACCCTTACGCTTATGCACCGCTGAGTTGTGTTTTCACTCCTGTCACCCTGCCATCTTCACCGCCATAAATAAATATAGAGATGCCTCTTACAGTGTAGTTTACACTGGTATATGAAATATCCAAAGAATCACAACTCATTAGAATAAAAATGTAAGTGGTTTATCATGAGGCACTCGTTCGCGTTATATTTGGATTTAATGATATTTTCTGACCGTGAAAGATATCGCAATAAAACATACACTATTACAATTATATTATAAAATATTCATTGAAATCCGTTCAACCGTTTCGGATCATATTAGAGATAAACATTAAGACACAAGAACACAAATAATTTAAAAGCAGTAATTTGTAGTTAAGTATTCTATAAAAAGCAATTTTCATTAAAATTTTAGCATTTTTGATATTAAACACAGTTTAATTTCATTTATTAGTAGGTGTAGTACAAGTACTACCCGTGCGCAAAAGGTTTGCCGATAGCCACATGATGTCACGCGTTGATGGTCACTAGAATGGACAAAAAAGGTACTTTACATAAGTATATACAATAATAGTTAGTAATACAATACAATAATAGTAAATAGTCATCGGCAAACTATTCACGGTTAAATTCACAACATTTTCAAAAAGAAAAACTTAGTAAGCTTAGAAAATAAAATAAAATACTAACTTAATATAATTTTATGATTTCCAGAGACTGAGATTAAAATTGTTGATCTCAAAAATTAAAACTTAGGAACTACATTTAAATATTGAAACTGTTTTGTTAAAACTTAAAGTTACTTATTATGCAAAGGAATTCCCGGCTGACGTAAGTACTAATTTCTAGTGATTAAAAAACAAATCAGGGAAAATAATTTCCAAATTTCGTCACTGACTTTTGATTGTTTCATTTTTAATATATTCATTGCCGGTGTGTTAACAATTTTTATTACCGTGTGAAATGTAAACGGTTACTTAATACGCTATTTTTGTCACTTGAAATATATCGCGCTGCATTAAAGGTGTCAAAACGACATAGTTACGTTGAGCTTTGAGAAATATTGTAAATTAAATAAAGTAGATTAAGTAGAAATATGTAGCTAAATCATGTATAATACTCTGTCGTATAAATAAAATATATTGTAAATATAATTACTATGTTAGAGAGTAGACAATTGTTTTATTTATTTATACATCTCATCTTACACAGTTCTTTATAATATTTGTTCAAAGTTTTAGTTATAGGCTCGACCAACTAAAGGAAATTTTAAGAACCTTTATAACGAAGCTATAACTGCGTATTAGTATTATGAATAACTGCTTCAATTTTTTTTAATAAGCTAACTTTTCGATTATTTTCAACGGCCGTGATTATAGGATAACCGTTCACAAATTATTAGAATGGTGATATTGAAAAGTGGCAACAAGAAATACTAAATAATTTATAACTATCAAAATAGAATCGCGAATAAAACCATTAAAATTTAGAGCTTATATGTTACAGTGACAAAAAGAGTAAACTTTAACAAAGAATAAAGAAGAGGTGAGAGTAATATAATTATATAATCATCATTCAACACCAATTTTGTATTACCTGTTAGAACTAGGTCAAGATAAAGCTTGCATCTTATAAACTGGGAATCAAATCTCAATAAAAAGGAACAACCGTGCTTTTATTTTAATATTTTAAAAACCAATTAGATTTAAAATAAAAACTTGTCAAAAAAATTAAAGCGAAATAAAATGTAAATTAGAGACTTTAGTTGAATAACTATTAAAAAATAAATACATTTTCGAATATTTGCTAAGTTTATTAAAATGCGCAAACACTACACTGTAGGTGCGTAATGTAATATTATATTTCAGAGAATTCAATAAGCATTTATTTTCACCTGCCCCCACGCGTAGAGGCTTAAGAAATTTTTGCACATACTATGTTTGACTACATAATAGAAACCTGTTATTATTAAAGTAAATACAGAGACCTTATTTTTAAAGTTAGTACTACCTAGTTTTTCTTATCTACATAATAAAATGATAACGTAGAGCGTCATAATGTCTTGTTGTCCTGTTTAGGATAGAGTAATTTCAGCAAAAACGAATCATTTTGAAATCGTTATGTCCGTCCGTTTATGTGTATATTACAGTGACTTTTCTCAGAGACTACTGGGTCTATATGTATTGTATTCTGTATAAAAGTGCAAGTCTCTACAAAGTGTTGCAAAGTAATGTAATAAAATCTCGAAAAAAGGGGGTTGCTTCTATAACATGTTACCAGAGCTTTTTTTGTGGATGCATGTGGGGGCACGAAATGTGCCCTTAAAGGAAATTTCGAATCGGAAAATAGCCATAAAGACTTAATAAAGTGAAATAACTTATAAAAAAAAGAAAATAGTAACATTTACAAAAAAAAACGATTTTTAATAAGTCAGAATTATCCAAATGCAAAATCTAATCACTTTCCTGAACAGTTACCGCGTCGCCTCATACAAAATGTGTTAAGCAAATCAAAGCTCTTGAAGAGCTAAGTGAGCTTAGATTTGCAAAATCGTGGTATAAGCTAATGAGTGCTAATCAGAAGATTGAAAAGTGGTTGAAATGGATTACATAAAATTATGGATTTACAACTTTCGAGAATTAGCGCGCGTCAAAGAAGAAATGACCAAAAAGGCCTGCATGTAACTAAGGGTTGGAATTCTTTTTGCGGTGTTTATAATCGTGTGGGGGGGGGGGGGTCGTTACTTCAATGGCTTTTTTAGGTAAATCAGTAGTTGGAGAAATTATAAGGGTTTGAAGTCGTGAAAACTTAAACAGTGAGGTGAAAATTTCTGATAATCGCGTTAAAAATGATTCCCTGAAAATTATATTGAATAATATCACTGGATTAGTTTTTTATTTGAATTATTTTTGGCTTCCGTAGCCAAATACTGTAAACAAGAGACGTTTGCCACTGCTATGGAGCCCTTGATTTTGTGCAGGTTGTCAACATTAATACAATCTATGTCAATTCGAGCACAGATTACTTAAAATAATTATATTTCAATTGCCCATAAATAAATTTAAGAATCTGTTTTTGGATATTATGTACCCACTCGTAATTATTAATAAACAGAATTAATAATTTCTTAATTACAAACAACACATTTAACACAGATGTTAATATATCAATAGACAAGCATGTGATAATTTTTATCATCAACTATTTCTACCTCTATTAAAATTCCAATGGATATGAATGAAATTACTTAGGGTAGGCTACTGGTTCCTACTTTAGTTACAGGGATAACTGCAAATATGGGATGACATATTATTGAGAACCAAATTAAGTATTTACAACTAAGGGGCTACAATAAGTTTGTGGCAATAATTTCTAACTAATAATTGAGTTTTACTGAGACAGGCAGTGGGCGGATGGGTAGAGGCTGTCGCAGTCGGCACCACCCAGGCCAAGTACCACGGCTTCAACGCTCCCAGCGCACCGCCGCGGCTCCATGCTACACCAGCACTAACATTAAACAAAACATTTTAAAAACTAAATCCTGATTGACATTTGCATCAGTCAATATGTAGTTAGTTTATTTTCGAAATTGGCTAGTTGATCCTTATAATCTTTTGGATAGAATTTTTTTAGCTAAGTAGATGTTTATCCAAACAGTGATAAGGATCTATTCGCTGGTGAACTATTTAACAAATGTAAAAGTAAATCAGGCTGCATTTCAGGTTATAGTAGAGGAGACGCTGAAGAGCGACTTTCACCTATCTGATAACCAGATGAGACATTTTTTTTCCAATTATAATGTTTTAACAACACACCTATGATAGATAACTTGCTAATCAATGTAAATGTAATCATTACTATTTTTAATTTAAATGTATATTTTTTAAGTAACTTTCGCTCTTATGACAATTGAACAAATTTAGTTTCAACTGATAGTTCTTAACATGCAGAATATGCCTTGATAGGCTTGCCTACTTATTTTGGTTCATGGCTAGCTGGCAAGCAGGTATGAACAGGTAATACCTATAATTACACCGTTCTGTTAACTAATAAAAATTGGTATCACAAGAAAACAATTTAATTACAAAAATAACCATATAGGTTTGCCTGCAATAAACCGTTCATGGAATATACTATTGACATGCTTTGAATTTGAAACTTCAAAAATAAACATGAACACATTTCGATTGGCAACCTATCATAGACATGTTTCAAATTAATACATTTTTAAGATATTTAAATAAGGAACTCGTACTTTTTAGAATATTAAGAAATTTATAAAGTTTTTGACAGTAACTCGAAGAGGGATGTTTTCTCAGTTTTCTTATACAGAATGTTTTTATGCGGGCATTAAGTTTGTGTAGAAAGCTCCGACTATCTTTTGAAATATGAGTTTTCTAGTTGCAAGTGGAGCTCCGGTCTTCGAGATCCGTCAAATATCTACAAACTTTGGCTTTCGCCTGATAGCAAAGACTGCAAAACCACATTTAAAGCAGAAAAAGTATTACTTACTGCCAGACAGGTAACCAGAATCTGTTCGGATCCTTTAAACCCCTAACACGCTTGTTTCCCAACATAGAGCTCTGTATAAACACGGGGTGGAACGTGGTCGAAGAGCTAACAACGCGTAGCTTGTTATGGTGTTAATAGTAGAAATAGAACTCTTAGACCGTTGCTCTTGAGATGTTTCAGGATTGTCAAAAGCATTACGTTTGAAACGAAATACTTCATCTACTGTATCTCCCCCATTGTCCACCATCTGCATTACCGGTTGTTGCTGGTTCTATAAATGAGATATTTTATCTATAATATTAAAATTTTTAAACATGCCGATTACCGTGTCTGTACATGAAGCTATTAGAACAACAACTGGAATAAACTATATAAACGATGGAGAACACAATGCAGTTTTTTTAGATTTCTTGTCTGTTGTTACGGGAAGTCTAAAAATGTGCTCTCGAACAGCGAAAACGGTACCGAACAGACAAGAAATCTAAAAAAAATCATTGTTTATATAGTCTATTTTTTATAGTTTTAATTTGCAGACACGACATGTTTAGAATTTTATAATATTATTTATAGATTACATTAAATTATAGAGTATGTAGTAGTACAATGAAGGAAACTCATCTTATATTGTCATCATCATCATCACTCATCAACTACCTATAATTCCCTTAAGATTATAAGTAGAATACTGAGACTAGGTCATCGAAATTAATGAGTAAGGTTCCCAGAAGGCTGGCTATGTTACCTCGCTTGGTCTAGATCTGTATGAGAACGATAATGAGATTAACAATACAAAATAAATTACATTACAGACCGGATTTTACCTATAGTGTAATAGATGTAACGTGGCTGGTTTTTCTATGTTATTGGAACGCTCCCTATTTTCCTCCGATTTTCCTCCCTCCCTGGAAAATCCCTAGAGTCAATGGATTGAAACTTAAAAAGTTAAAGTTTGAGACTCCTGTTTTAGTTCGTACTTACAATTAAATCAACTACCTGAGAACTGTAACATAGACACTACTTTTTGGAGTGGAATATAATCATCTAAATCTCTTTACAACAAAGTTGAATGAAATAAAATCAACTAACCATAGTAATACACATAAGCACTTGCAGAACGAACATCCCGAACGAGAGGAACGCAATGCCTGTGAGAGATATATCGAAAAGGTCTGCGATGCCCAGCCCATGGTTGTCCCTCTCCACTTCGTATTCTTCTTCGATCACATGTCCATGGGGTACTTGATGATGATATACCGGAGGCGGAGGAGGTGGCATAGAATATTCGTATCCTCCACCTTCAATAATGTTTAAATGACTATAAGAACATTCGATAACAGAATCTCACAGTCGCATGTTGTTTGAATTGATCGTAATATGTTATACTAAAATATAAAAGCTTTTAATTAGGATTATATAAGAGGATAGGATAGGATTTCGTAAGAAAGTTATATAATACTGGGAGATTATTCAAAACGGACGTCAATTATTTTTATTAAACAGTATGAAAAAGCACACTGGGTACATTAGCTTTTTACACAGTAGGTAAAATAAATAATTTTTGAATAATCAGGAATTTCTTACGAAGACGCACTATGGCCTTTTATATCCACTATACATGCAATTTAATATATAAAAACATATAATAATATGACAGAAAGATACGTACACATAAAAATTAAAAAACTTTAAGATATTGGCAATGTAATCGACCAATATTCAAAAGCAAAAAGAATAGCTCCTCGGAAATATTTTTCGCTACAGTGGTCTTGGATTATTTTTTTATTACTCGTAATTTACAAAGTTTGTTTTAAATTTATTCATTTCTTCCATACAGAAAATAAGAATGACTATTCGAAGAAATAGTGACACATGTACATTGCTTACATGTTTAAGATGTAAGTAAATAGAAGGTTTATACTAAGCTTATTGCAGTGTAGGAATTATATCCGACACAACGCTGATATTTCAGTACAAACCATTGTTTTGTTGTGATACCAAATATATCGCGGAACAGTTATATTTAACATCGGTAACAGACTGAATACTTACTGTACTTTGATATATCCTGTACAGGAACCTCAGCTTCTGGGTATGTTTGGGGTTCGCCACTTTCATAAACTTCATATCCCTCCCTGTTTGTACCTGAGGACCTTGAGACGGTGGAGTAGCCGACGTGACGGAAACATTATTCAGCGAAGTATTCGGTATTACGGCTGTGTTTTGGTAATTATATGGCTCGTTCATTGCTGCCACCCTATGGAGTATTTCTTAGAAATTAATTTTATTTCAATATAATCGTACATTAGTTAGTAATTAATGCATTACATTAAATTATAGATTAGTACAATTAAGGAAATTTAACTTATATTGTATTCTACCCATATTCCCTCGAGATTATATATAGAATACTCAGGTCATCGAAGTCCAAGGGTAAGATTTTTTAAAAAAAATTTATAGGAGTTCAGCAGATAGGCAGACGGCCCATTTTATGGAAAGCGGTTACCTTCGCCTATAGACATTTGCAACACCAAAAATGCTCCAAATGCACTGCTGCTCTCTTAAAGTAGACTGGAACCTGGTCAATAATGCCCGAACACAACACAAGGTTGTTATGGTGGCATACTCTAGACCAGGGTGGTCGTCATCCAGTCGAGCAAAACCCTACCACCTGGCTCTGGGGTGGGTTGTTTTGTCCTTAAGATAGGCTGCCCGGCCGTAGGAAATTGTATTCTTTCTCCGTTCCTACTCGGATAGAAAGATTCCCAGAAGGCTGGCTACGTTACCTGGCTGGGTCGTTTTACTGATCCATTGTACGGGCTAGGAACCAGCCCAGTGATCGACCGTAGAGTCTATGCATCATTCTGTTAGATCGTTCTAAAGGCTATAATGGCTTCACGATAATGACTGTCCAAGCTTTTCCACAGTAACGATACCAACATAACTCTTACCGAGAGTTGCATTATATTAATTAATTTTCTTTACACACTTAACAAGTAATGCAATAAGATAATGCTGCGGTTGACCTATCTGTTGACGGTTATATAAATATTTTGACATAGTTCAAATATTACTGCATAATGCAACGATTGAAATGTAGGTAGTAATTATAACTTTAAGTTGGTACCTCGTGTCTCCTGTGAAACTAATATTGCTTAGACTTAATGAAAATGATCACAAACGTCTCTCATGTGACAATAAAAATAAGCATTACTTTCAACGCATGGTTTTACGACTTTTTGAAAATCGTTAAGTTTTTACAGAATAAATCATAGTTGAATTATTTTAATAATAAGTTGCGGATGATGATTGTTTTAGTTGCGTCAACAGGCCGGCGCAAATTCAGCATCGACGTGACGTAAAAATGTCTCACAAGAAAATATCTCGATTAGCCGGCACCGCCTACATACCGGCGAAAAGACGTCGCGCTGCCACTACGCTGCTAGTCTACGTTCGCAAGCAATTAATAGAAATGTAATGCTTGCTCAAGTTCAGCACCCCCCCTCATACTGATGTCGTACCGCTGACGCCGACTTCACTTCACTTATGCGTTTATATATTATGCATAGGACTCTAAAACAGATGGTATTTTAAAGCGTTACACCTGAGGGACACGAGTTAAAAATAAGTAGTACCGGTTCCATTTTTCGCCCGACATCGTTACCCCTCTACGACGACCGTGGTCTTAGCGACGTTCGATGTGACGGTGGTTGGCGCAGAATGCAACGACTCGTGGCCTGCTTCATACATATGTTTTAGTCGTACCTTGCATCGCCCTCGGTTATTACGAGTACTTGCAGGGATAAAACTGTTGTCAAGCCGCTCGTTCGTTATACGATACGCAGACGACGAGGGGAGTGGAGCTCAAATTTTTTATCAAAATCTAATAAAATCTTATATTTAGAAGTTGATATTTCTACGAAAAATTATCTTTACGTACTTAGTTAACCACTCTTGATAATTCACTGAACCAACATCATACATGAAATTGTTTCTCGATTCTTGGGTTCTTCTACTGAATATATTATCCACAGCAAGTGAGGGAAACGGTTTGCCTGCACGTTTCTGTATAACACTTTTGCCCATCTCTTCTAGAATTTGTTCCGCTATATAGTTCCTACATTGGTACTCGTTCATCATCTTCCTAAAACAGTACAAAAACTTCCTGAATACAAATATGTTTCTATCGATAAAAAATTACATGTTAAGTCTAGTAATCTATTAGACAAAAGTAACATTCTGGACGAAGAAGTTTGAAGGTAATTTTTAATAATAAATATGTTACGACCAATTTAAGAAATCCGGTCACTATGAATAATGACTGTTTTGTATACATAACACCCGTATCATGTGGGCAATATAATTAACAGACCATTTTTGACAGAAACAGATTTTTAGTTATTAAATAAAATTAAAGTGACATAGTGCTTATTGAAAGGTAAAAATAATCTGCAATTTGTCACTTTATTGGGTTGGTAAACAAAGCTTAGATATGTAATTATGATAAATGTCAACGAATCAATATGTCAATAATATAAGTTTTTAATTTCGTCGAAAGTTTAAGGTCGCGATCAGTGACCAGAACAAGTTGGGATAGTTTCAAACCAAAGCGCACACCATGCCGTGCCACAAAGTGCCGTGGCAGCGCCCCGAGATTACCAGAACAGATTGATCACCATTTATTTATTGATAATCATTTTAAACGATAGTTACAGATTGGTTTTGACACTCGCCGGCCGCTGCCGTTCAGCAGTATCACTGCGAATTAACACGTCACGTCATTCATGATGATCGATCCATATTAATACTAGCCGGTTACTCAAATTGCCCATAACATAATATATAAAAAGGTGTCAGAACTTAAAAATAATAACAATTATCGAAAATTGGTTACACGTTAGGCATTTTTGACATAATATGGTATGGTATAAAACAAAGTCGATTTCCGTGCTGTCTATCTGTATATTCGCTAATTCCTCCTAAACTACGTTTTCAAGTTAGTCAGTTTTCACCATCAGTTACTTAGGTAATTAATGTATAAGTAAAGGCTTATATACATATAAAAACTTAATAAAGTTTTTATGTAAGTAATGTAATTGTATTAAGTAGTAAATTATAGTTTAAAAACACGCTTTAATATCAAGCCAAACTGAAAAATAATAGCTATATAGACAATTTTGTTTTAATATATATATTAGGGTGGGTCAAAAAAAATATATTTTTTACAAGTGACACGGAAACATCGGTTGCTAGACACCTTAAAAAATTCTCACCAAGCATGAGCTCTTTATTGTAACAGGAAGATCCTCCGCATCGCAGTTTTTTATTTTTTCTCAGTCCAATAGACAAAAATTCATACCTCATCATTTATCTATTGAACAGAAAAATGTTTCGAGAGAATTTTTTAGGAAATTTAATGTTCTACAAAAAAGGTATCTTATATTTTTTCCCTAAACCTCACCATTTGAAAGATATTAAGGATTTAATTTTGATTATTTTAAGACCAATTTCATTTTTGTTTATGAATTTTATAACTCAACAATAAATAACTTTTACAAAATGCGCAATACAATTTTTTGTTGGAAATTAACTGCTCTATAAAAATGGTTTCTTATGTTTTGGCGATGAAATTAACCGTTCAAAAGATATTCATCATCAAACTTTCATGTGTACGGATTTTAAGTTTTGATGAGATATTCGAAAAATTTCAATTTCAAAACATAGGAAACCATTTTTATAGAGCAGCAGCTGTGTGTCTGTGTGTGTGTGTGTGTGTGTGTTTTAGTTCACCGTTAAATATTTTCTAACAGATATAATTATGGTAAGTATGATTGTAATCAGTACCTGTGAAAATCAAGCATAGATAACGCAGTATCTATTGACCCATTGGAAGAAACCGATTGCTGACTCACACTTTTATTAAAATTAGAATCATTTTCGCCTTCAACAATAAAGTAAGTCGGCATCAGCTCTGTACGCAATATATCATTCACATTTATATCACTTTCAAATATTTTCATAGAAATACCTAATTTAACTTTTAACATCAGAAAAATGACTATAAACACTTTAAAGCAAAACATCGTGAGCTTAACTCGAAGTTTGAACTAAATGTGACATCGTTTGAAAGACAAGATTTTACGCGTTATAAAGCGGAAAATTGTGTGAGAGAAAATCGGTTTATAACAGTACTTTTAAGATAAACAGTATATGGTAGGATACATCCGCGACTTCGTCCAACCTTGATTTGGAATCCCCGCGGGATTCCCGAGACACAAAGTATCACAGTATTTAAAAAAGAGTATAAGCTATCGTTTTAGTAAAAACTGAGTTGAATAAGCTAATTTTTATGCATCCGAACAACTTCAAACCGCTCCCAGGAAAATTCCCGCGGAATTCTCAGGACAAAAAGTATCACACATTACATTTCGTACAATTCCCTATCGATCAATGAAAAAATCGCATTAGAATTGGATTTTTTTCAATCTGGCCATTTTAAATAATTTATCAGGGGATTCCCGGGATAAAAAGTGGCGTAGATTATAAGTCTAATAATTAGCTGTCGATTAGTAAAAACTGCATTAAAATCGGCCCAGTAGTTTTTATGTGAATCCCGAACAAACAGACAAAAAATCTAAAAAAATTGCATCGTGCTCTCCGTCACTTATACAGTCTATTCCACATTTTTTTCTTTAACAGCTTCAATGTACACAACAAACACGGCATGTTTAGAATTTTATAATATTAAAGATAACGTGAAACCAAGTTTTTTATTTTCACAAGATGAAAATAAATTATCCGAAGCGGCAAATTCTTAGACTGACCAGAGGTTACTAAAAAAAAGGTTATACATATAACGAAGCATGAGTATAAGAACATTAATTTGTAGCTATTCGATCAAAATAGAATAAACACAGAAAATAATGTTAAAAATAATAAGTCTAGGCTTACACCTTTCTTGGGTTATAAACAACCACCATTCGGACCCCCGTTGCTCCATAATGCTTTCACGGGGGTGGTAAAAGGATCCATTGTTATATTACTAATGTTTGGGTGTCATCCTGACGACGTTTGACGTGAGAACAAACCATATTGCTCCTATCCATTTGCTATTTTAAGTTCGATTGTAGAAAAAAATAATTAAATAAAATGAAATGTAGGTACTTATTTATAATTCACACTAAGTTAACAAAGATTCAAGTTAAAATCTTTATTTGCTAAAATTTAGTATATTACAGATGGTAAAAGGTAACAATAAAATTGTCAATATATTCACTTATTTAATTTGCAAATTATTATATTACCTAGGTACTTCAAAAACAGACGTACGTAGTTGGGAATAAAATTATCTTATGATTGTGTTTACCATGTGTTAAAGACAAAACCTTGCATTAAAAGGTTTTTATTAACAAAATTGGCGTTACATATTTTACAGTTAATATGACATAATAATTATAATACATCGGTTGCTAAGGAACGTCCATAGACCGGATATAAGATGTCATAGATATACCACATTCTTCCGACGTGCTAAGATGTGACGTAGTCATTCAGGTAACTGGGTGGTCGGCGCTCTCTAGACGTCCTTCGTAAAGGTCCAGAAGGGTCTTAATTTTGTGGTTTCACTATCTGTGGGTCAGTTGTAGATGTCTCAACTTCTGGAAGTCCTAAGTCCTGTTCAGTGGTTTCGAGTGCATCAGACTCAAGTCGAGGCACTTCCGGAGAAGTTTTTTCAAGGTTTGACAAATCTATATGTGTAGGTACAAAATTATCCATGGTTTCGTCGTGTGCACCTAATGGAGCTAGGTGTCTATTAGATACTGTTGTTTCTCTACCGTCGGGCATTCGAACGTAAGAATAGTCTGGATTAACATGCAATAGTTCTACTTCCTCCACCAGGGCTTGGTATTTGTTTGCACGATTAAACTTTTTAATTAGGGCCTGATTTGAGTTGAGCAGCCAACTTGGGATTGTGTTTCCATTAGTCGATCTTCTTTGATGTATGAACATTCTCTCGTGTGGTGTGCAGTTTGTAGCTGTACATAGTAGGGAACGTATGGAGTGCAATGCATGTGGCAAAACGATCTCCCAATTTTCAGTGGATAGGCCTCTAGTTTTTAAGGCTAATTGTACTGTTCTCCAAAGTGTAGAATTCAATCTTTCTACTTGTCCATTACTTTGGGGGTTGTATGGTGTAGTTCTACTTGTAGCAATACCACGCTTAAATAGAAATTCTTTTATTTCATTCGAAAGGAAGCACGTGCCTCTATCCGAGTGCATATATGCTGGCATACCAAAAAGCATGAATAGCTCATCAAGGTGTTTGATAACGGTGTTTGATGTCATATCGTGACACGCAAACGCAAAAGGAAATCGGGAGAATTCATCAATAACTGTTAGTATATATCTATTTTTAGTGTTTGAGGGTAAGGGTCCCTTAAAATCAACACTTAGCCTCTCGAATGGTGAGGTTGCCTTTATAATATGTGGTCCAGGATTCGATGATTTAATAAATCTTGGTTTGATCTCTGCGCAGTGACGACATGAATTGGTCATACTTCTAACTTCGTCTATCGAATAAGCAAAATTTTTTGACCTTAGCCAGTGGATCATTCTCGTTACTCCTGGATGACATAAGGATTCATGTAGAGATTTTAATCTTTGGTCTCGCGTTTGCATGTTTGCACATACGCGCGATAATGCGTCGGCTACATTGTTCTGTTTACCAGGACGGTACACGATGTCATATTTAAATGGTGCAAGCTCAAGGCGCCATCTTTGTATTTTCTCATTCTTAACTTTACTTGTTTTCTTGTTGTCGAACATGAATGAAACCGACCTTTGATCCGTAATTAATTTAAAATGTCTACCTATGAGAAAATGTCGCCATTTTTTCAGTGATTCCACAATAGCATATGCCTCTTTTTCAATTGCAGAATGGTTTTGCTCGCTATGATTTAAGCTGCGAGAAAAAAAGGCTATCGGACGATTATTCTGTGACAATGTAGCAGCAATGGAATGCTCTGAAGCATCGGTTTCAACGACAAATGGTATATCGTTATTTATAGCGTATATTGATGATTTTGCAATGTCAGATTTCAGTTCTTCGAAAGATTGTACTAAATCTTGTGTCAATGGAAATATTTTTGTGTTCGAAAGACCATGAATTCTCTCAGAAAAATTCGGTATCCATCTACTATAATGAGCAAACATTCCAATAACCCTACGCAACGACTGTAAATCGTCTGGTGGTGGTAGCTGTAAAAGAGGACGAAGCCGATCAGCGTCAGGTTTTATAGTGTGATTTTTAATGGTGTATCCGAGAATGTTGATAGAGTTAAGACCGAATTTACTTTTGTCATTATTAAGTGACAGGCCGTACTTTCGGGCTGCTGTCATAAATCTTTGTAAATTATCATCGTGTTCGGCTCGTGTCTCTCCACACACGGTAATATCATCGAGATAAGCTAGCGTGCCCTTCAGTTCTTCTTTACGGATAATCCAATCAATAGTTCGTTGGAAGCTTGATACTCCATTCGTTACTCCGAATGGTATCCTACAAAATTGATAGAGGTTTCCAGCTGCTTCAAATGCTGTATATTTCTTCTCTTCTGGCAATATAGGAATTTGATGATAGGCACTTTGCAAGTCTATAGTACTAAAAATAGAGTATTTAGATATCTTTGAAACTATTTCTTCAATATTGGGTAGCGGATAGGCATCCAACTGAGTATACCTGTTTATTGTTTGTGAATAATCTATAACTAGGCGTTTTTTATGATTCGTGTTCTTTGTAATCAGGACCTGGGCTCGCCATGGAGAGGAGCTCTCTTCGATGATTCCAGCACTCAAGAGTTTTCTTATTTCGGAATGAATAAACTGATTGTCCTCTTCACTATGTCGGCGTGATTTCATGGCGATCGGTTTGCAATCAGAACTGACACTCGCAAATAGTGGGACAGCAGGCACCGATGCTGCTGCTACATTACAGACCTTCATTGTTTCTTTAGGTCCTCCAAATGAAAATTCTAAAGAAGAATGCTTTTGCAAAATATCATGCCCAATGATGAGGTCAGCACATAAGTCCTTGACAATTAACAAAGTAAGATTTTTATAATTATGATTTTCAATCTGTGCGGACACAATAGTTTGACCTTCGACTTGAGATGAAAGGCTTGTACTTGCCATGGTTATAGTTTGATGGCAAGGAAATTTTTTCAAACCAGTTAATTTGAAGAAGTTCTCGTTAATAAAGCTAATGGAGCTTCCGGTATCTATTAAAGCTTCCGCTCGCAATCCTTTTATAATGGCGGAAACTGTTGCCTTTTTTAGAGATGTTGGGGACGCAGCCACTACATACGATGCAGAACAGCTTTCGTCAGAGACGAAAATAGCATTAGCCATCATATTCTTGCTTCGACAGACATTTGCAAGATGACCCTTTTTGTTACATAATTGACACATAATATCTTTAGCTGGGCAATTTCTTCGTGGGTGGATTTTGTCACCACAAAAGAAACAACTCTTTTTCCTTGAGAAGTTTATGGGAGTAGCCGCTAAAGTATTTTGGCTGATGTTAGAATCTGTGACGCCTGATGTATCTGGCACAGCGTTCAAATTGCTAGAATTATATCCCTGACAGTTCACTTCAGCCATTTCTAGAGAAAGAGCTTTATCATAGGCTTCATCAAGAGTGAGGCTTAAACTTTCGAGAAGCCGTTGTCTAATTTTGCTAGATCTTATACCACTAATAAACGCGTCCCTTATATAGTCATCTCTGTTTGTATTGGCGTCAACACTTTTGAAGTCACAGTCTTTTGAGAGCTGTTTCAGTGACTGTAAGAAGGTATCGAGAGACTCTTCACCTTGTTGTTTTCTAGTAGCAAGTGCATATCTCGCATAGATAATGTTTTTAGGTTTTGTAAATAATTTACTAAGTATGTTCATAGCTTGCGAATAATCAATACATTCGGTAATGTACGTATATATATTTGACGAAACATGATTTATAAGTAAGTCTAATTTGCACTTTTGTACTTGCTCAGTGGTTGATTCGGAAGCTTTAAGAAAATTTTCAAATGTTCGTTTCCAATGTTCCCATTCCTTAGACGCCGACGAGCTTGATGGATCGATATCTAACCGATCGGGTTTTAAATACTTTTCCATTTTATTTTCTTTAATATTCGCAACTACTCATAAATATTTTGTTAATAAAATTGTTAAAGACAAAACCTTGCATTAAAAGGTTTTTATTAACAAAATTGGCGTTACATATTTTACAGTTAATATGACATAATAATTATAATACATCGGTTGCTAAGGAACGTCCATAGACTGGATATAAGATGTCATAGATATACCACACCATGGAAAGGTGTACCAAATTTCCGACAGCTTAATCTTGATGTACTGAAACCGCTTTTCCATAAAAATAATCCTAGTCTCATATTAATATGTTTATCTTGTCTGAGTAATTCTAGTTATTCTTGTTTCTGTATATACATAGTATACAGTGTGAGTCTTCATAATGTGCACATATCGAAATGAGGGGAATCTATATTTAATTTTATCGACGGAAAAGATACTAAAAAAAACTAAAAAAATAACTTTATTTTTTATGGATTTTTTAAAATTATGGAAAAAAAACTAGCCTCAATTGAAAATAAACATGTTTTTTTAATAAAAATCTGTTTTTGTTTTTCTTCAATTTGTACAATAATCGTAAAAAAAAAGCCAAGACGACCGAACATTGGCTGCCTGTCCATTGAAGCGGAGCGAGGCTGCGAAGCGGAGAAACGTAGACATATTAACCAATAGGATTGGCTTCCTATTCATTGACTCCATTTTTATACAATCCTATTGGTAAAAAAAATCCGTTTCTCCGCTCCGCAGCCTCGCTCCGCTTCAAAGGACAGGCAGCCTAACACGGTGGTTTTCTATATAACTCCATGTTTGCCAAAATGCGTATGAAATTTAAAAAGAATTACGCTGTAATCGTCGCTATAATCATGACTTACAAAGTTAAGGTGTGTTATATAATATATGCAAAAATCTCACAGAACGAAAACTACACAACAGTTTTTCGAATTTTACGGAGTCTTCCAATTTTTTTTATCGTATATCTATCGTTTTATTAAGTATCAAGAACAATTTAGTAAAAATATCCAAATCAATGACGACGTTTTCAAATTATACTGTTGTCAACAAAAGTTCTTACATTTTCATTTTATATAAATATAAGGTTAAGGTATTTAAAATTTAAACGTGACTGAAAAAATACAATACATAAAAATAAACAAAATAAATGATAAACGTGTAATATGTTTATAGTTGATACTGTTTTCACTTAGAAAATATATAAATTACAGATGAAAATATTGTTTAGAAACATATTTATCCATGAAACATAACATTTTTTTCTTCATATAATGTTTTAAAAGCCAGGCCATAAGCCCATGTCCTGCAAGTTACAATGTCAAAGTCACTAGCATTTAGCATTATAATGTCAAATGTCAATGTCAATAATTGTCATTATGTCAGTCTGCCATTTCGAGTTTCATGGATTGGGGTATTTTCTTTGAATATATTTTTTATTCAGAAATGTAAAAATATTTCATGTAAAACAATTCTATTAATTTCAATATGGGAACAAACGGCAACGGTCGCCGTGGAGGTACAAAACTGCCCGACGTCCGACGCCCAATGGAAGAAGGAGATTGTGTAAATGACATCGAGAGCCCGGAGCTTGACTTCGTTTACGATGATTGCGATACACAGGCCAACGAAATTGCCGAATTATACAGTTACACTGAACACTCTGAATATCAACTGAATGTAAAAGCTTTCGAAGATATAATGGAAGAATTTAATTATCCACCGAGTTGGCAAAGACTATCGAATAATCAACAGCGGACTGTGATCATGAAGTTATTGGAACATCTAGACGTCGCAGTCACCGAAATAAGAATGCGCGCTACTCGTTGTATATTGTATTTAGCACAAGGATGCTGGGCAGAGATGCAGTCGGATGCTGAACAAGCACATTGGGCTAGAATTAATGTTATGACACTTTATGACATGGGGACATTCTCTGCCTTTGTTGAATTATTAAATCTCGAAATTGTTCGCAGCAGTTCAAGTATTGCTTTGCGTAAACTTACTGAATCTCTAGCTGACTCAACTAATTTGCGAGTAATATTATCTGTATTGTACCTAATAACTGAGTATATGAGAACTGAAAAAGATAATCCAAATTCTGAATATGCACATCTTGTGAAGAACTTCAAAGAAGAACTTGGTGCGCCATATGGAGAAGAGTTACTTCCTGTAAAACTCTTAAGTATGGTAACTCATTTATGTGCAGGTACAACTCCTCATTTTCCTATGAAGAAAGTTTTATTACTCCTTTGGAAAGTTCTTTTAGTCTATTTGGGTGGATCTAAAGAGCTCAAAGAAAGGAAAGCAAGATTAAGAGAAAGAAATGGCTTGCAACCTTTAACTGAGGATACAATTGAAATTATTAAAGGAATGAGAGCCAGTTCTCCACCACCCAGTGCTGCAGATATGCTTGAGAATCAAAACCCAGGGCAAAGAAAGTTAAAAGAGAATGAAAGGGCACTTCGTAGGCAAACATTTATGAAGCAAACCTCTTTAGATGAATCTGATGAACAAATATTTGTTGATAAAGAGGAAACAGGAAATGGTTCAGAAGATTACTCTATGGAATTTCAATCAATGCCGAATGATGGTTCACAAGGTGAGAACAATCAAAATTGCCCTTACTACATGTATTTTAAACAATTTGATAGCCCACCACCTCCCCCACCTTTGCCCAGGAGTCTTCCGTGGCAATCCAAAGTTCGACAAAAGGATATTGATATGTTCCTAGACAATGTAAGGATCAAATTTGTTGGATACTCCTTACCTGGAGATAGGCAGACCATTGCCGGGCTGCCACAGCCTATTCACGAAGGAATTGATATTTTGAAAAAACATATGTACACAAGTCTTTCTGAACTTCAAATTGAAAGAGAGCATGAGATAGCACGAAGCCCCTTAACCAAAGGTGAAAAGGAGGTAGAGGAAACTGAAGCTGAAATTTTATACAGAGCAATGTTTCCCAACTTACCACAGTACATGATAGCTTTGCTGAAAATACTACTAGCAGCTGCTCCTACTTCAACTGCCAAAACTTATTCTATTAATATTATGACAGATTTGTTACCTGAAGAGATGCCAATGACAGTATTGCATTCACTCAAACTAGGCATTGATGTCAACCGCCATAAAGAGATCATTGTAAAAGCAGTTACAGCAATATTGCTACTTCTATTGAAACATTTTAAATTAAACCATGTGTACCAATTTGAATTCATGTCTCAACATCTAGTATATGCCAACTGTATGCCATTGGTACTTAAGTTTTTCAATCAAAATATTTTATCATATGTTGGAGCTAAAAATACAATACCTATATTTGATTTTCCTGCTTGTGTAATTGGAGAACAACCTGACTTGACAAAAGAATATCTTGAAATTGGGGACTCATCTATACCCTATTCATGGAGGAATGTGTTCTCCTGTATAAATTTATTAAGAATTCTTAATAAACTCACAAAATGGAAGAATGCCAGAATAATGATGCTAGTGGTATTTAAGAGTGCGCCAATATTAAAACGCACATTAAAAGTAAGACATGCATTGATGCAATTCTATGTGCTTAAGTTGTTAAAGATGCAAACAAAATATTTAGGGAGGCAGTGGAGAAAAACCAACATGAAAACTATCAGTGCTATATATTCAAAGGTTAGACATAGACTAAATGATGACTGGGCTTTTGGCAATGATGTTGATGCCAGGCCATGGGATTTCCAGGATGAAGAATGTGCTTTAAGGGTTAGTGTTGATAGATTTAATCATAGACGATATGGCACTGGGAGTGAACAAGAAATTGATTTAACACCATTGGATACAGATATAAACAGTGTATTAGAGACAAATATTGAACTTGATGATGAATTTAAAGAGAATTATGAGCTATGGCTTGAACAGGAGGTATACAATAATGAAATAAATTGGGATGTTTTGCTATCTGCCTGAAATTATGTATGTATAGTATAAATGGTATTGAAATTGTTCTCATAACCATAAGATTACTTGTAAACATTAATAAAAAAATATGTTGACTAGTTGCAAAATATGTACAGTATTGTATCTGATTTTTATCTTATTTTTGACCTATTCTATCTTCATCACTGATATTATATTTTCTAAATATGTTTTACATCATAACCAGCCTTCTAGATAAGTTTATATACTTTTTAATCTTGTATCACAAAATATCATGACATTATTTTATGGTAATCATTTGTCTAAGAAATTTAGTAATATTCTATATTTAAAGCATTTGTGTAATTATTCTGATATTTAAAATCTAATATTTACATAATATAATGCATGTAATTGTGGTAGTTATTTAGATAGATATATTTACTTATGATGAATTGTGACAATCATGTATTTAACTAAGATGTGTAAAATATTGTAGATCTCTTAAAGTAAAAGATAGCTCACAGAATATTCTGTTATGAAAGATAAAACTCAGTACTTTAATATAAATTTCTTGTACTCATAAATGAAATTATATGAATATGGAATAGCTTTTAGTAGTTTAAAGTCTAAAGAGAAATTAACATTAATATTGCTAAAAATAAATCTCTATGTAACTTCATTGTAATAAACTTTTATTAAAACTGATTTATATTTTATTTGATACAGCGTTAACGACTAGCTACATTAGTACTAAACATAAACATACAGTATCTGTCACTGTCAGTAATTAACGTGCGATATTGTTACTATAATAACTATATCGCACAACAAACAAGTCGTGGTAGCGTAATGGTTAGCGCACGCGTCCCTAATCCAAAGGACGCGGGTTCGATCCTGGCCGGAACGCATGCACCACTTCGGCATTTTTTTGACCTAATGTCACATTAATATGATATTATAATACGTGGTAATTGTAACAATATGCATATTGTTACAAATACCACGTGCTAACAACGGTGATGAAAACATTGTGATGCAACCTGCACATCGAGATACCCAATGTGTCTAACCTGCCAAGCCGCCTTAAACAAGCGTGGTGGGTATACTGTCCATTCCCCTTTAGTGGGAGGCCCGAGCCCAGCAGTGGGACGTCTATGGGCTGTTATTATATACAACAAATAACGCACTAAACCCGTCACAAGATATACCTACGTGAAACGGTCTAACTTTAATTTTACTTATACTAAGGCTACGTTCCACTAGAGACTCACAACGACCACGTTCACGACCGTGATTTAACCCGAACCACTTGCTTGACGGCGTTACAATCATAAACCCGAGTGGAACAGTTATTCGACCCATCTCTTGACATGGGCCGTTGTGAGATTGAAAATGATGGCGTCATTAGTAACGTTTTAGCTACGACCATAACAGCCGCGGTCGCCCTATGGAACGGCTTACGGAGAAGTTTGGGCGTTGTGAGCAACATGTGGAACGCGCCGTTTGTAACTTTGTCTTTAGTTTGTAGTCTGTGCAACTAATTCCAAATTATTGCAAATGTCACATTATAAATAAATTATCAAATTTATAATTATCAAATAATTTTATGTTTATTACGTTTAACTCAAATGTTTTTCATATAAATATCGATTAAGGCGCCGACTATTCTGCTCATAACTCCTAAGCCCTTGTGTTGGTACTTTATTTACATTGTAGGCGTCGACTAGTAATTTCTGCTTCAAGGCACTGCTTACATTGCTGTTTGCTGAAAACGCTGCATATATACAGCAGGTAATAATTATTACAATCATATCTAGGTTGCATATACATACTGCATATCCTATATCCTCTTTGTATGTGATTTATTCTTGTTTCAGAATTCACAATGGCTGAATTGGCAGCATTATTGCAAACGGAAATCCCTGACGGGCGTAACCATCTCACGGACAGTCACACTAATTTGGAACGTGTGGCTGATTACTGTGAAGCTAATTACTTCCATTCCGAAAACAAAAGACTGGCTTTGGAAAGCACTAAAAACTACACAACACAATCTTTAGCAAGTGTTGCTTATCAAATAAATACTTTGGCATACAATTTCTTGCAACTGCTTGAGCTACAGACTATGCAGTTGGCTGAAATGGAAGGTCAGATGAACCATATCGCACAAACTGTTGCAATACATAAAGAGAAGGTAGCTCGACGTGAGATTGGAGTCCTTACAGCCAATAAAGTCACTAATAAGCAGTACAAAATAATTGCACCAGCAAACCCTGAAAAGCCTATAAAGTATTTAAGAAAAAGCATAGATTATACTGGTAAATTGTATTCTATTTACTTGTTATACCACTATTTTTACAAGAGTAAGGATATAACAGTTTTAGTTTTATTAATTAATCTTGGTAGATATACAATAGGTCTAAAGATAGATAGATTGATAACACTTTATTGCTCACCAAATATACAATTTCGAAATACACAATTACAATATTGTTATGGTAGAAACAAAAGGCGGGCTCATTGCTTAAAGCAATCTCTTCCAGGCAACCTAACTTAAGGAATAATTAAACCTAGTCTGGCGATGTAGGTGGTGCAGATCATTAAATATATCATATTTAAACTACATAATTTATAAATTAAATACATACATACATATATATTAAATAGTCTATAATATAAGAATTAGGCATAATTATTTAAGGAATAGTAGTGTTTTCTGAGTGTTCTTAAATGTAGGCAATATTTTGGCCTCTGACAAACCTAACTCTGGTCTAAACCTAGTGGAATAACTGTGCCGGTACTCTGTTAGTTACTATATCTTACTTTTCATTTACTCAGCGTCAGTAGAAATTAGATATTACATATGGAGATATAGGAAGAAAGTATGAAGAGTTAGTAAGATATAGGAACTGGGTGTGTGAATGAGAAATACAAATATTCCAAGATTCCAGTCACCTAAGACTTATGTAATTTTAGAATGATAAAATTTTTAGGATTGGTACTTGGAAAGGAATGTATACTCACTAAGCTGAAAGCGAGGTCATTTTGCTGGTACCATATACCAAAGGTGGAAAAAAACCATGCTAGCATGTGTCAAAGTAGCAAAACTAGTTTTTAAATATGTCATATATGATATTGTTATAAACAAATATATACAGTTGCCAGACAACTCGTGTGAGCCATTACTTTTGACAGACGCTTTAAAAGAAATGTGACAACTTATGTCATTTTAGGGATGCTGGATTTTATATATATTATCAAGTATAATATTTTAAAATATTTTCCAATGAGCCAGACAAATCTGATGGGCCAAACATCGGCCCAGACTTGTTAAGAGTTTTGCTGTGTGAGGAAGTGAATATGTCATCTTGTCTATAAGCCCTGACCTATTTTATACTTACTAATTGTAATGTTATAGCCCTCGATGACATTGGACATGGGGCTCGATGGAATGGGGCAACAAGTGGAACACCCAGGGGACGCCGATCCAGCTCTGTGCCGGGGGCGGCTCCTCTTCCTGCACCCACCACCAAACCACCCACTCCACCTGCAGCAGTTCGAGCTGCTTCTGCAGCCAATACTGGTACCTTGGGACGTGGTACACTAGGTAGATACAACAACTACATAAATACTTAGTATAAATATTGCCATAATGTTCACCTCTCCTACATTAGCTTGCCAAGATGAATTTTAATTAAACTACCTTTATATTTCTGTGAAGTGTTATGTTATGACTTATATGATTTTTAAAAAAATATATTTGTGTGTTTTGTATTATGGCTCAAACTCTAGCGCATACCTCTTGTTTAAAGAGTAGGTGTTAAGACAGGTTACATTGTATTGAATTTTTAAATTGTTGCTATTTGCCCCTGTAAGATTTACTTCATTTTATATTGCAAACTATCTCCCAGGATGAAAGTGTCTGTCCATTTTCAGTATTCAGACAGACAGATCAAGTTACTATTTTAGAAAGATAGATAATAAGAAATATAGATAGATAAGATGATAGAAGAAGATAGATGTTTAGAAAGCGACATAATAAAAGTCACATTCTTTTATTTACAAAACAGTAAATAAAAGAATAACGAAAAGAAGATTGAAATTATGGCTTGAAGAAGATTCTTCTGGGTATATAACAGCTAGGCAGGAGCAGTAGCACGAGGTGGTCTAACCAATATCGGCGACGGTACTCCCGCTCCCACGTAATAATATTAATTGAAATGTGTGAATAATTTTTCCTTATATAATATACATCTATCATAATAATTATGACTATGATTACTAGCACATATCCCTCTGTATGATTTACATTATAATCTATACATATAATAAAACTGTAGAGGTCGAATTTCTGTACAATGAAAAAAACTGCCAAAAACCGAGTCAGGGGGATAAGGGGGGTAAGAAGTGAAATAGAACAAATTTAGTTTTTTATTTAACTTTTCGTTTCTCCGTTTGTCTGTCTGTTTGTACCGGCTAATCTCCGAAACGACTGGACCGATTTACATGAAATTTTTTATGGTGGTAGCTTATATCCCTGGTCAACATATGGGATACTTTTGATCCCGAAAAATTAAGGAGTTAAAAAACCACACCACGCGGGCAAAGGCTCGGGCAGAAATTATCGTTTATATGGCAAAACGACGTTTGCCGGGTCAGCTAGTGTATAATAACAATTTAAGATTTATATTAGAAATCTGCAAAAGTGATAATTTTAACCTTCAAGGTAAATCTTCCCGTGAGTATCGCACGCCGCCCGCGGTGGCACCGCCGCAGGTGCCCTCCCACTACGCGCCAAACTATCCCCGCCGCCCTCCAGGCTACTCCACTTTGCCAGTTGCCCAACCGCAGGTAGACATATCATTTAAGTCTTACTGTCTCTTCTATTTTAGAAAAAGGTGATTTTGTTTAGTTGGAATACCTACACCAAGACTGTCTAGGAAAATGTTATATAAATATATAATAGCATAATCTTATCTTATATATAAAATTTTCGTGTCACAGTGTTAGTTACCAAACTCCTCCGAAACGGCTTGACCGATTCTCATGAAATTTTGTGTGCATATTGGGTAGGTCTGAGAATCGGGCAACATCTGTTTTTCATCCCCCTAAATTTTAAGGGTAGTCCACCCTAAATATTTTTTTTTTATTTTTAGATAAAAAAATTGTGATAGAGCATTAAAAAATACATACAACTCTAAATTTTCAACCCTCTACGATCAACCCCTATTTTTTTAATAGTAGTATTTTTATAATTTTCTATCGCGATGATTTAGATTTTATTTTGAACCAGGTAGATGGCGCTGCAATCGGGTACCAGAATTTAGGTGTTCTTTTTGTTGTTGTATGTGTTGAAGTTTGTCCCGGAATGATTTAAATTAACGATTGGACCCAGTAGGTGGCGCCGCAATACTTTCCTAAACACTGGGCCTGCTTTTGATGAATTTTTTTGTTTGTTCAAGTGGATTTGAGAATAGTTTAGATTAACATTTGGTCCCGGTAGATGACCGTGGAACCGCGTTCTAGATTTTTATTTTTTAAAGGCAGGACAACGTCTGCCGGGTACAGCTAGTTTAATATAATAATTGATCATTTAAATAAAATTCTTGCAGTTTATTATTGGTCCTTTCATTATTCTTTTTAATTTTAATTTTGTTTTCCTGCCTGCTGGATCTGCTCCAATTTGTATGCCTTCAATACCGTCTGTCATTATACCCTTTCCAAGAATTTATATATTTATTTTTTAATTTATTTTACTTTTGATAGCTCAATGATGGATCAATTATCAACGTCCTAAATGTGTTAGCGACTCAAAAGTAGAACATTTTTTATTTTCAAATCGATTTATTACATATGGTGTCTATGGTTTAATAGTCTGTGCGATGACTCGCAGACATCACTATTACGTCACCCACAATAATAAAGTACGACAATTATGTCATTTGTTTCATGTTGAAAGTAAAGTCAAGAAATACGTAACTTGAACAGAATTACTAGAAACAGATTAGTCCATTGATTCTGATGTCCTGATTCACGATAGCAGCCAACACTTTCTTGATTTTCACCACTGTTATAATGAAAACTTGTTTTGCAAAGCAGGTCTTGATAAGTGATTAATAGCTTTAGATTTAAATGAGAAATAAAATAAAATAAAGAATAAAAACATATGTTTGATGTATAATATAGTAGTATATGTCCCAGGTTGGAATGGTACACCCAAATCAACACCAGGTGCTGCCAGCAAACTACACTCAGCAAGACTTGCACACCAGCATGCCGCGTAAGTTTAAATAATTAATTTAACCATGTTGGTATCATTCATGAGTATAACAATAGAAGAGTAATTAATACTAGGAGTGAGCGGTTAGTTTCATCTTATTTGCTACATCTGTCTAGTTCAGTGGTTCTTAACCTTTAAGTCATGAGGGACCATTTTACCGAATTCTGTCTTTTCAGGGACCACCCGGTCGATTATGTATATTTATAGATTCTATGTATTTGTCTCTATCTAATAAAGCATGTATAATTTTAGAACTAGCATGCATCTATTTATTATTTTAAAAATCTAAAAATATAAGTTACGAATTTTAAATTTAATGGGATTTTTGTGATTGCATTCTCTTTGCGCGGTTTGCGTTGTAATGATTCGACACAACACGTCACGTCACTTGTTTATTACGATGTCTTCGCAGACGACTTGGAATGCCTCCAGGGACCACCAGTGCTCCGCGGACCACCGGTTAAGAACCATTGGTCCAGTTTGTATAACTATGAAGAATTGATTTTTCATCATTTACATAAGTAACTTTTGTGGTTTCTTGTCAATTTAGTTCTGATGTAGTCTAAATATGATATTGAAAAGAGATTTATTAATACTTCATATTTTTTACAGGTTAGTCTAAACACTATATTTTAAATAATAAAATATTAGTTGAACGAAATATAGTGGTCTTTTTTATATCAACATGTGCGATAATTGGCTTTTTAGGTATACCATAACTCATCATAATCATCATTATTCCTAGCAGTTTTATTGTACCTACATCATTGATGCAGTGTTGTTTAAAAAATGTTTGAGGATAATTTCTATCTCATAAAAGTAACAGCTGTAGGCTATATGTGTCTTAAGTTTATGTGGCTAGCATTTGAAAGATAGCTATAAAAATCATTATTGATTTTCTTTTTAGCCCCACCGTCCCCATTGATTGGATCTGATGGTGAACACAGCCAGCATTCAATGAGTCTTCCCGGACAGGTATATTTTTTTTAAATAAATATTTTGTATTACTTCATAAGCATAAGCAATGTCATACTTTCACAGCAAATTAAAGAAAATTAGTTTTTATACTCCTTAGTGTGGGGAAAATCGTCATTTTAATTTTTATAAACAAGTGAATATAATACTATGTAAAACATGGCGTGAATCATATACCACTGCTGGCCAGTTCCTATATCTTACTATTCATTGACTTGCCTTACCATCGGTTGAACTTTGAAATTGTATATATTGAGCTTATGTCAAAATTTAATAAATAGTAATGAATAATGAATGGTTTACTTTTCTCGTCAATCCCTCAAGATAGTGTTTCTTGGTTCCGTTTGATGGGATTGCCCTGACGTGATTAGATATTTGTTTCTCACATTGCAGTTAAATTTGTTGCTCTCCTCCAATGTGGTCTTCAAGATGCATTTTGAGTTTTTGGCGGGAACTGAAAGGAGATGTTGTGCTGTGCAGTTTTATTTTGTAAAATTACTCTAAAACGAACAATAGTTGTAGGATATTCATAGTTTTTGAGTAGTGATTATGTGTTTTGTGAGATATGTGAACTGTATAGTCAAATGTGGCCTTTTGAGTTTTCGCAAGAACACAGTTGAATGGCACTAGCTGAATACTTACAGTTCAGCTGTGCTACACGTAGAAAGGCTCAAGGCTCAAGAAAATGAAGAAACTATATTGTTAACTAAGATCTGGCTTAAAGGCCTAGCTGCCAAGCCATAAACCTTAACTATTAATAATAATATCCATTTGTGTATGGCAGCGCGCGTCGTCGTCGTCGGCAGGGGGTGGTTCTGTGCGCGGGGGCTCGGTGTCCCCCCCGCTACCCCCTCCCCCCATGGACGATGAACTGGCCCACGACGCCTTCGGAAGGCCCCAACACATCAATGTATGTATCGTATTAAATGTACCTTATTTTATATCGAGAGGTGAAGAGCGGCTATTTGTTTCTAGTTTAAGCTGATTAGGACTTTAAACTTATGACAGATTTTAAGTAATATTCGATGAAAGTTACAATTGAGCCTTTATATTATATAAAATTATAGTTTACCCCGCAGCTGACTAATCCAACTACTGGCTTCCTTCGAAAGCCAGTAGCTGGATAAATGTAAAACATGCTTTAATATTATTAAATGAAAAAACAAACTAGAAAATTATTATGATAATTTCTCCCCTCTGCGATTTTTAAAAGATTATTGAAATTAGGGTTGTAACGGAGGCTTTTTTAGCGGAGGCGGAGGCGGATGCGGAGGCGACGGGTTTCACCTCCGCGAATGCGGAGGTTAACGGAGGCGGAGGTGGAAGTGAAAGTGGATGTAGAAAAAAATAGTAGTATGGTTTATATATTACATCGCGTCAATAAGAATTCGTAAGTACGTCTAACGCGTCCAAGCAATTCGACAGGTTGATTCCTGACGCGTATCATTCAAATGACGTTTGCACGCCCCCCGCGGCACCCCAAATGCGTCCGCAGCGCACGCGTTGATTCTTGTTCATTTGCCGCGCGCGGCCGGACTAGCGATGCGCAAACTAAATCACCAATGAGATCAGTGATTTATAAATCTTTTCCTTGAAAGAATTAAATCACTCTTTTAAATCTTTAACTCTTTTAAATTTTGGTTTCGAATGAGATAATTAATTCAGTTGACCGGTTTTAAGCTCTATACTAACCATGGAGAGTCTAATTTACTGTGTATCATCATTGGATTTCTTAGAGTGCGCATGTTATCTCATTTCAATTCACAATATCCTGTATCTACTGTCTCAAACTACATCCAAGTATCTCATTTCTTAGTTTTCATCATTCCATGTGACTAAAATCAATCTTAACGTAGTGAGTTAAAGATGTATTTTTAACATCAAAGATTTAAAGAGTGATTTCGAATTTTGAAAGATTATACATCTTTTAAATCAATCACTCCTGAGTTACACATCTGTAGGCCGGACGGCTGAGTCGTCGCAAGCGTCGCTGCTTGCGTATTAGTAAATAAACCTCCGTTATGACTCCGCAAAAATTACACGGATGCGGAGGCGCAGGAACGATTTCTTGCGGAACTTCCGCAGTAACGGAGGCGGAGGCGAAGTTCCGTTACAACCCTAGTTGAAATAGATATTTTTTAATAATGTTTTATCCTGAAAAACGAAATTTTAGAACAGTTTTATTTACCATTAAAAAATAATTATATCGAATGGAATAACTTTTCTGTCAATCTTTATTGTATTTTAAAAGATACAAAGTTATTCGTTTTGATACAAAAGGCTCTCTGCTAGTTTTAATTTCAAGGTAACACATTATTGAAGCAAAGAGGCGAATTATGATTGAATTTAATAATATTAAGCATTTTAATATAGAACAAAATGGGAACACAATACACAAACGCGGTGCCAGCGATAGTGCCCGATGAAGAGGACTTGCCTGGATGGGTGCCAAAGAATTACATTGAAAAAGGTACTTTTATTTCTTTAATCCCTATTTTATATTCTTCACTACATAGTATAAAATAAAGTCGCCTTTTCTGTCCCTATGTGCGCTTAAATCTTTAAAACTACCCAACGAATTTTGATGTGGTTTTTTCCAATGGATAGAGTGATTCAAGAGGAAGGTTTATATGTATAACGTTCATAGTTTTTCTGTAGTGTATTTAATTTTGTATCAGCATTGCACCCGTGCGAAGCCGGGGCGGGTCGCTAGTCCTATAATAAATTGAGGTGTCAACAAGAATTATTATTTACTTTAGGTTATTATATCACATCACACCTAGAGTTGAGTTGATGACATGTCCGTCTCTTCTTCTTGATTTTAAATTATCTCAATGTCAAGTAGCTATACTATGCTAAGCTGTGAATATACATTATTATCTAATATATAAAATTCTCGTGTCACAGTTTTTTTTTTTTTTTTTTTTTTTTTTTTTTTTTTTTTTTTTTTTTTTTTTTTTTTTTTTTTTTTTTTTTTTTTTTTTTTTTTTTTTTTTTTTTTTTTTTTTTTTTTTTTTTTTTTTTTTTTTTTTTTAGTTTTCGTTGAACCGTTCATTAACTTGCCTTACTATTGAATTTTGACATTAGTTGTTTGGAGCTGATGTAAAATTCTAGCCGATGGAAAAGTAAGTTAGTGATCAAATATAGTGTTACACGCTTGCTATCTAGGGCAATAGCTGGCGGATCAGGTTTAACGCTCTACAAATTGGATAATGTAATGTCCACTTAAAGCAAATAAAGATTATCAAAACAAAAATAATTCTTCGTTAAAACCTTTGTTCTACGTTTATTCAACGACAATGTCCCGCTGTCAAGTGTACTAATGCATTTGAAAAAGAGAAACAAATGGGGTCGCTCTTATTAGATGAGAGTGTGTGTGAAGAGCCGCGGGCCGCAATATTATTTTATTTAGCTGTTTTTTACTACTAGCATTCAGAGCAGACTGGATAATGGCACACCTAGGGCCTAGTTCGGCTATTTCGATATCATAGTGTTGCGTAGATATTCAAAGAAACATTCCATTGCGATAGTGTCATAAATTCTTATTCTACTAAATCCACACTTATCTTCTCAATATTGTATCGGGAGAATAATAGTAGTAAAAAAAAAAGTGTGCGTGTATTTATGCACACGCGTTAGAAGTTATACTTTGGCCTAACAAGATAAAAAACGACACTAACAATAGAAAATCGAAAATATTATATATAATAGTCACCATAGCTAACTTCAAGGTGTCGGTTGACTATAGCTAACTTCAGGTTGTCGGTTTTTCGTGACAGTGTGCGCGCGCATCGTAAAAGTATAACTTCAAAACTAAAATGTTGACTATAGCTAACTTCAGGGTGTCGGTTGACTATAGCTCACTTCATGGTGTAGGTTTTTCGTGTGACGGTGTGCGCGCACATCGTAAAAAATTACCCCCTAACGCGTCTAATAAAACTAATTTGCCAGGTGGCAGGGCATTTGCCCGACTGGATGACTACCACCCCTGGTCTAAGTATGTTGCCATAACAACCTTGGGTTGTGTTCCGGCATTAGTGACCAGGTTTCAGTCTCCCTTAAGAGAGCAAGCAGCAGCGCATTTGTAGCACCATTGCAAATGTTCATAGGCGATGGTAACCGCTTTCCATCAGGTGAGCCGTCTGCCTGTCTGCTGTACTCCTGCAATAAAAAATAATAATAAAACAATGGTTATCTATCACGACGAAGCCACGGGGAAGTTTAGTAATTTATAATTGTGTGTCCAGTGGTGGCCATATACGACTACTACGCGGACAAGGAGGACGAGCTGTCGTTCCAGGAGAGTGCGGTGATCTACGTGCTGAAGAAGAACGACGACGGCTGGTGGGAGGGCGTCATGGACGGCGTCACCGGCCTCTTCCCCGGCAACTATGTAGAGCCGTGCGTCTAATCGGACGGGAAAGGGGGGAGGGGGTCAAATCGAGTTGCTGTGACGTGTCTAGGTTTGTATGAACAATTCGAACTTACGAATCATTCGTTGCGATTCGAATATTAATATTCGAATCGACACTCAAATCAAACAATTTGGATTATTGGAAAGTTCCCGAATAATTCGATTTTTTTCCGAATTATTGTATTGTTCGCAAAATTTCGAATATTTTAAAATATTAACTGAAATGAATTGAAAAGATCTCTTGCCAATATTAGTATCTAGATTTTTTATGTTACTGACAGAAATGAACGTATATTGAAATTGAGCAATTGTTTCTTCGGGTAATTGACTTTTAATCAAAAAATGTATTTATTATTCAGAATATTTTTATATAAGATGTAATGGAATTCAAATTGGAAACAATAGAAATTAGTCGAATTTTGAATAATTAGTTTCGAATCGTATATTAATATTCGATTCGATTCGAACGGTATTCGCACACCCCTAGACGTGGCATTTATTGTGGGGTCAGCTCTAGTTACTCTGACATGTCATATACAGGGGAGGTCCGGACTGGGCATAACTACGTTCTAAGTCACAAATATGTTCGGATTGCCTTTAATGGTATGCCTCCATATGCGATAACGGTCTAATCCCCTGCAAAGGACCCAGTATTGTGCGTAAATAGCCTTAAAAGAAAATACAGCAGAGGCATTTTTAAGTACTGTACATATATAGAGGAGGATCATCATATTTTTGTCCCTTATGTAACACTGCACTTTTGTCTGTACGCCCATTTGTTATGAAGCCCTCGATATTAATCCCAGAAAGTGTGAAGTAGTTTTTTTTAATGTCACCGAGGGATTGCATTTCCTCATCGAACCTCACGATTGCTCTCGAACCTAGGTCTCGTCAACTCTGGTCGAGTTGCTGCTTCTTTCGTAGTAAAGGTAAATTAATAGACATTAAGATATATAAAAGATAAATAGAGCCAGTCTATATTCTTATGTAAAAGATTGTGCACCACCTAATATGGTTATTAGGAATATTATTATTTTATATTAAAGACTTAGCTTACATTTATATACCTAAAGTAGCACTTGTAGTTTAAGAAAGGAGTTTGTGCTATGATTTTTTTAAATATTTTAATTAGTTATTTTAAGTACATCTATTTAGGTACATAAGTGTTGAAATTGTATTAATATTATTATAATATATAGATCTTTCATATAAAAAAATAATTATCAAGCACATACACTTTTAGCTTTCCTAGACTACTGACTAGTTATTTTTGAGTATTACCCACCACCAAAAACGATATTTTTTTATTTTATAATGTAATCACTGGAAACGTTGTAAATCAATGTCGTAGCTCATTAATTTAAATTTTCTTGAATGAGATTATACTCTTGTAATATTATATGCTAATATATTTTGTAATCTATAAATTGTATCAATGAATTAAATAAATATATGATAATACTAGTAATAATAGTTTATTTAAGAAGGTTCAATTTCCCGCTGGCCTCGAAGGAACTCCGTGAGATCACAAAAATACCATGTCGTAGTGTCTATAGCAAGATCTCGGCAACAAGCTTATTCAAAACGGTAATACCTAGTAGAAACATAACGGTGATGCAAAAAAAAGATTCCGACGAATTGAACCTCCTCCCTCTTTTGAGTCGGTTAAAAATTGCTAGTTTATAACCTCATCAGTTTACCTCGCGGTTGCGCCGCAGGTCAAGCTCTACTGCCGACCTCTTGGTTAATTAACAGGCGTTATTGCATGTTGTTGGTTATTGTATTAAATTTTTGTGTTAGTGCCATGTCTCCTGAAGATCCACTTCCTTTTATATCAAACTATCCTATTATATATACTATTTTCAGTATTAAAACTACATTAAAACAAAAAAAGATCCAGAAATCATAGTCGTTTTTCCGTGAAAGCTAACAGACAGGATCGCATTTAATGACAAATCAAAAATTACCTGTCTTACTTTCTGGGATAACTTTTATATAAATATATCCCATTTTTGGAGACAATAAGTACCCATGTGCATCCTCAGCATCGAAAATATATGCATACAGAGTTTCAGCCAAATCGGTCCGGTAGTTTTTACGCAAGTGTAACAGACAGCCGGCCAGACCAACCGACCGACAGATATAGACACTTACTTTCGAATTAATAATATTAATCCCAGTCGTAATCCCTACGTTGTCATCTCTGTATAATATTAAATACTAGCAATATATAAGATTATTCGTCCGTTCATCGTTAGTACACAATAAAATGACTCTGTACATCCTGGATAGTTCACGTATCCTGCGGAAATTCGTTAGGAAATCGTTGAAACTTTCCGATTGTCGACACTAGTACTTAAAAATACAGATATAATCACTAGTACGATTTAACAACAGATTACCTCTTTCTCACGAGGTGGGACTACCACGGCAGTTATACACTTTAATACTATCTTGGCAATTTAATTATCTAACTTTCCATTTTTTCTTATTTACTGATGGTACAGGAAAACATCGTAAGGGGGGAGGGGGCACCAACCATTATAATTCGGGTTACCTTATCAAAAGGAGTAAAATGAAACAAGACTTTAAAATAACTACATTTTATTGCTTTTAAAAACTTATTCTAGCAAAAAAATGCTAACTTATCCATCGAAATACAAATCATATAGCAATACATTTCTGCATTAAATATGACAATTTTCCACTGCTTTTGTGTAGCAAAAATATTTAATTTGTACGCCAAATGCTTCATATTAAAATATTCGTCATCATAGATTATTATTTGCATCATTCAGCACTATCATTATACTCCGCAATATGGAGAGAATTTCACACCAGTATTACACACCACATTACCTCGGGGATATTCAAATAAAAGTAACAAGTCAGAGAACAAAAAATCGGACGTGTAACAAAGTTGTTTTATGTTTACAAACAAAATTAGAATATATTGCTCTGTGTAAGAAATAGCCTATTGTTGTCAAATAGTAGCATGCTTGTTCTTTTCATTTCTTACGAGAGGACGGTGAAATCAACTCGGGTACTTTTTTCCTTACTTAACATCCCAGCCATACAGATTTTGACGTATGAGCGTACTAACTTATGACGTCATAAGTTTAAACGCGTGTGAAAGATGAATAGAGGTAAGAAATTTCGTATGAGATTTTATTTCCTTGTGTTTTGAGTATAACAATCATATTTTTTCCGCGTAAACACTGCATTAAGACTTTGATAAATAAACAAAATTTAAGTTACATATCGAAACAATAATAACATTTGTAAGAACCGAACAAACTCGTTGATTATATTATATATATGGTGCTGTAGTATTTACATGAATTTAATTTTACAACATAAATTATCATTAATATTAAAGTAAATCTGTCAAGGCCTTTCAGGGCCCAATCTCTCAGACTATGCTAAATAGCGAAAAAAGGAGTCTCAAAGCCGATTTTGATTTTGAAAACAAGACTGCTATCATTATTTTTATTTTATTGAAAAATCAATTACCCTCTTCAGTAATCGACTCTCTCTCTCTCTCTATATATATATACATACATACATATATATATATATATATATATATATATATATATATATATATATATATATATATATATATACATATATATATACATATATATATATATATATATATATATATATATATATTAAACATAACCGTAACCGTGTGGTGGTTGTAATCATTTTACTAAAAACTTAAATTTTGTTTATCAAAGTATACACAATAACCTTAACTAATAATAGGTTAAATTACTCTTTATCATCAATATCCATATTTTCCGGTTTAATTATATCAGTATTGCTTTTATCTTCTTCTGTATCCTCAGATTCTACTTGCTCAATTTTAGTAGAATCTGATTTTTCGTCTGTAGTATCTGTCTTCTCTATTGATTCTTTTTTTGTGTCTAAATCTTTTGCGGCATCAGTTTCGTCTTGTTTAGGCTCAGGTTTAACAGTTATATTTGTTTCATCTTTTTTTATGTCTGCTTCATCTTTTTTAAACTGGTCAGTTTTTGTGATATCTTCAGTCTTCTTAAGATCTTTACCTTTTTTATTTCTGTAACAAACAGTGATTACAATCAATACTACTAAATAACTAACGTAAGGCTATTGCAATAACTGGCTGCATTGCTATGTTGGATGACAACTGGTAACAAATATGATTATTTATTTATTTTAGTAAGGCTTACAGTCAAATAACAACATAAGTTAACAACATGAATAAAAGTATTGCTAATTACAAGCATATAGACTTGCTCAGATTAATTAATTAAGATTTGTGTAAGTGACATTGCAAAAAATATGATAGGTGAAATTAAAAGATTAAAAAGAGAATTTGGATTTGAAGTTGAATACATTAAACATTTTGGAAAAAACTAGTTTTCTTTGAAAAATTCTTTGGTCATTATATTTCTAAAGTTGTTGGGTTTAGTTACAAAAATAATTTCAAAACACTTACTTCAGTGGCCCATTGACTACTTCTACGACATCATCGTCCTCGTATTTGATATTGACCACAGCTTCTACTTTGGCTTGGATACTCTTCAATGCAGAATGGAATATTTTCGAACTCGTCTGTAATTGAAAGAAAAAATAGTAATTTTTCGTAACATTACTCATTATGATATACAGTGCTTAGTGTAGTCTAGGGTTCTATGTTGTGACCGGCACTCTTGTCAACTAGTCTGTTTCTAATAGGACAGTATGAAAGGAATTATGTAAATAGAGGAATGAATATCGTGATTATAAGTATATGATTATTTTAGTAAATAAATAGTAATAGTGTTAAACATATTTTTATATAACTGTACGGTTCAAAATACAGCGTTTTGCTAAACGCTGCGGCCTTGTTTAGGCTACTTTCATATTGTAACGTAAATGATGCTCAAAAATACTTTGCAATCAAGTTGTTATCAAGTCGCTACGAGCTGCTATTAGTCGTAACATATGACTCCAACTACCACTACGTTGAACCCAGGGATCAGATCCAAGAGCTAATAGTACGATAATAAATCCCTGAAAGCAACGGCTGTATTTTCTTCACTTTACTATAAGAGAGCACCAGCATCTACCACTACAAACAAGAATAATTTTACAAACTGTACAATAACTAAAATTAATATTTATTCTGTAGGAAAGTTTACGATAACGTAACAAATTAAGTTTTATGGATGTCAGCCATACTGCCCTATTAAAAAAAAAGTTTATGGCTTGGCAGCTACGCTTTTAAGCCAATCTTAGTTTACGATAGTTTCTTAATTTCCTTAAGTCTATGTGTAGCACAGCTGACCTGTCGGTAATCAGCTAGTACCATTCAACGGAGTTCTTGTGACACCTCCAAAAGCCACATTTGACTATACAGTTCACATTTCTCACAAAACACATAATCACTACTCAAAAACTCAAAAATCAATATCCTACAACTATTGTTCATTTTAGTGTAATTTTACACATCAGTGTCAGTTGGACTAGAGCAGGTGGACCACTGCCCTGTTTGAAATAACTTTTATTAATGCATTTATGGCTTGACAACTAGGCTTATAAGCCTGGTTTGAAATGACTTGAATGTTGAGTAGTTTTCAGTTCCCACCAGAAACTTCTTGTATTTTTTTTAAATATTTATGTCTTGGCAACTAGGCCTCCCTATTTGAAATGAGTCGAGCGTGGTGGTAGCGACCGTGAGCGAGGCGATCCTGGTGCGCGCGGCGGCGAGGCTGGCGCTGAGGTCGGTGAGCTGGCTCTTGGCGCCGCGCTCGGCCTGCTGCGTGGAGGCGGCCGCGTGCCGCGCCGCGCTCAGCGCCTCCTGCGCCGCGGCCAGCGCGCGCTCCAGCCGCAGCCGCGCGCCCGCGCCGCGCGCCTCCGCCGCCATCAGCGCGCCCACGTCCACCAGCCGCGACCTGTACGTCACCATGCCTGCCAAACCATATGATCATCTTTAGCGAAGTTATTGTGCATTAGCCAAAGGTTTTTGACTTGGTTCACAATCGGTGGGGCTGCTGTCGGCATATCGATTGAAGCTTTTCAGGGACAGCTAGTAAGTTATAAATAAAAATGTTCCGGCATTAGTGGCCAGGTTCCAGTTTCTCTTAAGAGAGCAGCGGCACATTTGTAGCACCTTTGGTGTTGCAAATGTCCATAGGCGATGGTAACCACTTTCCATCAAGTTGGCCGCCTGCCTGTCTGCTGATAAAAAATATATAAGCATTAGGGATAAAGCTAGACTGATAGATAAATAACTGTGTAGGTGAGAAATTTAAAAATTTACATCTTGCTTCAATGTCAGAATATTAAAATAATTTTAACTATTGTTTGGACAACAATAAAAACATTATTTCACTCAACTTCACTTACTAAATCTGACTCAGCGTTTTAAATAATGAGAAAATGTCCAGTTTACTTGACTGTCATCTCTCCTATTATAAGGTAGTAAGTTATATTAGTAATTATCTATTACAGAAAAAAATTACATGATCAATTTCACATTAAATGTATGTTATGTGAAAACTAAATGTGTCTTCTTTATTGATCACAAACACATAATGCACGATTACATCCATACACACAAAATTGTTGAATCTGTAGTTTCATATTTTGATATACATAATGGTTCCCCATGAAACAGCCTAGTCCTAGTGCAGAAATTACTGTTCCACCCTTGAAAATATAATCTTTTTGAATGATTTAAAAAATAAATAAATTGTCGATTGTAACATAGATATAGATTCTTTATAAGGATATACTGCCTCTGTTCTCTAGTAGACGAATTATTGATCCGTTTAGTTCACTGGACCACAGAGGTCATCCTCACAACAATATAATCAGCAATTAGATGACACCTTCCAAGTAATTAAACACACTAGAATGATTTAAACAAAAATTCTATTTATAGCAAGAGTTATGTGAACAAAAAAATAAAGATACAAACACATGTTAGCAACAGAATAGAAAGTGTATACAAGATAGAAGGTTTATTTCAAAACCATAAAGGCTCAGATACACTGGAGGGTAAAAGGTGCTGAAAAGGTCCCTCAAATGGAAAAATTCACTCACCTGTTTCACTAATATCCACGGTCCCGCTTGAAGTTCCATCACTACTTGGTCGAGATTCCTTAAACAAAGGCAGTAAGTTCCGGTTGCCTACGGTTATATTTTCTTCTGATTTAGGTACACTTTGGACAACTTCATCACTTGCTTCTGTTGATTCCGATGGTGAGTCTTGTAATAACTCCGATGAGCCTGGTCCTAATTCTTTTACTTGTTTAAGAAGAGTCCTGAAAAATATTTTATAAGTGTTGATTTGTTCGTTTGTGAGAATGTAATGTAGAGTTTATTGGATCTTTCTTAGATTAATTCCAAACTAAGTTGGAAGATATAACTTTTGCATTATACTTTTATTTTTGAAGACGGCATACCATTTATAATCTGCAGTGATTTATAGAGGAAGTGTCTTAAGCTACTTCTTCATGCCATTGCCACATTTATAAAGTGTAGACAAACTGACTGAATTTACATAGTTTGCAACATAAGGGACCTAAGTATATTTTTCTTGTAAAACATAAGTACTTTCATCTATTATACTGATCTAAGACTGACAGTTTTTTATTGAAAACAAAATAATACTTTCACATACATTTTACAACAAAAAATATTTTATTTTGTTTGGGGGCTATCAGCTAGCATTAATAATAACTAAAAATAAATGGATTTAGAGAAGCTATTAATAAGCCTCCACAGATAACAGTAAAAATAAAAAGAGAAAACAAAATAATAATTATACAAAGAAACAATAATAAATATGTGCATATATTTTATTAGATACTTAAACTGGTAAGTCTTAGTTTGAATATAATTTGACCAACTTGACAACAAAATATACTTAGGTCCAAATGTCACTTACGATAAAATGGCAGTAAACTCTCGAAATCTGTATTCTATGAATCTCTATATTACAAATGATGTAGGTATGCTATATAATAATAAAAAAGTATTAATCAATAAATCACATCAAACCATTGAATTAATGGCAAACCAGTTATCGAATGTAACACAAATCTGATAAACAATTACAAAAATATTACACACTTACTTATAATTAAAGACGTCCTTAACGCAAACTTTTTCAACAACAGTTCGTATTTGTGATCGCGATAAATATAAGCCGAGGCTGACGAATAAGTTCTGCAAGTCTTTCTTCGTCATTGAGCCACCTCGGGCAGTGTCGAAATACACCAGTGCTAATAGTAGAAAAGGATCTGTTGGCAATTCGACGCCTCGACTGCGTCTTTTTGGTGAATTACTGCGGTCATCATCACTATGAGAATCCTGTTTAGAAATTGTTTGTAATTAACAGTCGGTAAAAGAAAGAAAGAAAATATTTATTTCAAATTGCGACTCACACATAGCAAACTCATAAAGGAAATAACAATAATAACGGTAAAATAGATTAAAAGGTTTGCATTGACACCTTGCTTGACATAGGTGGCGATGTAGTCAATAACTTTTGTATGAGATTTAATTCTGGAGTTACTAGTACAAAAATGTATCGACTGAAAAGGAGGCTAATACAATCAAACACAAATAACAATAGCCATTTCGTTGATTGTGAGGATAGATGCTTATTATTCATTCACGTAAAAACTAATTAAAGGATTATGATGAAACTTAATATATAGTTTATAATTTACAAAAATATTGTTTAAATTGACCAAAATATAACAATAAGTGTAGTACAAAGGAAATGTCTATGTGAAATAATAATAAGACATAATTATTCTATAATTAAGGAGGAAATTTGTAAAGTGTAGCAAGATGTTCGTTTTAAAAACAATACATAAAAGAATGCAATGACAAACCTTCCTCTCGCGTTTTCGCGAATTGCGTTTTTCATCTCTTTTGTCATCTTTCTTTTCGTCTTTCTTCTCGTCCTTTTTATCGACAGTTTCGACACTTTTTTCTTTAACTTCTTCCGGTTTCTCGGGCAATGTGTATAACGTCTTATAAATGTAGAATCCAAAATCTCTCATTAACATTTCATTGAATAACTCAGCAAAGACGAAAAGCTGCCAAATTAAGTGTTCGTTTAATTATCTCAAGTAATATGTGGTGGTGGTTGGTGTGGTCTGTGTGGTTGGTGTGGTTGATGTGGTTGATGTGGTTTATGTGGTCTATGTGGTCTATAATAGATACACACACAAACTCGCACATAGGTATATGCTTGAACAAGTATTATTTTTTATTATCTCTACAATTATTATACAACTTAACCGATTTTTGTATAATTTGGTAAATACATTCTCGCCAACCTTTGCCTATCAGTGGGTGATATACGACTTTTCTGACCGAATCTACCATTCTTCTAGGAATGATCTCTACACCGGTAAGAAACGATCTGTTAATCCCAGAAAAAAAAATAGTTTACAATGGTTACAGGTTCTGTTCTAGGTATATAGTCCAATTTTTTTTCGGCAGTGAATATAATTATTTATTAATCAATCAATAAAGTTTTTGGAAACAATATTAATGGATGGTTTGTGTAAAGAGTAAATAATAATTTGTGCTGTAAGAGAACACATATAGAAGCAAGAATGACATACTGCGCTCATATATAAATGTAGACATTAAAAGACTGAAGTGTGTGAGAATTATGTCATACCTCAAAACTATGTTCCTTATTGTCCGTGATACGATAATCCAATAATAGCGATAATGTTGCAATAGTACAGTTGAATTTCCCCCCTTTAGCGGTCGCAGAGGGGTGTACTATGATATGTGGCGCGGCGGGAATCTCATATCGTGTATTCAACAACTGTTTCTCTTTTTCCAACTATATGTCAAAATAAAACACGATTATTGTATGAATTATTAAAGTCAGACAAGTAGACAAACGCATACTGTCTTTGTATTTCCTCAAACTTATATTATGGTATAGATACATTAATATACTATAAAAAAATATTAGCTTAATTAATAAGTAATGAAATTATAACTGTCCTTTTGAGAGTTTGTCTTGAACAAGCTTTGCAACGGCTCAACAGAATTCAATGAAAGTTTTAGGGATTACATTATCATAACAGGAATTGTATCTTAGTCTGATAGTTTTCATGTTGATAGGGTCTTTTTTATCTTGTGGGGTTCAGAAGATATGAATACAAAGTGAAATACTCGCGCGAACGACGTCGCGAGCAGAACTAATAACAAATAAAAACAATCAGTTCTTTATAATATATCAAATCATTTACAAAAAAAGATAGCACATTTATGATCTCATCTCAAAAGAGATAGCTTTCGGGAAACCATGGGTTTAAGTGGCGGAATTCGTAAGACTAAATAATAATTATTGGTATATTAAAAAAAAATAGTTTTAGCCCTGCATAGGTCATCTCTATTTAAGCTGATAAATTTAAGTCGCAACACTACGCTTCATTACACTCGGTTTATAACCTCCATGACAGAGGTTAAATATTCGTATCTAAATTTTATCGATAATAAGTTCACATTAAAGCAGCATTCATTCAAATTAACCAGTAATTAATAAGGTATTAATACAACAACAAATATAATGACATTAGAAAACGTTAAAGCCTTGAAAATCACCTGTGTAAATATTGCGTTTGAATTCTATATAATCAGAACATTAGGAAATCTGAAATAGTATAATCAAATATTTAATTAACAGCAATAATGAGGCCAAGCGAAGTTTGCTATAAATTTTCCAATTTAAAATTGCTTCCAATTCTAATACACTGCTATAATGTAAAAAGGTAAAAATGATTTATTTTTTAAAGGTGATCCATAAATTATTAACCTAGACAACATATTTAAAATTACACCAAACAACATATTTGATCAACATGTACCTTTTTTTTCTCTTCTTCAATCTCTTTTTCAGTTTTCTTTCTCTCTTCCTTCTGTTCAACAGGAGCCTTGTTTTCTTCATCTTTTTTCTCAGCTTTTTCCGATTCTTTTACTTCTACTATGGTATTTTTTTCAGATTCTTTAATTTCTGGCTTAGTTTCTGGTTCCTTGAATTCTGATTTGGGTTTTCATTGTCTGTCTTTGTTTCTTCTTTTTCAACAACAGATATTTCGCTTTCTGGTTCATCATCTTCCAAATCCATTATTTCTGCACCTTTAAGTTCTTTATCTTCTCTGCTTTTATAATTTTGAGAGTCTAGATAGTAACTGAGGCCTTGTTCCTGAATATTGTAATAAAAAATATTCCTGAATATTGTAATAAAAAATATTCGACTATAATATATAAAAACTCGACTAGTTTATACTATTATATTAATTCACTTTCCCATAACTATAACAAGAAATCTTTGGGCATTAATAGTTACATAAAAAAAATTGTCCGGGCCTATATAATGCTAATGCAATAGGGTTTTTCAATAACTTATTTCAAAATTCGTATTTTAAGCATTGTTACAGATATAGGAAGTAAGTAATACAGATAGCTATCTTTTGTATTATTAAAATTGTGTATTAACACTAAATATAGCTAAGTTTAAAATAATTTCTTTTAAACTGGCAAAATCTTTCAAATGACATAGAAAAGGACAAAACTAACAATGTTGTATTATTCAATTCAGGCTATGCATAAAATTATTATAAGTGGAAAGGTTGGATTATGTAAGAAAAGATAACTCCTACCTTTTCTAAAACTTATCTTTCTTGCACGCAACTCTTTTTTTATCTGATCCAATTTGATAGTCTTCAGATCTATTTGAGAGTAATGAGTAGGCTCCTTTGGATCTTTATCAATAACATCGTCATCATCATCATTCTCATCTATTGTGATAGTACTATTGTCTGCATCTTTAATCTCCTGAAAAATAGAATTTAAAATTTTATTGCACTTATTTTTATTTAAAACCTTTAAACAGTTCAATTGGATTTGTTTCATAACTATTTTAAAGCCACTTAATCGATTTTACAACAAAGATTGTTTTGTAAAATAAACTACCACTGGAGTATAAAAAAGGATGAACTATAAAGAATAAAATGATATCACTGTGATATCGACTCTGTCAACATCGTCTGGAGTATGTAGACAGCACTTCTGCCTCCGTGGTCTCCTTCTACTGAATAGGCGCAGACAAACAAAACTGGGAACAAACAATTTTTGACTGGTCCGCTGGTTGGCCGGCGTGCACGTCGGCCGGGGTGCCCCCTCGCGGCTGCTTTTCAACAGGACTAGATTTGCCGTCGAGCCTGTCGAGCGCGGCTTCGTGCGCCGCCTTATACTGCTCCTGAACGGCGCCCCACTCGACACGCGACGGCTGCGCCGACCACACGTCGGGCAGGAACAACACGACGCACTCGAGCCGCGCCTTGCCGCCGCTGCCCTCGCGCCAGTAGTAAAACTCCACCATTCGGTACCTGCGCGGGTAATACAGTTGTAGTCTCATACTCACTACCGGTGGGCCACGGCACTTCCACTACCAAAGTAATGGACTGCCGGTTAAGGATAGGACACATCCAATCTGCAACAACCCAGCACTTGCGCCTTACGGTGTCTAGACTCTCACTCATTGAATGTGTGCTGTACTATCACTATGATGATATGTAAGGCAATTGATTCTTCTCATATGTATTAAACTGATTTTATTTAAAAAAATCTAAATGAAATAATAAAACACCCTGAATAATAGTAGTGGCTAAAGATTGTCGCTAAAACTCACAGGTAGCCAGCAAAATATAACATTACGTCATGATCCAAAAAGAAATAGTAAATAATGGAAGAGTTCATTCCCACAAGTATTCACATCAAAAATTTAGATATTTCCAATTAAACACGGTAAAATAAAATAATATACATTGGATTATTGTTATTGTACATTTCATCAACCAGTAAATTACATAATAACAAGAAGCAATTGCCATCTTACATGTAAGACATACAACTTAGTTCACTAATCTAAGAGCCAAAACACTTACCACTGGGTGCAAGACGACAAATCAATTCCAGTCAGAGCTTTGCAAGTGCGAATTGCAGTTTTAACTAACACTTTGGGGTCACATTGAGGGTCTTCCCCATCCATTGAAGGACTCCAAGGTCCACCAATAGCAAAGTTTTCACTACTTTTCCCTTTCTGTCCCACTAAGAATTTTATCAAGCGAGTTGGATGCTGTGGTGACTTGCTTGAATATTTGTCTTTTTCATCTGATTTTGTTAGTCCACATTTTTGGTATAAAGCTTCTAAAGATGGTAAACTTATTAACATGACCTGTAATCATTGAAAAAAAATCCTATAGAATTAGTACATCCTAGCCTATAAATATCTGATTGCTGGGTTAAGATCTTCTCATTTTTAAAGAATAGATGACATACCTAAAATAAGTCTAAGATTGGTTAGCCGATTTTAAAACATTAATAATCTCAATTTGCGTTTCCTTCACCATCTTAACTGTCTGTCTGGACATCACAATTTTAAATGTGTATTTATGTTTATAAGAATAATTTTGTTTAATTTAAATTTAAAGACAGAAGGGAACCATGTAATTATAAAACAATTACATGGTGATCACAATAAAAGTGACATTGAAATTTAATTCACATTTACCCATTTCTAAATCCAGTCTAGTCTGGACTATCTTTAAGTCTTTAAAAACATACCTTTGCAGAAAACCTGTAGTCAGCATCTGGTGGTTCCAAAATTGCATCATTTAGGACTGGATTATCAGTTTCTTTGCTCATTACATGGTAGGCACATGTATTGTTTAGTGAAAATGGTGCTTGTGGAGGAAATGTCTCTCCCCATTTCACATGAGCAGAAAAGAAATCAGAAGGTATATACAAAGAGTTTGTATACCTTTGAGTCAACGCCAATACATCCAACTTTTCTCTATAAATATAAATAAAAAATAATACAAAACATTTGACAATAGGTGAATATTTTTTCTCAGTTGAGGAAATATATCAAAGCGTTTAGTAACAAACTATTCATACTTATTAAATATTTTTTGAAACTATTTAACATTACCAGAATAAAACAAACTTAATTCTAATTTCAAAATGCATTTTACCTTTAAGAAAAATATAATAAGCTTTTTATTTCTTGAATAATTTAAATAATCTTTTAACAATAACATTTTATTAAAACAATACACAAACTGTTATACACTGAAACCCCATGTTCCACTCACTACAATGCTTTATAACTAATCATTACAAACAGGTATACTGTTAAGAAGTTTAATAAGTATGTACACTACTTACACTTCCAGAGGCATTCTCGGTACACGAACATTTTGTTTCACTGGAGAGGGTTGATGCACAACTGCAGGTCGTTTACGTGGAGGTGACTCTTTCCTTGCACGATTATCACGATTATCTCTTCTGTTATTTTGGCGTTCACTTGAACGAGAGCGACTTCTTGGCCGCATAGGTGGCCTTGGCTAGACACATAAAATTTTGAATAAATGTAAACACCAATATGTGAGAGTTAAACTTTGAAGTCATTGAGAAATAATGTTTCAGAGAGAAATATAAGTGATATAATGAAATCAAAAATCAAATCAAATTTATTTGTTTCAAATCAAATTTATTGATTTTATTTTAGATTTTTGATTTTAGATACAAAATAAATAAGGTGTAAAATGAATAAGGTGATATGTGTTTATTAGTATCTTTCTGTGCACCTAATGAGGTGAGGTGAGGTTATTGCCAATGAACAATAACAAACTTCAGTTTCACAACAAATGTGTAAATAATTATTGTTTGGAACTTATTTTTAAAACAATCAACTTAAAAAATCTGCAAACATGCCAGTAGTGTGGGTCAATGCAAATTGACTATTTTTTTTTTTTTTTTTTTTGAGGCGGGAAAAATGACTAACCGATTTACGCACTCTCTGGCCGTCACTAGGAAACGCACGAATCCACGGGGGCGATAACGCTAGCAATTGTATGCTCTACTTGCGCTTCGTCCGCTATGGATTACACAGAGAGTGTGGAGACTCCGAGCTATGCGCACGGCGAGCACCTCAATACCACTAAAAACCCCTCTCCTTCGCGGCCCTGCGCTTTGATGTGAAGGAAAGACTGAGATGTAGAACATAGTTACTCAGCAGTCGATCCAGCGCATAAAGTGCTGAAGTGTGCCCCGGGAGAACACACTCCACTACGGAACGGGGGTAGTTGTAAAATCCCTTGCTGACCTAGTAGCTAAGGGCCCCCATCGTTCCGGATCCTAACTCAGGGAGGGAAGTAATGCGCGTACCTGCCTCTCCGGGTGCCGGCTGAAGGCCGGCGACCTCGAGAAGAGACCGTAGCACGCGCCCTAGGACTTCGCTCCCTATCCCTCTCTGCGGCCTCTTTCAGAGACATAACTGCCTCACAAAAAGAAACCGCAGTATCCCAGCGGTCGTCGCTCTGCAACATGGCCGTTACCAAATCGCCGAGCGATGCGACGGCTCCTAACTTTGTCTCGAGCTCGAAACGCTGCGGCGCCCAGGCAGCGCACTCGACAAGCGTATGAAACGCCGTATCGGGCGCGCCACACTGTCGGCAATCCGGAGAAGCAAGCAGCCACAATGCGAAACAGATACTGGTCGAAGCAACCGTGTCCGGTCAGTATCTGCGTCGTTCTGAGGTGAGGGTGCCGCTAGTGCGGTTAACCCATTCCTCCAGTTGTGGCCTGATTGCGTCACCGTAAAGCCGCCGGCCGCAGGGTGTTCGAGGTCATGAGACCAGTCGACGAGGCAGGAAGCGGTTCCCGCTTCCTGACCGTCTCTATCTCGACTTGACAGAAGGTCAGTCCTCTAGCTAGGGCATCCTGCTGGGTACGACGAACCCTGGACAGGACGTCTGCCTGGAGATGCAAATTGACTATACACCAACTTCTGTAATTCCAGACAACAACATTAATTTTGACATATGCTAAACAACAATGGATGTGGACAGTGACAGCAAAATCTCTGCAATATTATATGGGTAAATGTAGAAATGGTGTATACTAAAAAATATTTTTAATGAGTTTTAGACATTAATTTCAGTATTTCTTGTAATTATATAAATGAAAATGTTATATTGATTAAAAATAGAAATTTCCATATTGATTGAACCTGACTATTGCTAGTGAAGGAAAACATAATGAACCTACTAATCTATCTTGGTCAAATTTGGTGTGTATTTCTTTTTATTGCAGGAGTTCAGCAGACAAGCAGAGTGCCCACTTGATGGAAAGCGGTTACCATCGCCTATGGACATTTGCAACACCAAAAGTGCTTCAAACGCACTGATGCTCTCTTAAGAGAAACTGGAACCTGGTCACTTATGCGGAAACAACTCAAGGTTGTTATGGCAAAGTACTTTAGGCCAGGAGTGGCAGCCACCCAGTCGGGCAAATGCCCTACCACCTGGCTGTGGGTTGTTTTGTCGCTTCTTACAATGGGCCACCTGGCCGCAGGAAATTGTGTTCTTTTTCCTGTCTGTCTGTCAGTGTCCTGTGTATACTGTCCTTCCTCAAAACCATAAATAGGCTTAAGCCCAGCAGTAGGATATGTATGGGCTGATTTTATGTATGAAAAATATATCAACTTACCCTTTCTTCCCTCCGTGGTGATCTATCATCACGCCTAGAAGGCATTAGCTTTTTTGCTGCTGGTGGGGGCACGGCGTTATACGAGTTAATTTTTGGTGGGTTTGATTTCTGATTAGGCGCATTAAGCACTTGTACATGGGTGGCATTCCATTTGAAAGGCATATTAGGGTTGTAGGTTGCCTCTACTAAGACCCTGTCGTTGACTTTCGGTATAGCACCCTTTGCGCATACTGACGTTTGGTAAAAGACGTCGTGATCAACAAAACCAAAGTCATTGTGTGTTTTAGTAACAGTGCCAGTAAATACTCGCTGCTCGGAATTAGGAGTTTGTTGATTGGATTGGGCATTTTGGTACATACCAGGGTTCATTGCACGAGGTGTTGGGTATGCAACAACATTACCAGGATACATTTGGCCTTGGGCCATTTGATTCATTTGCATTTGGCTACCCATAGGCATCGCCATGCCGCCTTGAGTTTGCATTATGTTCGGATTAAAAACGGCAGACGTTTGCTGAAAAGGCATTATGCCCTGTTGCGAAATCATTGCATTTGGATCCATGATTTGTGGATTCAAGCCGGTCATATTTGAATTCACATTTGACCGGGCCCATGGTGGATTTTTTGCGCCACTACCAGACTGCATATTTTATCTATTAAGTCGAATATATTACAAACACTTGCACATAGCACACTAAAACGGTATACTGATTAGCTTAATAACTCCAAAAAACACCAATTAACTTGTCACTCACTATATTTAATAATAATTATTTATATAGGTACAATACTAACGCATCGCAACGCAGGTCGCATCGGCAGCCAGGGTTTCCAGATGGAATTTACAAATATCCATATGTATGCGCCGAAATTCCCAGCTAAGATGTTTTTAGTTACTTTTCATGTAAAATTGAGTGAAAAGAAATGATCAAAAGTGATTGTCGGGTAACGCACATTAAGGATTTCGTAAAAGTGACGGACTGCAATTTGTTTTTGATCATTTGCAAAAAAATTGCAGAGTAACCTTTTATTATGAATATTTTATTTAGAGTTGATAAATTTTGTATCAATATATAATGGTACATTACATACATACATACATAACTTCACGCCATGTCCCTTGCGGGGTAGCCACGAACAACAGAGCGCCATTTAGGCTTATTCTTACACACCTCACCTGCTTGCTTAATTGTACATTGTGTTACTAAATATAACTTTGGTTATTGCTATATAAGTATATTAAGAATAATAAACCCAGTATAATTGCTGTATTTATTAAATCAAAAGCAATATGTAATCATGTATTATTAAAAGTATTGTATTGTAAGTTTGGATTAAATTTTTATTAGCAATTTCATTCTATGTCGAATATTTTACCAAATTGTAAGTATAGAATACAAGTGGATAAAATCACCCAAAAGTTATTATACAAAGAAATTCTTGTCCCCACAAATTCCTCAATGGCAAAATATACCCAAGTGGGGAATACTCAATCTGGGACCCAGAGACGAAGCTTGGTTTCAGCTTCCCAACAATCAACGTCAATTTTTTTTATTTAGTGCGAAGCTAGTCCATCGGCTCATTTCAATACAAATGACTGTAATTATTACGAAATTAATAACTTTTATTGTTAATTAAGTTTATAAAGATTACTAAATCAATATGTAAATATCCTACAACTATTGTTTATTTTATTAAGGTAATAGGTATTACACAATTTTAAAGAACGTAACTATACAGCACATTAGCATTCAGTTCCCGCCAAAAGACGGATGACCCAAATTCGGCCGGTTCGTACATCTTACCAACCGTTCATTTGTCCTTATCCGTTTAAATAAAGACATTTAAATAAATTATTTCGAACAAGCCGCTATTAGACAGTTCACTTCTGTGTTTCAATTTGGAAAATTCAACCAACTTCATGTAATTATATAAACAAACTTGAATCATTGTATATCAATATCAATCAATGATTAGTCTCGTGTCTTTTCAGTTCCGTGCCTTTCAACTAAATTTATATACATTGATCTCTGTGGTCGATTTCTTCAAATTGAAATACAGAAATTTATATTTTAATATTATAGCTTATATAGTTCACTGTTTTGTGTCTATAACTTACTTTCGAATAGCTATCTTTTTAGCCACGACTCCAGCTCCCCACAAAAATTGGTTAAAAGTTTGAAACCACAGAGCAGGGCGTTCCACTAGTAGCTCACAACGCCCAAAATGCTCAGTCAGCCGTTCCACAAGGCCTGACAAGGCGACCGCGTTCGTTGTGGTCGTGGCGAAATCGTCACTAATGACGTCAACATTTTCTCACAACGCTCACAACGACTCATGTCAAGAGGTGGGTCGAATAACCGTTTCACTTGGGCTTACGATTGTAACGCCGACAAGCAAGTGGAACGGGATAAATCCCGTTCGGAACGTAGCCTTTGTAAAAAATTATAATGTTAATCTAATTCTATTGTCGATTATTGTGATCCTTCAGCTTCGCGACCGCTATAGAGGATCCAGATCTTGACGCTGCGATAAACATTTTTTCCGGCTGACCGGAACTGACCGCCCCGTTTAATGGTCACGGAAGGACCTCTAGACCACAGATGTCGTAAACAATATTATTGTTACTGAAAATTTAAAACATTATTATTAGAAAATGTTTCAATGTTTGCATGTCATCGTTGGACGGAAAACATGTTTTTACCACAGGCAATCGAAGCATACAGAGTCTCCTATTATTATAATGTATTACTTACTTGGTATTTGAATTTTATTCACAACTATAGTAAAGAGTCGCCACAAAGGTAGGCATAGGCGCTTCGAATACTTGCCAAGCATTTAAGTAATTTGTGGAGATATGTGTAGTTAAATTTTTAGTACGTCATAGGCCATGTCATTATTATAACTATAAAATATTTTTTTTATCTTACTGAGTATGCACTGTTTGCGCATATTTCTGTATAAAATTTATTAATAAATATAAGAAAGAGTTTGAGCTAGAATAAGAAGAAAAGCAATTTTAGATAGATGCGTTGCTGGAGAGTTTCTTGCTGCTTCTTCTCCTTGACAGCAATAACACGTTGCGAAGCGGAGGCTAGGAAGCAAAATTAAAATTTAACTTATATGTATTGTGGCGACATTAGTGCCAACATAAAAACAAGCACGTAAGCGCGAAACAAATAGTTATTAATCTGCACAAAGCAAAACATCGCGCCGTTGTACGACAGCGCGCCCACAATTTTTCGCGGCAATCCATTTGCCGCGAAACAGTCGAGGACCGAAGTATTTCGGGTCATCTCGACACAGTCCGACTCACGTCTTCAACGCGACCGCACGACATACGTGCCCGTGTACAAAACGTTAGTTTTCGCGCTCGCTGCTTGCCTTCATACCAAAATCCTTCTGAACTATAATATTGTAACATTGAGAGAGTGTGTGTGTGATTAAAAGTGTACGTCGCAAACAATATCTTTCATTGACCCGTACACCGCTCAACGGCCACAACGCCACCATCATCTCATCACACACATCATCGCCACCTCCTCATTTGTAAATTTTTTCTTTTGTGTATAAAACGTTATTAGGATTATTACATGTATACATAGTAAGTACTAGGTTGTCACGCGGTGTCACTTGGGTCATTTCCAACACCAACTCCTGATACTTCCACTAGCCTGTCATTCCAGTTTACTTTCTTTCCCAGTAACGATTTCTGTTTTGGACTCCCTTCTTCCACCACAATGACGTCACCTGTAGAGCAATTAGAGCTGCTTCAAGCTCAACTCCAACTGCTACAGGAGAGCCAAGACAGTCGGAAAATGGCAATAACTGCCACATTACCAGCTTTTTGGGCTGACAAGCCTTCCGTCTGGTTTGGCCAGGTGGAAGCTCAATTTGAACTTGTTGGGATCACACAAGACAGGACAAAATACAACCACATCATTTCCATTCTGGATTCAAGAATTGCCGACGAGGTTGCGGATATCATAGAGCAACCTCCGGACACCAACCGCTACCAGTATCTGAAAACAGAACTCATCAAGCGCCTCTCTGCCTCCAAGAAGGACAGGATCAGACGGCTCCTCGGAGAGGAGGACATTGGTGACCGCAAGCCATCACAATTCTTGCGACGCCTCCAGTCCTTGGCAGGATCAGATTTCAGGAGCGACGAGATAATCAGACAACTGTGGCTGCGTCGCCTTCCTGCAAACGTACAAGCAATTTTAGCTGCACAGGAGGACCTGCCTGTGGAAAAGGCAGCCGACATCGCAGACAAGATCTTGGAAGTGGCCACACCTGCGGTTCACGCCGTTACAACTAAATCTCCTGAGCTCATTGAGCTCGCCAACCGCTTCGAACAGCTTACGAAGCAGGTAGAAGCATTAACGGCAGAATTTCGGGCGCGTCCACGTCAAGGACGTGACCCAGTCAGATCCAGAGCTAGCTCCAGATCTTCAACCCGCTCCTCCCCCTCCACCTCCTTATGCTGGTATCACAGGACATACCACAAGAAGGCCAAGAAGTGCGTCAGCCCCTGCTCCTGGGTAAATCAAGAGCAGGGAAACCCAAAATGCAGTCAGTAGACGCGGCGACTGACTGCAACACTTTCTGCCGCCGGTTATTCGTCACAGATAAGACAACAGGGCTCAAGTTCCTAATTGACACAGGTAGCGACCTCTGCTGCTATCCTCAACGGTTAGCCAAAGGTCGTGCCAAATCAGCAACGGATTACCAATTGGCCGCAGCCAACGGCAGCACCATAAACACCTACGGCAGCATATCCCTTTGCCTCAATCTGGGCTTGCATCGGAACTTTCAATGGAATTTCACCATCGCCGATGTAGAAATCCCAATAATAGGCTCGGATTTTCTTAGCTTCTACAATTTATTGCCAGACCTCCGCCACAAACGCCTAATTGACGGAAACACAAGCTTGACAACTGCTGCTAAAATTGCACAAGTCAACCAAGTCAGTGTGAAAGCCGTGTCAGTCACGGAATCCTCAGCATACTCCAAGCTGCTCCTCGAGTTCCCGGACTTGACCAGACCTCCAGGCCTCCCACGGCAAGTGAAGCATACCACGGTTCATCACATCGTGACTACCGATGGCCCTCCTGTCTCTTGCCGTCCACGTCGCCTCGCACCTCAGAAGCTAGTAGCAGCTAAAAAGGAATTTGAGGACATGGTCAACTGCGGAACAGCTAGACCTTCGGACAGTCCTTGGTCTTCTCCTCTACACATGGCGAAGAAAGGAGACCAAGAGTGGCGACCGTGTGGCGACTACCGGGCTCTGAATGCAAGAACTGTGCCAGACCGGTATCCTGTCAGACATATCGCCGACTTCGCACACAACATCGCAGGTTCCACTATCTTCAGCAAAATTGACTTGGTAAAGGCTTACCAACAATTACCAGTTCATGAACCTGACATCTGCAAGACCGCAATAACCACACCATTCGGTCTGTACGAGTTTCCCTTCATGACCTTCGGTCTTCGAAACGCAGGACAAACGTTCCAGCGTTTCATTGACGAAGTCATGAGGGGACTCATTTCTGCTACGCCTATGTTGATGACCTACTGGTCTTTTCAAAGACACCAGAAAACCACCTGGAACACCTGCGTACAGTTTTCCAGCGCTTGGTCAACTATGGCTGCGTAGTAAATGCATCAAAAAGCATTTTCGGCGTCGACGAGGTTACTTTCCTCGGCTACCGTATTAACAAAGACGGTACACGCCCGCCTACAGAGAGAATCGAAGCTCTGCAAAATTATCCCTTGCCGAAAACCGTGCAAGGTCTTCGCAGATTCTTGGGCATGATAAACTTTTATCGCCGATTCCTCCCAAAGGCAGCAGAATTGCAAGCTCCGCTCATAGATGCCTTAGCTGCATCCAAACTCAAAGGACCCAAGCCAGTTCCATGGACGCCCGAAATTGAACTCGCGTTTCAGAAGTGCAAGGATAGCCTCGTGAGTGCTACTCTCCTTGCTCACCCAGTCAGCGACGCTAAACTGGGACTCTTCACTGACGCCTCTTCAGTTCATGTGGGATCTTGCCTCCAACAGAAGATAGGCAACCAATGGCAGCCTTTGGCCTTTTTCAGTAAGAAACTTACTGACAAACAATCACAATGGCCCGCGTACTATCGCAAACTCCTCGGGGTATACGAAAGCGTACAACACTTTCGCTACCTGCTCGAGGTTCAACACGTGACAATCTACACGGACCACAAACCGCTCATCTATTCTTTCACTCAACGCCGAGAAAAGCTTCCTCCTGTTCAGCTCAACCAGCTGTCTTTCATTTCCCAGTTCACAACAGACATTGTACATATAAAGGGAGAGGACAATGTGGTTGCTGACACAATGTCTAGAATAGAAGCCATCTCCATAGAACAGAGTTTCACTGAGTTAGAGGGAGCCCAAATTTCTTCACCTCCTCTTCCGCCTCTTCCACTTCACGCTCCATCCACACCACCTACTCCATCCCCACCCACAACTCCAGCTCAGGCCAACCCATCACTACCCCCCAGCACAACTTCTGCGCATCCCAAGTATGTGACTCGCTCGGGACGTCACGTTCGTTTCAAGACGCCCGTGGATGTGTAGTATATGTAAATATTTTAGACATAAGTTTTTTTTTTATATTGTAAGCCTTATTTTGTTATTTGTTGGGGGTACTTTTCTCCGTGGGTGGGTGGTGTGGCGACATTAGTGCCAACATAAAAACAAGCACGTAAGCGCGAAACAAATAGTTATTAATCTGCACAAAGCAAAACATCGCGCCGTTGTACGACAGCGCGCCCACAATTTTTCGCGGCAATCCATTTGCCGCGAAACAGTCGAGGACCGAAGTATTTCGGGTCATCTCGACACAGTCCGACTCACGTCTTCAACGCGACCGCACGACATACGTGCCCGTGTACAAAACGTTAGTTTTCGCGCTCGCTGCTTGCCTTCATACCAAAATCCTTCTGAACTATAATATTGTAACATTGAGAGAGTGTGTGTGTGATTAAAAGTGTACGTCGCAAACAATATCTTTCATTGACCCGTACACCGCTCAACGGCCACAACGCCACCATCATCTCATCACACACATCATCGCCACCTCCTCATGTATGACCTTCAAAAACTGTTCTCTAGTGGAATTTATTTTGAATAAAAAGTTTTGAATTTGAAGTCCATACAAGTTGTCTGTTATCTTAAGTTTTTATTATAGATCAGTCAAATTGTAGGTTCTTTGACTGACTTCAATTCAACAAAGTTTTTGCGATAACTCGAGAAGCCAAAATTTTAATGCTCGGTTCCAATTTCTCATAAAACACATAATAAACTACTCAAACTCAGTCGATATCCTACAACATTTTTATATTTTTTTATATTACATAAGTTCAGCAGACAGGCCGACGACGGTCCACCTAATGGAAAGCGGTTGTCATCGCCTATAGACATTTGCAACACCAAAGGTGCTACAAATTGTACAAGGTGTTTTGGAGAGTATTTGAGACAAATTTGTACACAGACTGACACACCATTCGAAATTACTCTTATGTATTTATTATGAGAAATCGCATAAATATCAGTTTACACTAAAGTTTTGGCATTTCTTTCGAAATAACAGAAAAACCTAAATTTCAATTTCATTGTTTATCTATTATATTAAATAATTATAATAAAATAAAAACAAAAGGCTATACTTTAACAATTTTATTATATTATACAATTGTTAAAGTGTTTTTTGTTTTTTAGATTTTTTGTGTTTGTTCGGGATTCACGTAAAAACTATTAGGCCGATTTCGATGCGATTTCAAAATTAAAATCTGTGTGAGCTGTTCATGTTGTAGGGTGTATAAACATTAGCTTATTCCAACACAGTTTAAAGTAAAACGATAGTTTACATTATTTTTTAAATAATGCGGTACTTTACATACCGGGAATCCCGTGGAATGTTTCCCGAAGGTGGTAGAAAGGTGTACAAAAATTTACTTATTCAAATACGATTAGCTACCAGTCTAACGTGGACGAAGTCGCGGGCGAAGACTACTTACTGAGATAGATGAATAGTTATGCAGTAAAGGGTACACGGTGTACTAAATGCACTATCTTCGCTTTATGTAAGTCTATGGTTTTCAGATGCACATTCGTCTTCAGTATTGTAATAGATTTTCATCTCATTTAGGCTCAGTTTCCTGATACACTCTGCCGGAGTTACTCGTGTTGAGTTTTACCGCGTCCGTACAGTTTTTCACGTGCTTATTCAACATAATGGCTTACTTTGATTATATTTCTCACGTACTATTTATATAAGTGGAATTTCTTTATTTTCAAAGAGGTATTTTTTTTATAAAATACCTTTCTGTAGGGCATCAAAACGAAAACAAAAGTTCGAAAATTAAATTAAAACGTAGTAAATTCAAGGTGGTAGGATATTTTGGTACGCGGGCAACCAGCCAGATAGTGCTTGATACATTAATTATTATTTATTATATTAGTGTATAAACATAATAATCTTGTATTTAAAAAATGTGTGATCGTGGACAGAGTAAACTTTAAAACTCCTGGAAGTAGAATTGTATTTATTTAATAATCTGAGAATATACTATCTTTAAATCTGAATAATAGCGGCTAGTATCAGGAAATGATTTTAAACTGAGAGTTAGTTATATTAAGACTTGAATTTCAAATTCTAAGTGGTCGATTATGATAAATTAACGGAAATGAGTGTGGAATTAGTGAAATCAAATGCAGAAACCGGGACACCATCCATACGGCTTTCTCGGACCCCTGGGAGAAGAGATCCTGGATACCCCAAGAAATCTATAGCTTTAAGGCTTTGGGATTTATTGCAGCCCCTTGCAAGATTATGGGGGCTCTTAACAGCAGTTGGTACGTATTAACTTGATGCAGCCCGTGGTTTTAATAATATTAAATTTGAATCACAGATACTCAGGAACAACTCCTGGAGCCATTTGTATCTTTACAGTAGGCAAAACCGAAGGATCTAGCTATGATTGTTGGAATAATATAAATTTACTGGTATAATAGGGATTTTGACGGGTCTTGTATTGACCACGTCACACTTAAAAATATTTTGGTCTAGACGAAGCTATGAACGAATGAGTATTCTGTGTGTCGCTTACTAATGACATTTGTAATTTGTAATATTCCACAGATAGCAGATGATTAATTATGTGTAGGTAATTTCCATATTCAAATAAATTATTTGAATAACGGCCGATTTTTATCACCAGATAAAAGTTATTCATCGAATAAAGTATAACAGGGAAAAATTAAATCTCCGTTGCATGGTTTCACTTTTTAATTCATTCAGATTATATAATTTGTTTTACTGATGACTTTTATTTGATGATTGAAAAATCGGTCTTAAATAGAATAAAATAATTGTAATCAAGCATAGCACAAATATCTACAATGTCAGCCTGGTATCATCTGCTACATCTGGGATAATAATTATATTAGTTAGTGTGTCACACACATTATTAACGGGTATAGGTTTAATGCGTTATTTGAGATGCGGTATTGTTAATAATAAACATTGACATATAACTCATGTACCTACATTAATTTTAACTACAAACTACAGTCGGTAACATTAACCCAGGTGTAACAGGGGCATAAGGGTGACAATAAACTTTCATTAAACGCTCAAGTATCATCCCGTTCGACTATTCAGTTGCTATCATTGCTTCATGAAAACATGTGGGATGTATTAGAAATAACATGGACGTTGACAACATCGAATTTGTAAAAAGAATTGTAGACGTGAGTGGATGAAGGTGATTGTCGCATATTCGGTTTTTTGCTTTTTTTTGCGTAGATAAAGATTATAAGTCGATACCAAATAACTACAGACCTTAGACCATAGATATAAGGCATATTTAAAAAATAAAAAGTTGAAAAAGGTGTTAGGTTCAGTTCAGTTTCAAATAAAAGTAAAACTTTTATCTCGATTTACTCAGAATTTGAATTATGCGACTTATCACCTTCATCCACTCATGTCTTCAATTGTAAACAGCTAAAAACTTGTCAGTTCCATTTATGTTTACAAACAGTTTATCACGTGTCAAAGTCACATAGAGTAAAACAAATTCGCTTTCTGCGTGTCTGTCTGCCTGTCTTTATATCCACTAACTCCTACTGAACCGTACAACTGCATTTTTTTATCTTGCCAAGCTGGTAAGGAATTTATGGAATGAAAAAATTAATTCATAAGATATTATGTTGCAGCATAAAATTTTAGTAAAAGTACGTCATGTCATTATTATAAGTATAATAATATTTTTCTTTTCTTTTATTGTGTCTTTGTCTTATTGAGTGTGCACTGTTTGCTAAAACTCTTTTAATTCTTCAAATGTAATTCTGTAACATACTTCTGTATACAACTTATAAAAAAGAATTTGAGATATAAATATAATAAGAAATATAAAGTAAAACCATTTTACCTACACTTGTTGCTGGGGAGTTTCTTGCCGCATCTTAACAGCAATAACACGTTGCGAAGCGGTGTTACATAGAATAGGAAGTAAAATTAAATTTTATTTTATATGTATGACCTTCAAAAAGTGTTCTCCAGTGGAACTTATTTGAATAAAAACATTTGAATTTGAACGGATTTTTATGTTAGATCACATTATTGTCACATTAATATAGTTATAATATGCTCTGTATCCCATCATCGTGTTACGGTTTGATTTGCCGTTCATGATTATAGTCACATGGTATTTCTTCACTAGCTCGACTATTACATTTTTAACCGACTTCGAAAAAAGGAGGAGGTTCTCAATTCGTCGGGATGTTTTTTTTGTTGCTTTTTTTATGTATGTTCGCCGATTACTCCGTGGTTTATGATCCGATTTACGTGATTCTTTTTTTGTTCGAGGCGGAATAGCTGCCATGTGGTCCTCTAAAAATTTGACATAGTTTCGCCCAGTAGTTTTCATTTTACGAACAATTTTTTGTTCTCGTTTCTTGGGACCTATATTTTTTAAGAAGCGCGGCACCATTCGTAAGTCCACCCATACATAGCTAGACACTAAAAAGTAACAAATAAAAAATAAAAACTTCGTTTAAAAAAACCGACTTCAAAAACTAAAAACATAAAATGCATAAAATAACTTATTTCTAAAGCTATTATTATTAATATATATTATCTAAAACATCTTAAAGACGGTGCTTAGTAATTTGCAAAATATAGTAATAATAATAATAGCTTTACAATTAAGTTATTTTATACATTTTAGTTTTTTAGTTTTTGAAGTCGGTTTTTTAAACGAAGTTTTTATTTTTTATTCGTCATTCATTTTTATTACATTTTGCCTAAAAAAGAAAATACTACATTAGCACAATGTAAAACCGGATCTTTACAATGCAATCTCAATTTTCATGCGGTTTTTAGTGTAAATAAAAATAATTAAGTAGTATTAACATGTGGTTTCGTTTACCTGAAAATTTAATTGTGTTTTTGTAATTGATTTAACGTGCCGACAGCCCTAGGGAAGTTAGTAAAAAAAATTAAAATGCTACTCAGTTTCGTATAAACTATATTTTCGTAGAAATTATTAAAATGTTTGAAGTGACTTTAAAACGAGAGCGTAACGAAACGAAAAATACCTCAAATATTTCGGTGCCGCAAAAAAATGTAAATCTCAGAGCTCGTGTGGGTAAGCATGTGGAAACTCTGAATATTTTCTTTGCGGAATGTATATTAAAAGTGCTGTTCCTATTTCTTCAACATTTCTACGAAGATAAGTGTGTGGTTAGCCGTTTTGTGGCACCTAGGCTTCACAGCTCGTTTAACACTTTAGTGTCACACTTAATATAATGTAGCTACATTTAAAGGAAATTTAAGATTTTTAAATGTTATCAGGTTTGGAGTTGCAAAACGATTCTTAGAATTAGTAGGAAGCAGGTTTCGAGTAGGTATTTAATTGACACTTGTCTTAAAAGTTCGTTTTGGAATTTCTTACCCTTTAATCTGGCGTAGGAAACATAGAACATAGGCCTTAGAGTTTCCTGTTTCAATAGTATTAAATGGGTTTCCCAGTATATCTACTAGAGGTGCGCCAGTTAATCGCAGGAAAGACTCACACGTGCAACTTGTAGAATAGCTCCTAGGATTGATTCAGCTTGCGACAAGAAATAAGCCCACCCGTCACATTAATTAAGAACAAATATCTATTTTTCTTTGTGATTTTATTTATTTTTTAATAAAATACATTATTTTGTTCTATATATACAAACATTTATATTTATATATATACTCAGTCTCTCTAAGGGCTTCGCCATATCTATCTATCTATAATATTATAAAATTCTAAACATGCCGTGTCTGCACGTAACTATGTATAAAAACTAGAATACACTATATAAGTATAGGATGCATTTTTGTTTAGATTTCTTGTCTTTTTGTTCGGGTTTCACGTTAAAACTATTGAGCAGATTTCGATGCGATTTTCGCAGATCGACAGCAAACTCTTAGACTCAAAATCTGTGCTATTTTTTGTACTAGGTATCCCGCGGGAATTTATCTGGGAATGATTTAAAACGGCTAGTTGTACTTTAATTAACGATTGGTAATCGTTTTCAGTCTCAAAGTCAAGAATTAGAAAAGGAAGTAGTAGAAACTAACAAATATCCAAGTTATTTTTATGTCACATTGACGGAAAGTGAATGTTTTTTTTAACTCGTTTTTATTTGTTTATTTAAATGTATGATGACATCATTAAAAAAAAAATGCATTTTCACTTGTCACAGAATTTATGGCTGGACTAGGTACATATTCGTATATAGATGGGTATAGAACAAGGGAGGAAGTGGGTTTCTCACTCATTGTAAGAAACAAGATTAGATCAAGGCTGTTACATGCCGTTATTTTGCGAAAGCGTGGTATTACACCGATTAAGCCAGCGCAGTAAACTATAATAAAGGTAATATAATTAATAAAATGAAATTAGTGATTCCAGCTTAGGTCTACCACATCAAAATTACTTTGGGAAAATCCACTGTGTTTATGAGTTGATAGATACATGTTTTTAGCTCGTTTGTTTTGCTTTTCTTACAGTAATGAGCGGCGCAGGTGCAGAACTACTAGTTTTGGGTTATGAAGTGGCTCCAGCGTTACTGTAAGTACGTCATCACCCTCCCAATCTCAACGAATCCTCCTCTTTCCTAATTGCTTTTTGCCAAAAGCTGGCAAGCAGGCAGATTTCCCACTTAATGGAAAAAGATCGCCACCACGCAGCCTATGGACATTTCACCGCCACCTAGGTGCCAAGGCGTTGCCTCTAATACTAATATAAAAATACATATATACATATATATATATATATATATATATATATATATATATATATATATATATATGTATATATATAATATAGATTATATGTAAAGTAAAAATGTTACCTGTTCCTAATCCAGGGCTGTAGAACTGTGGTCTCAGGCCACCTCTTTGACTTTTCTCTCATGTTAGTTCATGAGCATCTTTTAAATTGGGAATACTCCTTAACTGCTAACCTGTAGAGAGACTTCCTTTACTTATCACCTCTTCCTGGCAATCTCTGTCTCATCTGCGTGCTTCCTTCTCTTATGATATTCCTAGCGGCGACCTAGCGCTGGTTTATTTGAAACTTCACCCTAATTTTATATATTATAACTCTATAGTTATAGGACTATACCGTAATATGTTTACTTCCTAAACTTAGTATAAATATATTTATTCAGGTATCGTCACCATGAAAATTGATTGCGTCAATGTTTTTTGTCTCGCTAACGTTAGGGTATATCGAGTTTTTGTCAACGTCTATTGTATTGTACTATCACTTTACGTTCGTAGTATTTTTCATAGAAAAATAATACTATCTTGTATTATACCAACCTTTTATGAACTACCACCTGCTTTACAAGAAAATGTTTTAATGTTTATTAAAACTACGTCTAGATAAAATGATTTTTAATAAATATAAAGAGGCATTTCATTATAATCAATTTGTCCCTTCACTGGACCTTCCTTTGGATCCGCTACCGCTCCTACCTCAAGCTCTTGCGTCTACTAGGGGGCGGTACTGCCTCCGTTGGGAATCTATGCGTTAGATTCAAGTTTACCTACTACCTACTGCCAATACATATTCCTACGAATCCAATGACTACGAATATCAAATAGGCAGTAACTATAATAATTGGTATAAGTTCAGTAATTACGCCTTATCTCATAAGATTAATGAGTAGGTAGAGTCAACGATTCGTCACCTAGTCTTAGTATACACATTTCGCTTCATCTAGTTTCAGTAATCTTTACATACAGGCATGTTAGCTTAAAGTTGCCTGACTTCTGCTGAATAAAACCAATTAAAATGAAACGATAATTTTTAAATTTTTATTACGCCCTTGATGTTAGATATGTTGGACGACATTTTGGCTAATAAATGAAACAACGACGCATACGGACAGACGGCATGAATTGTTCAAGTAGTGTTTCTAAGGCGCATGCTGTTTTACATTCATTACTTTTTGATGCTGTGTGAGTACGAAGTACATAAATTTGTACATCGATAATCTCTTATCTAATGTGAACAAGCATTACAAATATATTATCAATTTTCTTATAAAAGGCAGGCTCAAACCTAACACTGAGAATTTTGTGATTGTGTTCTATAATATTATACAATTCTAAAAATGCTGTGCCTGTACATTGAAGCTATTTAAAAAAAAAGCTATAATAGACCCTTAGATAATATATTAACATATATATAGTTATAACTAACTCAATGAATAGACCATATAAACGATGGAGAACAAGATGCATTTTTTTGAGAATTATTGTCTTTTTGTTGGGATTCACATAAAAACTACTAGGCCGATTTCGATGTGATTTTCTTTCGACAGCAAATTCTTAGACTTAAAATCTGCAGCAATTTTTATCCTGAGAATCTCGCGGGAATTTTTCTGGGAAAGTTTTAAATGGCTATATTGAAAAAAATCGAACTCCAATGAGATTTTTTCTTGTGTACGATAGCAAACTTTATATAATAACATAAGTGACATTTTTTATCGCGGACATCCCGCAGGAAATTTCCTGGGAGCGGTTTGTAGTTGTTCGAATGCATAAAAATGTGCTTATTTCGACATAGTTGTTACTAAAACGATGACTTATTTCTTTTTAAATGCTACGGTACTTTGTTTCCCGAGAACTACGGAATTTCAAATCAAGCGTGACGAAGTCACGCGTTATACTAGAATTATTACATATAAATATATTCAGAATGTTTTTGTTTATGTAGGGCTGGAGCAGCCTTTGTCTAATTCTCGAAACAATGTGGGTGATAGCATTGTTTGTGGACTTACTATGTCGAAGGGGAGAGTATACTGTGTCTTTACGCTGCTGGGACTTCATGAGGTGGTCATGTGGAAGAGCTCGAGCACCTTTCTACGCGTGTGCGGCAACTGCATTGTTGTTCGCCAACCTTACGCTCTGGGCGACGATATCAGGTAGATTAACTTCTTGTATATATTACGCCCAATTCTACGGCAGCAAGCAGGAATATGTCGAGAGAGGTGGCCAGCGCCAGTAATTAATGTTTAAAAGGTATTCTGATATATATACCTGCCCATTTTCCGTACCATTTTTCTGCTTACTGCCGTGGAAGTGGGTATAATTGTATTGTATGCGATGTAATATAATTGAGGGAAAGATATTATAACTACCTTCTATAATTTCGTTTTATCCATTTCATTGTAAACTAAAACCCACAAGGAACTAATAATGTTTGTAAAAGTGCCTTTAAAATCAAATGTAAAAATTCAAAGCACTAGGTAGCGCTTAAAAATATTTTCAACATTTTTTTAATATCAATTGTATTGAGCACTTTTTAAGACTTGGGAAATAGTTTCGAGTACCTACTCGCTCTTTTGGTTTCCGTAACTATATAGCGAAAACAATAGACATTTCGGAGAACTCATAAGTACCTATTTTATTCTTTCCAACTGAATGACATAATATATATGATACATAATGTGAAAAGTAAAATACAACGAGTAATTTTACAGTGTCTAGGAGTGCGACTGTAAGCCATAATTTTAATGTGCATATTAATCCAAATAAGTTTGGCACGGAATATCTTTTGCGTTGAGCCGTTGTAGTAATAAGTTTTTATGTATGTGTAGGAGGGATGCTTCTGGTGTTAGCAGCTCTCCGGGCGGCTGTGCCATTTTCCCCGTACGCTACCCACGGGCCTCATTCGCCCCGTGCGGGTAGCTCGTTGCTGAGTCAACATGAAGCCACCTTGCCGATGTGTTTTACAACGCAGCGCATACCGGAGAAGATAGGTAACTATGATACTATAGCTGGCCAGTCTGCCTATTTGCTAGCTTCGCTATAAAAAAAATACTAGGCAAGAAATGATATTAATAAACAATTATCACATACTAATGGTAAAGGAAAACATCGTGATGACCATTGTGGCAAACAAGTGTGATGGGTATACTGTCGTCCCTCTATACTGGCACGTTTATGGGCTGTTATTATACATACCATTACGAGTGCGGGACTCGAATTAAAATGCCGGTGGAATTACAATAGAATTTACTAGAACTATACAACATCTATAACACAGGTACAATTTAACTGGACACAACCAGTACAAACTGCACGATTCAATAACACGCGCAAAGTCCGTCACTATATAGCTTGCTCGTATCGTTATCCTCGCTTGACTGTTTCACCCCTCCGTTCGGGCATTGTTTTATACTAAACTATACATACAAAATCGACCGCGTGGAGTGAATTTTCCAAGAAAACGTAATCTGCACACCTGCGGCCACAAACGAGAACAATAACAATAAGATGTTTTTCTTAAATCAAATTTTAAACACAAAGTAAACAAAAGAGGTCTAAATGCGGGATAGTAATAAACTGCAGGCGTGCATTCACTTTGTCGGCGTGTAACAATACATTAAACAAATTTTGTTCCAGATGTGAAGAAATGACTGTCATGAACGTAAGGACCCCGGAAAGGTCACGTTCTGTGACACCCAAGCCTTCGTTACTGGAGCTTTAACGTAGTGCATTCTAAAGTATTTGATAGTAGATTTAGCTTGGTAACAGCGTGGTTTTAAGGGTTAAAACAATAACAACAATCCACTTCTTAGTGCTATTTATTAATTAGTTTTTAATTTTTTATACAAAACATCTGTGATAGATTAGACTTGTGCAAAGTACCGAACAAATTAGTTGTGGAAAAATTATAAATAAATTATAAGAAAAATGAATGTGTTTTTCTTTCTCCTGGTAACATTTTATACCTCCCTCTGGCTCAAAACCGCATAATATGAATAGGCTGCTTTCATAATCTGAAAAAATACGTGCGGTGAATGTTTTCACATTTTATTTACTTATTATAACGTAGTTCCTACAAGATCAGCATTCAAATGAGAACAAAGGTTGCTATGAAGACTTTTATTTTAGGATTTTGTAGCTTTCGTAGTCATTTTGATAAAAACAACGGAGGCTATATAAAAAACCATTCGAGCACGCGTCTGTTTATGGGTGTGACGACCATTTATTTTGCACAGTTTATTTTACATGGAATGAAAAGCAACAATATTCATGAATATTCGTTTCTCAAATTCATTACTTCTCAATTAGTAATGCCTCAGAGTACGTCCATAAGTGACAAAACAAACCGTCTCTAAAAGACTTGTGTGGTTTCATTGTAAAGTTTCAAAGTAAATCGGGTTGTCACAGTCTAAGAAAATAGTATAGCTAAATAGATTTAATATTTTCTTAAGTTTTCGCGACTTGTACACATAATAAAACTACGTTTTAACGGTTTTAAACGCGGTAATTTATTTTATTTAGGTTTATCCGACGTTTCGGCCGCTTTTCAGTGGCCGGTGGTCACGGAAGACAAAGATGACATTTGTCAAACGTGTATTGTCAAAGCTTTTATTCAGCCTAAAATAAAAAATTAACAAGTTGGCGGTAGGCTAGACAAATGTCATCTTTGTCTTCCGTGACCACGGCCACTGAAAAGCGGCCGAAACGTCGGCTAAACCTAAATAGATTTACTTTTCAAATCGCTTAAAATCTTTCTATCACTACGAGAGTTATTACTTACGGATAAGAAGCAGTTGTTATCCATGAATGCAAATCCAGCGGCGGTGAGTCTCAAAGGCTTTTGAGCTCTCGTCATCATTATTAGCAGAAGACCTCGCAGGCGAGGTGACATTAGTTCCCACTTGGACTGCATTACTGCTTCCGATATTAGACTTGCCTTATTCAGAAATTGTGTGAAAGATTAATTTACAAGCCTCTCATATGTAAATGTACGAACCTGTTTTCTAAAAAACTACGTAGCATTGGCCTGCCTAGTTCATTAGGACACAGAAGACACCCAAGAGTTGTCCTATATTTTAATTACCCTTGATACTAGTGTAGTACTTAGGTTGAGAATGTACAGTCGCGGAATGAAAAGGTTCGTCACCTTAAAGTCAAACTTTTGCTTGCACGAGTACAAGAAAGAGTACTGCTTAAATTTTGATAAATATTACGTTTATGAATATAGAAACGTAAAAAATGTTGACAATCTCTTAACAAGCTTCTTAAACAAGATAGAAAATGAATTAGCTTTGAGTAATTTTGAACTTATTCGTGAAACATTTAAACATTATTTTCCGTGTAATAGCCTGGTCTGTGACTTAATTTTAAAAGGTAATATGTGCTCGCAGAACGTTAAATGAATCAATTGTTGTCATACCACGACTATAAATTGTATGAATATCAACCGATACTTGCTTGTTCAATAATCATGATTCCATATTAATTATAATCAATATTCATGGATGTGATGGATGCAAGCGTCGTTATTGCGCCCTATCTAGAAACTACAAGGGACTAACTAGTAGGTGGCCTGTTGATATTCGCTGCAGGTTATATATCATAAGAATAAAATGAGATAATGTTGAATATTATAAATAATAAGTCCATCTGAATCTGGATGAAATGGAATAATTCATCGTCCACCATCTTCAGACTTCGGAGCGATAAATCCTGGTTGCAGTCGGAGCGTCAGATTTTATTGTGAAATTTGCAATAAGTATTGAAAAATAAACAATAAAATTTTAACGCAAACGATTATTCTTGGTGATGTTAATCATAGATAAGAAAATGTTAACAGTCATACTTAGGAAGAACTATTGCTTATTGTATGCAAATTGAACAAGTGGCAGTGTGCAAGTTAGCTTCACGCATCGATGGTTCTGCTACAAATTATACAATCATGTATTTTACTTTATTTAATTAAACTTTGAATAATTATATATCTTTTCTAAAAAAATACGTATCGATGATTACCGCTTTTATACCGCTCAGTATAAAGCCACGATTCCACCAGTGTCGGACTGAGCGGCGTGCACTGTGTTGCGACACTTCAGCGCAAATGTTTTCCTTGGTGGACTTATTACGCGAGTAAACATTAACAAATAAAAAAATCGTTTAAAAAAACCACATACACTGTTATAACAGCGAAATATTGTAATTTTTATGGTTTGCTCGCCACCGACTTAAAGATGTAGAATATTTTATATTATTTTGTTTCTTAATAAAACTAATAAATTCTTATACAAAAATCTATATTAATTAATTATACCTTTTAGTTTCCTTATTTTTTATTACTTTTTAGTGTCTAGCTATGAGTTGGCCTACGATAGGTGCCGCGCGCCTTAAAAAATATAGTTTCCAAGAAACGGGAACACAAAACTTATTTTTTTTTTCATAAAATGAAAACTGCTGGGCCAAACTATGTTAAATTTTTAGGGGGCCAAATGGTAACTATTCCGCATCAAACTGAAAAAGAATCACGTAAATCGGATCATAAATCTCAGGGTAATACATAAAATAAAATACCAATCAAGTTTAGAACCTCCTCCTTTTTGAAGTGGGTTAAAAATATGCCTGAACTCTGTTGGAAAGTTCACGAAGAGCCGAGAACAGTTTATTGTTCGTGCACTCGTTCAAATGTTGGACTTGCGACAGCGCACACGCACTCAGTTTTGTTTCTGCCCCGAAGCCAAAATATTTATTTGTTCACGTAGGCTAGGTGACGTCAGGCGGTTTCATGTAAATTTGCAACATTTGTTTTATTATTGCCTTATGCATTAAATGGTCAGACGTTATTCGCGTGAAATTTTGAAATCCGCTCAAGATATCTATTTTTAATTCTTCTAGAAATCGATTTATCTTTTCATCGCGTCTTTTCAGGAAAGGCGACTTACGCACAGTTTTGCAGGGTTAACAAACAAACGACATCTACAGCTCAAGTACGCACACTGCTTGAGTTTGCACAAAATGTTTGTCAACAAATTTGAAAATGATGACGATGACACTGTTTTGGTAGAATGGCGCCAAAACTTACCGTCATATTTCTAATGTTATATTTTATTTAAATGTCATAAATTTCATCATCATGTTTATTCATAAGCTTTTAAAATTATGAATAAATATACATACATACATGAAATAAATCTACTTATGTATAGGTATAAACGGGGATCTGCGTCGAAAAATAGTACTCACCCTTTGAGCTATACATCTTCTAATATATAAAATTCTCGTGTCACAGTTTTCGTTGCCATACTCCTCCGAAACGGCTTGACCGATTTTGATGAAATTTTTTGTGCTTATCCGGTATCTATGAGACTCGGCCCACATCTATTTTTCATCCCCCTAAATGTTAGGGGCAGTTCACCCCTAAATTTTTTTATTTATTTTTTAGACAAAATTTTTGATTTCTATTTTTTTATGATACAACATACAAAAATACATACAACCCTAAATTATTAACCCTCTGCGACAAACCCCTATTTTTACCGGGCAGGACGACGTCTGTCGGGACAGCTAGTAATAAGTAATACGTAATGTAGCTCAACGAGTACCTAGTCCATGATTAATATGTAAAATGTTCATATCTATAAGTACCTCACATAAGAATATGAATACTTTTTACACAATTAAAAGCAAAAAACGCAATTAATTTTACAATAAACATGAGCATGAAGTACACATATTTCAACAAATAATAAAAATGTATTTTAAATGCGTAAGTTATATAAGTACTTAAACAACGGAACTTACTTGGTACGTAAGTTCATTACCGGTAAAACATTGTATAGCCAGTTGTGTTATCATAGCGAAGAAAAAGGCTAAAGATATAACAAGTTTTACTGATTTGAAGCTGGAAACATCTTGCTGAAAATAGAATTTCATATATTACACATTTATAGTAGATTTAATATTTTTTTCACCGACTATTGAATGAAATAAAAAATACATTAGGAATTTAACCAAGTTTAAGTTTAGTTAAAATAATATAATGGTTCCTATAGCTTAATATTCATTCAGTTGCCTTATCATTGGTTGAATGTTTATTTATTTATTTTTTTTTTTTTGACTCTTGTTGACGGCTAAGCTTTGCCCTACTCACTGCCCAGAGCTCGGTTCATTCCGTATTATTTCGGAGTTTTTCTCGTTATTTACATGTTGGTGTCTGGATCGGAGAGTGGTCGTTGTATTACCATAACAAGCGTAACTGCTTAATTGGGATATACAATGTGTGTTTGTCTGATTATTTTGCGATTAATTATTTGTATGAAGCATATGTGAAATTATACCCGGTAGGAAGGGAAATCAACGGTCGGTAAGATATAGGAGCCGACCGGCCGTAAAACAAAGGTGGCTTTCCGCGTCTGCACATTCTAAATCTTATTTCATTTTTAAGCGATTTTCCGTTAGATCCGTTCCGTCATCCGTTAGATCATTTTTTAAGACAGGTTATATATATGTATATATATATCTTATTCCTTCGGCTTTGCTCCCAAAATTTTTTGTTAGTGGAAATAGAAATACCTAAGTACCTACTAAGATTTGGTACGCGGCGTAGCTGCATGGTAAAGTTTGGTACTAATAAACGTTGATAATACACAGCTTCCTATTTTGCCGTACGGATCTCTAAAACGTCATTTGTTATAATCAATGCGTAAACAACACATTTCCGTCGTTTAGCATATTATTATTTTAAAGTGCGCAGGGTGAGGCAGCTTAAAGTTAATGCTCTTACATAGCAACAAAAAGATGCAAATGTAAAATATGGTAATTACGGACGTTTACGAATCTTACCGAAACTTGTACCATTATCACACAAATAGCTGCCATACTCGAGACGAGTTGTGTCACGAAGCCGTACGAATAAGTTTTTGCGAATTTCTCTACGCAGCTGAAAAGAAAATTGAGATGTTGTTATCCGCTGTAACATTACAATGAAAGAAAAATATACTACAAATGAAAAAGCCCCCAGTAAATATTTAAATCTGAAATAGCCTGTAGGTAAATAGGAGTTTTCTAGTGCTACAAATATTTTTCTCTAGTGTTTTGATATAGAAAATCACAAACATATTCAAGGATTTATTACTTTTGTTACTTAGATCAGAACTCTAAGGGAGCGTTCCCACTTTGTCGTGACGACAGATAATCGTGTAGTTTTAAGTGTCGTGGCTTATATGTTTAAATAGGTTTTCACATATAGAACGGCACGATTTACTGTCGTCTACGATATTTTTTGCAGTGACGACAGATTGTCATGACAGTGGGAGCGGCTAGCACGACAGTTGTAAAACGATGAAAAATCGTTACGTCTAAATCGTGACGGCAAACCTATCGTAGCCGCGATAAAAATATCGTCTCGTCGTTTACGCGTGTTTTCCCTTTCCCCTCGCGACTCTAGATTTGTAGTTTTCTAATGATGGTCGTCTAACGATAAATTAATCGTTACGACATAGTAGGAACGCGCCCTAAAAAACAATTTAAAAATTATTAATATGTAGGTGAGTAGCGACACCTCGGACTCCGGCTCCGGGAGCCAAAGAAAGGCCCTCGCCTTCGTGCTTGTCTTAGCCAGCCGGCATGGAGTAGATATCGTAGTATTTCTGCACGTGCTCTGTCGCAGTAAGTACCGTAGAACTCTTTTATGCATGCCGAAAGGCCAAATGTGGTGAATTACATTAATTTTAACACCTTAACACCTGCGTACGCATCGTTGTACAAAATAAATTGATTTGTCTAAATTTATACATAGGATATTTAAATAGGAAAAAAGTAATAAGGGCATAATATCAAAAACTGAAATCTATTTCCTTCATAACTTAATTACTTTTATATGAATGTCTTATCTTACATTTTTGTATAAGAAATGGCGCTTTTATAAAATCTGGATCCCTAACTGCTATTTACTTTGAATGGAAAAAAGCAAGGGTAGTAATCCTGAGATATTGCAGTCTGTCATAACCACACACAACTCGCCCCCTTTATTGCTTTCATATCGGTTGCAAATTGACTTTTTTGCGCCGCATCGGCTTACCTATATTGAGTCTGTCGTTCAGTAGTATCTATTGAAGAATAGGCAGAAAATATTAAGTAATCACGCAAAGGCTTTCAATACATTGTGCCTATCATGTCTCTTTTTGCATGTTACATCACAAGCCTTGGTCACTCCAATAATAACTTGTCTGAAAGAGATCGCTTTTAACGATACAGTGCATTTGCTTTGATACCGTTGACACGGTTTTCTCCGTTGAAGAATCAATTACTTTCTCATGTATGTATTTAGAATATGATTATAATCATTGAATTGGCGTTCCCGGCTTTAATCATTCATTATTATATTATTAGGCAAAGGTATTTAAGAGTTTAAAACTGTATAACTAATTATAATTGTATTTTATCCTTTGAATAACTTTGATCTAGTATTGAAAAATCAACTTTAAATGTTAGATTATATAGGTACGATATGTTTATAACGCCATACTGGTTTCTTTCTCTTGTAGGATTGAACTGCTCGCTTGCAGATGAACCTGGTCAACGATACCGGACTTTGGTGGGAGTTGCATCACCAGTTCACCACTGAAGTGGCGGGGTTCAGCTAGGATGGATTGGACGTAGCATGCTCAAGAAGGCACCCCTATATGATTCAACCTCAATGAGACCACTGTTAGGGCGATTATATTATTGGATAGGCCATAAAAGGCCTTAACACGATAGTGTGCCGCCTCTACTTTCGAACGTCGTCCTAATCTATTGTACAGTCAGTAATACCACTTTGTAAAGGACCGTAGCTGGTAAAGAGGAAACAGCGGATAGGGGTCTTCAAAAAGACCTATTTGCTACTATGTATAATTGAGTAAGGTATTCAGTAATATCAAGTCGCATACTGTAACTACTGTAAGTCTATTGACGAGCCATTTCTTAAATGCTTGATAGTTAACGTTCGGAACTTATCACGAGACGAGAAAAGAACATCTGATCCCAAACGCATGAAAATGTATTGAACCCATGTGCTAATGTTTAATACATTTATCATAACTTGGTTGAAGTTGTCCTCGTAGTTACAAAAGCAAGAACATCGTTTTGCTCACGCGTCCCGTACTCTAGTTACCCAATTTACACAAAAGTTTATGCCAGTTTAGGAGAGTCGATATGTCCTCGCCAAAAGTTTCTCGTAAGATCGGCCGCACACCCTATTCGCCCGCAACATTTACATAGCAAATAACTACTACAGCGTAAATACGATTATTTTTTGTTTGATAATTATTTAATATTTATCCCTAATTCTTTTACGTCGTAATATCGCGTTGCGAATTACCGTGTACATGTCGTCGCGAATACAAAATCAAGTGTGCGGCCTTACCAAGCACTTATGGACATTGTACGTACATTATTGCCATCCATTGAAAATGCTCTCCAATCAAGTTTGAGGTCATGTCAATTACTTTGTATATAGTATGTACTCATCCAGCGGTAGAAATTCGACCAAAATGAATTGTAAATTATAAGTGTGAACATTATTAAGATTCTGTTGTCAAAGATTATAATACTTCTATAATAACAGATTTTGCCAGGACTACACTGTTAATTTGACTTCAACAATAAACAGAAGAGTATATATGCGTGTGTGTGTCAAATATATGGTAGTGTATGTAATGTTTTTTTATTGATTTAATGGTTTTTTATGCATGATTAAAAAAATAGCTGCAGTCCTGCACTCCCTTTCTATGATCTCTGTCTCTAAATATTATAAACGCGAAAGTTTGTAAGAATAGATGTAAGAATGTATAGATGTATGTTTGGTACTTTTTCACGCAAATACTACTGAATGGATTTTGATGACACTTCAGAGTAATATAGCTTACACATCAGAATAATAGTACATGTACTATAATTTATAAAAATATAGGTTGAATTATCCAAAATATAACAGCACGTGTGTGTTAATCTTCACGTATGAATACAATGATTTACTTAAGTAATTGTTTTGAGCAGTGTACTGGTAACTATAATATAGCTTTAATATTATTATTACCAAAGTTCATACTTTGTTATAATTGTGATATTTTAAATTTTTTAAACTTTGTAATTTACAATAACAAAAGCAATATTCAAAAACGAATATTTACTTAAATGCCATGGGTAAAACATATTTAAGGGTGGACCAAATGCGTCTTGTAATTTATACACGATGCGATGTAGAATTACTCAGCTATGGTTACAATTAATTTGTTTTTTGGCAATGCTAATAAATATCCTGAAGGAAAAATCGATATAAAAATTAAGTCTAAATTTTCATTTCTGCATTAAATTGAAATGAATTCAATCGTTGTGTTGTTGGTATGAGTTTTATTTAATACAGTAGTATTAATAAATATTGATAACTGGTTTTTCATATGAGATGGGTGATTAACTTTAATTAAGTGAATGTATTTTTATATGTAGGTACATAAGGTTTGTGTTTTCTTCACTGTCTTGGAAATGTACCGATTGTCACGGCCTTTGATGTCGCAGTGATATACTTGTATATACCTACTTAGGATAATTCTTTCTGAGGCCGCATGAAATTATTTAATTCCTCTTTATTAAAATTATGTTAGGTAAGTATTGCAAGTAATTTTTTTGTGACTTAAATTGTATTTATCTATTTGAATAATCTTTAAACAGACCGAACTGTACTTACTTTATAAGAACTTGATGTTGCCGGAAACAGCTGATTAATGTTATTTTTAGAGCTTTTTCAATATCTTCTTCGTCATAAAATAATCTTACAATACCGTCCGTTTCATCTTCTTTTGCAAAATTTGCACTTGAAATTGAAATTTCCTCCGTAACACGTTGAACAATGCCCTCTCGAAGTGACACCATAGTGCGATCATACGCAGTGAGCAATGCTTCTCTCAGTATCGCAAATTGTGCACTCATGTGTAATATAACAGACCCTATAAAAGTGTCTATAGTCATCACTATATGACCGGTCCATAGTAAGCCAATAGTTTCTAACGCGAAAGTCGGAATGTAAACGGTTTCTTTCTGATATGGCCATGGAATGTAAATCGGTTGAGGGAGAGCTCTTACTGGTCTCATAGTAGTATCATTTAAGTTCTTTACTAAACTTTTCCATCGTACATCTTGCACAATGCCATAAATATTTGAATTACCAATCGTCATCCATCCAAAAAATAGGAATGCCCCAGTAAATATCCTTGACGTCCTTATTGTAGCACGATTCTTCGCATTGTTTTGATAAAATTTATATAAATCAATCTCAAGTATTCTTACAATTTCTTGAATATCCACGTTTCGGAAGTAAAATATATAAAGCTTAATGAGGGTCAGATCATGTGTAATGACAAAAGAAAGACTGAACATGAAACGCTCTAAATCCTTCTCACCGACAAATGGATCAATGGTTTCCAAGCCCACAAATCCTGCAACCCATACCACTTGTGTAACAATAGCGTAGTATAGATACCAACTTGGGAAGTTCCTCGTATCATCTTCATCTGGATGATGCCACCAGCCCAATCCGAGAAATCTGAGAAGAAGAAAATGCAAAGCAAAATATCTTTTGGTCTTTCTACTGCTGTATCTTCCATGACGTCTTAACTACATGGATTTAAGATACTTAATAAACGAGTAACGCCTTTGTAATATTATTTTATTAATTATTAAAACGGTAAAACCCACAATCGTTGATCGTAACACCTTTTAAATATAGGGTGTTATAAACCACGAGTTTAACTTTTTAAATGATATTTTTAAAATAACTAGTGAAGTTTACGTCTTTGTTCTATATTATTTGAACGTCGTTAAAAATAACAGTAAAACGCAACTCGTCAAAAATATCTTGACCCAACTAGTTTTCGAACAAAACAACACATTTAGATCAAATAATCAATAATATACCTAAGTATATATAATACTTATATAATATGACCGGATTGCTAAGAGTCGTAAGATGAAACCATACAAAAGTTTATATAATTATGTTAACTGTATAATAAATACTATACATATACATATAGTCGAATAGATCATGCTTTGAAGATATGTAGGCGTACTGTTTTCGACTAAAAGTAATGACTTGTTTAAATATGTTTCAAGCTAAACCCAGGGACATAAGATTACCTAAAGGCGAGACCTAAATATCTTAAGAAGTCACTTAGCGAAATTGTGCTTCCCTGTTTCTTCGTCGAGATCAAAAGAGGCTAGCCTGTTATGAACGTGCACGCCGAAATAGGCCCTTCTTTGTCTATACAAAGAGGGGCCCATTTCGACACGTATATATCGGGCCTATAGAAGGACACTGTCAGTATCATCGATAGTAATGAAAGACTTCTGTATTCCTCTTTTATGATTTTCGTGCAAGGAATGAGTACATAAAGTAGTATTGATTTATGTTAATCGAATTAATATGTTAATGTGAAATTCAATTTGGTTGTTCATTCCGTCAGGTCTGCGATTGTAACAGATTTTTAGTAAGGAAATTTATATGCACTCCTGCAGAATATTATTCCGTCATAAACTTAAATGAATAAAATAAATAATAAATAAATAATTGGTTTGTAAAAAAAATTGTGTGTGAATAATACACGTGAAAAAGCTAATAATGATTTGCATACATATAATTATGTAAGTACGATTTATTGCTTTTCAGAGTTAGGTTTTTGGGGTTCTCATACTTAAAGGTAAAAATGAACCCTTGGAAGCGAAATGAAAATTAATGTATTTATTTCAAAATTGAAAAATTAGGTAGGTACTTATTGAAATCTCGAGTCTACTACAGGTTCCAAAGCAATTGTGGTTCCTTTTAACGGAGAAGAAGCGAAGCAGCAAGCAAACTCAACTCGAAGCAAACTTCCTGTTTGCTGTTGCTAAATTGTTGCTAGGGAGTTTGCTTACAGCTAACAGGATTAAGACCATTACATATTATGGTCTTAATTCTGTTTCTGACTGTATATATTAGCATTAGCGGAGTCATCAGATACTATATGACTAGAATATTACGAAATTTAGTAACAAAATATTTTTTGAAAAATGAAACGTCAACGTCATTAGCAAGCGGTAAAAGCACGTAGGTTAAGTTATTATTATTTTTTTATGTGTGGATTGGCAATTATTGTGTGTTCGGGGCACCACTTGTGGAAATATAATGCCGCAACCACACTAAGTAAACGCCTCATCAGCATAATGTTCGAAATGCATCGAACATTGTGTGTTTTGAAATTTAGTTCTCTAAAGAAATAAATAATAGTTTTAAAAAAACTAAAAAAACACGCTTTCACAAAAAATCCAACTAAAATACAGAAAATGAAATTTAATAAATTTGGTTTGTGATGAATAGGGTCTTAAAAAAAAGCGTGGGGTGGATTCAAAGCGCTTTTTAAGATATTAAAGAAGAAGAAAAAGCGCTTTGAATACACCCCACGCTTTTTTTAAGACCCCATTCATCAGAAATCAAATGTATAAAATTTTATTTTCTGTTTTTTAGTTGATTTTTTTTAAACGTTTTTAAATACAAGCTTTTGAGATCCTGCATATCATGTAGCAGCAGAGTGCTAGCCAAGACAAGTAAAACAAGCCCAAACACGACGGGTCTATCTTGTTTACTACAGGAGTTCCTATGGCCACCTTCCGACTCCATCATCAGATCAGCTCCATGGTACCATATTATTGCACTGTCACGCGATATAAACATACGAGCCCAAACACGACGGGTCTATCTTGGTTACTACAGGATTTCTATGGCCACCTCCGACTCAATCATCAGATCAGCTCCATGGTGCTATATTATTGCATTGTCATTGACAGGTGTGCAAAGTTTGAATTAAATCTGATTGTTCAAAGTAGGACAAAATCGAGCTCAAAGGGGTCGGTTACAAACATACATACATCCATACAGGTGAAGCTAATAAAAGCGTGTTAAAAAGACAATTTTTACCAAAATCAATACGTTGAAACAAACATTTAATAGGATTTAATAGTGTAAAATTGCTTAAATATTAACAAACACAATCTTAACTAGCAATTAAGTAAATTATAGTCTTACGTTGAGGTGTTAATTCGATTCAAATTATTATTAATTGATGAGATAATTATAGGTAAAACTTACGTTCGACAAGCTAACGCTTCGTCGTGCATGGATCAAAAGGCCTAAAGCGTCAGGTTTGGCAGATTCATATTACGCATATGACAAGTATCAACATAAAATTAACTTTTTACTATGTCTATGTTCATGTTCTATCAATAGGATATCTAGAAACGCGTCAATTTATCAAGGGATTCGCCAAAAACGGCCGTTTTAACCTCCACAGAATTTATCTCCTCTTTAGAGTTACTATTGCCGGGTTTTTAACAGTTTATATATCTGAATAACAATTCATTTTGATTTACTACTAATTAATATTGGACCCTTACAATTAATATTAATTTTCTACCAATGGTGTCGTAAGAGAATGGGATAGTAAGATATACAAACAAGATATAAAACGTTTACTTTTACCCTATAGCAGAATACCTGCGGGTACGTGTTTGTGTATGTATGTGAAAAATGTGCGGAGAAATAATAATTATTTATTATATTTATGTCATCTTTGTAAATTGAATTATAAAACATCAAAGCAGCATTTAAATAAATATACACAAATACAAACAATTAAACAATTTAGAACCCTTCCACCGCCATCGGAGCCGACCAATTAATGACTTCTTTTACCTGGCAAGAAAGAACTGCTTACATGTGCTTTCACTAACAAAGAGTCTAGCGGAAATACTTAGCGGGCAAAAAGAGTAAAAATGAGCTTGCTCATCTCTAGAGAGCGGAGCAGAGTCATTAATGACTCATTTTACATCGCAATTGAAAACTACATACCTGCATTTTGCATCGAGAAAGGGTTGAGCGGAGCGATACAAACGAATAAAAAGGTGTAAAATGCTACGTTGCGGCCTTACCAACTAGAATAGAATATTCTTTATTACCACAAGAAAATAATACACATGAGTTAACAATCATTTAACTAGTACAATCAGCGGTCTTATCGCTAACAACGATTTTGGCCAGACAACCTTCTGGAGATAATTTCATATTTCTAATACTTGGTCGGTATTCAATGCGCAGAGTTTAAAATATATACAATCATATATTAATAGAAAATAAAAATACACACACATAATTATATACAAATACAGAGTTACATACGCATACATAAATTACTGTTTACAAATGTAGATAGCGATCTTTGAGGAGATTATTAAAAGACGCAAGTGACTTTGCAGTTCTGATGCTCATTGGTAATGCATTCCACAACCTTACAGCCTGCACAGTATAATATTTTTGAGATAATTGCGTAGAATGTATTGGCGTCATTAGTCGCAGATTTGCTGATGATCTTAAGAGCCTTGTACTACTTACTTGAAAAAAACAAAGCTTTCCTTCAAATAGAAGGGCGATTTTTTACTATAAGTAGTTTGTAAATGACTTACTCAGCTCGCTCTGCTCATTCTTCTGTTTCATTTCACTTTTGCAGTGGGAATCAGACGACTAAACTCTTTCTTGGTGGAAACACAATCCTTTCATGAAAACGAAGTCCGCTCCGCTTAGCCATTTCCGGCTCATTACTTTTTCGCGGTGGAAACCGGGGTTCATTTTCCTATAATACTATACGTTATATAGTTATGTTATATAGCGTATAGGTCACTTCGCTTTTGTATGTCATTTTTTTCTGAATCCTGTATAATATCCACTCAAAACACGAACATCTCAGTATTAACGACCACGAATTTAAATTCCACGTTTTGTTTACTTTTTTAAGTATTTATGACCACGGTAACTAAATAAATGATAAAAGATTCTTAGGTTCTTACAAAAATAGAATAGGATATGTAATTTACGGTTGATTTTAAAATTGAATTATTTGACTGGTGCTTTGCATAAATCATTTTGTTTTTACAAGGGTTCCATAGCCATTTTAGCATAAAAGGAATTCTTACATAATACTTTATTCATCGGGTTATTCTGTCCGTCTGTATAAATATGGACTTGTGTTAATGTATGAAATCGTGAATAATGGTAAACTATGGGTGACGTTGGGTATTGATAGATAGATTGAAAAGTTTTTGAGAAATGGCCTATTTTGACCTTGTACCCTAATTATAAATCAGTGGACTTTGATAATCCCTGAATAAACCTTCGATATGATTGGATTGATTCACACTTATCCGCATTCACTTAAAAAGATCGTCTCGGCCAATTATTACATATATTTTTAAAACGGTAAAATTATGCTGAATTCAATATCTTGAACACAGCCAGCTCGACCAGTATCCTCTCATTCTTCACAGAATATCAGCGTCAAATGGTTAGCTTTGAGATAGTCGTGTTTCGTAAGGTACACGAGAGTTCGGTTGTCCACTTCCCACTTTTCTCATCCCACCTATCCCATCTCTCTGATTTCATCTCTCAATCCTTATTTTCAGGTAGGCCGTTTGCTTGTTTGACCGCTTCTGGCTATAAAAAAAGTAACACGAGATATTTAGACATGTTTATAAGAAATTACTTATCAAAAATTACAATAAGTTTCTGGAAGAAAATATTTGCCATACCTACTAAAACGAGCAGATAAAAAGTGCATGAAATCTGTATTATTATAATCACCATGCCAAAACCGACGTTCAAGATGATAAACTATCCAAAATAAAAAGAATCTTTGTTTGTATGAGGTACATCCAATAGCAAAAACCACATTTAAATTTTAGCGATTATCATCTCTAGTTCAGATTTGCGCTTGAATATTGTTCTGTAGAACTATTAGTAATGAGTTTTTTTTTTATAAAGTAAGGCAATTGGATTGAACTATTATTTTCAGTGAATATGTACATATTTTGTAAACATTTAAGTCTCTTTAAACTGCAGAATATATATTCCTCTCTAAAAATCTTGATATATAAAAATGAATGTTTGTCTGTATTTATTTTATAGAATCGTAAACTATATATTTGATCATGTGATGATCTTTAGCAAAGTTGTTGTGCATGAGCCAAAGAAGGTTTCTGAGTTGGTTTACAATTGGACTCAATAGGTGGTGCTGCCTTCGGCATATCGATTGAAGCTTTTCCAGGCAGGACAACGCCTGTCAGGACAGCTACTATTCTATAAAATTTGCGCTCTTTTTAAATCGCAAATGATTATTTAAAAAATTAAGACCCGTGCTGGGCAAAGCAAAAACTAGTAATAAAAACACATGGAAAATGCAATAATGAAATAAATAAAATATATAATAAATAATGAAATGAAAAATAAATGTGTACTCTTTTTACCAAAATTTCCCAAAAGTACTATATTTTAAAAGCTTAAAACAAAATTTCTTCAAATAAGGTGAGAGCCCTACTGTGTTCATTCGGTTACAGTTCGGCTCACAGGTACGCGGGATATATAGGGTTGAAGAAGCAGTAATCGGTTATACAAGTCATTATAAAAATAAAAAAAGTGCCAATACTGATTTCATTCATATCGGCACATATTTGCAGACCTTTTAATATCAAGATAGATTTCGATAATCAGTCCATGCACAATACCACGAAATTTAAAACAATAATAAAACACCTTAAACTTCAATTATAGCAACGATGTGGCAATGCGATTTTTGTACTCTTTGTTTTTTACACTGTCTGAATGTAACCCTTCGTTCGTATTAATAAGAAAAAAATTCTAACCCTTTTGCAGTGCTTGGGTTTGCTATACAAGAAAGTTATTAAAATTTTTAGGTCTTTTTTGCTACAAAAATTAAGTATCAGTTTCATTAATTAAAATATATTTAAGATATATTTTTTGAACAGACGGAAAAAATTGAGCTTTTCTAAATCTTTTGCTTTTTATCAATATGTATTACGTGTTCACTGTTATTTAAAAGTGGCTAGAACATCCGAATAAAAATCAAATAAAATTCCGCGGTTAAAACCGTTAAAACGTTACTATATGTACTTGTCACGAAAACTTAAGAAAATAATATGTATTCATTATGTTACCCCTTAGTAATATCGTTATCAAGGCCAAAAAGTAAGCTAAATAGTGTTCATCTTTTCTATCTTCTGATAGATGACGCTAGCAATCGTTCCAAATAATTTTGGGGTTATTAGGTAATCCGTGATTGAATTACCTTTTTATGTTTCATAATATTATTAAAGTTGTGAAATAAATCACAACTTTCTTTAAAATGAAAGTTTTTATCTCGTTTATACTGTCTGTATTTGCAAATTAAATAAATGCGCGCGCAGGTTATATAAGAACAGCGCTGTAGCGCTTTAGATTCTTGTTTGGTCTAAAGTCTTACCTTATACATTCACGTCTTAGAAATAGTCCGGTCATTAAGTTACATTATAGTTTTAATTTAAACGTAAATATTATGAAGTTTTGAACTCTATTAAGGTTCTATTTATTTATTCTTTGTTTATTGGAATTCTAAAAATATTCCATATTAATTATTATCTCTAAATCACCGTATACAAATTTCATTAAAATCGATTAACACCCAACACCATAACGCAAAGCAAAGGTGTACCAAACATATTATATCTAATAAGTAAACCGAACATTACTTATTAGTTATTAAATATTCAATCCTTAAATCACTATTATTTTATTGCGAATTAAACAAGTACTTCCTAAATAGGAATGATAAATAACTCTTATAAATTCGTCTCAATTATAAGAGTCTCATATTTCTGGTAGTATTTAAAATAATCAGAAGCAGATTTTAGTGGTCGTTCGTGTGCAATTCATTTCTTCTCATTGGTGATACATTATTCTCTATTTATAATATATTACTTTTTTGAGAACACATGTACAATTTGTACACCTCAAGAGGCGATCATTAAAAAGGGGTCCGAAGATATGCCTTTAAGTAAAAACATATAAAGGTATTACGGTAAAAAGTCGAAAAAAAAACTTAATACTTATGAAAAAGCGCTGACAGCGCAATGCAATCATTAACTTTGAAAACATAACCTCATTGCAGTGACAAGTACAGTTTAAGATTGCCAGTTTATACAATAAGTAGTTTGTTGTCGGAATTTAACAACAACAATAGGTTTTTTTTTGTTTATATTTTATAATTTATTTAATAAGTTTATTTATTTATCTTAGACTAAATCTTCGAGATTGCGACTTAGATTCACAAAAAAATTATCTTTATTGAAATATAAAAATTAGCCCATGACATATACATTGTATGAATATAAAGTTGAATCAACTATAAAACTGTTAAATATTCGTTGGGGATATTTGAACGCTGTTAAATTTGGCCTCTGTCTCGTCTTAGGAAAATAATATAACTTTATTACATTAAATCTTTATTATAAACTTTTACAAAAAAATATTCGGGGAGTTTATGTGCGGTAGAAGTAAAACTTCAGAGAAAATACTGACAAATAATTCTTCTCTAACTTTTGTTAATATAAATATTTAGCCTTAGCCTTAGTAAAATTCGCATCTCATTCTCTCGCAGGCTTAGTCCTATAGAATAATATGTTTATCTCTTTTTAATGTCGCTTTTTCGTTTCATCGAGTTTCAAATCACAACGATTCTAAAGAAGTTTCATTTCAAAAATATTAAGCCAGAAATTCATTATGTATTTTGTGACAAAAGTAAGAATATAGTACACTCACTTGCAGTGCTGTAGATAAAGTTGACTCAGTTATGTATAAAAAGTATAACTATTTGCTTGAGACTACTTAGTAATTTACTAACTAAACAGCCTCCGTTTCAATTGGGGCAAATAACATGACCTCGTCAACCATAAAAACTTGGTTAAATTCTTTTACAAATTAAAACAAAATTAGGTACGGAAATTAATGTTTGTGATGTTAACCCTGTACGCTATAGCTAAAACATCGGAGTCATTGGATGTCGCGTTGTTCAAGACGCTTCTATAAGTTGTATGTTTAATAGGTAACCTGACTTCTATTCGATATTCGAGCAGTCGCTCATTTCGAATTGGTGTAGAATTGCTGGCAGACGTCAGCATAACATTACTTATTTATTCATTACAAATATCACGAATTCACATTTTTTTAAGGCATTGACCTAGTACGTTATTTTGAGGTTATAAAAATTTAACGATATGTAGACTAGAGTGAATGTGACGTAGAAGCTTCAATTTGTGATATTTATAGAGTTGTTGTTGGACGAAATAAATCAAATTTTACTAAGCATTGCTGCACTAATTTCCGAACTTTCCAAAAGTGGCGAGCATCGATCGTTTCAATATTATTCTGTAAGTACATTCTTAAAATTGATATTTTAGTGTTTAATAATGTTATGATAATATCTACTATGTGTCACTACTGCGATTCAATACAATGTTGTACAGTGGAAAAAGCGTGGAAATTGCAACACGACGTCTAAATATCTATACGTTGCGTGAATGACAATATTATTGGCGGCAAGTTCAAGTTCTTATGACCCCTGCTCCACAGTGTGACCAGATTTTATTTGAGGAATCTACTGCTTGTGGAGGTTAAAAACTACTGAATTCTACCAAAAGAGAACAAGAAAATACTAAAAATCTACTATATTTTTTTGCTGTCGTGTCACAACGTAAAAACATGAATGTTTTCTTGATTAACACAATTATAAAATTACATACTATTGAATACAATGTAAGAAAACTTAACTTATTTGTATTGTATTCTACCCATAGTCCCTCAAGACTATAAGCAGAATACTGAGCCCAGATCACCGTCTTCTATGGGTAAGGTGCCCAGAAGGCTGGCGACGTTTCCTGGCTGGATCGCCATACTGATCCCTTGGCCGAGGTAGGCACCAGCCCTCTGATCACCTGAAGAGTCGATGAGTTGTTTTGATAAATTTTGGTAGAGGCTCATGGCCTCAGGACCCCATGGTCTAAGCGTCTCGACAGCAAACGACACAAACATATAACTCTCATTGAGGGTTGCATATTTCCGCCGCTTGAGTGATTCCGCTGTTTCCGCCGCCGAACCGGCCGATCTAGACGTGTTTGGTAAATGGGATGCGGCCAACGTGTCTACGCAAGTCGCATCACACACCAAAGGCTTGCCACGCTGTCAGGGCGCCTGCCATAATTACGTGCAATACCGTTCGGCTCCAATAGAGCCGGCACGTTAGCGGTGGCAAGCGCCCTCCGTAAGACATCATTTAGGGCGGCGTGGCGTGACAATCTGCCGGCACTGCGGCGGCAAGAAAGACCGTGGTATCCCGGGTCGATTACCTCTATTCCACAGACACATGTGTATGGTGCACATATGCGAGAACCTAAGCGCAGGTTTATAGCCAAAGAAAAGGAAGTATAAAGAATCGGTTAATTTCTTGATTAAACGATAAAATAATAAAAGTAGCAATAAAACCACCATTAATTAAAGAAACCAATGGTTTTTTAAATTAAATTTTATAATTTAATTTAAAAAAAATACTGCCTCTTAAAGAAATAAACTGATGACCAGTGACTCAGTTAATCGATCGGTTAATTTCTTGATTAAACGATAAAATAATAAAAATAAAATCACACTAATTAAAGAAACCAATGGTTTTTTAAATTAAATTTTATAATTTAATTAAAAAAGAATAAAAAATACTGCCTCGTAAAAGAAATAAACTGATGACCAGTGACTCAGTTAATCGGTCGGTTAATTTCTTGATTAAACGATAAAATAATAAAAATAAAATCACACTAATTAAAGAAACCAATGGTTTTTTAAATTAAATTTTATAATTTAATTAAAAAAGAATAAAAAAATACTGCCTCGTAAAAGAAATAAACTGATGACCAGTGACTCAGTTAATCGGTCGGTTAATTTCTTGATTAAACGATAAAATAATAAAATTAAAACCACCATTAATGAAATAAACCAATGGTTTTTTTAAATTAATTTAATTTAAAAAACATTGGTTTCTTTAATTATTTAGATAAAAATATAATTAAAAATTAAATTATATTCTACATATTAACGTTAGTAACTTGCATACCTGAGAAATGTATGTGTTTTTGAAAGATGGAATAACAGTGGTGTAACAGGATGATGCTACTGAAAGCAAGAATTAAGAAAGGTTTGCTAAAGTGATATGGGCGATACATTGATGTTAAAAAAACGATGTTTCATTTGCATCGCCTGTACAAGCGTCAAAGGTTTATGTAAATGGTGATAAAAAAACATCGTTCATAAACATCGATATTTTTAACATCGATGTTGCACTTTCGAAAACATAGATATCCTAATATCGATGTTTTTTATAAGCGATGTTGCATCCCTAGATATGTCAAAAAAGTACTAGAATAACTGAAAAGCGTGAATTCTACTAAAATCTACCAAATAATTTTTACATACCATACATAAAGCCAGTACCTCAAAATCTACCAAAAAAGTAGAAATCTACTAAATCTGATCACGCTGCTGCTCCATCTAGGATAATTTTAGTGTTAGTGATTGTAGCCAAATGTCTATTATTTCAAGAGTTAAAAATAATGCCATTAATGATTTGCTATATTAGTATATAAAGTATATATACATATGTTTTCTGTCAATGATTAACGTCATAAACTATAAATATTAATATCGCATTACAAATGACGCATTAAACCCTCAGTTAGATCTGTACACACTGTCACTAATGTTGGTGAATTAACCCAGATGGAGTAGGGGTGTTATTGAAAACATAAAATCGATTATTATGGCGGTTCAGATCAATGTATAAATATATTTTGTTTTATAAATTGATACATAACTAAAAGGTATATAGTTTCAATTATTTTAGTTCTGATTTGTTAGTCACTAAATAAAATCCAAATAAATAACATATAGCTGTCAGCCCCCCAAATAAAATAAAGTTTAATTTCCAAGGTATCAAAGTTATTCTATTGATTTTATACTATCTTATCTAAATATATATAAATTACGTACCCCGTTGTTTGTCCTCGATGGACTCCTGAACTACTTAACCGATTTTAATCAAATTTGCACACCGTGTGCAGTTTGAGCCAATTCGAAAGATAGGATACTTTTTATACCGTTGGAACTAGTAGGTGGCGCTGAGATCAGGTTCTAGAATCCTCCTAACCACCGGGAGCGATTGTGGTGATTTTGATTTTATGTCATGAAACAAAGTCTTTTAGGAATTCAGAAAATAGGGCGATACGAAGTTCGCCGGGTCAGCTAGTTGTATAGTTAACAAAATTTAGGTAGAACAGATGATAATGTATTTTAATTTTACCACTTTTCAAGTATAAACATTATTATACTTTATAATTTCATTACGCGTTTTAGTGTAGATGCTTTCGATATATCTATAATAATGATATCTTAATTGAAGTGCTGTTGCTTTTTTGTTATTTAATTAGATTATAAAAAATGTTTATTAATTATAAATGATTAACTATAATAATATACAATAACCACCCATAACGACGTACTACTGGGCTCGGGGTTTCTTTTATTGGGGGTACGGAGAAAATACTCGCCACGAAGTCCAAGTTGGATTAGCGGGTTTGACACATCGTATAATTCGACGTGCATGCTTCATCGTGTTTTACGCACGTGGTCATTGTAACAGTATACATATTGGGTAAAAACTACCTAAATGTCCTTCTTCCGGAGAATCCTTATCTTACAGAAAATACACTATTTTTTAAATAAATAAATTTTCGTCTCTGTTATCAAATATATATAATGCATCTCTTTGTAGTACCTATGTATTGAAATCTTATTTTTCTCTAACATGTATAGCAGTTAAACTTTTGCTAATGAAATATTTGAAATTGTCGAAAGTTTACAATTTACTACAAGTAGGCAGATGCTCAATTTTTCTAAACATTATTAACCGTTTTTGACACCAGTTAACAAAGATACCTACTTACTTATTGTGTTTATAAATTATTTATCAGTATACCTACTTACCAAAAATGGTTGTCAGTTCATAAAGAATAGAGAAATTCTATATAAACAAGTTTAATTGTATGTCCCCTTTTGGCTACATTAGACTTTAACGGATTTTAAGACTGTTTGTGAGACATGCATATTATGGCACTGTTATTTGAGCATCGTTTCATTATAGACTAATTTCACAAATTTCACGGTAAACGGAGTTGAGTTCTAGGCGAAAGAAGCCGCGGGGTAAAAAGTAAAACAATATTGGTACAGACCATCATAATACCCATTCATAACCTATAACCTTTCATTATTTCATAGATTTGACATTGGTAATAGTCAATTTTATAAGGCATTCACGATAAATACGAATTGATAATTGATAGATTCAACTTGGTCCAATTAAAAAATTACTTTAGACGTCAGACGCAAATGATACGCTCCGTTGCTTACTTTTTGTGACTATAAGAGTCTTGATTTTCATTTGGGATTTTGTGAATTCATATTATAATATTACATTTAATAATATTAGATTACATTTCATCATAGGTTAGGCCCATATTCTAGAATAATTTTCATGTATGTATGTAGACTATTGTAATGTTCATAATTTAAATAAGATGTGGAGACATAACACGCTATTGTAATGCCTAGTTCATTGTAATGAAACAGTATTTAGGATTTATACTCATATTTTTAATTACCTGGATTAAAATGACAGCTGCGACCGACTTTTTTGTGTTGTAAGCTTGTAGCAACTCACAGTGGTACTCACGGTTCAACTTACACAACTCACTTATGAATAAAAAAAGGTCGATCGCAGCTGCCGTTTTAGTTCAGGTATTTAAAATCAGAGTCATCATCGTAGCGTTAAATCCCGGTTGCGTTATAAGAACGCGTTATAGCACATGATGATGACGAGCACACAGCGGAAGTTTTGAAAAAAAAACAGAAGTATTTCCGTTGGGTCTAATTCGAATAAGTATATTTTGAATGAAAGAAAATAATAAATGTTGAAAAAAATAATGGAATGTAAATCACGTAATAAATAACGATATACCTAAAAACTCATTCAAATTCCTAGCGGTATAAAAAATATTTACTCTTTGTACCATTAAGATCATGTATAATAATCTGTTAAATTATGCAAGTTCGCTTTCAAGGCCAAATCTCAAACTATACGAAATAGTGAAAAATACTAAAAGCAGTCTCGAGGCCGATTTTGATGAAAATAATAAAACATTTGTTTAAAAGGTAATCTTTTCTCTTAGTTTGCCATATGACATTCCTTCACAGAAATTGATCTTTACGAGCTTCACGGTGGATCAGTGACATAATGCGGTACGTGTTTTTTTTTCTAAAATCAGCCGATTCGATTCCTAATATGGGTAATTTTTTTTACAAAAATTTAATGACGCCGCTTTAGTACTCATCAAAATCGGCTCCGAGACTCATTTGAGTATTTTTAGCTATGTCGTGTAGTTTAGGACTTGGGCTGAAGAACTATTTGGAAAATTCACCTTTATATATGTAGGTAGGATGTATAATGTATCGTTTTTTTTATAGAATGTTGGTATATAAAAATTCTATTAATTATAACATCTAAAAAATTGTTATTCCAATGTTTAAGATTTTATGGTGTTATAATACATATTTCGAAAATAATAATAGATAGATAGATAGATAACACTTTATTGTACACCATTACAGAAAAGCTTACGAACTAGTATTATTATAGTAGGGTACAAAGGGCGGTCTTATCGCTAAAAAGCGATCTCTTCCAGACAACCCGTAGCAAGAATATTCCGATTTGAAGTGGCGACGGTGGTATACATAATTATTGTACGATTACTTAAATTTTATTAATAAATATATAACTATACTACATATACAAATATACACATAAGTTATATACATATATATAATATATAGCGATAATATGTAACTATTTAAACATAATAGACATATAGCTATATGCAATATAATATATACTAATTACATAAAATTATATATCATTATATTGCAGATAGAATTTTCTGACTAAATTCTTAAATATTATTAGGGATTTTGCTTGTCTGACAGCAACAGGCAATGAATTCCAAAGTTGGACAGCCTTAACCGTGAAAGAATTATTAAAGAACGTTGTACTATGAATAGGAGTAATAAGTCTATGTTGACTGGAAGGGCGTAAATTGTGAGAGCAAGAAATAAATTCGAAGCGTTAATAATTTTCTAATATTTGCATTTCAAGAGAAAGATGGTGCAATCAGTTTTTGTAGTGTGGGACTATATCATAATGGCAGCCACGATGATCGCGTCGGTTGCTATTGGCCTTTATTTTCGATTCAGTGGAGGAAAACAGAAAACAAATGAGGCAAGTAACCTTACAGAACCTTGTAAATAATAGTCTGACATAAAAATTTCGTTTCACGATGCCCGGTATAAACTCTGAAAATACTAAACCGGTCTTGATGAAATTTTGTAACTATGTGTAATCTGGTCCGACTTAAAAGATAGGATAGTTTTATTTCGATTATTGACCATAATTATACATTATAATGTTAGTGTTTATTTCACTGTTCTCCTTCCAAACCCCTGAACTGATTTTAATGATTTTATTTTTTGAGTGGGTCCTCGGATGGTTTAGAAGCACGATAGGATCGAGCAAGTGGCCAATTGGGTTTTAATTTTTTTAAAGGCTGAACAGCGTCTATTGGGACCGCTAATAATATATATAATCATTATAGGTAATCATCCGTACTAAGCTTCCCACTATTATATAATCTTCAGAAACTTCAGTATACATGTAAAGGATTTGTCAGCAAAATCAGTTCTATATTATAATATACGCTGTTAAAAAAGAATAATAAAAATCGCGAAAATAATATAATTGGGGGTTGCGACTCTCTAACACATAACGTTTCAGGTTGGACGTCATTAGTCAGACCTTGAAAAAATTTGGTTATATTCTTTAATTTTTATTTCTATATAAGTACATAGCAGCTTCCAAAGTCGTATAAATTATTCTTATACCCCTGCTAATTTTTTAATTAAGTGAAAATAAACAAAATTAAGGTAGACCTTTAAAATAATTTCAATGAAAATTGGTTTGAAGGACAAGACCCGTTGAGCAGTTTTTTAAATATTAAGATTATTTTCTTTTTAATATTACCTTTTATGATTATTTATTTTCTTATTAATATTACCTTTTATGATTTCATTAGTTAATGATAAAAAAATTAGACTTTTGTTAACACTACGGAACTTTTTTTTGCGTAAAAGACACGCTCGTTAGCAACTAAGTATAATTCTTTTTCAGGAATATCTCCTTGCTGATAGGAACATGTCAATATTCCCAGTAGCAGTATCACTGATGGCGTCATTTATGTCAGCTATAACACTGCTGGGTGTCTCAGCAGAAAATTATAGCTACGGAATGCAATTCGTGGCGATTAATTTATCATACGGAATCGCTACTCCTATAGCCAGTCGACTGTACTTACCAGTATTTTTTGGACTCCAGAAAACAAGTACTTATGAGTACCTAGAATTAAGATTTGGTGCTCATATTAGAATGTTAGCATCATTGACATACACCTTACAAATGGTGTTGTATAATGGGATAGTATTATATGCACCTGCAATAGTTTTAGAGGCAGTGACGGGGTTAGATAGATTAGTATCAATATTAGTAGTAGGTTTAGTATGTACTTTTTATTCGACTTTAGGAGGAATGAAGGCTGTGCTATTTACAGACTTATTACAATCATTCTTGATGTTTGCTGCAGTATTTAGTGTAGTTGTATTTAGCTCCGTGCAATTGGGTGGTTTCACAAAAATTTTCACAATAGCCAAGGAAGGTGGAAGACTTGATTTCTCAAAGTAAGTGTAATCTATTGTTATTAATTTTAACAACTCTTATATTATATCAAGATATAAACGGCATGTGTTAACTCAGTTTCAGTTTGGATCCCACTGAAAGAAACACTTGGTGGTCTCTGAATTTTGGAGGTTTAATAACTTACCTATCATTATACGCAGTAAACCACACTCAGGTAATAATATAATGTTTACTCACGTAGTCATAATCTTTTATCTCATGCCAAAAGCAAGTTTTGCACTGACATTCAACGCTGTGTCGGGTATAATACCGGCACAGCAATATGCTGAGTGCAAACCTTGTTTGCTGAAAATAAGTTTTAAGGCAAATGGACCGCTATTTTCATACTTAAATCGGCTTTAGTCAACTTGCAAATATGCAAATATGCTCATCGTCTGGGCAGACATGTACTTAATCGACACACACGTTATTATTTAACTGGAAAATTAATATCCAGAGGTCGATAATTAATTAATTCACCAGTTTGGCAACTAACTACTAATGCAATTGTAAATCAGTTTTTGCGTAGGTATATTAAATACATATCAAATTTCAGTGCAGTCAATTCTTCATAATGATTATGTAAATAATGTACCAAGGATATATCGCTATGCAAAAATCATTTGTTTATAAGACTAATCCAAATATGTCACTGAATACAATTCAATCTTAAATTCAATGTAGTTAAAATATTTATATGAGGAAATGGTGGTCACTTATCACCATTATCTTTGATAGGATCAAACTCGAATACGTTTTTTATATTTTTTTTATTACAGGAGTTCAGCAGACAGGCAGACGGCCCACTCGATGGAAAGTGGTTACCATCACCTATGGACATTTGACAAAGGTGCTACAAATGCGCTGCTGCTCTCTTTAGGGAGACTGGAACCTGGTCACTAATGCCCGAACACAACTCAATACGTGACGCTTTAGCATGCTTTATTTTTTTTAAATGAATGTTACTGATACATACCTAAATATTGTCAACGTTATTTTTTAGAAAAATATTCATAACCCTTTTTATTGTTGGTATGATTTATTAATTTATACTAGATACATTATTTGCCGTTTTGCAGGTACAAAGATTGCTTACAGTGAGCACGTTAAGCCGGTCACAACAATGCCTGTGGTGGAGCTGGCCAGTGCTTTCTCTTCTAAGTGTGATTACTTGTATTAGTGGACTTGGAATTTACGCTGTCTACAAAGACTGTGATCCTTACACAGCTAAGCGGATTTCAGCGGTAAGCATAGTATTTAAAGAACATTATCCGCAAACGAGAATTACAGTTCACCTAGATGATATATAACAGTTTACATTCTAAAAAAATCCTATAATATAAAAGCGTGCAGACATACAAAGTTATAAACAAAGTAGGTGAATAATTGAATATTTAAAATAAAAACAAGAAAGAATAAAATTTCATTATAAAAAACGCGCTTAAATCAGTTAAAATTGGTCGGAATAAAACCCGGACTTGTCTACCCTTTTTATAAGGAAGTTAAAATGAAATGACTGATATTATGGATTTGTAAAGTAACTCATAAATCTTTATGTCCTACTAGCCGTAGCACTGATGAATAAAAGAAATGAATTTATAAGTAGTTTAAATTTGGCTATTCTTTTATAATTCGCTGTTATATTTTTATTACGTAGTTTTTGAGACGCATTTTCCTCGTGTGAGTTTTTATTCGTTATTGTCTTACAGGTATTTGTGAAACATTTGAAGACGTGAGTGGATGAAGGTGATATGTCGCATATTCGGTTTTTTGCGAAGATGAATGTTATAAGTCGATACCAAATGACTACAGACCTTAGACCATAGATATAAGGCATATTTAAGCAATAAAACGTTGCTAAAGGTGTTAAGTTCAGTTCAGTTCAGTTTCAAATAAAAGTAAAACTTTTATCTCGATTTACTCAGAATTGGAATTATGCGACTTATCACCTTCATCCACTCATGTCTTCATTTATTTGTGCAACTTTTGTTTTTATTTTAAATTATTTAATAAACTTAAATTTATAAATTGTTTGCATACTTAGTTCTAATAAGGTACATGTTTTAAACCATTACATTTTAAAATTAAATCGATATCCTACGCCTACCTACTACTACTAACTATTACTGCTATTATAAGGAAAATAATCGAGAATAAACTTTCCATCAAAACACCTGGTTTATATTTTTTGAGTTCGATTTATTATTTTTATCGCTGTTTCCTGTACACCGAGGACTTCGGGAATCAATTGTTGTATTACTCTATGTGAGATACGGAACAGAGTATACTCGCCCTCGACCTTTGAAAATGTTCGTTCGACAAGACGAAGTTGCGAGTTGAATAGCACTGTGATTCTTATCTAAAAACGTTTCTGTTTGAAGATAGACTTTGTTTTATAAAAACAATGCTCTTCTAGCTAAGATAACGTACATACGTGTACACTAACATAATATACCAAGTACTACGTATTACTTGGGATTATATGATAATGCAAATATTACCTAATAAAACAGCATTACATTAAACATTTGCCAGGTGGTAGGGCATTTGCTCGTTTGGATGGCGACCACCCCTGGTATCTATACCAGGGGTACTCTAGTATGCCGCCATAAAAACATCAAGTTGTGTTCCGGCATTATTGACTAGGTTCCAGGAGAGCAGAAGCGCATTTGTGCGCACCTTTGGTGTTGCAAATGTCCATAGGCGATGGTAACTGCTTTCCATCAAGTGGACCGTCTGCTGTTTGCTGAACTCCTGCAATATAAAAAAATATTTAAAAACAGACTATAATTTACTACTGTTAGTTTTGTTAGGACCGCCGCATACATGACTCTTCTATGGAATATCTTATATGAATGGCACATCTATAAAAAACATTATTTCCTTATATTTTAGCAACTTAGTAACAATGTCCGGCTCCTATATCTTACTATTTATTCACTGCCTTACGATCGGTTGAATTTGACATTACGTTTATGGAGCTTATATCAAATTTTAACTGATAGTAAGGCAAATGAACGATTGGTAACTTATAAAAAACTAAAATGTATAAAATAACTTATTTCTAAAGCTATTATTATTAATATATATTATCTAAAACATCTTAAAGTCGGTGCTTAGTAATTTTCAAAATATTATAGTAATTTTTATGATTTACTTTGCACCGACTTCAAGATGTTTTAGATAATATATATTAATAATAATAGCTTTAGAAATCAGTTATTTTATACATTTTAGTTTTTAGTTTTTGAAGTCGTTTTTTTTAAACGAAGTTTTTATTTTTTATTTGTTACTTTTTAGTGTCTAGCTATGTATGGGTGGACTAATGAATGATGCCGCGCTTCTTAAAAAATATAGGTCCCAAGAAACTAGAACAAAAAATGTTCATAAAATGAAAACTACTGGGCCAAACTATGTAAAATTTTTAGGGGACCAATTGGAAGCTATTCCGCATCGAACAAAAAAAGAATCACGTAAATCGAATCATAAATCTCAGAGTAATCGGTGTACATATGGAACGAAAAGGAAATTTTCTTCATAAAAAATGTTCATAAAATGAAAACTACTGGGTCAAACTATGTAAATTTTTAGGGGACCAATTGGAAAGAATCACGTAAATCGGATCATAAACCATGGAGAAATCGGCGAACATACATAAAAAAAAGATCCCGACGACTTGAGAACCTCCTCCTTTTTTCGAAGTCGGTTAAAAAACCGGTACTATATGTACGCTCTATTGGCAACTAACGTCATTAGGTATTATTATTTATACGGACTTGGACTTCTAACTGGCAGTGGCAGTGTTCATAATTATACGTGTGATTAGATTTTATACGTAATTCGAATTCGAAGTAATTTATAATAATTATTGAAATTATACTTCTTTTGGCGCGTTAGGGAAAAATGATGAGAGTAAATTTTTACGATGCGCTTGCACGCCGTCACGAAAAAACGACACCCTGAAGTTAGCTATAGTCAACATTTTAGTTTTCCTATTGTTAGTGTCGTTTTTTCTACAAGGCGAAAGATAAAATTTTTGAAAAGATTTTTATCTTGTTACGGCAATGAAGTATAACTTCTAACGCGTGTACATGAGTACGCTCACACTCTTTTTTGTTTGTGTAATTAACTTTATTTAAACTACGTTAGTATTTATATTTTGTTTAGTCACAGTACCTACGTGAACAAATATCTATCATTCTGCCTCTATCTCGTCAACATTTAAATTAGGCGAGAAATCAGTAAAATTTAGAATTATGTACACTGGGGCAAACCACTGCTAATTTTATAAATTATGTTTTTCCAGTCAAGTCAACAATCAACGTATCTTCTATGCTTGTATACATTACACAATATCTATTTAAGTCGCTATAAGTATAGGTACATATATATGTTTAACCTTAACATATTATTTGCTAGATAGACCAGCTGATGCCATACTACGTGGTAGACGCCATGAGGTCTGTGCCAGGGTTAGCTGGTTTGTTTGTGGCTGGCATTTTCAGCGCTTCACTCTCTACTATATCAGCTGCCTGTAACGCTTTGGCCGCTGTGACTCTCACGGACTATGTCAGTAGGTAATGTCAGAATCTTATAGTATAGGATCCCTCTATACGACCTTCACCGAGATGCTTATTTCATGAAACCTATTTTATACTTAATTTAGTGTGTCAATAAATATATTGCATATGGGTTGCCTAATTTCAGTCCAGTATATGATTAATTAATAATTTAAAAAAATATTTTTTAAATATTTCACCGGTTTGTTTATTAAACAAATTCTATACCAATCGAAAGTATGAAGCACATAGAATATGCAAATGTTAGGTTGCCTATTCTTTTCCGGTCACAACTCTCGGGTAGCCAGATATAATCCTTTTCATGTTCAAGATCAAATAGCATGCGCACTTCTTTCTTTAAATTGACGGACTTCAAACATCTGCTATGCTGTGTCCTCTTCTATCGCATGCGATATGGTTGGTTGGGACCATATTTCACTTTTCAAAATTCGACAACCGGAATTCGGGACTGATTTTTCGCAGGCAACCCTATACCACCGTGTTCATAATGAAATAATCTTTATTTTCATTTAATTTTAATTCAATAATCAGACCGGTGCAAAATGCTAGTATCGATTTACCTGTTTATACCTGGCTATCCGAGAGTTGTGACCGGAAAAGAACAGGCAACCTAACATTTGCATATTCTATGGGCTTCATACTTTCAATCGGTATGGAATTTGTTTAATAAACAAACCGGTGAAATGTAAAAAAAAATTTTTGTTTGAATTATTAATTAATCATATACTGGATTGAGTTTTTTTAGGCAAACCATATGCAATATATTTATGACACCTTAAATTAAATATAAAATAGGTTTCATCAAATAAGCACTCGGTTAAGGTCGTTGTATAGCGGGATGTAAGACTATTAGTTACAATATTTACTTATTAAATAGTAGAACAATGTCGCATGCATATTTTGATAACAAAAGCCTGTACATATGGATCGACTTAAACTCTCTTTTACTATATTTAATAAATTGTTTTAATTATATAATTTAGTATATTTGTTTAATAAAATACTGGTTTTTTGTATATCAATTTTACAGTCGGTAAAAAATTGAAATTAGCTCGATATAAGTAATGTCAAAATTTAACCGATGGTAGGGCAAGTGAATGAATAGTAAGAGATAGGTGTCGGCCATTACTGGTAAAAAACTCACTGAAATTGTATTATTTCCGGAACCTAAAAATGTAAATCAACCACACACACTCTGTGGTAGCGCATCCGGAATATTTTGGACTGTCCCCATACTGTCCCGCGAAGACTATCATATTTATTATGTACCAAACTTTTTAAAAATCGGTACTTTGGTTTTTCCGTGAATGCGTAACAACAGAGTTACTTTCGCGTTTTATAAATTAAGACTGCGTTTTGGTGGTTTTAACCCTTTTACCCTTTTACCCTTTTACCCATCATCTCGCCAACTTTAAGTAAATCATTGTTTAGTTTTTATAATTGAGAAATTAAAGTATGTCGATAGGGTACTACTATTTGCCATATATGGAAACGAAATCTGGTAGGTATTATTTTAAATAAATAAATAGAAATTGAATCGTAAAACTTTTGCTAGTAATGGAAAAAGTTGATTTCCATTATCGCCTGTATGTACACCGTTATCTAAGTCTGAAAGTTAGGTATATCAAAAACAATTTACAAATTTAATTGCGTTAACATACAGACAAAATTATCAAACGCCTTTTTATCGTATTTTCAGGTGGTGCAAAATATCGGAATCTAGCATACCTTGGTTAACGAAACTTGCAGCTTGTGCTTATGGTCTAGTTTTCTTAGGATTGGCTTTCCTTGCCGAGTATTTGGGAGGAGTCCTACAGGCGGCTCTCACGATATTTGGAGCTGTAGGCGGTCCACTATTTGCAGTATTTACTCTTGGAATGTTTACTACATATGCAAATGAGAGGGTAATTCATATTATTTATTATCTGTGTTTAAAATCGCTATACCTATCGATCGTAAATAAAAAATATTTTGAGGATTTGTAAATAGCCTGAATGGCGCTCTGTTGTTCGTGCCTACCCCGCAAGGGACCTGGCGTGAAGTTATGTATGTATTATGCAAATAGGGTAAACTGTACTATTATTGGCATCACCATTCAATGATTGGCATCTTATTAATTTGGTCAAAACATTGAGAAATCTTAATATTTCTTTTATATGGCTACATAATGATAATAACAATATTATCGTCTTACGGTCTTATTCAGAGAGTTAGATTAAGTTTGAATGCCTTTTTAATAACCATAAAGAAGCGTTCAAACTTACTCTAACGCTCTATGAATTAGACCGTTAATGTCTTAAATAAATTAACTGAGTGCCAATCATTGGGTGGGATGACAACAATTGGGTTTTTGAAAAAAAAAATTTTTTGTGATAAATGGAAAGATTATATATTAGTTTTATAACAAAACAATTTTTTTTTTTTGCAATAATTCAAAAGTTATTTCAAAATAAAAATTAATTTTTGAATCCAGTACCGAAGACACGCCGACAACTCCCGAACAAAACCCGAGCGCGTGTGACGTCATAATGTTAGTTTTCACTCATTGCAGTTGATAGAAAAATAATAAATACAGTGTTTTGATCTATTTCATTTTGTTGTCATTATTAAATATTAAAATTTATATCAAAAATGTCGAACCTCAAAAGTTATCGTTCTTGTTTTGTACCATTATGTACGAATACTACAAAGGCAACTCCTGATAAAACGTTTTTAAATGTTCCCCAAGATGTCAAACGTCGAAATAAATGGTTTCAAGCAGTGCACCGTGATAATCCCCAAACAAAATCGATTTTTTTTTGTTGTGAAGATCATTTCGATGTAAGTATTTCTTAATACCATTTTTATTAATTATTATTTATCTAAGTATACAAATTAAATAATTATTATATATTTAAGTAAAGTTCAGTAAAAAAAATTTTTTAACTGGACTCCAAATCATAACCTTTATAATCATAGCATTAAAATTTTTTTAAATTGATAATTTAAAGTGCTTAAATAATAAATTTATGTATCTTTATCTAATGATTGGGATTCAATTTGATATATTTATATTATATTATATTATACTTAGTTGAACATAACCTATAGTTTTGTCGCCGTAACTCTCACGCGATGCTCTACAATTTATGAAATAAATAATTATATTTAATGTAATGGAGAATAAATACTTAAATATTTTCATTTATTATATTATTTTTTAACAGAATTACCTTCATACCTTGGCACCTCGAACTTCAGCAGAATTAAACCGAACGTCATTTTTAAAAAAATCGGTGATCATAAATATATCAACATCAGGAATGTTATCAGACTTTGCCTTAATAAATCCTTTATCACACATAGCTAATCGGAACCAACTAACAATTCGTATTTTAGCAATAAATTTTTAATATTATTGTCTAGTCACGTGTAATAGCCGTAAACGCTGTACTGCTATTAAATAGCTATAACATTATGACGTCACAACTATGGTGATCAATCATGGCGCGTTTATAGTCACGTGATTTTTATTTAAATTTCATCGATTTTTAATTGTTCATAATTAATTGAAATAAAAAAATTTTGAAGTTTTTTGCATTAAATATCAGTTTTAAAATACATAAAAAAATCAATATTTTTTTTTTTTCAAATTCCCAATTCTACAATTTACTTTGTATGTATATATACCTAAAGGTAGTTTTGTTTACACAACTAATATGTTAAAATATCTTTAGATTTAAAGTTGTTCGTAAATTGAAAGGAATCAACAAGCAAAAGGGTATTCAAGCATTAAAGTAGTGGGATTGTCATGTTTCTATATTCATATTTACGCTTATGGTGGGGTGCTTCATCTGGAATAATGTTACAAATATAGGTCGTTTCACAGAGATGTGACAATGGAGATTATGCGTTATTTCTGTTGCGATAGTGTTTTTAATTGTTAATGGCTTTAAATATACACTGATGTGGCTATTCGATAATGGGGTTATTTTTAAAGCCTTAAATAAGACATAGATGGCTACAGTTATTATATATATTGAACATTATGGCAGCTGTGGTCCTACCATTAGAAATACGTGGCATTATAGTTATGTTGTATTTTAGAACAATAGGTAAATTCAAAAGGGTACGACGACATTCAATGACATTGAATGATTCAATTTTATGTATACATAAATCAATTTTGTTGCTTTATGCAAATTGAAAGACCGTGAGCCGTGTAATATTATTATGACGTTAACTGATTTCGGAAATATTCTTTAATTTGGCTGGTTTATGAGTACATAAGGTTTTAGACTAAAAAGCTGTGGTAGCTTATTGACTAGAGCACGCGTCTCAAATTCAAAGTGCGCGGTTTCGAATCCTGGCCGGAGAGCTCTATCTACCTCTTAGCCAGTTTTGTGACCTAATATGCATATGGTTATAATTACCACGTGCTAACAACAGTGAAGAAAAACATCGTGATGAAACCTGCACATCGAAATAGCCGATGTGTCAAACCCGCCAATCCGCCTCGGACAAGCGGATATACTGTCCGTTCCCCTATAAAGCCTTATGGGCTGTTAGTCTCTGGTCACACTAACCATAGATAATTTATTTCAGGGTGTATCAATAGGTTTAGTGACTGGAATGGCTGTAACGTTATGGATTAGTTTCGGTGGTCCTCGTCCTGCCCCAGTTAAATTACCTCTGAGCGTGGATGGGTGTGCTTTTAACGTCACCGAACCCATTACTGCTGCATTTAAGGATGAAAATTACTATTTCTATCTATACAGACTTTCATATCTATGGGTTAGTCCGGTAAGTTCGCTTCGGTTTGTTACAAGAATTTATTGTTTCTGACTCTATATAACATTCGTCCTAGGGTGCAGTTGAAAACCAGCGTCGGACGCTTGTGTCTGGCATTTTCAGAACTGCATCCATTTGATACCATTGTGAGACATATTATTTGTTACGTATTAAGTTTAATACATTTTTTTCTAATGTGTAATGTCTCGCAATTTGTTCAAATATTTTTTTCTTTCTAGTCCATATAATTAAGTAATCACTGACTGAGAGCAAATTTTAAGCAATAAAATGTTTGATATGATGTGAATCCCACGGGAATTTTTCCGGCAGCAGTTTTTAGATTTTCGTGTGCATCACAATTATGTTATTCCGATACCGTTTTCACTAAAACGATAGCTTACATAATTTTGTAAACTATTTGTAAATTATTTGTGAACGGTATTTTGTGTACGAGAATTTAAAGCGTGGACGAAGTCGCAGACATTTCCTAGTTATACATAAAACGTAAAAAATTAAAGTATTTTCCTGTTGTTCTTTCAGATCGGTTTCGTCTGGGTGATGGCAGTAGGTTCAATGATCTCATTATTATGGCGTCAACAACAACCGTGGCAGGTGGAGGGTCGTGATCATCCCAATCCTGCTCTTTTCACTCCACCCTTGGCTAGAATACTTCGGGCTAAATATGGAGACAAACCGAATGTACAGGTAGCGAACAATTCTTGAATGTCATGAAACGTTATTCTATCGTGACAATTATGATTAAGTGTTTGGAAAAATATAACCTTTTTATATTACTCTATGTAAGCTATCCTCTTTCTCTTAACAGTTCTAATCATTTGCACGCATATAGTCTTAATATTGACTTGATAGAAAATACACTATTCAATTTTGCGTGAAAACTTGCTGCAATGTATTAAAAAATTATGAACATTATGTGAAAACTTGATAGTGCTTAATCTGAATGATTAACTATTGGTATTAAATGTATTAACATTATTACAGCAAGTTTTTAAAAGCATCGATTATGTTTTCACTAACAGTATTTTTAATATCTTTCTGATCACACCAGGCGAGGTTTTAATGGAAATGGTCTGCCGGGAAGTTAAAAGCTATATCTTATCATGCAGTTTTCTTAAAAATATTGAATTACTAATTTTAAAAAGAATAACGTTTTTTTCCGAAGCTGGCAAATAAGTAGACCAGCTCATGAAAAGTGACGAGCTCCGCCTGTAGACATTTTTAACACCAGGGTACGAAGCCAACGGGTTGTCAGTCTTTAGGACGAATCAGGCGGAGGAATGGGATAGAAAGCATGAGATATAGGATTGGATATAGGGAGAGAGGGAAGTAGATCAACGAAACTGTCACTCATCGCATGAAACACGATTAGCACAAGACTAACCGTTTCACGCCAGTACAATTGTAGGGTATTGATTGTTTTCAAGTAAAATTTGCGCGTTAAAAATCTAGTTCTCTGAGGAACTGCATTGTCTTGCGTCAGACAAACGCAGTTTTGCTTATCAGCATGGTTAGATCTGCTGATAATTATACATACCCGAGGAGCTTTGCGGAGGACTTTTTTAGTGCACGATTTCAGCAGATATTCTAAAGGGAAACTGGCCACTAACTCCAGAATATAACTCCAGGTTATTATGACGGTATACTCTTTTTTGTCATTTTCTAGTTCATTATAGTTCACTTTTACTCTATTATGTTTATTCTCTTTTTTTCTAATAGTAGTATTAGAAAAAAAGAGAACAGAACAACCCTTTCCCTTTAGTAGTAAAGGGAAAGGGTTGTTGTTCTTTTTTATGTATTTTATTTCTTTTCTAAATTCTATCACAGTTTTTTACTTATGTCTCTTATATTTATATGGCGACATACTCTAGATCAGGGGTAGTATCCATCCAGTCGGGCAAATATCCTACCACCTGGCTCTGGGCTGCTTTAACGCCTGTTACTTGACCGCAAGAAATTATATTCTTACTCCGTTCCTTCATAATAGAAATCGTCCTCGGACGACTTTCATTTGATTGTATAATAACTATAAATATGGTTTTACAATCCCCTGTTATCTGCTATGATGATATTGTCTTGTCTGAATTCAACTGTAAATTAATCTGTAAATGTAAATATCTTGTCTGAATTAAATTTATCTAACCATCACTATAGATATTTGTATGTGACTTTATTTTACCTTTTGGGCTGTACTTGTTTCTTTATTATTATGATTTGCTGTTATGTCGTGATTGTGTGGAGGATTTATTTCTTATAAATGCAAATATATTTGTTGTTATTGTATTTACTGCAGTGGTATGTAGCTAAGTAGTTAGTATTTTCTAGATCAACACAGAATTGACAACCTATGAGGGTGCATGTAAATAGCTTCAGAACATTAGAAGGTTAGTAAAAGAGAAGAAAGAAAGTTAGTACATTTGGTTTCTATTTCTTTGGGTTTGGTATGAGGGTACACTATACTAAAAATTGTATTAACGCTTTTTTTTACTAACTCTTCCTAACATAGGATTAATACGCTTAGAACCCGAGTACGTGCCAGTAAAGTGAAGCATTTTTAAGTAGGGCCTTAAAGCCTTATTTCGCTTGTCGACGTGTCCCGTCAGGTTGTAAGACAATATTTTTTTGTGACGAACTTCAATAGTTTCAATTTCTACTTTTTTTATTGCAGGCCCACTTGATGAAAGCGGTTATCATCACCTATGGACATTTGCAACACCAAAGGTGCTAAACAGATGCACTGTTGCTCTCTTAAGGGAGACTGGAACCTGGTCACTAATACCGGAACACAACTTAAGGTCGTTATGGCGACATACTTTAGTCCAGGGGTGGTAGCCACCTGACCTGAGCTAAAGCTGAGCTGCAAAATTATTTGTGCCTTTGTGTGCGTGTCTGCGAAAATAATTACATGGCGCGCGCGCACATATTGATTGGTTTTGTGCTTCTACTCTGAATGTAATTTTGTAGGGTATTGTCTTTCTAGGTTACTTAAAGGTTAAGGTTCCTAATACCCTTGGAATAGTGCTAATGTTAGTTTTCCAAAATAAACTTATTTATTACAACCTTAAAAAATAACGTGTTAACGATTTGCTACATTAGTGTAGAGTGCTGAGTTATCTGGCAATATTGTCGCATCTCAAATAACGCATTAAACCTTTGGCTTCATCTGCGTGATACATTCACTGCCACTAATATTGTAGTTTTATTTTTATTCTGAGTTGTTTTCTTTGTTGGTAATTTATTAAAACCTAAAGTTAATTACATATTTTTCTTTAATTTTCAGTGTGAACTTTTAAAGAGAAACGGAGATCAAGAGTAAGAGGTACTTATTTCTATTGTAATTAAGAATAATTTGTTTTGAAATTTATATTTTTAATTTTAAGCAATGTTTTTTAATAGACAAACAGTGAATATTTTGTACGGTGTGACCAAATTATCTTTACATTCCTGGCGAGCTTGTGTAGCAAATGTAAAAAGGCTATTATCTACATTTTTACATATTTTAAGAAGGGGGCTATGTTGTATGGTTAGTTATATTTATTGCCAATAGAAACCACTATGTACACCTCCTATAAATTCAATGTAAGCATGGTGTGTGATCGCGGCACCCGCGAGTAACGAATCAAATAAGTGTGGTTAGTTGTGAGAACTCGAAGAGCAGGTATAGTTAATATCATGTAGTGCAGTTTTATTTTAAAAGACCTACTTGCAATTTGTAGACCTACTTTTAATTATGGAGTTTGTTGTGCCGCTTATTCTCCTTTAACAGTAACTAAAATTGCTTTGAAAGCGGTGGTAGACTCAACGACTTTTAATAAGTAATCGGTAAGATTCTATTTTGAAATAAATACATTAATTTTAAATGGGCCCAATAATTGCAAGGTAAGGTACACAATACTGGCTATTATTTAGGTAGGCGTTTTGATTTTTCCTCTGTATTAGATAATTTGATTTCAACTGTTTAGTGAAATACGAGTTTTTGAGTTGTCACAAAAACTAAGTTTTGTTAAATCAGTCAAGATTTACAATTTGGCTGAGGCAGAGGTAAAAGGGTTCATATAAGTTGATGAACCATTCCGTGTGGATAATAAAAATGGAATAATAACTTCAACACTTGTTGATTAGATACCTAAATAATAACTTTGATATTAAATTTTGTTACCCTTCGAATGTGATCATGTTATGTAGGTACATTAATAATTACAAAATTAAATAGTAGTAGTAGGTATGAAGTTCATGTTAAATACATTTATACCTAACTCAGCAAATGAATATTATGTTGTATTTTCTATTACTTGATTTGTTCTTTAAAAAAAATTACAATAATGATATTTTTTTGTACTTAATCATATTTGACTTGATCTCTAAATTATTTATTTTCCCCTAACATAGGTAGGTATTATAAATTCGCGTTTTTTTACGAAATTGATTGTATTAAATGCATTTTTAGGATAGAACTTACCATCGAATTAAACAATGTATCTCGCGTGATAAGTATATAGTCAATATATTCATATAAAAAAATATTACGTATATTGTGTTATTTAGGGATTAGGGAGGGAATAAAGTCTCCAACAGTACCTTTTTGTACGTTCATGTTATTTTGTGAAATAAATGAAAATGATTAAAAAGTGTCTGGATAAATATTTTGTATTTATTAAAAACCGAACCACATTGAAACCTTAGAATTTTTTACATATATTATGATTGTTTTATGCTAGACCGTTGCGGGAGCGTACCGTACGATCAAGTACATCGATTTGTAGGGACCTGGAGCACAATTCTGCTATAATAATTATGTCGTCAAAATTGCCGGACACTCGCGCATCGTCTCAGTCGTAGGATTGATTATTTTGATATCTTGTTAATTCCAATAGCGTAACCGTGGCACGCCACTCTAGCGATAGGTATTATTATTTGAGCGAAAACTTGTGAAATAAATGATTAATTTTGGTAGCTTTTTAATATTCTTTTCAGCTAACGCCATATATGTTAATGGTTTTTCTACTATTCTGCCGCGACGACATCGAGAAGATATTGTGGATTTAGTAGAATACAAAATGTTGACACTACCGCAATGGAATCGTACTATGAATATCTTCCCAACGCCCAATTGAAATAGCAGAATTGGGCATCTGAGCAGTGCCGTCTCCGGACGGTATCCACCATACCGCACGGTGTAGAATTAATTACTTTATAAAATGTTTTTGAAATTTTAAAACATTAGTTTAATAAGGCAACACTCTTGCCTGCACGGTCTAACATAAATCACCCCTCAAGCAGTAAGAAACTTGAAAGCATAGTATGACTTATTAATAAGTTTTGTCAAATATATTATGCTGACAGGAAACCACCATTAGTTTCGCTCAGCATATCAATCCGACGACGCAGCAATGCATTCTGGAATTAAAGTTCCCAATCAGTGCATTTATATGAGTGACACAAACATTTTGTAAGTCGCTATAGCTTTGTTACTTCCTATATTTCATTCCATTGGCATGGATTAGAATGCTGCCTGAAGAGCAGCATTTTGGCAGTTTTTCTGAGTTCATGTGCATTGTTATAATTACTAAGTGATGACGGTAGAGAGAAACATAGTGAGGAAACCTGCATTTTGAGATTACTGAATTGTGAAACCGCTATATCTTACCGACCGTTCATTTGCCTTAAAATTTGTCAAAGTTCAACTGATGGTAAAGTAAGTGAATGAATAATAAGATATAGGAACTGGAATGAAATAAGTAATCTTACGAACTCTTTAATTAACTTGGCTTACTAAACCTAAATGTTCTGGATTTGATGAAAGTCAATTACTTATAGCGGCATTAAATATGTGTATTTCTTTGCTGAACACATTACCCATTAGAAACTCGTCATTACTTTCAAATTAGTTTTTAAAAATAAAAGAATCGACACGCAAGTTTATAAAGTCAAATACCTCTCGCAGCAGCTCATCTTCTCTCTCAGCGGCAATCTTTAGCATTTCCTTAGACCTTTCTAATAGCAAATCTTTATCCTGTAGACTTCGTTTTAAATTTGCTATTTCAATACGATGCGATTCTAGTTGACTGACGCTCTACAATAAATTAAAAAAACTACACTAATATTATAAATGCGAAATTTTGGATAGATGTTTGTTACTCAATCACGCCAAAACAACTGAACAGATTTGGATGAAATCTGGCACAGATATTTAGTCTGGGATAGCACATGGCTCGTTTTATCCCGGAAATTTACGGTTTCCGTGGGATAGCATTAATGCGTGCGAAGCCGTGGGCAAAGACTAGTACCAATATATATCAAGCATCTTGGAAACAGTGCAAATTATCGACTAAAAATATGGGCTTATTGGGTGTATATATACCTGAACCAAGTTTTATGTTAATAGGTTCATTTTCATTCCCAAAGCCATAAACATTTAGTTAAATTCACTTTCATATTTATATATTATCTGATAGAGGAGAAGAATAGGAATGACAACCCCAGTACTTCATTGAGTAAAAGTATGCTTCCATGTTAAGGTATTTGACCACAAAATACTAGGCATGCCTTTTAAGTTCTGTCGTTTCCATATTTCCCGGCAATTTTGAATTTGGAACTGTTATATATTTGAATGTCTTTAAATTTTGATTTTGAATCTCAAAACAGTTGAAAGTATTAAGATTAATGCTATTGTTTAGTTACAGTGTCGATTGTAATCTGTCAGGTTACGTACGAAAATGAATCTTTGAAAGGAAAATTTTCGTGCAACAATTTTCTACAACTTTAGAAGAGGCCTGACACGGCTTCAGTGTTTTGAAGAGCTAACATCTGTATTCAGTGATGAAGCCCCATGTCTGCGGACTGTCGAACGCTGGTATTTAGAATACCAGCGTAGACATATTAGTGTTAGTGACAAATCTCGCGAAGGACGCCCAAAATCCGCCTTCACTGAAGATAACATCATTGCTGTGAGACAACTAATTCTCGAAAATCGTTATGTCACGTATCGAGAGATAGAGGCTCTATTAGGTATCTCAGGAATAACCATTCAGAAGATCTTGCATGAAGCGCTTGGTGTGAGAAAGCTAGTTTGCCGTTGGATACCGAATCTGCTTTCCGACGATCACAAGGCGGCCCGCGTCAGATGGTGTAAGAAAACTCTGCAAAGGTTCAACCAAGGAGAGTCAAATCACTTTTACGACATCATCAGTGGTGACGAATCTTGGATCTATGCCTACGATCCTGATTCCAAACAACAATCTACAATCTGGGTCTTTCAAGACGAGCCAAAGCCGACTAAAGTTGTTCGTTCTCGAAGCACTTCAAAGAAGATGGTGGCCACGTTCGTTGGAAAAACCGGCCATGTTGCGACTATTGCACTTGAAGATCGTAGAACGGTTAACTCAGAGTGGTATACCACAGTTTGTTTACCACAAGTCATCGCATTCGAAAATCTAACTCAAAGCGACGCATCATCCTGCACCACGACAACGCAAGCTCACACAGCGCTCGTCAAACGATTGAGTTTTTGAAGCAGGAATAAGTAGAAATTCTCGACCATCCTCCATACAGTCCTGACCTAAGCCCTAGCGATTTCTTTACATTTTCTAAAATTAAGAAAGTCTTCGTGTTCAAAGGTTCCAGTCCGGTGAAGAAGCAGTCGACGCTTTCAAGTCAGCCATTTTGAACACCCTCACTTTAGAGTGGAATAAATGTTATAACAACTGGTTTGAGCGAATGGAAAAATGTATTAAGCTACGTGGTGAGTACTTTGAAAAACAATAAAAAGTACTATAAGGTTCTAGTTGTTTTTTTCTTCAAACGACAAAACTTAAAAGGCATGCCTCGTATGGTATACCTACCTACTGTGATTTTTAATAACCTAGAGTAAAATGACAATTTCGATCAATCTTTTTTTAATTCCTATTTTTTTGATTTATTCAACTTACTCGTTGAGTTGAATCTACAACTCACCACTGTGAGTTATGCTAATCCAACGAAAAGTTGTTTTGTTTACATCCCACTTTCGAACTTTAGCGACAAGAGGGGCGTAAAGTTGACGTTTGTAACGCGGCAAATTGGAGAGATACATATGTTATACCTACTTGATAATTCTTTTCCTTACTTTATTGCTTGTGTTAATACGAACCTTGTCAGTAGCAGCTCTACCGCTACTTGGTCTTGAATCACTTCTCTTGTGACCTCCAAATGATTTTTGTTCTGCTTGTAATTTACTCACTAAGCCTGAAAAGGATACGCGTGTTTCAAACTGATGTAAAAAGAATTCGTTTTTGGACATATAAGAAAATAAAGCAGAATAAAAAATACAGACTACATTCTTTAAAACATATTACATTATTTTGTCGTGGAGAAGTTGTGAAGGATATAACACATGACTAATATTATATAGGTATATAAAAGCTATGGCTCAAAGAGAAAATATTAGTTAAAATGTAACCATAGTTGTAAAATAAATATATAGATTTTTTTTACGAAGAATTGTTCTTTTGTATTGACAATCTCTTTTCGAGCTACCTCAAAAACTCCGTTCTGATGTTAGTCATATGGCTGTATATTCGACACTGATTAGAGACAGAAGTCGTGAAAAACAAGTTAAAAAGTAGTGGTAGTTCGTTTATTCACCTCTTAGTGTTAAAACAGTCTGCTCGAGATCATTAACCCGTTGTTGGTGAGTCGTAGCAGGAGTGGTTTCCAAAGTGTTCAATTTAAGAGTCAATTGTACATTTTCTTCTTTCAGCATTTCACAATAACTAAAAATAAATTTACATTAACTGTAAATTATTGTAATTTCGTGTTAGGTATGTTATCTGCCCGGCAAGAACATCTGCGTAATCTTAAAATTCTACTTCTTTTAAATAAAAAAAATGTATTGATTAATTATCATATACTCGTATTCAGAACTGTAGTCACTTCTTTTTTGGGGGCACGTTAATTCTGGAAAGTTGTAAGCCTATTACTTTTTATCTGTAGCTGCACTCCAAAAAACCTATTAATGAAAATATTTTTTTTAAATGAAATGTTACCATTTTTTTTATTTCAGTTTCATATGTTCGAAATTTCCTTAAAAAGGCGCTGCGTACCCCCGTGTGCCCCCACAAAAAAGCCCTGCTCGTATTTAATATTTTAATTGACTCTACATCATGTACTAGAAATAACAATGATTAACTAACCCCGTCCCATTAATGGTAATATTAATAAATAACATCTACCATTTACTATTTTTATACTTATCTATAGTATTTCACTAGAAAACATTAATAAAATACTCGTAAACAATGTTAACGCTCTATACCCGGTTCCTGCACCTTACCGACCGTTGCCTTACTGTCAGTTAAAATTTGATATAAGCTCCATATAAGTAATGTCAAAATTTAACAGATGGTAAAGCAGGTGAATGATAGTGAGATATAGCAACCGGCCGTAAATCACTCGCGTCTGAGCATACCTTTTCCAATAATCGAGTTCCGGCTGTGTATCTTTATTTGCCTTGAGCGGTAATCTGATTTGAGACTCGAGAACTGTAGACTCCAATTTCAGGACCTGACCTTTTAAGGACGTAATTTCGGCTAAGGATTTTTCATATTCAGACACCAAGTGTTCATTACCCTGAAAATATATATAATTTCAAATATTAACAGGCGAAGGCTTTTATAACCCCTCTAGATAACAAATATTTTGGATATGATTTAACAGAGATCTATGATTTGATATCTCACTTCATCGCGTGTCCAACATCGTCATGCTGGTCACTTTGAAAGGATAAAATTTTCGCGTTTCCTTTTCAATGATTTGAATTTGAAATATTTAAACAATTTTTTTTTTCGCTGATTTGACACAAGTCTTTATAGACACGAGGTTTGAATATAGCTAATAGCTTTAATACTTAGTTACTGAAATAATCAGTTGTCACATTGGAGTGGGATCATGACAACTATAAGGTAGATGCTATATTCCGTATCACGTTGTTTAATAAGCATAAAGGCTTAAAAATGTTCAAACAAACAGTCAAAAATAAAAATAATCGTTAAAATATTATTAATAACCTTTTCAGCAGCTTCCAATGCTACAATTCTGCGTTGTTGAGATTTGACTCTTTCTATGAGCGCATGAGACGACACAGGCGAATCATCATAATTACATTCTTTAATCGCCCTTTGCTTCTTTTCTGAAGGTTCCGCTTCTTGCTTTTCCAAAGTTAATTGGGATTCACCTAAAATATGTATATATATATATATATATATATATATATATATATATATATATATATATATATATATATATATGTCGGAGAGAAGCTATAATTGGATGTATAATGCACAATATAATTTGTTTACATTTTATTACTTCTAAATTAATTTAATTTCTAATTTAATTTAATTTGATTTGTTAAATGTTTCTATAACTTAAAGATCGTTCTAACCTAATAAAAGTTATGAATATTGTAATTTAATAAACGACCAATCAGAGCAGAGCATGTCTTCAGCGGGGTCAAGGACGCCCTCTGTACTTGAGTAGTATCTCCTTCGGTAGACGGAGGAGTTTTTGGTGGCACAGTCGGTTGATGGCAATAGGTCGAGTTGGACCATGGAGTATTTTAAAGAAAGTATTGAAGCTTTGGAAGTATGAGCGGTGCCCTGAACCCGCTGCTCGGTCTAAACTATGTTAAAATGTCTTATCTAAATCTAAATTAAAAGTGTATAAACCGTTGGACATGTGTTTTATGCTCGCATTTTATCCTGATGACGCCCACTAAACCTGCAATAACTAAAGGAGATGTCGTGAGAACGAGGCCGTTCTGCGACATATATATAAAAACCTTCTCTAATTTTTATCTGTACAAAAATGATACACGACATACTGATGTTAATATAACAGACGATGATTTTGAATTTTAGCGAAAATTAACAAAGTGATTGATGTTTTGCAGTGTAGTTTTATTTTATGTATTATATATGTGATTATAAATGTCTGACGTTTGCTTGGTGTCTATTTATTCGAATTTGAAAATTATCCAAACAATTACATATTTACGAATAATTGGACCTACTTATGCAAAATGGAACCAACTCACATACTAATAGTTTTGAGAAAAGCCGTTTTTATTAAAATTTTGCAAAAAGCTATTTAAAATATTATATATTCTTATGTACAATATTCTAAATATCGACGCCCCCGGAGAATAAAATGGTATTTACTACTATTACCACTTTTTTAATGTTTTTGTATTTTCGGCATCTGTATATCGATACACCTACTGGTTTTTTCAAATTATTTTTTTCAGAAAAATCTCGTCCAGTATAACAGTTTTTATTTTTATTCTCCGGAAATCATATAACAACTTTAACCCATAAAAACATCGTAGTCGTTCATTACGGAACGAACATATGTCTCGATAAATCTGTAAGGTGTAACACCATTTTACTCACGTAATTAAACTGCTAACTCTTTTCAATAACACACTTTACCTGAATTAGTTGGGTAAGTTTTGAACGGTAATCGTATATTACTGTGTTTTAAAGAGTTACAGTAATTTATAATCAAAATTCATAAACATTACTGCATATTACGATGTTGTTATATAGCTATACTATAAAAGACAGTGGCAACTTTTATAAGAACAAAATCGTATTGGTTTATTACACTTAACAACAACAATTACACTTAATTCATAAAAGCACTGTAGAAAAACATCGTAATATACGGTTACGGTTTTGATTATATTATAACTTTACGAGAATAAAATGGTTATATGCCGTTACTTAGGATACACCTAAACATAAAATCAGTATTATATATTTTTCGTAATAACTTCAAGAGTATACATTATATTTTATTTTATTCTATATCCACTTATTAAGAAAAAAATATTGAATAATATGGTATATCATATGATAATATAGGCTAGTTACTTTATGAGCTAAAACAGAATAACAGTTTTTTGCTTTTCCTGTAAAATGTACTTTTGTCTATTACGATTTTATTCACCGGGGACGTCGATATTTGTTTTCCAAAATATAGACACATTATTTATATGCAAAATTTTAATAGCACCGTCTTTTCTCAAAACTGTCAGTATGTGGGTTGGTTCCATTTTGCATAAGTAGGTCCTATTGGCAATGGCTCGACACACAAATCGTGCGTAAGCATAATTTAAATTGAAGACGAAATAATTCATATTACTACTATATATTTTTTGTTGATGGTTAATTAGTACTTTAATAAATGTTTAATTCAGTTATTAGTACTAAATAAGTGTTCACTTACATTTGATTTCAGTTATTCTTGACATCAAAACACGTTTTTCTCTCTCTAATCTTGTTATACTAGATTTAGCAAGATTGAGACTCGATTCCAACTTCTTTACTTCTTGGCATTTATCTTCGTACCGTGCTTGCAAACGGTCTGTTGCTTGTTGAGCTCTATAATGTAAAGAATTGCGGCTTATTTAGTATTTTGGCATTTTTTCTAAACTACTTACAGTTTCAACGGTTTGCATAAAATGCCTACGAGAAATCTAGTACATTATATCATTATGATGGATAAACTCTACGTTTAGTCCACGAAAAGTGAAAAATAAACGTGTAATATCGAAACATACAGAAAAATATAACAGAATTTAGATGAAAGCGGTATGATAAGACAATTATAACGTAATAAAGAAAAGTATGAGTAAAAATTTAATTTTATATAAGATAATTTAGAAATAATGTAATTAAACAAACATGTCATAGGCCCAAAAGCAAATCAGAATGCTACTGGCTAAATAAAGTTTGATGAAATATTCCAACAAACTCCTTCAAACAATGGTATGTATGTGTTATTATATTAGCAAGGATGTACGATTTTTTAAACATCACTAAGATAAAAAAAGTTTTTAGAAAAGTTAATCATTTAAAAAAAACTACATGTGTCTTGAATTTTTACCTTTTCCACTTGTCCCACAATGCCACACTTGACTGAGAATCTCTTCTTATATTCATTAGTTGTGCTTGAAGTGTCGCGATCTTACTATGCAGGGCTGTGGTTTCTGCTGTTGCTACTTTATTACCTGTTGTACTACTGTAAGATATATAAGTAAAAATAAGCTCTTATGCTAATATTCGTTACAGATAAGTAATAACCGTTGCTTAGTGCTTGCTTATTGATAGATTTTTCAAGTGTAACTGTTCTTATGTGGTGTTACGAACTCATTTTAAATTTTCGTTCCAAAGAGTAGTTCATTTCAATTTACGTTTACAAGACAGATTTCTGCAAGTTAGGACAATCAATTTAGGGTGTACCTGCTGAATGCATCATTGCCCGCAATCACTTATTTACTCGTGCTAGATTATTTATTTTTGGCTTTAATAATACTGATAAATGCTTATTATTGATATTAACAAGGAAACGAGGAATTCTTAAAAAGATGTAGGTCTTTTAAAAAGTTTGTGGCTCTTGGCTATCGCTACAGTTATAAGTTGTAGATAAAAGTAAGTAGTTCTTCAGATAGTTAACGTCGATATACTCATAGTCGATATACAGTCCTTAAAATCAGACGCATACAATATATAAATAGATATTGGTTGTTCAAATAACAATAATCTAATTACCATTGTAAGCTGGTTTGCTGAATGCAGTTTAAATTAATTTATTGTTACAATGAAAGCCAACTATAAATTAAACTGTGAATCAAGAGGGAATAATTACATTCGAAATAGTTGATTCTTCAAATTTTGAGCGTCCAGACGAGCCCGTCGCTCCCTCGCCGCTAAAGCTTTGATCTGTCGACGCAGGATTGCATTTTGCTTCCCAGTTAGCTGCTTATCGCGGCGTAGGCGCTCTATGACCGGTTCTTGCCTAAATATAAAGAAACATTTGATACTAATTAGGTACGTCACAATATGTGACTCTATATAAGTGACACAGTTTATTTGCATGATGGCTTGTCCTTTCTTCACGTCCTAGGTAATTTACCGATTATTTCTTAAACCCCTTTAGATAATAGCAATAAACAACATACCACTCATGTTATAACAGAAAATCAACTAATTTCCACTGGATAGAACTAGTAAGTTTACACGAAAGATGGCGCATACGATCTTTAATCTTTACTGTAATGTTAAAGCTTCGAACTTTATTTTTCTTTCAAAATGATATGAAGAATATAAAAGTATATATAAATGAATAAGTAATGGTTATTAGGCTTTGCAATTAGTTCCGATTAAATTATTGCTTTTTTGCTTTGGTCACAATATGAGGGTATATAAACTCATTAATACGAATCACATAATTACGTAGTTAAACTTTTAAGAATCTGGTGCTCATCATCGTCATCATCCGAGCGTTAAATCCGGGCTGCGTTCGGAGCATTCGTTCTGATTGCAAAAATGGAATCTTTATAAAATTCTCTATCTGTCCGTCTATGTATGTATCGTAGTAATTCTTCTTAAAAAACAATGATATTCTTTTATTGACTTTTTTATTTAAGGTAATAAATAGGTAGGATATATTTATTTCCAAAATCCTTAAATTAACAAAATATTTATCTGAACCAAAACTAAAAGTTTATATACGCCCTTTCAAACTTTTGTATTATGAGTCCACTGTGGAAAATCTGATAAAATCACGGAGGTAAGGGTTTAAAAATACTTACAATAAAAATCAAACCCTTTGACTTGAATAAAATCCATTGTGTAGTTTTTGAGATATGGTGTATCTTTAGTTAAATTATTTTTATGATTCGTGGACTGATATTGCATTTGGCCAATTTTTATGACATTACTAGCTGTCCGGCAGACGTCGTCCTGCCCGGAAAAGCTTCAATCGATATTTAACAAATAAAAAATAGGGGTTGATCGTAGAGGGTTGAAAATTTAGGGTCGTATGTATTTTTAATGCTGTATCATAAAAAAACTAGAATATTTTTTAATTTTTTGATATTTTTTTTAGGTATGAACTACCCTTAACATTTAGGGGAATGGAAAATATATGTTGTCCGATTCTCAGACCTACCCAATATGCACACAACATTTCATGAGAATCAGTCAAACCGTTTCAGAGGAGTATGGTAACTAACATTGTGACACTAGAATTTTATATATAACCTTAAAACGTTAGTTTGAAATTGTTATAATTTGTATTTTTTTAAATTACCATATTGTAGTAGAGCTTCCAGGTATTTTCAAAAAATCATCTTGACTGTCATACAAGTCGTGGTTTGAGTCAAATTTGAGTTCAAGTCTGTCAGAGCCTTGTGGAGAAAGTGCATCACTCTCCTCATCTAACTCTACTATAGCTGACAAATCAAAGCTTGGATCATTTGCTGATAACATAGTTTGCATGTTCATTATTTGTGCCTGGAAAATAATGATTCATTCTAAACGAGATGGTCTATTATTCTGCTTCAATAAACATTATTTTCAAATACGAATTATTATTTCCATTTTAAGCACTTGCCTTTAAATTATGTATAATAGTGCGTAATTGTTCTATTTGAGTATCCTTTTCAGCTAATTGTTTCACGTATACTGCTTTTTGTTCTGTGAGACGTGATCGTAGTTCCATGTGCTCTCGCTGGGTTTCACCTAGTTGCGTTAGCCAATGTTGGTTTTCGGCTTTATAAGATTCTACCTAAAATAAAGATATATTCTCTAAAGTTGATCGGAATTGAGGCTTCCTAAAAATATTGGCGTTTTTTAGAACAACTATGATATTTTACAGGTTGTAAGTGAATGAAAATAATCCAAAATTCCACAATAATTGTTTCATTACCAAACCCGTAATGGACGGAACAATCAAACATAAAAACATTTAAAATCAGACTTACGTTTCCTTATATTATATCTATTAGTATAATAGTATGCTTTGCCATAAATAAATAATCATCACATAAACATTCAACTATTGATCTTGAATCACTAATTGAAAAATAAATTCATTTATTGTACACCAATACAAAAATGAACTTATGGACTAAAATTATAACTAATTTTGCACTAAGGGCAATCTTATCGTTAGAAAGCGATCTCTTCCAGACAACCCCAGGAATGGATTGAGATGATAATGGCCGTGGTGGTATACGTAACATGTAGTACGAACTACTTACATTTTAATAATAAATACATAAATGATACATACAGGAATTATTTTATATATAAATAGATATATCATGCCATACAAATACATATCCACAAAAATATATTGGAAAATGTATTTGATAAATCATTTAAATATCGTTTTCAATGACAGGTAATATTTTTTGCCTATAAGTTTTAAATGACAGTAACGATTTTGCTTGTCTGATCTATCACATTCTTTCTTTTCTCTATATTATTTTCTTTGTCTCAAGTTGCACGTGTATGTTTCATGTGAGCGAACTGTATATTTGCAACGGTCAACAAAAGGAAATTAGCAGGTTTCAGACACTAGTAACGTCGATGTGTACATTTATTCATGTTATTCTCCTTCTCCGTTGTCTCTATCATAGAGATAAAAAGATAAATGCGGACGCCTTACCCTCTGAGTTACCACACTTTAGTAATAAACCAAATATTAGTGTAAATAATTATGTACGTAATTATCAAAAGATAATAGTTAAATCGATAATAATACCAAACCTCATGACAGTGTCTCTCTTCCAGCTGCGAATTAAGTTGTTCCATTTTACTCAATCTTTCCATCGCTAAGTCCTTCCAGCGATCAGCTTCACCTTGATACATTTTCCTGGAAAAGCCACCACAAAACTGAGCACCACGTCATTTCAATAAAATACATTGTAGAAAACTTACATTGCACAAACACGACTGATTATAATTTTATTATAAAGACCACTAACGATTCAGACTTGCATTCGTCAAGATCACTTTGCAACCTGAAGCATTTGTCTTCGAGTTCTGTTATTTTGATGGTGTATTTACTGATGAGGTCCTTGAATGCCTCTGAATTTGAGGCATTGTCGTCACTTCCTTTTCTGCAACAGATAAGTGATTAACAGCGTCTTATGTGTGCAAATGACATCGATACGGTTCATAGCTTTATCTAGACACAAGATTGATCGATCTTAATTTTAATACTCAGTATGGAATTTTAATTTTATATAGGTACGTAAGAGAAAGTTAGTTTGCTTGTTTCTACTTTGTTTAATACATTATGAATGATATTACATGTACGTAGGTATTTTAGATATTGGGGATGAACATACGATGCTATTGTAGTGCAACACAAGTGGTGGAATTTGAATGAACTAATTATATTATAACATAATTTGGTATGGATGCGCTTTCGATAACGAAGGTAAATTTAAACTGCTTTTTTCCTTAAAGAAAATAGTATGTTTTTGGGTAGGGATATCGAGCTTTTACAATAAGAACTTCCTGAAAACCTACCTATACTAATGATATAAAAAACGTTGGCATATAAATGTGATCTTGAGAAGAAATGATTTATTATGAAATTTGATATAGATATACCTTCGACACCGAGTAAGAATATGCAATAATGCAGTATTAAGCCCAAAAACTCTTCAAGCTATGGATCCGCAATTACGCAGATACAACCGCGTGATAAGTGATAACAATAAATATCTAAATACAAAAGTTAAATTTTTATAGAGAATTAGACGTGTAATAATACCCTACCTGTCTAATTTTGTTTGTAATTCCATTATTTTAATATTCAAATCTTTCAATGATTTTGAGTACTCGTCCCTTTCATTATTTAATAATTCCTTATATTCAAGGGCGATGGTATTCTTCTCAGCTTCTAATTGTTTTAAAGTTGATAACAAAGATTTATTATTTTCGTTAGAATTATCCCTGTTGCATTTTCTTCGATTTTCTTGCTTCTTAAGTTTAATAGTTCGTCTTTTATAACTTCTATGGTTCCCTCTAACTTTTCTATTATGTTATTTTTTTGAATAAAAGTAGTTTTTAAACTTTTTACTTTATTTTGTAGAGATGATTTCTCTACATTTAGTATTTTCACTTCTTTTGTTTTTTGTTCTAATAAAATTACAGCTTCTTCTAGTTCTTTACTTACAATCTCATTTTCATTTTGGATACGATTTAAAGATAACTTTAGCTCTGCGACTTCGTCGTCAAAGTCAGTTTGAATAAATTGATGTTTAATATGTTTATCAAATGAAACTGTTTGAATCTGTACATTTGAAAACTTTACAATTTGAACATTCGGTTGTGTTTTGATAGGTGATCCGATTAAAGTCTCAGTTGCAACATCTGCTTTAGAAACTGCTGTTTCGTCAATTTTATGATTAGCCCCTGCTGGTTTTAATATTTGCGGTTTTGGTAATGTAATGGTTGCACTTTCTGCAACGAACAAAATAATTATGATCTTACTGATAGATAATACTTACAGATTGAAATTAGAATATCTTAATACTTCTAGAAAGTTGCTCATCGTCGGATTGGATATCTTCCAATTTTATATTTACTCCATTGGCGTCAGTTTTCAGACTATTAGTAGTTTTCGGCGAGTTAGATTTGTCAAATGCCTGGTTTAGAAGTACAATACTTTTTCCAGCTGGTTGCATTGTTTTATGAGAGTTTTTCTTGTATTTTCCATTATTTCTAGTTTATTTTTTAAAAAGTCCATTTCTCTGGAATGCATTGTTTCCTTTAAAGTAAAGGAAAGCACAATTTAAATGATTTTAAGATAAATTGATTTATATTTCAACTAACATTTTATTGCTTACCATCATTTTGCATTTCAACTGGTGAGAGCAAGTATGTTCATTTAAAAAACATTTGTTTTTTGTTACTTCTAAGATTTGGTCGAATGTACTGTGTTTCGCCATTAAATTGAATCTTAAGTTTTCGACTTCAACAAGCTTTTCATCAACAGCATATGTATTCCGGTTAAGGTCTTCTATGCACGTCAAATAATTTTCGATTGATAGAAGCGGTATACTACCTTGATACTGTTGCCTTAGAATTTGCATTACTTCGTGCATATACCTATAAGATATAAGACATTTTCCTTAATAATTATGATGAAATTCCTCCGGTGGCTTGTGATTCAATAATATATGACTAGGAAAACGCTGTGTACTTTTTGAATTATCTTAAATACTTACTTACTTACTTAATAAAAATATTTTATGAATTAATAAATCACTGAAGAAAATTGAATATAATAAAAGAAAACTAACTTATTTTTATTGTATTCTACCCATAGTCCCTCAAGACTATAAGTAGAATACTGAGTCTAGATCACCATCTTCTATGAGTAAGGTGTTAGAAGGCTGGCTACGTTTCATCGCTGGATCGCCATATTGATCCATTGCCCGAGGTAAGCACCGGCCTTCTGATCACCTGAAGATCCAATGAATTGTTATGATAAATATTTCATGGCTCATAAATCACTTACCTAAATTTCTTGTCGTTTCTAAAAGCATACACATCAAAAATCTTTTGTCGTGACTCCAGCATATCTTCAGTTTCTATTCTTCGTTCTTTTTCCTTGTTCAATGCTAAGTTTAAGTTTTCCAACTTCTGATGACTTTCTGAAGCCTGTAAGTGTGCTACTAGAACTTCTCCGCTTAATCTGTAATACACGTGTGAGAACAATACTTTTTTATTTTATCTAAAATCTATATCTTCTGGTATATCCAAAAATAATTAGTATTCCTCTTCCATATTTTTTACTAAAATTAAACATGTTTTAAAGTACCTGGCTATAATTGCTTTGCTGTCACTGGTCGATTGTAAATCCAGTATCTGATGTTTAAGCATATTAATTTCAATGTCATAGTTTAGTTGCTTCCGTTGAGCGTTTTGCAACTGTAAAGGGAGAATTTTTGGATGTCAATAACTTTATGATTATCCGAATATTTTATTTCCAATTAAATAACCTGCCTGTAATAATGCATTTTCCAGTTGACCGTTTACATGCTGGCACTGCTCTTTATATATTTTATTATCATCAGCTAATTTCTTTAATTGTTCTTTCATTAATTCTATCTCTTTGTTTGTTAAGGAACTTAAAGAATCATCTCTAAAATGAAAATAATTACACAACATACAACAAGTAATAAAAAAGTTTTCGCGACGAGTGCTCATAATAAAACTACGTTTTAAAGGTTTTAAGAGCGGCATTTTATTTGATTTATATTCCGACGTTTCGGCTACTTTTCATTAGCTGTAATCACGGAAGACAAAAATGTCAAGTATCAATGTGTATTGTTAAAGATTTATTTCCGGAACACAAACCAACTTCATTGAAAATGTCTCTTTTTATTTTACTTTCCACCAATGTCCATCTTAATTTTATTATTATTTAAAACTATTAGAGCTAGGCATGTTGCTGAAGAGTTTCTTGCCTCGCTTCTTCGCTTCAAGGCACAACATGTTGCGAAGCGGTGGTGAATTAGATTAGGCTCCCATAGAGTTAATAATAACCATAATGAAAAATCTAAACTAAGCAATGTATATGAATAAGTCGGTGGTAGGCTAAATAAAACTTTGATATTATTTATTGACAGTTGACATCTTTGTCTTCTATAATCACGGCTACTTAAAAGTGACTGAAACGTCGGAATAAAAGTCAAATAAAATACCGCCCTTATAACCTTTAAGACGTAGCTTTATTAAGTAATAAAATACATGAAAAATTAATTATTAATATTTTGTATGTAATAGTAGGTTTGTAAAATATGGGCTTACATCAGCCTAGATTGACTATCTTGAATAAGTTTATTTTTTTCTTCAAGTATCTTAATTTTATTGTTCTGGATAGTCAATTGTGAACAAAGCTCTTCGATTTTTTTTTGAAAACTTGATCGGACAATGTCTTCAATTGTCTCTTTGATTTCTTCATTTGATATTTTACCTAAAAAAATACAAGCCTATGTAAGGTAACACGGTATACAAAATGAATGTCAGAAATAATAATCTGTTGATTAAAATACCATTTTGTGATAATCTAGATTCAAAAGCAGAAATAATCTGTCCTTTATTTATTTCGAAACACTTGTTGAAATCTAATGATTGAGCTTGCTTTGAAATGTCATTTTCTAAACATTTTCGATATTTAGACGTTATTTCATTAAGTTTTTCATTCTGTTTCCAAAAATATATAATAGGAATTGAAGATCGTAACTTTCCAGTAAGATTTGTCACTGCTAGAATTAGTCGCTGTATCTGATTTTCATATTCAGCTGCAATCATCAATGCTTCTTTTTTATTTTCCATATCATCATTTTTCATATTCTCATTTAAGGTTCTGATATATTTGTATGATTCTTCTAAATATGTACATTTTTTTAGTACAGAAGACAAATTTAAATTTGTGAGCAAGCCTGGTGATTTATCACTAAAATCTTCTTCTTCTATTTGTGCTTGTAAATTTTGGATTTCGGCTTTATAATTTTCTTCTTGTAGCGTCCATTTGTTCCGATCATCAATAGCTTTTATAGTTATAGATGTTAATTTATCGAAAAGTAACTTAAATTTGTTATGAAAATATTGTAAACCGCTTTTAAGTTGTCCTTCGTGTACGTCGTGTGCTTTTTGCACTAAGTTTTCAATTTGGTTGTAATTATATAAATCAATATCATCTTCACTTTCTGAAATCCAAGAACCGAATTCGCAAATATTAATATGTGACATTTTTAGCAATTCCTCATCCTTAAGTTTGTTTAGACTTTCCATATCTTTCAATTTTTGTTGGAGAGATGAGGATCTTTGAACTTCTTGTGCTAATTGGTTCATTACATCGTAAGTTTCTTTCCTATAAAGATAAAGATATGCTTTCACTCCATGTTATTTATTGAAATATTTTTTGTTTTAATAATAAGTATACCTTGCTTGGTGCAAAGCCACCAGGAGAGCGTCTTTTCCACCTTGAGCAGATTTAAGTTCCATAATGGTGGCCATATGTGGAGCAAACCAACCACAAGCATGCCTTGCTTCCATAGATTGTAAAACTTTTTCCAAACTAGAACACTGCAAAGCTAAAATACCCGCTGATGTAGTACCTAAAATCACAAAAAATATGGTAATTCATATAATTTCTTCGAAATTTCTTGAGATGTTCGTTTTAAATCTGTATTAAGTAACACACTATTATCCTTCAGAAAGTCCAAAATTTCTTCCAAGCCTTTACGAAGCCCTTCATTTTCTTCTATAAGATTTTTAATTTCTTCTTCATTTAGAACATCTTCTCTTTTTACTAAAATATAGTCTTCCTTTATTTCACCATCTTCTTTACTATCTCTAGAAAAAAAATGAACTTATAGTGTACCATCAATTGAGTATAATAAAGATATCTATTTTAATTTAGTTGAAATATACTTTGAAGAATAATTGAAGATATTCTCAGGTGTGTAATTAATTATTTCTTCTTTATTAATGATGTCGTTAATTGTGCTTTCATTATAACCACACTCTTTTAATATTTGAGTTATTTTGTTAATTTTGCTTCTTATATTTCTGTTTTCTAATTCCAGATTAATAACTTGATCTTGTTGTCTTCGTAATTCAAGGAGCATTTGCTTGTTATGTTTTTCTATATTTTGGTATTTGTTTTTAAGTTCAGTCGTTGAAATTATTTCATCTGGAGCTAAATTGCACTGCTGTCTGCAATACATGATGATAGATATATTTTGTAATAAATAAAATAATTGTTGAAATCATAGTATTGCTCCCAGAATAAAATAGTTATTAAAGTAAGCTTACATGCATAAATTACCTTAACGATTCATTTTGTAACTGCAGTTCTTCAACTGTCTACTTAAGCTATTTACATCTTGGACCAAGTTTTTGATTCCCTGGTCTTTTAATTTTAACTGACGAGATTTAATCTTTGAGTCTTGGATCAAAACATCAATGCCTTCATTTGATTGCAACTTTTGTAATTGTGAAACTATATCTGCAAGCTAAATATTTAAAAATTAAATTAAAGGACAGTTAATGGTATAACTATTTACATTTGAATTAATTCTTATTAAATTTCAGGGTTATAAATAAGCATAATAGATAGTTAAACTACCTCTTTTTCACGATTTGCAGTAATTTCTTCAGCTGCTTGAAGTGAACAAGTTAGAAATTTGACTTTTTTCTTAAGCTTGTTTATTATTATGCGTTCTTTACTTTCATCGCTTTGGTTTTTATTATCAGAAATTGAGTGATCTTGTAATTCTTCAATAATATTTTTAAGCTGCTTATTTTCAGTTTTTAGAGCAAGAATCAAACTTGCAGACTGATCAATTTCAATTGCTGCTTCAGTTAGTTTTTCTTGTAATTCTTTGATATTAGTTGCATGATCTATATTTTTTTCAGTTTTCTATAATAAAAATGTGAAAATTGAAAGATATTCTATACTTTTTCCAATTTAGGTTGCCTGATAAGAGTAGCTTGCTGGCAATATAATTGGAATTATGTAAAAAATATTTTTAGAACATATATAAAAAGTACCTAATATAATTTGCATACGCACTTACTTTGGGCAAAGAGGAAGGTTGCCCAATATTTTTAAGATCTTCTTTCAATTTGTCGTTTTCAGCTAAAAGAGCTTCTGCTTCAGCTTTTTTAGTCTTTGCTACGATCTGAAATAATTCAAAACAGTACCTAATATTGTAATAAAAATAATTAATTTTAAGTTATGTTTATATATAATATTACAGTAAAAATGTTTATATTGATGTCACCTTCCATTGTTGTACTTTAGCTTTAATTTCTTCATAAATATTTTCTCTGCTGGACTCTTTATCAAACAGTTGTTTTCTCAACTCTTCGGCACTTATGGCCAGTTGAATTTTTTCCTGTTCTAGGTGTCCTATCATGTCTATAAAATACAAGGTTTAAAAATTGTAATCATACAGATTGACTACTTAATTAAAAGTATCTATTAAATTTTTTTGAACTTTCTCTAACCTTTCAGTTCAGTGGATTCCTTCTTAAGACATACCAATTGTTCAGTTAGTGTGTTGATTAAATGAGTGGCCTCTGTCAGTTTATCTTTGAGTACAGTTATTTTTTCTTTTAATGAAGAATTTTCATCTTCTATAACCTAAAAGTCATATAGACTAACATATACGCGTTTGTTGAGTTCCTATTATTGACTTAAATAGAATATGTAATTACTGAATATCAACATACATTATACATATTAACATACCTAGGCAATCTTACTATCTCTAGAAACATGTTTAAGCTAAATATTTAAGTATTATTAGAATTAAGTTAATTCTTACTTTGAGATCACTTAAAAGTTTTCTTATATGTTTATTTTTCAAAACTAACTCATTTTCAAGATCAATCACTGCATTCATTTCAGATAGTGTGCCACGACTAGATTCACTTTCTTTATCAAGATCTTGTTTATTCTCTTCAAGTTTCGTCTTCCGTCCTTCTAGTTCAGCAATTTCATCGTATAATTGCTGTAAAATGTCCTTATTAGCCTTTATTTCTTCTTCTTGTTTTGCAATGGTTTCTAATAAACGCTCGTATTTTTTTGTTGGAGATTCTTTAATGGAAAATGAAGTAAAATATAAGTCAAGAAATCACATTATACTGAAATCACCATTAAGTTATTTGGAATATGTTCTTATCTTTGAAATTAATTTACAAATTACCATTTTTTGTTATAACTTCTGCAGATAAAGTTTTGTGTCCACATTGCGCAAAATTATCAAATTTTTGGTATAAAAAGTATCTCATGTTCATTACCAATTTCGAAAATATATATTGTACGTATTTAACGATAATCGCTCCTGGCGTAGTATAGCATATATACTGGGATCAATATCTTGATTATAGCCTCATGGGTCCTCTCCATCGGCGTAAAGCGGTTATTCTTGAGCTAATCGTGTTTTGCTACGACGACTGAGAGTTCCGATGGCCCGCTTCCTCCCATCCCATTTTTTCCATCCATTCTTTTACTTCATCCCTCCTATCACATTCCCTTTACTCCATCTCTATCCCATCCTAAATGCTAACAAGGCGTTTACTTGGCTGTAGGTGACGGTAACCAGATTCCTTTAGATGGGTCGCCTGCCGGTTGACCGGTTTTGCGATTAAAACATAAAACCGATTCACTTATTCTGGTATGATATACATTATAAAGAAACTTCCATGGTCAAAATTATCCTTATATGAACCCAAAATTCATAATAATTAAACATTCACTTCTACATTTATATAATAGACCTTGATGCTTACCTGAAGAACGACCTGTTGTTTTCTTTTTGATTTTCTTTTGTGAAGTTTCCAACTGGCCAAGTAAATTGTTAACCTGAGACACATTTGTTTAAATTACCTATTCCATCTGATAGCAAAATTATCGCATTATGCACGGTAGATATTTTTTTGCAATTGCAGATGAACATAAACAATTTCCAAATATACAGGGTAAACTTTTCGAGTGCGGTATAGATATACGGCACATTTATTTATTATTTGAGATATAATGTTAACTTCGGATGGTTATAAAAATATCCCCACGCCTGTCTTCTATCTAAACTATATTTAAAAAGTTCGGATCTGTCCATAATATATAAATGTGCCGTATAAATATACCCTATCCAACTTTTTGGGCCTTCAGAGCAAAGCCTACAATATACGATATAGCGAAAAACACTCAAAAGAGTCTGGAGGCCGATTTTGACGAAAACTATACAGTGTTCGTGCCCACCTCGCAAGGGACCTGGCGTGAAGTTATGTATGTATGTATGTACTATACAGTGGTTTTGTAAGGTTAAAAATCAATTACCCTTGTTAGGAATCGAATTAGCTGATTTTAAAAATAAACACATTGTATTGTTATACGATTTATATTCAAGTGTACCTTCTAAGGATCAATTTCTATGAAGAAATGTGAGACGACAAGCTAAGGGATATAGTATGAGAAGTTCCGCTGTATTGTTTGTATTATAATAACATTTGTATAGAATATGGAGATGGATATAGAGCATTTTTTATAACTATTCAACTCGAAACGAACTGTGGGACTCATAAGATAAATGTCATGTAATAATTAAACTACAACATACCTCTTCACTTTTATGTTTCAAGATATCTTGTGAAAGTCTAAAAAGGGTTTTTAAATCCGTAAAGTTCAGCTCAACATCGTCAACATCCATCCAGGATAAACTTTCGCACAACTTCTCTTTATCGGCCTGTAGAAGTTCTTTCTGCGACAAATTCAATATTTCTCTCCAGTCTGTGTCTAACATTTTGCTATTTATAACGAAAGATCACCGTTAATACTCAACTCAATCTTTGTAAAATAAAGTAGCGTAACTCAAAATACAGCCAAACATATTAATCACCTATTATACGTTTTATCTATGCCTATTATGTGATTCTAATGTTTACATTTAGCCGTTGCTAAGCAACACAACCAGCACAAGTTTTTAATGATTCTTTTAAATCTATATCACAGATTGATTGCATATATTATAAAAGAATCTATAGGTTCGATTTCAACTGCCATGAATATTTTTTAATTTTATTCTGTCGGTAATATGATTGCAATTAAACGATATATACTATATTAAACGATTACAAATTCTCATTTGCAATTTGCTCTCTAATAATTTCTTTCATATAACAACCTGCTTATTGCTCTGCGCACATTTAAATTCTGTTACCCGAACTGACCCTCTTTTAGATATAAAATGTACTCTGTGAACTGAACTACACGTGCACAACATTTCTTAAATAAATACAGCCCGAAAAGTATTTCATAATTTGTCAGTATTATCAATGAAGTATTATTTTCCTGGGTATCATGAATATAAATAATATATAAGTAATGACTATATCCACAATATAATTACCTGTTACAATTGGAAAAGTGACTAGATAATTATAATTGTCCCGAGTAAACGGGTAACCGATTTCACCAAGCAGATAAGACTATATCCTCGGAAAGGACACGGGTTACCTTTTATCTTAAATGTCCATCCGCACTTGTAAAATATGGGAAATCTGTACAGACTAATCAGACTAGAAAATTAAAGAATTAATGACGATGAAGTCCCAGTCATCGACTAACTTCCTATGAAATCTTTGTCTTGAAGTTAAAATGAATCTAGACAGAATTATAAATCTGAAAGTTATTTGATTGGGATAGCGTTTATTCCAGCTTAGAATATTACTAGATAGATACTTCAGTATCTTATGGAAGATGAAAAGTTCCTGAAGTACACGGAAATAAAGTCTGAAGATAATGGAAACATGGTGAGAAATAAAAGTCGTATAAAATAGATAGATTACTTTATTAGATGTGATGATACTGAACAATAGCAATGAATGTAACATCGTATGTCGAGGTGTCAACAACAAAATAAATCATTTGTGCATTTAAAAATAAATTAACAAAAGTAAATACAACGAGACAAGGTTACAATAAAAATTATAAAAGCATCTCTACTACACAAATCAAAGCTTTTACATAGGGCGAGGGGACGACACTTTGGTACAAATTAGCGAATACACATATAAAAATTATCCTGCTATACTAACTAACCCTATGATTGTAAACTAATGCGGTCTTATTCATAATGAGCCAGCCTACGTTTGTATGCTTTTTTAAGAACTTTAAACAAGCCTGCAAACTTACTCTAACTCAATATGAATAAGACTGTTAAAGTTTTACAACAAAAATCCAACGAAAAAGTAAATTTCTGACAACATTGTAAAAGTATTCCAAAATTCTGATCCATGACTAGATAATTTAAAATTAACTTGTAACTGATGAAATTTAGATTTATTCTAACAGGACCTGAAATTCCCGAAAGATCGGACCTATGCGAAGTACAGTTTTTCGAACGGAATTGTAGGCTGCATGTCCGTTTCACAAAGCATTGCAACAGTTTAGTTATATTCGAACCAATTCAATAAATGTAATACTCTCACAACTACTTACAATAAATATGTATCGGTACAAACATCTAAATTTAAATTAGGCATGCAATATTGTATTGTCAAACGTTGCCAAAACTTCTCGCCCTATATACACCAACCATTGTATAGTCCTTTGAGTATTATTACAATGTCTATATATAAATACATAATATGCGAATGGGTAACTAAATAATACTCAATATTTATTAATCACTATACATTACTGTAAATAATTGTAAGTATAGCGAACATTATAAGCTTATGATGTACACAAAATGTCTAAACTTTGTTATCGCCAAACTTGTCATATATGTGTTAATTCCCAAAGTTTGACTTTTGCAGATATGTACTCAACACCAATGATATACAGCGTGTATCTATATATTACTATCCATTCCTTTGTCCAGTAGTAATAGATAAACATTGATACAAGTATGGAGTTCATGTTATTAATATTCCTTATATGAGGTTCTCCAATACAATTACGAACAGTATAGCAGATATTGAGCATCTGCGCAGTATAGGTAATTTTTGTTACAAAAATTATACTGAGTATAAATGTAGCTGCTATAAGTCCGTGTTGAAACAGATACCTACTTAAGCAAGCAAGTAATGCAACTTTTCTACTAGTATTAAAAAAGAATTAATAGTAAGACATAGAAACTCCGCTTTACAAAACTTGTTAGTAACAGATTAGTAATCCAAGTGCTCTTGGCTGCATTCTTTTAAAATATCTCTTAAAAGATGAGCCCCAGTTACTCACATATTTTTTAATAATAAATAACTACGCTAAACAATTTTACATGTATATAAGTATTTTTATTATTTTTTATACAATTATACAACATCACTATCAGGTAAACAATCTCTTTGGGACTCTTTATGACTTTGGAACGATTACACATGTTGATGAAAATACAATATGGCTGTTACGGATGTAATTTAAGGGGATCTGAGGGTAGAAGTCGATGACAAATAGATGGCGCTGTATTTTACAAATGTAGGTTTCATTTTGTTATAAGATTTATAAACGCACATTTTACGACATATTTGTTATTTATTTATTTAGACCCATCAACAGGAGATACATTATACATCCGTCTTAAATCTAAACACTGCTCATGCTAATTATACTCCCCTATTATAGGTGTTCACTTAATTCGTTATCTAATATTTTATAAAATGTCAATTGAAAATTTATAATGCAAATACAGGACAAAGAATATAAAGAGTTGCTAAATTTTCCAAACATACAGGTTCTGGTAAAAAGTGTATAACTATACGTCAATTCTTAAAATAATTTATTGTCGATGCATAAAAAATATTAAACAATGTACTTTAGATGTATTTAGTTTTATATAGAAAATGTGCTGACAACAACACCATCTAGTTGAAATATGTCAGATAAACCCCTTATAGGCTATAAGACTAAAATAGGTACACCGGTGAGAAGTTATTCCTGACTACCCAAGTAGTATTACGGTTAGTGAAACTTCATGTTATCGCCCTTTGGTAAACACAGAAGCATTTTAAGACTACAGAGGAAATAGTATGACTATACCAGTTTTTATATTACAAAGTTTAGTATAAAATGTTATGTATAAAAAAGTCATGGCAAACGTTTTGGTATAATTTTAATTTTAGGCCAGTGTATACTTATTTTTTTCTGAAGTGACCTAATTGATTTATGTTATAATTATTTGTCGTAAAGAGGCGAACGATTTCAACTACACAAACACTGAAGGTGGCAGTCGAAAATATGCAGTACATATTTATCACTGATCAAAAATATAACCCAATAAAGTCAATAATCTAACAGAGTTCTTATTTTGGATATAAGCGCCTTTATTGTTAAAATTTATATTTTAATTAAATAAAAAAGTAAATATACACCGTTCTGTGTTTGTGTGCAACAGATATTTCGTGTTAATCATTATGACTTTTTAATTACCAAGAGATGATTACGCAGTAGACGATTTTTAATTAAAAATCAGTTATTGCGTTATCTTACTATGCGTTCGACTCGTAGTACTCGAGTGTACTGCCCAGTTACTTGTAATAATTTGACAATTATAGAGTTGTATTTTATATGAAATGTCAACAGTCAGGCCGGGACCATATCGATTTTACTCTTGTACACTGGCAGTCTGCAATTTATTGGAGGTTTCTTGGTCTAATGTGTGTTTTATGTGTGTGTGTGTGTCTGTGTGTTTGTGTCTAAGTATGTGATTTCCGTGTGCAGAGCGTGGCCCGGCGCAGACGCCGCAGCAACGAGTTCTCGCGCTATCAGATGCGCTCCACATAGTTACCTGTTAATAACATAGCTATTATTACATATATGCCAGGTGGTAGGACATTTGCCCGACTGGATGGCTACCACCCCTGGTCTGAGGGTTGTCGCCATAGCAACCTTGAGTTGTTTCACTAGTGACGGCATTAGTGATCAGGTTCCAATCTCCCTTAAGAGTGCAGCAGCGCATTTGTAGCACCTTTGGTGTTACAAATGTCCATAGGCGATGGTAACCGCTTTCCATCGAGTGGGCCATCTGCCTGTCTGCTGAAATCCTGTAATAAAAAAAACATATGCAGTGTCAATAACACTGATATTTGTTCCATTCACCCAGTCATTGTAATATTTTCGGGTAGTTGTGACTTACTACTCGGCCCGTTTCGTTATCGTTCGAATATAAAAAGGGGCGAGCGGGCGTAACGACGAATTATCATTCTCTCTTCCACTTTGGTCAGATGCACATATCATAGTGTTGTAGACTATCCAATTATTGTGCGAGAATTATACCTAATTATCGACAGTCTTTGGTTGAAAGTCAAATAAAAGAGTTCTTCAATTTCTACGTGTTCTCTTATATAAATCCCGCACTAACAGTAGTGTTAAGAAGACAGAATCTTGCTTCATGCTGTTATTCATTGCTTGTTCTTAACGCGTCATTGAAATTAATATTATGAAAACATCTCATAATAATCGGCTCTTACGTAATACGGCGATGGAACAAAAAAAAATCAATTCGATGAATTTCATAATTAAAAATATTTTATTAAGATTGGTGGCGCTAATTGTGTCTGAGGGCTTACTTTCGAACGCCATTCGTTTTCGGTTAAGAATTTTAAAAAAAATTATATTTAAGTAATTACCTATTCCATAACATGTTGCATTTTTTCGTATCATATACAAATCGTTGATCTTTCTTCATTTTTTCTAAAATTTCATTGATATGTGCGGGGTCCTCGGAGGAATGCAGTTTTCAAGAGTAAGGCCAGTGGTGGGCGATTGCTATTGATGGGCATTATTTTTGCATGCTGTTACTATATGTATTATGCTATTTCATTACTATTTTACAATGTCGCGAATAGTTCTTACCTGGGAATGTCCCAAATCGGCCTGTGCGTTGACTCGATCCGACATACCACCCGTCGTCACATTTCTCCAATACGTACACTGTGTCACCTTCATTCAACTCCAATTCATCCGGATTCTGGGGTCGATATTTGTACATAGCCCGATAACTGGATAAATAAAACAATCAGAAATATTAAAAAAATATGAATAAAAACTTATTACTTTAGTAAGGTGCTCATAGCCGTTCTGTAAAGAATACTGCAAAAAAGTGAAACCATTTGAAGACGTGAGTGGATGAAGGTGATGTCGCATATTCGGTTTTTTGCTTTTTTTTGCGTAGATGAATGTTATAAGTCGATTCCAAATGACTACAGACCTTAGACCATAGATATAAGCATATTTAAAAAAAAAAGAAAAATGTGAAGTTCAGTTCAGTTAAATAAAAGTAAAACTTTATCTCGATTCACTCAGAATTGGAATTATGCGACTTATCACCTTCATCCACTCATGTCTTCATTTTATTTATAACTCCTGATACGCTGTTTAAATAAGGTATAGAGCAGAAAATGGTTAGGTTTTTCAATCTTAGTATTTTAATCTTGGAAAGTTATTGCCGTTGCCTATGGACATTTGCAACATGGAGACTGAAGCCTGTCCACTGACGCCGAAACGCAAGTATGGCGGTATTCTCTAGACCGCAATGACTAGTAAGTAGTTAACCAGACGTCCAAATGCCTTACCACCTGGGTATAGGTATTTTGTCGCCCCTTATGACAGGTTGCCGGGCCGCAGGAATTAGTGCTGATAAATCTAAAAATAATAACTACAACACAAGAGAAGAAAGAATGATTTGTGATGTCATCCAGTTATCTAATAATAGCATTTAGGAGCATTTCAACGAGAGATATGTCTTTAACCGATTACAAAAAGGAGGTTTCACAAAGAGGTTCTCAATTGGTCTGTATGTTCTTACTAGACCATTGTTATTCGTGATATTATTGAATCATGTTAGTTTCTTTATAATTTAATTTAAGGCCTTGCGGGCCAAGACGTCCCTCTAATATTAATAGTCAGAGATCAATAACAGCACTTTTTTTAGTCAGGTATTCTTTTCTGATATGCTTTTGGTGATGTTTTCGAATGTTCTTTCATCATAATCGTTATTTACAGCTCTTATTTTAAATATTCTAGAGACTTACGGTATGGCCTCGGCGTTCGTGTCGACGTATAAAGGTTCGGTGTTGTTGAGGTCGACGCCCTGTCCGGTCGGTGGGCCGTAGCCGCGCTCCGAGGGCGTCAGCGTCGCCTTCGCTGGCTTGGCCACGTAGCCTGAAACAAATCGAATTAAGCCTCATTTGTATAACATTATATCAGTCCATAACACAAGTGTAACTTGCTTAGTTTGGGGATATACAATTTGTGTTTATCTGCTAATTAAGGTACCAGCCCGGCTCCGCATCTCAGAGAAACGGAAAATGTACTCAATATGCTTCAAGGTGGATTTGTTTTACACACCGTCATTTCCGATGTGCAAGTTGTTTCATGATGTTTTCGTTTACATTGAGTTAATGGTAATTGTTGTAATTAATAATCGGTAAGCCTGAAAAGCTGCTAAAACAGTGCATGTTTTTTTCTAGGATTCGAGCCCACGTCACTTGTATGAGATACATGGATCTGACAGGGAGCGTCCACACTTGAGATTTCATTTTTAGATCGAAACATTAAATCGGTAATACACATAACTTGAAACTCGCTAACCTGATCTACGTGAAAACATTTTTTTTAATACTATACTTTAATATTAACTTTCTCATCATAATATAATTTTCAGTATTTCCCACTTTGTAGCTAGGTACAAAAGTTCACAAACAATATGAACATTCACATAATATTTTTAACCCTCATATGTATGGCGGGCTTTGCTTTTTCGTTATTTCAATATAGCATGGAGTAACGGCGGAAATATCTTAATCTATAATTAAGATATTTCTATTAAATTTCATTCATGTACCTTTAAAGCCAGTAACGTCCAAAAAAGTTCCTGTGACACACAAACAACAAACGGACAGACGGACGAACAAGAATATTTTAGGTTTCCTTTTCTTCAAAATGGCTATAGAAATATAATAAATATGTAATTCTTCTGCACCTGTATATGTCACCAAACTCCTAAACCTTTTTACCAATATAGTAAAAAAAATTTGAGTGTGTTTCAGTGGGTCCCTGGAGAGTTTAAAGATTCAAAATTGAATCGAGTAGGTGACTTTGCAGTTTTTATTTTTTCATGGCATTACGAGGTTCCCGGGTCTGCTAGTAAAATGTGTAAACCCGTGCGAATTAACATGGCACCTGGCTCAAATAAATTACATTCAAATTACAAAGTGCAAAAATATTTGAATTTTAGTTTAGTTCTTTGAATATCATCATTTAACAACGATAACAGTGATGCTAACGCTACTGGTCTCGCACGACGGCGGGCCCCGCGCGGGGCAGCGGGAGGAGGATTGTTTTCGAGCCAGGTGCCATGTTAATTCGCACGGGTTGTGTATTTGTATTGTGTGTTGTTGTATTTCTGTGCTCCGTCTATTTACCGGGCAGCGGTTGCGTGGCGGGCGGTGCGTTGGCGAGCGCGGGGCTGTTGGGCTGCGGCGTGTACGAGTGCGCGCCCATGCTGCGCCGCGCGGACCCGTTCACCAGGCCGTGCGCCGCTGGCGACGCCGCCGGCTTGTCCCCACTCGTTATTGGTTGCAACTCTGCGATACCAATCAATTGGGACGATTGATAAGGACAAATTAGATGATTTTTAAGTTTTTAATTACTTAATATTTTCTTAAGTTTTCGCGACTTGAATACATAATAAAACTAAGTTTTAACGGTTTTAAGCGCGGTAATTTATTTGATTTTGGTTTATCCGACGTTTCGGCCGCTTTTCAGTGGCCGTGGTCGCGGACGACATAGATGACATTTGTCCAACTAGTATTGTTAAAGTTTTATTTAGCCTACCGCCAACTGGCTCATTTTAATTATTTAGTTTTAATTTTGTTTATTTATTATTTATTTATTTATTTTGGTTATTCTTTACTCTATGGGAGCCTAATCTAATTTACCACCGCTTCATAAAACTTAACAATACTAGTTGGATAAATGTCATCTTTGTCGTCCGTGACCACGGCCACTGAAAAGTAGCCGATACGTCGGATAATCCAAAATCAAATAATTACCGCGCTTAAAACCGTTAAAACGTAGTTTTATTATTTTTAATTACTACTTATAGTATACTACTTTTTATTAGAAAATAAGACATTAATACTTGTTATTGTTAAATGTATAAAATTTATAGTCACGACCATTTTTGTCTTTACCTGCGCTAGGTACGTAAGAAACCACTTGATGTTATCTCATTGTTGGTAGTTATCTTTTGCACCTATGATACTTATAGTATATTATCTTACATGCAATGTAAATTTTCCTTTCATACCTATCTAAAATTTATCAGACATATATAACTTTGTGCATGAATACAAAGTTATATCTATGAAGATAGTATTTCATGCACGAAGCTTTAGAAGGGCAGTGTTCCTTCTGCATTAATTTTAATCATTATAAGAGTTTCTTTACAAAGTATCATTTACATTTAATAAACTATAATCTAAGGTAGCCCCCAATTTTATCAGGGCGGAAAGCGTTTATTATATGACTTTTACAAAAACATCAATTTGATGTATTCTTGACCAGTCAAGTAGTCAAGTTGTCTGTACATAGTTACTCTCCCTGGGAGAGTAACTATGTACAGACAACAATGCTAAATAATTGTACAATTGTAATTAAAATAAGTAAGCCGTCTATAATGATATCGAAGGGAAGGACAAAGCAAAACGCATATACCTACATACTTAGAAATTATTGTTATATAATTAATATATATTGTTCCAGGCATCGCTATATATAAGAAGTACATCTGTTATTTTTGCATAAGAGTTATTTTGTTTAGAATTAAGGCAATTGACCATTTTAAGCACAAGATTCTTTCTAAAATTGCTATCATTGTACTACATACACTATAACCGGACATCATTTATAAAAATAGGTCATAACAAGCGATTTGTCACTATGAGCGAGTTCATTATATCGCTCTTTGTTATAAAGAATTTTATACGAAAACCGAACTAAGTGTGTAATCACTTCATATTTAGCGGTTGGTCAACGTAGGTGGAGTTATAATAAACAGATTCTACTGTAACAGTGTAATAAAGTTGACATAAAAACAGTCGAGCCCCGTAATCATTATTTTATTATATATTTATCCTGGAAAATACGAGTCCCAGAGACACAGAAGTAACACGCGAGCGATTTTATATAGAAAGATGTATAATATAACCCGTAAATGTTAGAAAGAGGTTGCGTGTTCAAATCACGTTGGGTTCAATATTAATGACAGGTCGTTGAGGGAATGAAACGACCTGATCATTTATATAATGTAGGTATAATAATTTTTGTGTAGTTTTACATGACCAAAATAATCAACAATTAATGCATAGTTAGATAATTAGGTATTTAAAATATATATTTTATCATTATGACTTTTTCTATCTTTGATGTCATTGATAAGTTATCAAGTCACCATATCGGCCCATAAGGTGATCATAGCCCCTATTCGCCACAGTCTCATTGCTGTGTTTTCCGCTCTCTTCACTCTCCACACTCCACACAATATAACGGTATAAGTGCCACACCTGTCCTAGGCAGATTTTCGAGTTTCATAGATCGTAAATTTCAAGACACAGGTTTACTCACGATGTTTGCTTTGATTGTACTTCATTGTAACAATTTGTACAGTAGGTAGCAAAAACTGACTGTGGTGCACAATGTGTGATCATGTTATAGAAGTGTGACATAAGTGCGTTAGCCACTAACTAACCTACAGAGTGGAGTAATATTTTTGATCTACTGTTTAATTCAATATTAAATAATTTTTACCTGGTTTGTTTTGACTAGGTTCCTGTAACACAGTGATGTAACTGTCGGGGAATATACCCGTTTTGACTCCATTCCGGCCTTCCCACCAGTTCTGGTCGATACGTCTCGTCAGGATGACCACTTCGCCCTTCTTCAACGGAAGCTCGAGGTTCGTTTGTGCGGTGAAGTCGAATTTCGCTCGCGCCCGACCTTCGACTGTCGCTGGCTTTTTTGGTGGTTGCACTATATCGCCTTTTTGTATCTGAAATTATTTATCAGATTTTTACTTTTTATGGCAGTTATTTATCGAGAGTTTTCCAGGATATTCTATATTTATATTATAAATACAATTGTATTGTCCATTATTCAAGCAAACATTTCTGATATAATTTTTGCCATAGTTAACAAATTTATGCTTCTCAGATCAGTTCAGATCCTTCTTGTGTCCCTGCCCCCTCCAGAGGAGAATGTTATTGTTATTGACTATGGCCAAATGTGTCTTGTTTGTAGCGTTAAAACTAACGCCGTTAATGATTAGGTACATTAATGGATATACGTATGGACATTATGTGACAATAAAATAAATTGTTAATGATGTTAAAATCATCAATCATTAACAATTTATAACAATGTCGCATCACAAATAACGCATTAAACCCATCCCTACATCTGCGTGAAAGGATCACTCACACTAAAATTATCCCAGATTAAGTAGTAAAAATAGCATAACACTTTTCACTTTATCTATTTTCATTATCTTCTTGAAACGACTTTTCTTTAAAGAACAAAACATGTAAGAAAAAGAAATGTAGAAAGTGAAATATCTCACCTCAACGTAATTATAGGGGAACAGTCCTATTCTTCCGTGTACTTCGCCTTCATACCAGTTTGCGTCTATCTGCCGTCTGACGTGTATCAAGTCGCCTTTCCTAAAACTAAGTTCCTTGTTTGTTTGTCCGTTGAAGGAGTACACAGCCCTCGCGATCACTTTATCAGCCTCGTCATATCTGTTCAAAGGCACGACTGTCTTTTGCGAAGGCGTAAAATTGTCTTGATGACGACGGTTTTGCATGTCTTGGAGCTCCTGTAAAAGTTGAACGCGTAGAATTATTTTTCATATTAAATTTTAACAAAGTGATGTTGAATTTTATTTAATACACCATGCATCATAAAATAAACGATTCGATGATTTGATATTTAGAAGACAAACGTTGGAACTATACAACGCGAGAAATTTTCAAATGATGAATTTAGCTAGTATGTATACAACAGCATGAATTCGATATGTATGGGATGTGGCAATTTATCCAAAGGTACTATTTGCTTTATAATTGTTTTAAAATTTTTGTGTTAGTCAAAAATCAAACGTCACTCGTGAACAACACTTTCTCAAAAATATCACCTTAATTGAAGCGTCAAACGCTTTTATATCCGAATGTAGAATAACTTTTTCCTGAAAATATATCTATACGTTAAAAGGCGAGAATCTTTATATCACATATTCATGCAATATCATATTATATATTTTATAATATAGAAATTACGTAACCATTGAAAAATCGTGCTTTAATGTAATAAAAAGAACCGCTTCAATAAAACTTATTGATCAAGTTCATGTGATTTGAGCACGCACACAATTCGTTTACACTGGACCATTATCACTTAATAACTATCAAGTTGTATCCCAATATTAATATGCTCGGAAAGTTTGCATTTCCAAAATTTGTTAAAACACTTTAAATCAAATATAAATAGAGTTTAAATTTCGTTATCGACTGTTCAATAACAAGAGAATACCATGTCGCTATATGTGGTCATTATTGGTCAACGGATTTTTTGTTGGTATGCGCGCGAGATTCAAGGTCGACTAGTACCGGATTTTTTGACTATATACGACATAAAAATTGTGTTGACAATTGGTCGTAGTTATGGAAATTAGGACGCACCCATTCAGATAGTTTGAGATAGTTAAGATATGCACAAAAAGCTGCGTAGAAAGACCAAGGAAACTTGTTTTTAAAAATATTTTAGATAATAAAATATGGAACATAAATATCAGATATTTTTAGCATACTTATATAAAAACAGGCGCTTTGGAATCAACCTACTAATTTTGTCAAGGTTTTAGTTTGATTCTGGTTTTGAATAACTACGTCCGATATGTTATTGGAGATTTCTGGTAACATAAAAACAACATATAAGCAAAATTCAACATGATCATTTTATCATCAATACATGTGATTTGTTGAATTAGAAAATCGAAAGAGCTGATTGTAACCTGTAATTTCCTAATCGTTTATTTTGCTTCCGATATGACAAAAATATAAAATTAAAAGAAACTTTAAAATGATTCATACTAGAAAAAACCGAAAAATTAAAACCAAATTGGTCCGAAACTAGTTATCTATACATATAATAAATTGTAGACGTCGAATTTCTGTACAATTAAAAAAAATGCTCAAACCGAGTCAGGGGGGTATAAGAAGTGAAATAGAACTAATTTAGATTTTTTCGAATTTTTTGTTTCTCTGTTTGTCTGTCTGTTTGTACCGGCTAATCTCCGAAACGACTGAACCGATTTACATGAAATTTTGTATGGTGATAGCTTATATCCCTGGCCAACATATAGGATACTTTTGATCCCGAAAAATTAAAAAGTTCCCGTGGGATAGTTAAAAAGCTTTAATTACTTAAACAGCTTATAACAGACTAAAAGTAATTTCTCTGCAACGTAACATTATAGAAGCGGATATTTTAACAGGGTGTGGTGTCGGTGAGAGAGTTTTATCTTATATATTATTAATATATAAAGCTGATAAGTTTGTTTGCTTGAACGCGCTAATCTCAGGAACTACTCGTCTGATTTGATTGTTTTTTCTGTATTAGATAGCCCATTTATCGAGGAAGGTTATAGGCTATATACCATCACGCTAAGAGTAATAGGAGCGGAGCACCAATGAATGAATATGTGTTTAAGTGGGTTCCCGGATGGTTTAGATTTGCAATTAGAACCGGTAGGTGGCGCTGAGATCGGGTTCTAGAATCCTCCTAATCACCGGGAGCGATTCTGGTGACTTTGTTTTTGTGTCATGAAACAAAGTCTTTTGGGAATTCAGAATATATGGCGGTACGAAGTTCGCCGGGTCAGCTAGTCTTTTAATAAAAACCGTCCAAGTGAATGCACAATTGCATATATGCACAGTGAAGGGTCCCGTGGAGGTGATGAATATTCACCGTTTCTTTTATTTTGCCAGGAAATCCAGAACACTAAGAAGTTATTTCCTGAGGACGAGGGCACTTTACAATTTTGGGTGCGCGTATCCACATTTTAATAAAAATAAAACCGTTCTCTTAGTATGCCTTGACATTACAGAAATTGATTCATACAAGCTGTTATACTATGATTGGTGTATTTATATTATTGTTTCAAAATCAGTGGATTCGATTCCTGTCTAGGGTATATGATTTTCAAAATTCGAATGATGCCGCTTTAGTTTCATTCAAAATCGCCCCCAAGATTCCTTTGAGTGTTTTCCGCTATCATGTATAGTTTGGGACTTGACCTTGACCGTCCACTGGTGAAATTTAGCCTGTACTATGACGGTAGATGGTATTTCGTAGATGTACTTAGACAGTTGTTAGTGAAATTCAATGATTTAACTAGATGTTATGTAAATCAAAGCATTGTTCTTATTAGAAAAGATGCTCTCTCACTATGCACTTTCAACAGCCTGTAATCAACGCATGAACGCGTAGATTAATGATTTAAATACAGGAGAACAATCGTAAAGTAAAGAATTTTACAAAAAATAATTAGTAAAGATAAAAGAACGCAAATCTTATATTCCACGTTTGAAAACCTGTAAATGTGTAAGTTTTTGTTTGTTTAGACGTCTGTTTGTCTATTTTCCGTGGCCCTGGGAATGAATGAATAATTACGTTTACGAGATAAGTATGCTTTTTCGATAAACAGAGATGAACAAAAGTTATAGTATCGCGCGCAGACCATGGAAGTGTCACATACAAACTTGCCAACCTATAAATAAGTATGTAATTTCAATATTTAAGATGGAAATAGGATATTCTTTAAAAATAGGGCAGTTCCCGAGATGGCTTCTTTGAGCGAAGCAGCATAAAAAGCTCTAATACTCTAGTGATACTAATAATGATATTAGACGAATCAACCAAATTGATTCAGTTTGGTTTATAGACACAAAACTGAAAGGACACGACTTTATTCAATGACATTGAATGAGAAAAGTTCATGTGAATATAGAACACATTGTTGATTCCTCCTAATTGAAAGACGTAAATGAACTATCTATTTTATTGGCTTAACCAATAAATAATAAATATCGCGCAGTAAAAGTAGTGTTACCTCTATGCAAAAGAACTTGTCTGGTAAGTGTTACGTTATGCAGAGAACCTACTGATTTCTCATAAAGGGCTCTTAAGTAGTTGTCACCGCATTTAAAGCAAGGCACACAGCGTATAGTTTCACCGCGCTGAGTGAAGTGAAATCAGTGAACGCTACCTACCTGCGGCATTTACCTGGGACGGATACAAACGCAATGTAACAGATTATGAGAGCACATCCGGAGTGCATTAGTCCATGAATATAGTAGGGGAAATTATAGTGTGTCAAGTTTTGGTTATAAGTTTGATTCTGTAGAGCGATGTAATAAAAAAATATCAATTACGTGTCAGTATAACATATATATCACAGTTACGGGTTCCGTAGATGTAACAGGCGTCCACTGTTATTTGACTAAGGAATGCTAAGAAGCATTGAACGGAACACATACTAATCTCAAAAATCCCAATATTTATCTAGTTTAAACAAATTTTCATTAAAAGTATTTTCTCAAAAGGTCTAAAAGTTTAATGTTTTTTAAACGTTCCACTGAATAGTTCAAAAGCTACAAATTCATTCGCTACGAATTCTCTTTCTATTGATTTTAATTAGATGATCACCTGTATGGCGACTACCCATATACTTTTGTGATTTCCCTACATCTTTGCGTAACGACATAATATAGAATAGATTTTCTAACCAAATTTTCATCCATATAATTATGTCAATTATGTGTAATATAGACAGACAGAGGGCTCATAATGGCCGTATTGTAGGGATTTAGTTTTTACCAAAACAGCTACATTTGCAACTTTTATGAGTATTCGTATTTTTAGCAAAACAGAAAACGTGATATAATCGATCTCAAAAATTAAATATTACATAAGATTTATCTATAATTTCCATCACAATTTTAATATTACGTAAAATTATAATTATTATTTGCAAGTTGCTTCTTACCAATCAGAACTAGATGTTCGCAATCCTGCTTCAACGAACGAGATTATAGAAGTGGAAATGAACATTACATACTACATATAATTTTTATTATTAACATGAATACATGTATTTACCTTTGAAAACAAAATTATAAAATACAAAACACAGCTTGTAAATAAACGTCAACAGTTAGTAGGACTATAAAATTTATGTTAATGTTATGAGCACGCGTATTGTGGAAACTAGAATGAAAATGAACGCTAAACAAACGGTGAAGCGACAGAGAAACCGCAACGCGGTAGATTATATTACAGCTGTAAGAGATATTTCTATTGAAAACCATAGGCTCTCGTCGTTACACGATACGCTATTTTAAATAAAACACGGAAGAAGACGCATCGCTGTTTTGTTGTTAATTTAAAGATAACTTATAATTACTTTAAAAATAAAGCAAAGTATTAAGGGAAATGTTTGTAAGAAACGGCGATATCAAACAGACCCAGAACAAAACATTTGACTGACAATTCGTAGTTGTGTTTGAAGTTTATACGAAATTAGACCCTACAATATTATCTTAACCCTAGTAGTCATCATTATTATGCTAACGTCGCGTTTATGCTTTAGAGATCAGGATTTATTTTGTAAATTTTTCTACTACTACTCTCTCTCTGCTATTTTTTATAGTCTTACTTTAGCACGTATGTCTATGAAAGTCACGTCGATATAATTTGGTTCTACCTCTTTTACTTTTACCGGGATCTATTGGAGTATGTTTAGTTAGACATTTTCTACACAAATAAATTGACTTGACGACGTACACAACTTTTTTGTGGTTTATTTGCTATGTCATGGACATGAAGGTAGCGCCGAATGCGGATATTTCTAAAAAGCTCCTATTTGTAATCATTCGTACAAGAGAGTTTATTGTCAACTAAAAAGGCAGGACTAATTGATGTATTAGTAGAGTTCACCATCTTTATGCATTTATGTATTTTAGGAAAGACATTTGAATATTACTTAGTTTAGTATAAGTGGTTTTTAATGTGCTTATGCAGTTTGTATACAAATGTATACTCGTATAGTTCCTGATAGTAACTATGTTCGTATTGATCAAACTGCAGTTGCGTGCTACCTTCGGTTTAACTGGATTAAACATATCAGCCACATAATGTTGACTGACACGATAATCACATTCCTATATTATCCCGTTCAGTGTTTTTACCTCAAAAGATCGATACCTGTTTAAATACACTTCAAACTCACTATTTCGAATAACTCATTTGTCGCTGATTATATACGACTTCATATATTTTGATACTGACACCATAAAAATGCAGTACCATTAAATTGTCTGCTTTGTGAGAAAGTTGAATTTATCAACGTATTTTTTAGTTATGTTAGAGCTCGAAAAACGTTCAACGAAATAATAGATCTGTTTTTATACACTTTTTCTTATACTTTTATATTACGTTCATCTTATAGCTTCAGTCGAAGGTTTTTACTAACTTTGTGCAGTGTCCAAAGTAAGCTGCCGCTAAATCAGTGAAGTGATGGTATATTTTATCAAGCTTAAACAATTTCAGGTTTTTTATTTCAACTTATAATATGTAAATAAGATTCACCAAGAGTCAAATAAATATAAAATCCGTCTATTAAAAGCATAAAATGATTAACCTGCAAAATAGGGAAAAGAACGAGCTAACCACCAGAAAGTAAATAGGCCAGTATTATTAATTATACAAATTAAGAAGTATAAATGGTAAATTGTAAAATACGTATCTACGGTAATAACTTTGATGTTATTTAAGTTTTATATCTGGATAATGTGAACAATTTCACAGAACATTAATGGTATAACCGGAAAATCGATCGATTACGTTATACTAAATTGATATAAAGCGATTACACTTGAATGGCAGCGATTGGTGATGGTAACTTTTTGTCTCTAGATCAGAACGTATTTCTTCCAATTGTATGCATGCATTATATATATTTTTATCCAATTTATTGTTTTTTGTTATCAGAAATACCACGGCACACCCATTCTGATTATATTAACTTATTTACCTACTATTGATGTATGAAACAATAATGCCCGTACATAGTCATAGTACCTAACTATGTATGTACAATAAAATGTTTAGTAAAAGAAGACGTGACAAACATCCTACAAAGTAGCACTTAATTTCGGAATTCTAAACTGTTTAAACGAAGACATAATTACAATATTGGAAGGTTATAAAGAAGCAAATAAACAAACCTGTAGATATTTGTTCCGTCGCTGTTCTCGGTATAGCCTCTTCATATGCTCGGCTTGCTGTCTTGCTAGTTCCCGCTCCGGGACCAGCGGCAAAGGGTCGTGTCTCACCGGACATTTGTAATGGATGTTCACGTCACTCTCCAGGTAACGACGAGGGGATTCTATAAGAGAGTATATAGTAAATTACGTTGATCAACAAAGCAAAGGGCTATCTCTGAGGTGCCAAGTACAAGGATTTCACAGCTCTACGATACGGGTGTTCTTAGTTTTAAAAGATTGTAAAACTTCTTTATGATCAACAGTACATCGGCAGCACCTCTGATGTTGCAATTGTACATAGGCGACCATAACCTCTTTTCAGCAATGCTTTAACAATAAGAACATGCGCTCGGTTTTAATACTTTTTCTAGCCGGTAAATATGATGTGAGACGTTTTTAAGTCATCATATAGCTACTGTCTTATAACTTGCTTATAACTATCACCTGGTCAGTTTAGAAAAATTAACAAATAATGCTAGTAGTATAAATTTAGCAATTATTCCGCATCGACCTCGAAAGAACGTGACCTTAGTGTATATTAAGGTCAAAGTTTATCTCTGAAATTATTACAGTGGTAACCTATTGCGCTGTTGCCTTGTTATTTAATTAACGTAATACTAAAAATTATTGATAAGTTGCATTACTATAAAAAATGTTATAACCGTTAAAACACGTCTGTTAATGTGATAATTTTTAACGTATTTTTCCTATTCTTCGTTAAAACTATATACATAGTTATGGTGACGTAATGAATTTACGGACGTAATACAAAATTTAAACATAATTGGGTTAATATTTCAAACCTACTAAACTCACGATGAAATGTACCTTCATAACATCGCATGTCGCACGATAACCTTTCCGACTTCCACGTTGCTAATCTATCAATAATTGATTAACCACTAACGGAAATGAACACTGTTTAGTAATAATAATAATTAAGAAAAGTTTGCAAAGAACTCCAAATTACCTTAGATAGTAATTGATTGACTGAAGATTGGTGTTCAAAGAGAAAGCATAGGAATAGCGTGGCGATGCCATCAATGTCGTAACAAGATAATAGACGAATTTCGGTAGGTGTCGATTATGTAAATACATGTAATATCATCAATCGTGACTTTATGTTCCCAAGCTCATTACGACATACGTTGTCGTTTTTTTTTTCAACAACTTGAATTAGAATTTAATTTAGCACTCTAAAATGTTATTTATTAAAAAAACAATGTTTTAAAATTAGGAACCAATTAAAACACCTGTCAAGTTGTCAGTATACAATGAAGGGTTTTTTCGCGATAAAGAAAGTTCATTGTTTTTACCATATGGCTACAGGAGCCCTAAAATAGTTCATTCGAAAACATCATAATCTCAAAAATTAGTCAACAGTTTTTGATGATACCAATTTTCGTTAAATATATTGTTTAAATTCTATATTGGATTATTATGTCTATAATTTAAAAAATAGGGGTGGTCTCTTATGAAAATAAACTTAAAAAAGACAACATTTTACTGAATTATTTTTATATATAATATTTTATATAATTATTTATTATCTAATCTTTCGTTTTTCCGTCATTTCGCTCAACTATTGTATTTCCTGAATGAAGATACTATATTGCCAATTTTCATCTATATATGGTAACAATTGTGTATCCCCTAAGCTAAGCAAGTTACGCTTGTGTTATGGGTAACCATTTTGGGGCCGATGCCTGAAACTCAGATCATAGCAAATAGGGAGAGCTCGTTTACGAAATTTACCATGTCAGGAATCGAAGTTGGAACCTCTTCGCTACAGTGAGGTAGTAATAGTTAATTATATTTTAAAACAAAAACATTGAGACGTAGAGAAACAGACAAACGAACTGACATAGGGAATTTATAAAGATTCCAGTTTTGGTACTAAATCCTAACCAATGATATATTTAAATATGTGTTGCAAATAAATTTATGTTAGCGATTTGTAATATCGTATTTGGTTAAAGAATACAAAAATCGCTTTAACTTAGTATTCGTGGGTGTTTTCGAAAGCGTCTATGGTTATATAAAATATCGAAAGCCCTACTGAATACAAAACTGCAAATGTTGATACTGTCGTTGGCTTTCTCGGTGTAATTATTCTAGGCACGCGTTTGCAACATACACAGGTACACAAAGATAAGATTACAATCACCATTGGCATTTTCGTGGGACTCCACACCTTATGCCATAAGAAAAACGCAAATAACCAACCACACGTAACTCTCAGCGCGAGCAGTTGCCTTGTAATGTCTACACCAACGGAATTTTATTTGCTCATTTTTTAGCTGTTTGTAACGCACTGTGGAGAGGTGCTCACGACATTTAGTTTCCTGTATCAACTAGGTTGGTGAGCTAAGATTAGACCTAGATTAATTCTGGGAAAGTAATTTTAGTTACTTTACTAGCGGTTATTGGTATTGGCCAAAACGGATATGATCATCGTTAAAAATAATTTTATATAGAATATTTACTTTCAGAGCCCGAGATTACTTTATAACATGAATTGTGTATTTCAAATTAATATTAAGAGGAGCAAATCAATTTAAAATAAAATATTTTCTGCTAACACATATTTACAGAAACTACAATTCAAAATGTAATTATGTGTTTATATTCTAGGTTGCAAATAGCCGCATACTGCGTTTGGGCCCTTAGATGGGCTGATTTGAAGAATCCACTGATCAGGCCCCATATTATTTTGCCTATATAATTTATTAACAACATTTTTGGTTCATTAATTTTGATGAGCAATAAAGTGTTATCGGTCCACATAACTATATAAATAAAAATGAATCGTAGAAATGTATGTACAAGTATCTTGAAAACAACTTTACGGACTTTTGTAGTATGTGTTTGAGTGGGTCGCCGACTATTTAGATTTACAATTGGAACCGGTAAGAGGCGCTGGACAACGTCTGCCGGGACCTTTCGTAATATATAAATACTCCTTACAATTCCAATAAACATTGTCAGAATAAAGCTAAATTAAATAGAGAGAGAGAGAGAAAAAACAATATTGTATACTATTACAGAAAACACAGAAAAACTTTAGCCTAAAAATATTCTAAATGCGCACAATGGGTGGTCTTATTGCTAAAAAGCTATCTCTTCCAGACAATCCGTAAAGTATATTTTGGTATTCGAATATAGTATTTCGGACGTTGATCAAGTTACCTGCAATGTTGTAAAGCAATATTTAGTTACAGTGCCACTTTGGACGACCTCCTAAAGTCGGTATTTCGTAACCTCAATCAAGCATATCGAAACAACGGAATTGATCTGTTTAATTTGAAATTAAAGAACACATTTTCTTAGGAAATACTTAATGTACAGTTCCTATACTTTATTAAACGTTCAGTTGCCTTGCTACCGGTTAAAATTTGACATACGTTCTATACAAGTAATGTTAAACTTTACTGATTCTAAAGCCAGTAGGTGACTAGTAAGATACAGGATCTAGCAATAAGGCTAACTTTTAAGCCTTTGCTGGCCTAGTTCACTGGGACGCAGAGATCCCAAGTTCTATTAGTTCTGGCATAATAAATTTCGTAAAAAAAACTTTTCCCTATTTGAATGGGATCTGCCCCTGAGAAGACCATTGTATATTCTCGTAGCACAAACGTAACTTGTTTGCGTGGGATATACAATGTGTTTACGATTATTATTACGAACTTATAAAACGGCCAACTGTTGGACTGAAGATTAATTTATTAAGGAAGTAAGCTTATTGTTTCCCTCGTGTTGCTATCAAATTTTAGTAACAGCGTGTAATTGAAAATGTCCCATATCTCCCAAAATATATGTATCTTTGAACATATTAAGTTAAGCCGTCTTGATTGGTTTTCGAATTATGCACAGTTAGTTGAGAAATTAGGGAGTGTTTTTTACGACTCGAAAAGCGCATATTTTACTAAAATTGATAAGTAGAACAAAACCTTTTACAGTGTTATTTTTTCTGACGAATCACAGACGTACATCACTTAGTTACAGTAGTTGCAAATACTTTTTTCGCTAAAAGCTATATTCATGAACAAATTGCACTCGCTGCTTTGATAAAATGACACGGTATTGCGTATTGCTAGGTGTAATTTAAATAGTATAATTAAGTCTTCTAAACTGATGAATAATTAAAAGATAATTATAATTCTTGAAAAAAAAACTAACTTTTCACAATAATTATAATCAGGAATACTTTAATACTGTTATAAAGTAGGTTGTAACAATATCACAAGAAAAACAAACCCTGCTGCGCGGTCATCTTCTTTATTTGCTTCAGAATGCCCATTTCAGTTGTCACTCATCTAACAGTCCAAAACAAACAACACTATTTATTGATGTCTTCGCTTCTTCACTGCGTTTTTTCCCCGCACAGCAACACGACTGTCGTTGACGGCCAGTCTCGATAGATCAGATCAGATACACTTGTACACTTTCGATTTGGCCCAATACCCCAACTTCATCTCTCAGACTCCCGCCAGAAGTCGTAATTCAGTGAGCATTACTTTCGCTTGGAGCGCGCACGCGTTTTCTTTCCTAACAACATCATGTTTGTAAACATGCTTCTTTTTTTAGATGTCATAAATGCTTTCAAAGTGATTTACTTCATTATTTTTAAAGGCGCACGCCGAATATTTCAGTTACACTCAGAAATATTAATGCAGAAGCTTAAGAGTCGAACCAACTTCCAAAACGCCCCAGAGGCTTACATTTTGTACGTCATTTCTTTACCGAATCAAATAAGATTACCAATTATTGTTTAAACAGCAATCATTAATATTTTCATACAGTGCTACTTTGAAAGTAAAACAACAGCAGGGTATTTTAACGCCCGCTCTTTTACGTGACCATTGTTTTAGAACTTATTGTGTTACATATCCAATTATGATTTTATTTATAAGGCTCGAGCTATTATTAGGCTAAGCTTAGGTAGGCTAGCTATATTATTAGGCTAGTTTTTGTGCAAAAAAGAAAAAAATAGACAAAATAAAAACTATTTCTGTTCGTTCGTTTATTAAACGACACTTTATATTTATTTCTTGTAAAAAAATAATTGATCGAAAAAGGTTTTCCTAAATATGTATAATTTAGGAAAAACTCGTTTTTTTCTATGTAATAATGCGTATTACAATATTACGATATATGTACGCGTAATACGCTAATTTTTTAAAATTAAAATTATGATTAATTTTTGTATATTTGTACTTCTACTAATAAGAACAAACATAGGACACTTGTATATTATGAAAAGATTTTGTTTTTATAAGATCTAGATGGAGAATGTATGCAAAAGAAGCCGCGCGTAAAGCTCTGGCACATAAAACAGTAAAATTAAAGATACCAATTGTACACGGAACAGTCGAATTGTAGTCGTACAAATAAACTGTCATTGTGAGATAACTGTCGAAATTCTTTTTAACAAGTTTATAACAACAATACCTTACACTACTTATTAAGCACCGTAATAAAATAAAAAAAACCATTTCGTAGAACAACTTTGGAAATAATATATATACTCACTGTATGGCAACGGTGCATACACATCAGGGTAAATGTTAGTCCGATTTCCCCATTCGGAAAATTCATGTAAAGTGTGGCGATTTGTTTTTAAATTCAAGTCATTCGATTTTTCTCGTAGAACGAGCGGTTCCGTCTCGTATTGATGATTGGGGTCACTGCTAATAGTTATATTATCAAGTGACGCAGTGGATTTTGTGGCTGCACTATCAGGTCTGTCAGTGTTATTATTGTATTTGATATATACCGTTGAAACCGTAGTTGTGCCTTCATCTGATGAGTCTCGTAATAGCATTGATTTATAATCATCAGTTTGCTCCGTTACATTTATGATTTGTGTGACGGGTTCACTAACAGCTTTAGCAGTAAACACTGAAGTATGCTTTATTTCCGCATTAGCCTCATTAGATATTTTCTCTGTTCTTTCTGAAGAGTCATTACTTTTTACACTGTCCGAGTCATATTTGGTAACGGAATCATTAGGACTACTTTCTTTAGAAAAATATGCTCCATCTTCATCCACTTCATCTTTCTCATCGTATAGTAAGTTTTTCTTGACATATTTGTTTAATGCCAACATCGATCGTGATAAAGAACCAGAGAGGGTAACGTCACTAAAAAATCCATCGTCTTCGTATAAAATATCACTTTCAGAAACACGATTTCGTAATTTTTCATCGCTTTTGTAATTTTGGTTCATTTTTCACTACGCATAAAGAATATTTAAACACTTTTCACATCCACAGTGAATTCACTAACACTAGTTATCATGATAAATAGATATCAGTTATCAGTGAATAAATTTGATAACACACCATGTCGGTATTATATTTTCAGTGGAACAAAGAACACTATATTTATAATTCCTGTATTATTCCGCGAGTAACAACCATACTGCATGTGGATAAAAAGTTAGATCGACTATTTACAATCGAAAAAACTGAACCGACCAGTTTTGATTATCCAATCACTGCGAATGACGCAAATCATGGGCACTGAGCGACTTATGACAGAGATATGAACGAATTCACATCGAGCATTCGAAAAGCGACATAAAATAAAATATTCTAGAAAAATCGCGAAGAGCAGCATGCGTTTAACTATATTAATTTGGTATTTTATTAATTCGTACGTACACGTGTATTCACTTCTGCTGCCAGGTATAACTTGAGATGATAGGTCGATTATTTTAAACAAAGGCTATTGTTTCATATTTTCGCACAGATGAAACATGAAGATATAGCGTAAGCTCTCACCACGAGAGACGGATGAGTGATCGGAAGCTAAAAAATGTTATTTAATCGTAAAAGTAGGCTAATTTTGTAGCATTTTTTTTTGATGTCATCACCTATAATAATTGTTGTTATAATCCATCAAGATTCAGAATAACAGTCTCATGGTAGCGTTATAGTCAAAACAATAAATACTCGCCTGTGTCTGAATAGCTTCCAAGTGAGGCTCTGAGTGGCGGCTCCGGTGGTGAATCGTTTTCTATCAGTATAATAAAACACAATAAAAAAAGGCTCTACTGAAAATCAAAAAATATGAATGATATCCCGATATGAATATTGATCTTCGTTATTAACATTTATTATCAAGATAACAATCAAACACAGCCATATTTGTAAAAAAAAAATAGATAGTTTGCTACGAATTTAAAAATGGTTATACCGAACATCAATATTGATATCTTTAATGCAGAATCATGCATTTTTTACTCCAAAATGAAACATCTACCTTGAAATGTGACCGTATGACGAGACGACGTGACGAAGGGCGAAAGGCGTTGGGGCCACGAAGCCGGCGGAGGGCGTGGCGGGGCGCGTGGAGGCTCGTACCGGCTGACAGGTCGGTGTGCAGATGGATCAAAACTTTGTTTGGAGAATGTATCACTTTTCAAAATAGAACTAAGTTTTACAGCCTGTTTGGGCGTCACTGTTTTTGTTTCTTTTCTGATTGGCGAAATTCGACCTCGCACTAATTTAGATGGATCTTTGACGGACCGATTATTGTCACTTTGTTTCGGATAACGATGTGCAATCCAAGAACCAGCTAAATAGGGCGCAATATCTTGAAGTTCACTCACGTCTGGAGCAGAGGCATATATTTGTCCGAGAAGGGACATAGTTTCGAACCTGCGCCGTATTCTTTCAACTTCTCCTTGACGACATTCTAAAGCTTCCTCGGCAGATCTAGACCGCGGGGTCTTACGTCTTCGTAAAGCTGCTAACTTCGATATTATATCAATATGTGGCATGAAGCGATTTGTTGGTCGAAGAGGAACGCGGGAAACCGGTAGCATGGCCCTACTTCTCTCGCGTTGCGAAGTTAGTATTTCAAACGAAGGCCAATTTTTACTAAGAACATTTCGAGCGATTTCAGGATCGCTACGATATCGGCGTAATACAGCACCGGCCGCAGAGGGGGCATCAAAGCGTCTTGCTAGTCGGCGTACTTCTCCCGCACGCGCTAAGTTGAGGTAGGCACGCCAATATCGCTCTGGGTCAGGCGACGGGCTTCTACTACGCCAAATTGTGTCATCACTGGAAAATCGTTGCGTGTCTGGCGTTCGTCGATCGGTAGCGTATTCCGAATAAGGCGATGTGGATCTAGATCGTGTTTCAGTTTTAAATGGAAGCGATAGGAACTTATTCTTCTCAGATTCTCCAAAAAGTTCTTTAAAATTTGTGCATGATTGTGATTGAGTAATTTGATTTATTTGGTTATCATCTTTATGCATATCGGGTTTAGATGTGTTTTGACATGATAAAGAATCATTTTTAACTTCTTTTTCATCCGAATTTTCTCGCGCGTGATATATGACTTTTGTATGGTCTTTTTTATTATTTACTGACTCAAAGTATTCAACTTTGCTCTTAATTTCTTTACTAGGGCCACGGTATATAACAGTTTTGTTTGAAATATCGGAACTGGCAGTCTCAGTTTCACTAGCAGAAGAATGTGAAGGGGCTTCGATTTTTACTGGTGCTTCATTCGAATAAACTATGTGTCTTTTTTTATCAGTTGTTTCAATCTTTATAGGTGTATCAATCTCCATGCTAGTTTTTAATACTACAGAATTGTCAACATTTGTTGCCAAATTTTCATTCTCATTTTGAATATTCTCAGTTTCTTGTTTTAATGTCAGTGAAGTTGAATTATCGAATTTGTTTATTTTATCCAATAATTCTTTACTTAATGTTTGTGATATTTTTCGTTTCTCGTTTTCACTCAGGCTCATTTGTATTTTATTAACGTTGTTCTTTAATTCTTTAACCGAGGTTATAGGACATGATATTGCAGCGATAGATTCGGACTTACTCAGGTTCATTGATTTTTTATTTTCGGAACCGTATGAGGAATTAATAAGTGAATTACATCTTACATGTAATAAAGGTCTTTCGATATCTTTATAATTTTTTATATCAATAGTATAGTTGTTACATTCTTTGTCTGATTTGATACTAACTCCTTGCTATAAATAGCATTCAACTGATTTTTTAAAGCATTTACTTGATCCAAAGACAAACTGCTCCATAATCTACTTCCCAATCCAAGCTTTTTCCTCAACTCGCTTAAAGATGAATCTTGTTGCAACATGACGGTAGGTTTTATAAATTGCCGTGACTCGTTTTTGTTACTCTCGTTCTTTTTGTTTATGATATATGCAGTTTCTGCAACAGTAGTTCCTCGCCAAAGAGGTTTATACGTGTCCTTAAAAGGAATTTGGTCTAAATCTTCATGTGACCTACGTTGAAACTGATCTTTTAAATTTTCCACAGATTTTTCTTTGATTCGTAAGCCTCTTTCTCTATTATAACTCCATCTAAAGTCATTCAAATCTCGTGGATAAAATAAAACATCTTTTTCCGATTGTGCCATTTTTAATTTTTTATACAGATTATTTAATTCTTCTTCTGCTCTTTCTATTGCTCTTATTTTTTTCCAACGATCAAAATCAATTATTTCTTCATCTTTTTTTCTATGACGTAAATCACTAGTCGATGTCGTTTTTTCTAATTCGGCAACTCTTTCTAAATAAGTATAATATCTATTCAGTTCTCTAAACCGTTCAGAACGTGTTGATGTATTTTGTATATCATGCATGTATTCATCATAATCTGGATCATGTAAATTAGAATCACTTTTTGTTTTCAAGGGAAAATTATATTTACCACTTTTCTTCTCCGAATTTTCAGTACTGTGTGCGCGTAATAAGCTGTTTGTCATACTTACGGTAGTATTTTTACTACTCTGAAGTCTAGCATTATGTATACGGCGACATGATGGAGACCTTAACGATACGGGTGACGTTGAATTACTTCTACTAAGGTCAGCAGGTGATTTTGGTATTCTGGGAGATACTGGCCTTGACGTCTCAGAAAAGAATATTGTTGACGGATAATTTTCAATAGCAGTATTATCATAAGTTAATTGCTTGCCTGGTATATTTTGAGATATAACAGGAGTAAATAAAGTTTCACGTACTGTTTTATTTTTGTCTATTGACGATAAAGGTGATTTGTTTTACATTTATGAGGCTTAGTAATGTTACGAAGGACTTTTGGGGAATTTGGGCGTATACTTTCAGTAAATATCAATTTTGAAGGGGATATTGATTCCCTGGAAGGAGAATGAGCTGTCTTCTTATAAAATAATACAGTAGGTGATTTAGGACGTGTTGTTTGGGAAAAATATATTTTGCTTATTGGTGGTTCACTTTTACTTCTAAAAGATGTTAGTGAAGAAGTAGAACCAAATTCACTGCCCTTAATTAAATTATCATTTTTTTTTATTTCTCCGTGCATTCTTCCTGGCCATGAAATGGATCTATGGGGTTGGTTTACCGTTGGACTCGGGTACCTATCCCACATTTTGAAACGAGAAAGAGAGACTGGTTTTCTATGTATTAAATATGAGTTTAAGGATTTGGGAGAATGGCTTTCTTGTGGAAGCGATTGAAACATTTTGGCTTTTTGTAGCACTGTTGTATTGTATTCTATTAAAGGATACGTTACTATTGGATAACAAGAAGGTCCCAAAAGTAGGTGTTGAAAAAAAGAATTTGATACAACAGCGTCATGAGATTTTTTAATTTCTTTAGCGTTAAGTAATTTAGAATTTACATTTTCATATGATCCGAAAGTAGATGTCACGTTAGAAGTGTCACCAAATTGGCTATCAGACTCTGAATTATTACGTAATTTGGAAGATGGTGTAGATGTTTTTTTTATGAACTTGGTTTTGGTAGGCTTTTTGCCATTATTGTTTACATCTTTTGATTTTTTACTGCATGCTTCATGACAAGGACACTACGAGGTCGAATCGTAACGCTTTCTAATGATTTTTTCTTCTTTAAATTAGTAACAACAGCTGTTTTTACTTGGCCTTGCCTTTTGAAGTTTGAAGGAATATTACTAGAGGATTTACTCATGCTTGGCTGAATGTAAAGTGGTCTTGGGTTTTTTATTTCGTTTTTTGCTATACAGGAGTTAGATTTTGTATGATTTATAATTTTCAATTTTTGAATTTTTTCTGACGTCCGGATCATGTCTCTGCTTTTATGCGTGGGTGTTGGCAATTTTCCAGAGGTACTCCCGGAATTTTTCACTGTATTCATTTTAGTTGTATTATTACTGTTACTTTTAGCTGAAATCTTGTTAAATTTAGTGGTGTCTATACGTTCATTTCGCTTTTCGGCGCTCCACAGTTTATCTATTGAAGTCATTTTGTCCAAAATATTTGTTATCGGTGTTCTTTTTCCAACGCCACCTTTAATAATAACTGACGATTGTGGCTGTCCGTATTGAGTAAGAATTGAATTAGAGTACTCTATTGGTAGAGTTCTTCTAGATGAACTAAAACTTGATGACACAGGAATTGTTCTTATATCTCCATTCGTATTTTTTAATGTAAATTTTGAACTTGTGATCGATATACCTTTTCTATTAAATGATGGCGGCGCTGAAGTAGACATCACTCTACTTGTAATGGGTTTTGCGTTAGTACCACCCTTAGTCTCAGGTTTAGATATGATGTGTGTATTTTGTCTGGTCAGTTTATGACTGATTTTATTTTTAATGACATCAAAATTGGTTCTGGTGAGGCTTTCATCGTGTCTTCGTGGAGATATTGATTTTGGCCTCCTTGATGTCACTAATTTAAGAGTTCGACTATTTTTGGAAGATATTCTACGAGGCGGTGCCGGAGGATAGTCTACAGCTCTTAAAGTCTCAGTTTTCTTCATTAGTTGTGCAGGCACGTGTGATTGTTGGAAATCGGTCTGTATTTTAGTTATGGGATAGCATATGACTTCATGGTGTTGAGGTGATTTCTTGTGTACTCTAATCTTCGTCAGTGTTGGTGAGATAGGAATATATTCTATTTCCGTTTCGTCTGTGAAACAACATCTCTTTCAATTTTCGACCTTCGTTATTTTTAATCAGACTCGTTACAAGTGATCAAACGTGAAACTTGTGCTCCTGCAATTATATCGTGAATCTTGGAAGCTTTTTTGCGTTCTAAACGTGAACTACGAAAGTGTCGCAATTAAAACAAAACTGTGTAAATTCTGTGGTGTCTGTTTAATTTTGGAGTCAGTCGTGATCATGCAGTTTACCTGTTTTTGTAGGCACCCGAACTTCCAGCACCATGTTATAAAGAAAATAGAGCATGCCTAGGTAGCAAATATTATCGACTTACCTTCTATGTAATTCAGTATGAACTAATGTGTACTCAATGGAAAGCGTTGTTTAGTGTCACTGTGACATGACCTTGAGTCGACACGTCCACAATAGCATACATATGGTAACTCACGTGTTCCACAACGGGACATACCACTGGGCCCTTAAATTGGTATTGGAATATATGGACACTTATTTTGCCATTGGTAAATTCTTCGTTTACGGATAAAATATATGCTTCGTACTATATAATGAATAAGGTACAACTGATTTATTCTGATAATCCAAAAATAATAGTTTGACGTGACGACTTCTGTTATTGATAGAGTAGAAACCGACCGACACCGAATAGGGTTAATATAAAACCATGCATTTGTTTTACTATTATTTAATTATAAGTATCTAAGCTAAAAGAATTACAAAAGCTTTAAACTAAGATTGGGAGCTTCCCCCATGTTGAATAATCCCCCATATCACACAAGTTTTCATGATTGCATGTACCTACATGCTGCTAATAATGTATTTTTCTAATAATAGTAATACTTTACTTTTCCAATTATCATTTAATTTGCTGAACAACTAAATTAAATATTTACACTTTTTTACAAATTTAAAGTAAAACAATATGACGGACATGTTTTGAAACTTTTTAATGAGGAACTTTTATAACCTTTTATTAAAAGTAAATGTGAATTTCAAACGGTTATACATAATGAAATATACTATCATACAAAATACTAAAACTGTGATTATAAGGAGCTAAATTGAAAAACAAAGACAATTTAAAACATGCAAAATATTTAAATACGCTTTTCCAATCAAATGCCGACACAAGTACCTTTTTAATATTTCTAAAAAGAGAATGCATAAATATAACAACATCAAATTTGTTCTTATTTGATTAGCAAAGCTGCGAAACATGACTTGCACAGTTTTTTTTAAATGAATTAATCTTTTTATGTATTTTATTTTTGATTTTCTTTAAAGGAAGACGATAATTTAAACACACATATTTGAATTAATTGAATGACTTGTTAATGACACTGAATAATTTTCTTAAAAATCATCAAATTGTTGTTGAGATCTTCTGCATTATTAAAAAAATGACAATCGAAATAGCGTACGAATAGGCAAGTAGGGATACCTTGTCTTGGTGGAGCAGGCGATCGGAACCCTCTAAGAGGCGGTTCTCCCCCGGCCTGTAAATCCCGATACGCCGCTCGCCTCTCCGCTGGAGACAGAGGCGCCTCCGTGTCCTCACGCCTCCGGAATACCAAGGTAGAGTCTGATTCGTAGCCAGATTCTTTCAATGCCCTGATCAACAAATAAATAAGCTTTTTTAAAAAGGTTTTTAAATTCAGGCTTTTGAGATCCAGGATAGCAGTAGAGTGCTAGCCAAGACAAGTAAAACGAGCCCAAACACGACGAGTCTAACTTGTTTAGTACAGGAGTTTTTATGGCCACCTTCCGACATCATCATCAGATCTATATTATTGCATTGTCACGCGATATACATATGCGTGCAAACTTTCAGCTCAATCGGAAACCGGGAAGTTAGTCAAATTTAACTTGCAAGATTCCACCCGAACTTACATACATCCATTGCAAGTTAAATAAAAGTTTGTAAAATAAACAGTGTGTCGAGCACAAGATGGCGTTCCAGTGATGGCGCCTCTTAAACTTTTATGTTGACAAATGTACCTAATAATATTTCCGTCAACGCCTTAGTAAAATTATCGAGTCGAAACTGTTTTTGTGAATTATGTTCATTTTGTTTACTTCGTGTGTTTTTTTAAATAAAATAAAGACACAATGTAGTATTGAGAACTGTTAAGATTGATTCGTTTTCTTTATGAAAAACTATACAATTGACGCAATTGGCACTATCCGCATTGAAAATTGCACGGTCTATATATTTTTTACATACTGAAATATGATTTGTTGCGCTTTCTGGTTAATAGGAGAAATTTATGATTTAGGGGCTTTTTTAGAGACACGAATTTATTTAACAATTGCTCGTATTTTTCCGCTATGACAAAATCCAATACTGATTTAATGTATTCTGATTTATTATTGAAGACATCAGTGGATGAAATGGACGTGACACTATTGGTAAATGTTGAGACAATGAGCGATATAAAGTTTAATTAATTATTCGTACATAACTTTTACATTACATGCTATTTGTAAAATCAGAATTGTAAGGTTTAATACAATAGACCATCAGTCGAAATCAAAGATAAAAATCTATAATATTATATAACTACTTCATCCACTAATATTTAAGTTTTATTTAAGGAAATAAACTATAATAGCACCTAGTAAACGTACCTTGCCATATTTGATTTCGACAGTATAGCAGATGTGATATCCTTCTTTTCTTTAGGTGACGCTTGTGGCAGTGACGTGGTACTTGAAATATTTTGCTGTGAAAAAGAAGCATCATTAAACGATTGAAATTAAAAAAAATACTCATTCGAAAAGTGTCTAAGGATCTCACTAGTGATTGTGTGAGATAAATAAATGAACACGAGACTAATGACATGGATTTGTAGAATTAGCAAAAAATATTTAGTAGGTACATGCGTCATGTTATTGTCAATAATGATTTCAAATACACATGTTAAAGTACAGTTGCAACATTCCATATAGTATGTTCTATGATATAAACCATAAAGCTCATTTAAAAATATATATACTTCCTTACTTTTCGGACAAATAATACCAATTTTAATAAATAAAATATAAAATCATTAACCAATGTGCATGCAAGAATGATACCCCATTTATATGTGTTTATAACGTACGAGTACGAACCTATTGTAGATGCGGTTTGGTGCTTTTGTATACAATTAATACACTTTTTAAACGTGTTTTCGATAATCTACGTCAAGTATTTAGTTTTAATATGATAAACCAATGTGGACTGATAATCCCAACAGTTCATGTAGGTAATAATCTATTTCTCATTCAAATTAATTTATCAGTAACTATTCTCTCTCTATCTAAACAAAACCGTCATCTGTACAATTATTAATGTGTAATTCATGAACTTTAATGAACACCCTTAAGCCTAGTTTATGTTTAGTTAGTTAACTAGCGAATAAGTCCTTATCATTGTTAAGACAAACATCTACTTATAGCCGGTTTATATATCTTACTATTCATTCACTTGCCTTACCATTGGGAGATATTCGACATTAGTTCTGTGGAGCTTATGTCAAATTTTAACCGATATTAAGGCAAGTGAACGGTTAGTTAGATATAGTTGAAAAATTGCAAATAAATAAATAATAAGAATAAATCCAACTTTAAAGAAGATTTGTGATAGGTAAAAATTTTAAATTATCGTTACCAGTTAAATATTGTTTTAATTTGATTGAATACAGTGTACATAAAAATGAATATTGAAATTCACAAACAGTGCAGTACACACAAGCGGAGACATCAATAGGTAGCAATACAACAGACACCATCACAGCAGGCATACAGACAGTCATGTTAAGGGGGCTTACACTCTTTTGAATGGCGCGAGCGAGCAATGTGGTGTAGGGGGGCAGAGGGGAATTGTCGTCTAACCACTGTTAGTGCCATCACCACGCACCGAAAGATGAAAACACAAAAGTTAGTTGATCAGTCACAGCATGTAATATGTACATAATGCAATAAACATTTAAAACCATGCCTGAACCTGATATTACACGGATCCACCAAAGTGAATTAATTTGGTTGAAAGGCGAATGAAACAATACGGCAACATTCAACGGCGACCAATGAGCGCATACGTGTTTGTTCAGCCAAATTCAAAGACACAACCGTGTAACGTCAGTTTAAAGTAGGCATAAGAACGATATAAGACGTGTTTGTCCTTCGCTGTATTTTATACTTAATATCAGAAACACAAACAAATTTTAGATATTAAGTAGAGCAAAGACAACGAATCTTATCTAAAGAATATATTATAGGAGGCCAGAACAGCGATGTTAAAAAATAATTAGTTCCATCAAATTTTTCATAACTAATTGGTAAAGTCGGAATATTATGCGTTTGTAAAACTTTTTTTTAATTTGTATGCATCAGTTTGTGGCTTAAAAAAAATATTACTCTAGATTATGGATCTTAGTAAATAAAATATATTGTGCTTGCAATATTAGTAATAAAAACAATGAAGAGAAAACACATCTTTGCTTGAGGTATTTCCTGTATCGATTGCAACCTATGTCAAATTAAGTCATTAAATGGAATCAAATAATAAATCCTATTCAAGACTTGCTCTACAAGCTAGGCTGTTGCTACTTTTTATGTAAGCCTGTTTTGTTTTGAGATGTTTAATATACTATTTCCCTAATTCATAAACTTATACGAGATTTATAGGCTCGTAAAAAATGTCATTCATAATCATATTATCAATATGATTATGAATAAAAAAATCGTCACTTTTGTAATGAGCATATAATTTACTACATAAAACTTATGAAAATTAATATAGAATAAGCACCATTACGAGTGTACTACAACCAATTCTGTATTTTAGTCGAAGGTAGCTAGCTATACACACAGAAGCATACGATATAATCGTAAAACAAATAATAGGTTTAATAAGAATTTTAGTATGTTCTTTTGGATACTTAAACATTTCTGAATTTTAAAACAAAAAGCTCATGTGAAGAGTTAATGATTAAATAATTGTCACATCGAATACAGACATTAAGGTAAAAATTACAGAAAAATTTCGTACCCCGTCAAAAATGTCCATGACCTCGTCCCACCACTAGAAAAGAAAAAAACTTTTTTGTTGTTTTCTATATTGTGATATCAGGCTGTTAGTGAAAATGGAGGACATAATCCAAAACTGATATAATTATAATGATAGCTTCGGTTATGATTTGATGAAATGATGATGACTTTAATGAGATGAAATTATACTTTGACGATTGCAATGATGAACCCGAATTACATGATTAGCGATATAAGTGGTGTTACCTGTTTAGCTTCTTTATCTACGACTGAAGATTTTCCTGGCACATAATCTTCTATTCTTCCCGGTTGGTTTTTATATACTTCTTGACTAGCTCTAGCTGATGCTAAAGTACTGTATCTGAAATGAGATCAAAGCATAAGAAATCCCTTAATAAAAACTTTATAGTTGTAGATAATGACAATTGAATTTTCTTCAATATCAAAATTATAAACGGTCTTGAATAAATTAAAGCATATCCTCATAACATACTCTTTTTATATTATCACTAGATTATCACTGTCTACTGTTGGAATTAGGCCTCCCTAGCACTTGCCACTTATCCCAGTCCTCCGCCTTCCTCATCCAATCCCCAACCTTACGCAAATAGGGCTGGAGGCGCCTTTTTTTATAGCAGGAGTTCAGCAGATAGGCAGACGGTCCTCTTGATGGAAAGCGGTTACCATCGCCTATGGACATTTGCAACAGCAAAGGTGCTACAAATGCGCTGCTGCTCTCTTAAGGGAGACTGGAATCTGGTCACTAATGCCGGAACACAACTCAAAGTTGTTATGGCGACATACTTTAGACCAGGGGTGATAGCCATCTAGTCGGGCAAATGCCCTGCCACCTGGCAAACCTACCGCCTGGACGGATTCTTACTTTATGGTTGTCATGTTGTGGTGTCCATTACAGGAAACGTGTGTTTATCGATCACCGATTCTGCCCACTGCCACTTCAGCTTGCTAATTTTATATATTTACTAGAATTTTCCCCGAGACTGCGTTCACACCTGACATATAGCTTAGATTAAAGTTATATTTGTTTTTAAATATTTATATTTGTTTGTAAATATTTGTCAGTATTTAAAATCAAAGGGTTTTCAGCAGAGTAACGGATTGTTTAGTATGAAAATACATAAATACTGTAGATTCCAGCGAAAAACCGGGATAGGTAATGTTGCTAACGGCACACATGTCTAAATCTACTAAAGATGTCTGATAAACATGGAAACTGTCATATCAAGCAAGCAAATCACGCAATAAAATAATAATAATAAGCAATATCACGTGGTTTCGAATTTAGGAAATCCTGGGGAATATAAAAAGTTCCGCATTATACTTTCTTAGTATCAATTGGTTTCGAATCAAATAATCTTTATGGTTAATACACACTTCAAAACACTCTCCGGAAAATTTCCGCGGGCTTCCCAGATTATAAAGTATCGCACCATTTGAAAAAGGACTTAAGATATCGTTCTAGTGAAGTCGTATCGTAATCAGATAATATTAAGACAATCTAACTAATTTGCTCCATACCCAGGAAAATTCCCGCGGGATTCCCGGGATAAAAAGTAGCATAGATTTAAGTAATCTAATCTAATAATTTGTTACCGACCAACGAAAACCACTTCGAAAACGACCCAGTATGTTCTCCGTCGTTTATATTGTCTATTACAATTGTTTCTTTTTTAAATAGCTTCAATGTGCAGACAGACACAGCATGTTTAGAATTTTATAATATAATAGATAACATTATTATTTCATCCCTTAACTTTTAAATAAATAGAGCTACTTTCACACTCCTTGTGTATTCGTTGCTCACCTTTTCTACTTTCGCAACACCGGACATTCAAGGAGACATTTTTGTCTACCACTTAAGTTGCTCAAATTTGAGACCAGTGTATATAATAGATGCATACTTACTTATTGTTGGGCAAATACGAAGAGGAGACTTCGCTTATCCTCCTCTCCTCCTGGACTGAAGCCGTGCGTCTCCTGTGTCCACTAGTGACGTCACTGTCGTAAGCGTCGCTCCAAGTGCTGGAGCCAAGCCTGCTGAGGCCGCCCTCGGGCTCGCTCAGGTAGCCTGAGCGAGGGTCGAAGTACGCGTATTGGGATTTGTTACTTGACACTCGTTCCGGCGGTTGACCTAATGAATAAACCATCATGTACAGTCAAGTTCATTAATATATATGCATTGACAAGGATTCAAAATATTGTATGCAGTAGAATGTTAAAAAATATCCTTACAATCAAACAAATCAATAATTTGTGGTCAACTTTTAGATTCCTTTATATGTGACAGACTCCGTTCAATAATATGTATGCATTACGATCATAATTATGTGTGCAGTGATGGATTCATAAATATTTTGAATACGTTTACGTTTAAACTTGTCTAAATTGTCAAACATTAGATTTTATGAAACCTTTCAAACTCTTTAGTCAAAGTTTGCGATTGGTAACATTAGTTACTGGTCGAAAAGATACATTTGTTTTTTCAAAGATAAAGTGTTCATGCTTATGACTTTTACCTAATATTTCTAAAAGATAAATTAAAATTTCATCTTCTTTATTTATTAAAAATGTATAGAATTGATGAACACCCAAAACATAAAATAGTGTGTATTCCTAAATCAAATATTGCCGAAGAATTGGGAATATCAAGAAATACTGTTTCTTTATGGTGGAGAGGTTGATGTAAAAGGACATGTGTCGTTTGGTCGACCCAGAAAAACAACTTATGAACAAGATATGCAATTGGTGGATGTTCGAAATTCAAGATTTATCAGAACACCTACATTTGCAACAGAGTTCGGTATTTCAGAATTCCGTGGACAGCTCACAGGACAAATGTTTCTATACTGGAAGAGCTTGAGATCCGAGATCACCAGATGTTATCAGCAGTGTGCCGACAACGTATACTACTGAAGTACTTTGACCACATGCCGCGAAGGAACCCAGATAACATGCAGGGACTCGTGGTCACTGGGAAAGTTGAAAGCAAGAGACATTTTGGTAGATCTCCAAATAGGTGGCTTGACTAGATTGCTGACTAGATAAACATTTCAATAAACTTGGCTAGCCACTACGTACAGAACCGATCTCCGTGGAACAGAGTTCATGTTTTCAAAGTCATAATCCTCAGCAATGAAGGAACAACTTGAAAGAGAAGCTATTTTTTTTATATGTAAAAATGTATTAAAGTTCATTGAAATGTTTTTATTGTGTTGATGTTCCATTCAATTTTTGGATAATAATTTTAAGAGAAGTTAGTTCTTTTTTAGTTTCGTAGTTACAGAAAAATAAATAAGCTTTCCAAAATCTTCTTTTTTTAATTCGTATATGTACTTTATTCTGCAAGTACCGAGTTTAAGTAATACAACGAGAACACATTGATATTAATCAGAATCCTAAAAACGCTAGCTAGTTACGCGACGTTGCCCAATGGGCAGTTGCACGTATTGGCAACGATGCATTATTACTTGCATATAAGGCACTGCAAAATGAATTCTAGGAGAAAGACAATTTGAGTGAAATTCCCATATCTATAAGATATTTATGAATATTTGTCTAGTCAGATATTTTTGAATCCTATGATATTGAGTTATATTTGATCATATGGCTGGTCACACATTATTGTAAAGTGTCCAGGCATATATTAATGTACCAATTACATGATGATATATTAATGAACTACAGACTGTAAAGATATTTTTTAACATTCTACTGCAGACAATATTTTGAATGCTTGACAATGCATATATATTAATGAACTTGACTGTACATCTGCTATCGCTATGTTTTTAATGTGCATGTTTATATTATTGTCTAGTTAGAAATGTATAGATGTATGACAAGAACTATGAATGTCAAAGAAGCAAGTGAGGTGTGTAAGAATAAACCTGTATGGCGCTCTGTTGTTCGTGCCTACCCCGCAAGGGACCTGGCGTGAAGTTATGTATGTATGTAGAAATGTATAAAGTGTCTCTCTTACTGCTGCACTTAAAAAAAACTACAAATCCGGCAAACTAAGATGTAATTTAGTGGCAAGAATTAAAGGATGCCTAAACCTCTCACCCGTTATCACTTATATAACTAATGATTATGTTTAAAAACCTACACCGATCTTATAAGATATTCTGTGTAGTTTTTTAAAAATCGAAAATATGAAAAAGTCTTCAAAATGTTAAAATCAAATTAACAATGTTCAAAACTAGATGGCGCTGTTCATTATTAATACAGTCAGCGCGATATTGAAATTGTCACTTGATATATTATTTGTATCAAATATTCTTACGCTACATGACATTCAGTCCTTGGTCAGTCAGCCAAAACTTACTTTAACAAATTTCTGTTTGAATTTATCTGTATTTTAAATTATTACAGGCAACTCATATCTTTTAAAATATATGTTATTTTATGTACAACATGGTAATATTACACAAGAACATAAGATATATCAGTTATAATCTTTTTATCTTACTTAATCCAATAATTTTCAATTGTTAAATATGTTATTATTTTTGTTACTGTTAATGAATTAGTTAAAATGTGCGTGATTTTTAATATTTTTATGTTATGAAATGCGAAAGAGTTTCTAACGTTTTAAGCATTTTGTTGCTGCCTAACTACGACTTTCATTTGAGGTGGCATTTTTGGCGAGAATCTGTATTTTTAATTTGAAAATTTAAGCACTTCTGGTTTAAAGCAACATGTATCAAAGGGCAACCGTTTGATCATTCTCCATGGCGGCGGTATGTACAGTTTTGTACCAAATGCCTTTCTCGTGTTTAAAGCTAACCAAAAAAGTGGTGATTACCATGATATTTGAATAATTATAATTATTGAAAGTATCAAAAAAAAGTCAGTAAAAAAAACAGCAAATGATTAACTGGTTGACGTTTAAAAATATTGAAAATTCATTGAAGATGCTTAAATCTCAGTTATATGAACTGATTCTGAAAAATAAGACGAGATTTATGGATTATAAGATAGACGAAAAATGATATATGACGACAGCAAGGTCCATACTGGTATACCTCAAAACATTATAATGGGGCATGATGAAACTTACGTCACAAAAAATATCACAATCAACATGAATGCTATAATGACATTATCTCAGGAAAAAATTGATAGCATAACTGAAGAAGAATGGAAAAATGTTTGTCTATATGGTTTTGAAGAGGAAAAGAAATTTCAAGGCAGGGATGAGGCTTTAGATATAATATCCGAACGAATTAAAATTAACACACACACATCGGATGAGGATGAGAACGAAATGTCTCGAGTTGAAGAAATTTAGTATTAAAAATTATGTTTAATATTGATATTTATTATTTTAATATCGTTTGGTATTATTAATTTCATATTAAGTACAAGCAGGTAGTACTTGTAAAAATATTAAAAGTATTAGTTCATTTATGTGCTGACCGTACGCTACTACAAACGCAAGAATGTCTTGAAGCTAAGTTATCTGTACTATGTCTAGTAACTAGGTTTCAAAACTAGAACGAGAAAACATTTAGTAATCAAGCGAAGCTGGGTGAGTCGACTAGTGGAGTGGTCAAAAGTCAGATGAATTATTTATGTTAATGGATGTATTTATAGCGACTATTAACTATGGCGTCACATTGGTAACGATCACAAACCACACACATACGCCATTGTGGAAATGTACAAAATTATGTGAAAACAAGCATTTACTGTTATTGAATTCAATATGCGATCCGATGTGGAGTTATACAGCCACCGATGTAAATTAATTAAATAATTTGGAAAACACATTATAATCACCTCGGCGACTTTTGTATCGAATAGTCACATAATCGTCTGAAAAAGAAAATTAACGTTTTTGGGGATCGAATATAAAAATTCAAATCGATTACAACTCCGTGTAAAATGAGAAAGGTAGAAAACCAATTTCAATGTGGTAACATTGTATTGATTATAAAGTTAAATTTGCTCTGTTTCATAGATAAAGTAGACTTATAGAAATAATATAACTTGTACTTAATGAAACACAGAAATGAGATAAACTAATAATTGAAACGTAACGTACATACAACACGTTTCAAGGGTTTAAGCGAATTTGCAACTTTCAAAATTCCAAAATCCTTTTTAATATTTCTTTATTTCGACTAAGAACTTAAGTTATAATTACAGGCAAATCTGTACAGCAATAATACAAGAAATACAGTCAAAATAAAAAATATTGATTGGGTTGATTAAATAATTAAAATATAATATTTCATTATTATGTTATTGTTAAGTCCTTCTCATAATGCACGGGTTACAGCTAAACTAAATACCGTACAACATTGAATATATAATCAAAAATAATGGTCAAATATTGAACTACATAAAATAATAATACGTAATTACCATCATATTTGTTTTTGTGTATGGTGTCGTACATTTTTTTGTACCACCTCGAAGGGTCCTTTACTTCCTGTAAACAGAAAACGCAGTTACAGATATTTCAATAGTAACATAGCATTTAGGTAAGGTGAGTTTGTCTTTCCCGGGGCAATCTCGAGTACTGATGCGCTAGGATCTCTTCCTGCCATAAGCGCGGGGCAGAGGGTGGTTTTAGTGGAGTATTGAGTCTTCGAGTCTCCACAGAAGCCGGCGATTTGACTCTGGTGCTCCATTCGTGGATGTCACCTCTCGTCGCTTTGGTCTAATCCCTAGTAAAGGACTCGGTAGTGTGCGAAACGCATTTCCCCCGCCTCAAAAAAAAGGTGAGGTGAGCTCGGTCAAAAACACATACTTGCACAGTGTGGTGATTATTACTGTTACCCAGTTTACACATTTCATTATTATGTTCATTTTAGAATTTCATTAATTTAATTTTAAAGGTAACATATTTTTTTACAAATTTAATGAGAAAATCTTTTGCCTTTAGATAACTGTGAATTGATATTAGAGCCACGCAGTTATTATTTAAAAAAAACTACCTTTATGAAATCTTTGTATGTCACAGTTAATCTAGTAAATTAGTGAGTAGTTTTTTTTAAATTTTATTGCAGGGGTTCAGCAGACACGCAGATGGCCCACTTGATGGAAAGCGGTTACTATCGCCTATGGACATTTGCAACACCAAAGGTGCTACAAATGCGCTGCTGCTTTCTTAAGGGAGACTGGAACCTGGTCACTAATGCCAGAACACAACTAAAGGCTGTTATGGCGACGTACTCTAGACCAGGGGTGGTAGCCATCCAGTCAGGCAAATGCCCTATCACCTGGCAAAATAAAGTAAGAATAATTAGTAATTTATATGCCGCTACACGATACAATATATATTTTAGTCAAAGGCAACTATGTAACTGAGGATTGTTTTTGCAATGTATACGTATGTGTGTGTAGAATCGTTAATCATATCTTGGAAAATCCTAACCCCATCTTCAAGGAACAGAATTTATCCTCGTTAAGGTTGTTAAAAACAGTTTGGAAGGCTTCATACATCGATACTTTTGGTTTGGGGGTTTGAGTTATAAAGTTTTTAACTGAAGCCAGGAAAATGCCCAAACGATGCAGATATTTTTTTTTAAATATTATTTTGTGTAATATTATAAAATTCTAAGCATGCCCTGTCTGCGCATTAAAGCATTAAAAAACAATGGGAATAAACTATGTAAACCATGAAGAACTCGTTACATTTTTTCAAAGATTTCTTGTCGTATGTCGGTTTGTGTTTGTTTCGGATGCACGTAAAAACTACTGGGCCGATTTCGGTGCGGTTTTCGCTAATCGACAGCAAATACATAACCTTAAAATCAATGCTACTTTCTATCCTGGGAATCCCGCGGGAATTTTTCTGGGAATTATATAAAATGGCCAGATTAAAAAAAAAGAAATCCAATGTGATTTATTTATTGATCAATCTATAGTTATCCTGCGGGTATTTTCCTGGCATCGGTTTGAAGTTGTTCGAATGCATTATTATTATGCTTACATTATTTTTTAAATGCTGCGCTATCTTGTGTCCTTGGAATCTCCCGGGAATTTCAAGTCAAGCGTGGACGAATTCACGGGCATATCCTAATCCTAGTATAAAATAAAATTGTAATATTTACAGATCTAAGTGCGACTGGCATGCCGTCTTTGGTTGTAGGTCCTATTCCTTCGACTTTTTTGGGGGCATCCGCCATCTTCCGAGTGCCGCCGCGTTCGTAATCGCTTCTCTCGGCTTCGCCTTCGCTGGCGTATTCCTTGCGAAGTGCATGCACTGAAAAACATTATAACTCTTGACTCTAGTATCATAAATACAACGTTAAGTTATCTATAAAACTAGCCGCTATTGTGTTATTATATCAAATAAATAAACATTAAAACAAGCGCAGTATTAGATGATAAACCCGTAAAATAAGCTCATTTATTCGTAACTATGTTACGCGTCAGTATTCGATTATTAAGAATTTTACAATTATTATTAATAATTAATATTTATTCGTGCAGGAACTGCAAACGAAGCGTTGCTGATGTACTCTCGGAGTGATTATCTCATAACAACGAACTTTGGGAGATTTATGTGATAACGATTTACTGCCTAGGGTTTGGTCTTGTTGAATTCTACAATACTTGTAAGACTGTGAATTGGGTGTGTGTATTTTAATAAACTTTGCGATAATTCCAACACATTTTCAAATTTACCCCCTACAAAATCGTAACAATATGTTATATATAAGTCAAGCAAAATGTAATTATTTAGTGAGCTTATATTATCAATAGAATTGATTTTTTAAATCTTAGTATTTATAATTTATTTGTTTTATTATTAAGCTACCGACATTATTCCATTTTTATTAAATATATTATTATAATAATTTTATAGTTAAACATTTTGTAATTAATGTTTTATTTTTACAAGCGGTCTCATGTACGTTTGAGTTAGGAAGTGGGCACTGAAAATCAGTGCTGTGTCGCACTACGTTTCGGCAGAGCAATATATTAGTGCCAGCCTCATGATTATAACTTTCTTTTAAACCATGCCAATCTTCAGACAAGGAATCAGTCAAGAATTGAAAGGAGGAATATAATAAAAATAGCGTACCAATATCGCCTTTAGGTGGAGACGGTCTATCCCGTGGAAGTCGAGCGCTATCCCTTTCTTGTTGAAGATAACTTGATCCACGTGGGATTTGTCCCTCTGAAAAGCACGAAAATACATTTATTTTATATTCATTTTTTTCCACTTACACAATAACACCATAGGCAATTATCAATAACATACGAAAATACAATCCCAATATTATGTTTCGGTAATTTATATTGGAAGTATGAAAATAACAAAATTATATAGATCTACTAGGATATGGCCGCGACTCGTCTACGTTTGACAGGTAACTTACATTAGTTATTTTTCCAGTATTTAAAATCAAAGGCATTATCAGCAGGGAAGGACTTTGCTATCGTTTTTTGTGAAATCGTACCGGAATCAGCGAATGTTTATGCAACCAAACTAATTTGTAATATACCCGGAAAAATTGCTGCGAGATTATTGGGACACAAAGTATCAGCATTTAAGAATTTAAGCTATCGTTTTACTAAAAATTGTGTCGGAATAAACTTATTTGTATGCACCCGAAAAACTTCAAACTGCTCCCGAGAAAATTTCTAGTATGTAGAGCAGATTTTAAGGCTAAGAATTTGCTGTCGATCAGGGAAAAGCGCGTCGAAATCGACCAAGTAGTTTTTATGTAACCCGAACAAACAGACAAACAGGTACAGACAAGGAAGTAAAAAAAAAATTCATCGTGTTCTCCATCTACTCCTTAAAAAACAACATGTAAAGATTTTCGTACCTGCAACCCCCGGCAAGGGATGGCAAAAAATTAAAAAATGTCTTTTTGCAATAACTCGAAAACGGTAAAAGTTAGATAAAAAGTAGAGCTGTAGAGCTTAAAATTTTACTTAAAAAGTTATATGACTTTAATTTTAACGCTTGACTGAGACTAACAGAGGCTTCTAAATAAAAAAAAACTTAGAAAAGAATGAGGAACGTTAATTTACAGGAAACTAATCCATTAAATATTGATTATATTTCTAGTCTTTGAACGCTGTAAGCAGAATACAGAGAGCCCTGATGTTTCTCTAATGTTGATATAGTTCCTAGAAGGCTATTTTGATTTAAAATAAATTCGTTTAGCATTACTTTATGATGGTTCACAATCTTTATAGAAAGCTTTTAGTAATAATTAGCTTTCAGTCACAAATACATTGAATACGTTATTATATTTATATAAAGTAACCATGTTTAGAAATTCGGCTATTCGTTCTTCAAGACCTTTATAATAAATCAATTTTATAAAATGATGCGTATAATTAGGTCCACAAAGGAAATGAACTCGGATAATTTTTGTCGCAGAAAATTAGGTAGTTAACTTTCCGTAATATAGAAAGTCAACCATTTTCCGGGCGGATTCAAGTTTATCCAAAGGTAACTGAATGAAAAATTAACTCGATATTAAGTATATTTTAATTACTGATTTCTTTTCATAAAGGTGATGTTTCCTAAACTCGAAAAAAGATAATTTTCAACGAAGTACAGTTCTAGAGAGTCGCCGTGGTAGCTCAAAGGGCGCGGAATCGATCCTGGCCAGAACGCATGCACCACTTAGGTTGTTTTCTGACCTAATGTGCATATTGTTACAATTACCACATGCTGATAACGGTAAAGGAAAAATATCCTGATGCAACCTGCACATCGAGATAACCAATGTGTCCAAACCTGCCAAGCCGCCTTGGACAAGCGTGGCGGGTATACTGTCCGTTCCCCTATAGTGCCATGCCCGAGCCCAGCAGTGGGACATTTATGGGCTGTTATTATATATATTACACAAGTATAACAGTCTTAGAGATTATTTACAAAAACTGCGTGTAGGTATTCTAGTCGAATTACTGACATAGAAAGAAAAAAAACTCCTTTATTAGATTTTAACAACATATTACATACATATATATGTAAATGTATGCTTATAAAACAAATGTCGTTTATCAAAAATACAACACAGTCGTAGATTGACGTGATGGCAATAATCTCAGGAAAATTGTCACCTCCACTCGTCCAATATTAAAGTTTAATAATGACGCTGACCCTCGTCAGATCTCGTTATAACGTGCCACATCTTTTCCACCTTTATATCCATTCAATTGGAAAGGTACATCGGTTCATCTTATAATAACAAGCCCGTTTCATAAATCACAGAGAGTTGTGCTGTATGCTACGAGTATGTTTTCAACAGAAATTGTTATTGGTTTTCTCCTAAGATTATTCTTTTACAAGGGCTTGTCTTTCTTTTGTAAATATTACTTCACAGGCGTGTATATTTAAACAGCGCCAAAACTATCTACCTATCAAGTTTTAAAATTAATTTTCAAGCAAATAGGCATAAGGTAATAGTTGAGCCCTTAGAACCTCATAGCTATTGCTGTTAACACCGAGCAACATAGTGTTTTTGTAGCAAATCGAAAAATCATATTTCACTAAACGAGTAAACAGTAAAAGTTTTTCTAACAATTACAAATCTTGGATCAAATCAATTCAATAACTTATTTTAAACATAGCTACATCATCTTGAAAACATCACTCTTTAAGTTCCAGCCAAGAACAAGAGTGATGCACCCTTTGGTTCTGAAGGTGGAACCTTGGTATAACTTTATCTCCTTCATGGTGAAGAAAGTGGGGAATTTACCTTCTCTTCTATCAAAGCTAATTCAGTAAATGACATTTGTAACACCAGAAATGGTAAAGACGCGTTGCCGGGCTCGAAGGAAATGCATTACAGTTATTTAATACATATAACTATGCGACGTTCCGAGATTGAAACCATGGGTTTCATTAACTAATATACTTTAGCATTTTAATAAATTAAATAGAAATTTTGAAGAGGATAAAAGGACTTATGGTTATTAAATCAAACTGTTTAATATTTTAAGCATTTTGTTAAAACAATGGCCGGAGCAATTAAAGCTTTTTGAACAATTACTCGCGAATCGTCTACGGGTAAGCCAATTTAAGGAAAGTTTGGCACCAATTAGCCGTCATTTCTGTTGTGTGCTCGAGGAATAAATCTGAACTCCATTGGTGTATATCTATTTTCAAATTTAACACTTGATATCGCATTTGAGGATGCTGTTTTATAATTAGACCATGATTTTTAATAATTTAATTGAAGCTGCAAACTAAGCAGATTACGTTTGTGATGTGGCCAATGATATGGGTGCAAAACTTGGCCGGGAGCATGCATTGCGTAGGCAGAGTTTGTAATATATTCTGACAACTATCACTCGATGATGCGGTGATGGAAAATATCGTGATGAAATATCGAGATTTGGGGGTCTCGCAAACCACCTTAGAAAGGCATGGCAGGTATAATGTCGTCCATTCCCCCGAGCCAATAATAGAATATTCATATGTTAATAATAATAATATTCATGACTATGTTGACGACATTTCTATTGACATTTTTAAAAGTTTAGTTTAAATATAAGGATTAATTAATTCAGCAATCGGAAATTACTTTGGTGAGTGTGTAAATGTTATACTTTCTTATAATAAGGCAAATTTCAACGGCTTACCTCTTGCTTTCTGTAGCAAGGTAACTGTCGGGTTTTGCGCCCTTGGAAGCCGGCTGATATTGGTACTCAACGAGTTGAAGCCAGTCACGGGGGCGCTCTGCGATGTCCGCAGCCGGCCTTCGCTTTCGGAACCGCTCGTACAACCGTTTTGTTCAGAATTCTGAAAATGTATATGAAATTCGTTCTTAACTGAATTGATGTAATTCTGAATGGAACGTCGTTGAGATTCACAATGTGCCAAATAATTGATGTAAAAAAATTAAAATATAAATTGCTAAACAAACCTCTGAATGGTACTGTTATTAAGACATACTGTAATGTGAATGTCTTTTTATAAAAATATATCTTCTATAGAATTTTGATTTTATGTTGTATAAGATATTTAAATTATATTTGTAGATATAATATATGTTTAAGACATTTATTATAGTGAGGACTATAATAAAATACGAACTAACTTACTTAAAACTTGTTATTTATTGTTTTAGATATTTTTCACAATTTAATTCCTACCGGGAGAATAGGGGTGGCAAAGATTAAATTAAATATAGGTTTATATTCTTTACCCTTATTTATCTAGCTTCTGCTCGCGACTTCGTCCGCGTGGAATAGTTTAAAAAAGTAAGATAACAAAACCCCCGGTTTTGAAACATGCTTCATTGGTGCTCCGCTCCTCGATAAAGGGACTATCTAACACCGCAATAATTTCAAATCAGACCAGTAGATCCAGAGATTACCCCCAAAACGTCACAAACTCACAAACTTAACCTCTTTATAATATTAGTATAGATAAGTATACTAGGTTTACAGGCTCATTAAAATAATTTAAAAAAGTGTTTTCCATAATCGCATTCTACTTGCTTTTTTTTAACGAGCCTATAAACCTCGCATAACTATTAAGAATAAGGGGGTAAGAGGATATTTGTGTGTAAACCGTAAACGCAATTTAAGCCTTGTTACGTGATGTGTTCAAAAATATTTTATAATTTAGAGGGATTACAATATTAAGCGTCGGTTTGTACATGAGTATTGTTCAATATGCGCCAATCAACCCGCCATGGGAGAACTGTTAGCTAAGGATTTTGTTTGCCTTTGAATTCTGTAAATCACCTGGGAGTCGATATTCTATTTTATTCACAACAACGAAGCTAAAAAATCGTAAATTGAAAATAATTATTTAATAAATGTAGGAGTAACTCTAAAGTCATTTTTATTTACTTTATTGCAAGAAAATTAGAAATAAAACTATAATAACAATGTAACAAAAATAATACGATTTACGGTCTTATTGCTATAAGCGATTTCTTCCAGACAACCTTTAGATAGAAAATGACAAAAATATTTTACCGGGAATTTACGACGGGAGGGCGGTGTCTCTTCGAAGTTGACTGGTCTGAAGGTCTTCCGTGATGCCTGGGGCGAGGGTTCTGCGCTACCCGGCGACCAAACAGGCGGGGGTGGCGGAGGGGGCGGCGCACCGGGGCTACGCGCCACTGGTGGCGCGGGCGCAGGCGGCGGCGTCGGCGCACCCGGCCTCCACACCGCTACAATTAAAAAGTTTGTATTTACTGTCTACCCTTAACACCATAACATTATACGGATAACGGACATACTGCTTAAATTTTGCGTAGCGTTATCGGAATAAAGTTATTTGATAAAAAAATATAAACAGATCAAGTTCATAAATAACATGTTATTATACAGTTAATTATGATGAAGTTAAATACTTATTTGAATACAAAAAGTAGATATTTCTGAATGAAGCCCATAGTTGTTTAATAATAAAGAGCCTTATAATTTAATGTAATTAATACTACCTACGAATATTTGTTATACATGTCATTCAAACAAATGAAAACAGATACACACACTCAAAAATACGTTTCCGGTGGGTAAGTTACTATCAATCTATACTTTAATAAATCTTTAAATGTTTCGAGTTTGTACAATGTGTTTAAAAATGTCAAAAAAAATCAGGGAGCTAATTTGGATCAGCAAGTTCCAAATTTTTTCAGAATTTTGTCCGTCTGTTTTTCTGTGTATCTGTCTGTTAGAGCATCACGTGGAAATTACTGAACATATTTAAATGAAACTCGAAATAATGCTAGCTTATTACCGGAGTTAACATTTGGATACTATTTATCCGGGTAAATAATGTCGTTTCCATGGAATAAACTTGTTAGCAAAATATGTGGCGCTGCAATCGCGTTCTTTCAATTTACTAATAAATACGGACGTTGCCATAAACAACATCTCATTCATTGTAATAATTCAAAACTGCGACTCGCCTATATAGTTCACTGCGCAGTTCACGTATATACAGAAATTTGTATATACGTAAAATAGACCTATCATCTAGGGGTTTTCACGGGGCGTAGCGGCGAGGAAAACTCTAATAAATGTGTAAATATTGGTATTACAAATATTTCCAAATCAAAGCAAGTAACGCTTATGTTATGGTTACCTTATAAATGTATCATGGATAACTCCGTAAATCGGGTCGAACTCAGTAACACCCAGACCTAAGTAAGTAACGGAAAGGTCTTTTACGAGATTTTCTGTAACGGGATTCAAACATGGAAACTCTGATTCCTAATGAGCCAAGATCACAAAGCCACGTAGGTAGATTTGAAATTAAATTTGTTTCATAAATAAGTTTAAATTGAGATTATTCTTTCATATATTCAATGATAATTATGTTTTAGCCTACCAAGAAAAATGACAATTACATACGAAAGCAAATACTCTATCAAAATGAATATATAAAAGATAAGATTGTGTTCAATATATTGTTTGGCTTTGGCCCTGACCTTTCTGTTTCCGAAGACGTCACTTTATGCCCTGAAACGATATGAAGCCGAATAAAAGATAGAAATACTCATAATGAAGGTTGTTATATACCTACTCAATTCAATTAAGATGCTTTCACACAAAGAGTTGCACTTTACGATCTTGCAATAAATCTCCGTGGAGCGTAGAAATCGACTTGTTTACCCGGTCGTTCTGCACAAATTGGGTTAGTGGCGGCGCGCCCTGCTGTCGACGTAATCGCTTAGCCTATTAGTATTGTGATGCGATCATACCCCATGTAAATCTTCGCATATTTATATTCACTTACAGTGGTACTTAAGTACACATTACGTTAAATAAAATTAAAACCATAATCGTTCGTACTGTGTGCTATTTCCAATGCACTCTTACAATCATCGAATTTAAAACAACCGAGCGGGCGTTAAAATACCTTGATATCATGGTATTTCTAAAATATAATGAGACAAAATAATTAATACCTATTTAAACAATAAGTAATAATCTTATTTGACTCGTTAAAAATATGAAGTCCAACTTGCTTGGCTCGTAAACATTTTTGGCAACTTCGGCGTTTCTCTAGAGGGTAAAAAGTATTTCAGCTGACTCGATTGTCAACTGTTTTTGAACTATTTTCATTCCCGTGGACTATTGACTGTCTTTTAGAAATTGACAGGATTTTCTTAAGTTTTCGCGACTCGTATACATGATAAAACCACGCTTTAACGCCGAAACGGCGGAATAATAAAAATCAACTAAATTGCCGCGCTTAAAAGCGTCAAAACTTAGTTTCATTCTTTGATAGGAATTCTCAACTTTGGACCTTCAATAAGATGTAAGTGCAATATCAATGAAAAAAATAAAACAGGTTATGTTTACAAAAAATAATATCTCAAGAATTTCCTGCAGAATTATCAATTAAACGCGTGTCTAGGAATACGGCACATCATTATCTCTAAAACCACTGTGACTGTCAACTACGTTTCTTTTAAGAGAGGAAATCCGTGTAGTTGTTGCATATCGCGGTGGGAGAGTGTGGGATTCACCATGCCAAGCACCACTGAAGAGATGCTATTACCACCCTGGTTAATAATAGCGACTAAATCGCCTAGGTCTTCTTGCCTTCGCCTTATGTCAGGCCTACGGAAAGGCAAGACCAACTCCACGTGCCCTGGTAGGAACCATCGACAAACTTTTTGTAACCGATTTAAACCCTTTTAATAAATCAATTTAGTTAAATGTGTATCAAGCATTTGCCTTGAAAAGGATTACATGCAATCGGTAGATTAAATCGTATCGAGATAATCGGTTATTCATACAAAAAGCCCAGAGTGCGCGTATTCCGACATCAAAGTGGGAATACGTGTATAAATAAATTAAAAAGTGAGCTGAAAGCGAAACCAATTAGGGCGCAACTGAGATTCATCTACTTTTCTACTTGTCAGTGCGTGTGGAATCCTTTATTGCAGTTTATTGTATTCAACTTCAGATTTAAATTTCATTATTTTATTAGCTAAGAGTGGATGGATTAAATTATATGGGCACTTGTGTGGGGAAATACGTTTCTTTCAGTTTTTAAATTAAAATATTGCTATTATTTGCTAATTTAAAACATAAGATTATGGAAACCTATTCAAATAAAAATAATTACAGGCGACAACTAATGCAACGTCTACGTCATGCAAAGTTGGTGTAAAACCTTTTATCATCTTCTTCTTTTTTCGTGTTCATAATGGATTTACAATGAGTTTTTCAATCAAGACATTTACATGTTTTCTATTTTAATGAACTTTCCTATACGTGGATTTGCAGATCTTTCTCAAGTGTTTCATTCTAATTACCTTGCTTATTAAATCTTATTACCAACGTGACCGATGTTGATAAATCACTTAAAAGGTGATTTGCTGAGTCTTTATAAACCTGTAATCTCGGTATGTAAATTGTGGCATACTTTATTTAAATCTTTGTGTAGGAAATTATTATTATAAAATATACATCGAATCATCATTTTACATCAGACGAGATAGCGTTTGATACGTGAATTTATGCTTATGAAAAGGTGTGGCAAAATGAAAAGCTTCATGGCTTTCATATGGCAGATTATTTATTTGTAGGTAATTACCACATCGCTAGGATTTATGATTCCGAAGAGTATTCTAACAATCAATATAATATATGTTCTCTATGTATACTTTAGGGAATAAATCACAAGCAACTTGTACATAATAGAAATTATTTAATTAAAATCCGTTGTTTACCCCCATGATCTAACAATCGGCCAATTTCCAAGGTCACGAGAAAGGAAAATAAACATATAAAGAGAGGTATTATCATAACTCAATATTATCCAGGATGTATTAAATATACTTAAAAATCTATAAGCGAAAACCCTAACCAGGGCGTAGATATATTTATCTTGGGTTTTGTGTGCCCCAAATATTTTTAAAAACAAAATTAAGGATTCGAATCACAGACGCCCTCGTCGCACGCGTTCCCGCTAACTTTGTTCTTTTATACTTCTAATTTAATTGCCGAATTCGCTGAGCCTTTCTGACCAACAAAATATAACTAAATAAATAATTTTACGCAGTGTACACCATCCGCAAATAGAATTCTAGTTAACATAATTATCCATATATATATTACGGGCAATTTGATAAATCCAGGAACTATGAAAAATTACCAGTCTGTATTCATAATGCCCGTATTAAGTGGGCAATCCCGGTTCCCGGTTAATAAGAATAATGACAACACTAGCTTAGGCAATATGATAACAAATACACAACAACAACAAATGAAACAGATGAACTTTAGTTTTAATTACTATAAAGGCTGATTAAGCTTACGTAAGTCTTATTAAAAGGTAAAAAATCAATTATCCGTCCCTTTTTTTTACTTGGCAAACAAACTTTAGAGATGTCATTAAGATAAATGTCAGCGAATCTATATAAATGTCAATTATATAGATTTTAAAATACGAAAGTCGTGACCAGTGACCAGAAAAGTGAGTTAGTATGAGTTACATTAGCATGTTGAAGACGTTGCCCTGCGTTTGTTAAAGAGGAAAGGAAGAAAAGGGAGAACTTACTTCCCCCTAACAACAAGACCCTTTCAACCAGCGGGCAATCACCCGCAAATATCAATCAGGGCCGAAAAGTGGCGGGCACGAGCCCCTTTCACACGAGCACCTCCAGAAGACTTTCCCGCAACTGGGCAACCAGAGCAACCGAAGGCCACGTTCTAGTAAACGACCCTGAGGCCGCAAGCGGTGCCAGGAACCACATTGGTGCCTCTAAAAATTACCCCACAGAGAAATGCCGTAAAAGAGTCGCACCCGCTGTTCAAGAGGTGGAATAAGCAGCACAGCTATAGCAAGGCGTTATGGGAGAGTGGGCAACGGGTGCCCTACCACCCGCAACCCCTAAACCAGCGCAAATAACTACTACAACAGTAAAATGCCTCCACTGCAGCTGCCGAAGAGGACGCCAGCTCCCATCGCTGGGGGTGCTCAGCTATTACCGCATCGTCAGCCGAGGAGTAGGAGCAGGCGCGCACCCACTCTTGCTGCACCGAAATCTTAATCATGCAATGTAGAGGAGACTTACGCCAGAGACTTACTTCGGATAATTTTCCAGCGAGTGCTTCACACGGAGCTATTTTGTTAGACCCTGACTGACCTGATATCCACTATCGCAGCTGGGGCAGATCTCAAGCTATTTGCGATGCATTAACAGGTCTGCATTGACGCTGTTCATCATGAATAGGACACAAGCAAACCAGCTTATCTTATTATATTGAAATTCTCGGAGGAGCAGCCGACAAGACGCTGACTCTGCGCCTTTTCGGCCAGTCATAGGATGTACAATTATACACAATATCCACCTCGGCGAGACCAAAATTTCGGTCGAGGATCACGTTCCGGATTCTAAACTTCGTCGTGTACAAACGTGAAAATGTCTGTCCCGGGGCTCGCCGTATATGAAGACGGCCGTCCTGGTGAGGAGAAACATCGTGCAGGATGAGACCCCACTTATAGAATCTCAAGAGCTTTGCACAATCGGGGTGCTAATGAAGGCTACCAAAAGGGAGGTGAAAATGGTCGCAGGCTAACGGCCGCCGAGCCCCCGTCTCGCCCACACACGTCGCACAGCGCGACTGAGTTTATCACATTTTCCGGCTAGAAGTGTAGAAGTATTTACACTGCCCGGTCCAAGTGCTAAATTTAAGTTATCTCAAACCGTGATTTTTTTAAATGGACAACGGGCTGCCAGGCATTATTAATATAAGCCGACCAAAGTAATTAATTTATCAATTAGACCGACGCTCTTGGTTATTATTCATAATGATCGGTCCATATAAATAATGTCCGATGAATCAAACTGCCCGTAACATATATAAAAGTGGAACAGAGTTTTTTAATGTCTCTTCGATGTGAACCGATGTGCATTTAATTTGGTATAAAGGTACTATACAAAACGGAAAGTCAAAATCAGATTCTTTCTCTGGAAAATGCAATAGTTCACAACCAATACCATATCAAAATCAAGCGAGCGCAAAATTCGTCGTCCACTATACTTCAAAGGAACCGTATACAGCTGTTGCTTTCATTCAACACTGTTAATTGAAGCAAACGATATCGTGATGATTCTAATTGACGATAAATGTCAAGCATCTGAATAAAAAAGAACCTAAATTAAGGAACTAATCAACTAATTTCTGAGTACCGCATAAGGAATCCTTTAATTAACCAAGCTGAGGGAACTAGGAAGTTCCTGAAATAAATACTAACGGTCTTATTCATATTGAGTTACGAGTATTTACAGAATGATAATTTTAGGACTCTTTCTGATCTAATGGCCAAGGTAATCGTGTCTCATTTAAATAATGTGGGTTCAAATAATGACTGATAAGTAGATATGCACTGTTTCATTCGTTTTTCGTATCTTTTCTGAACAAAATTAGCGATCTACCTTGAACAGGCGTGGTAGATATACTGTCTGTATCGCTAAAATGCAGAGGCCTGGGATCTACCGTTAGAGCCTTTACGGGCTTCTATTAAATGGTAATTTTAAGAGCAATATACTGATATATTTTCAGCGTTCGTTTTACATAGATATAAAAAAGAATGTTGATGTTATTTATCTTTACGACTTTGGTCCTCAAAGTTATAAAATTACTGTTGGTTTGGGTTGGCTTTAGGTCCATCCCTCCAGGAGTGTCCTGCCTGGACAGAGCAGCGCTGAGACCTCGTCACCGTTACCGGATATGATCTCTCGCTTCCGGCCGTGGATGGGACGCCGTCTCCTCCTTCTGCGAGCGCGCTATTTGGGAAGGAGGCGGAGCGGGAGCGTGAACGCAAATCACGGCTCCGCTCCTGCCAAAGGAGGACACGACGGTGTCGGAGGCCAGCCAGACCTTTCGGCCACATGCTGTCGAGATGGGGGCGCGGTGTGTTTCGCGCGCACTCACCTCTCCTCCCATGGGGCGAGTTACAGACTGCCCCACGCCTAGAGAGCTTGAAGATTGCGGGGCACAGAAGCAGTCCCCCGGTAGTGGAAGAGGTTTTGTGAGGCCCACGCCTGCCAGGGTTGTAGAGAGGCCAAGGGATATACCCTTAGCTCTGGCACAAGGCGAAGGACGGAGCACTCAGGGGTTTTAGTGGGTATCCCTAACTGGGGAGTGGCAATAGCATGGCACTAGTTCTGACTGGGCACGGCCCCAGGAATGGAATGGAATCCCATACACGAGTTGCGAATTATCCCCCAAGATTCTGCCCTTGCCGCGTTATAGCCTTCAAACGGATTTCACATGGTAAAAAAAATGAAAAAAAGAGTTTAGGTCCATAATACGTGTACAAATTTTCAACTCCCAAATTAATCAGATGTCTTCTGAAATTAGATGATAATTAGGTTGATAAGATTTCGTACATACAAGTCAAGCTAATAAAAGCGTGTTAATAATGTAAATTGTTGTATTTTAAAATATTAAATATCTTTGTTTGAAAATAACAATAGGCAATTTCTTGTTTTGCTGTTTACTTTTAATATTATAAGAAAAACAAACTTTTGAATGATTTCAATAATAAATCACTTATTGCTCGAGAGAAATAATATTTTCTGGGAAAAAAGTATTTATTAGATAAAATATTCTATTAGCGAGAAGTATATTCCGCAGTAAGGCTGTGAGGTGGAAACTAAAGAGTTTTTTTTAACTTTCCTCGTTAGAAAGACTATTTCCAAGAACATTCCTCGTGCCACACAACTTTTGCATTAACTGCTCGAGTTTTGCTACTAAATCAAATGATTTTTATTAGTTTTTTTGTTATTGCTCGAGTACAACAGACTGACGGTCCATCTGATGAAAAGTGATTATCGTCACCTACGGACATTTGGATCACCAGAGTCATTTTCAATGTGCTACCGACCGCGAAAAAGGGAACTAGAACCTGGCCACTGATACCGACACACTACTCAAGGTTGTTATAGAGACATACTCTAGGAGTGGTAGCCATTCGGACCAGAAAATGCCTTACAACCTGATTGGGTTACTTTGTTGTCTCTCACGATAGGCCGCCCGGTCGCAAGAATTATTATTCTTTCTCCGTTCCTGCACGGGTAAAGTATAGATATTTAATGCTAATTGACATAACGACGACTCAAAACCGATCAAATTGAAATGTCACACGCTCTGATGCTTATGTGATCGAAACTATACTTACGACTCAATGAAGCAACTCTTATCACGATTCGCATATGAGTATTGTTTAGAATGCGAGCCCTAAATCTGTTAGTAATCAAAAGTTGAATTTTACCCTTTTCACTGTATAGAAACACCAGCGTAGATATGTGATAATTAATTATTGAAATATGAGAATAATTATACATTTTATTTTTTGGAATATTTACTTTATTATATCTCGAATAGAGTGGGGGGGGGGGGGGAGAAGATTTAGGTCAAACGGAGCACCTATATTCTGCCACAAATGCCATAAGCATGACATTTAATTGACCGAAAGAAAAAATGTCATCACGAATGAAAAAACATGGCATTTTATAAGGCTCCTCAACTGTTTTACATGTTAAAACGGTGAATATGATTTAAACGGTTTTTTAGTAACTTAACTTAGGTTATTTTGTATCACTTATTCGCATTATGAGATGAAGTGCTTATTTAATGAAAACATTTTGGTTTTTAATTAAAAATTATGTTACTTGGAGTTAATGATTTGATCAATATTTCGATAAACACGAAAAATCACTTTGTTTATTACAAATTTCATTCATTTAAGTTAAAACTTTGTACTGAAATAGTATATCAATTTTAAAATATTAATAAAATAATGACTCGTAATTCAAAAATAACACGAAATAAGGGCCTTACTCGTTATTGTGGGTATGCTTATTATTCTGTTAACAAATTTAAACATAACCCCGACAAACTGGAATAAAAATTAGGTCGCCTGGGTATAATACGTAAAACTGTATTTGTTACTGGTTTATATTTTAAGTACTTTGCATCGCAGAGATCAGTGGAACTCATCTCTGGGAGACAAACATTTTTATTTCCAAAGAATAAATAATATTTAGCCTTTTCAATTCAGCAAACTACATATACGTAGTATACGTACATACATACATACGCACACACACACACACACACACAACACACACACACACACACACACACACACATACACACACACACACACATATACAAGTTCTATGATTGAGCTCAGAAATGTCCACATAAGAGCAAATAAGGTAACAAAGTCTTAAATTGTGGACTATAAACAAATTATATAAATAAGCATATATTCATAACAAAAGAAATTAATTAGTAAATAATGTAATCAATGAAGACAAACAAGTTCGAACGTTACACCAAAAATATTTCCAGTATACCGTTTCTACTGTATTCTCGGAATATTTTCAATAATTTCTTAACAGCTCGAATTTTATAACGTCATGCAGAGAGTAGCCATAATAATTATATTATATAAATTTTAACGATACAAAATATTAAAGCTGCCTGTATTGGATGCCAACATGTTTTCCGGCACCCAATTCCAAGGCCCTCTCATTTTCCAATTTCCCCACACGGTATTCATGCGATAGCAATCTAGTTATCGAACGGACTCGCCGCGATATTAAAATCCAATGTTGTATACCGTTCGCGAGCCGTAATTCACAAACATTCAATTATTATTATTACATTCAACCCCAACACGGTATGTTAACCACTAATTGCAACTTTTCTAACTTCGCTAATCTTTTGATTACAAAGACTTTAAATCTTTAATTAATGTCTAACTTTTGATCAAGAGTTTTTCTGATCGTTTCACGTTTATACTATAAAATTCTAAACCGTGTAAGGCTGTGTCTGTACATTAAAGCTATTTAAAAAAATCTGAAATATACTATATAAAGGAGGAAAACACGATGAATTTTTATATATATTTATTTTCTGTTTGTCGTTTTATCTGTTTGTTAGGGATTCAAGTAAAAAGTACTGGGCCGATTTCGATATGATTTTCGTTTGAGAGGCAACGAATTATTAGCCTTAAAATTTGCGTTACTTTTTATCCCGGGAATCCCACGGAAATTGTCTAGGAATGATTTAAAATAAACAGTTAAAAACAACGAGTTCTAATGTGATTTTTTTACTGATCGATACCAATTTACTATAATAAAATATGTCATAGTCTTTTTAATTTTCCCGAGGGCGATTTCAAGTAGTTCGGTGTATAAAAAATAGGTTATTACTACACAGTTTCCTGTAAAACAACAGCCGTTTTAAATGTTGTGATATGTGTGGGTCTCGGAAATCACGCGGGTGTATTCCCAAGTATGGTAAAAATTAGTTAGATTGCATAAATATTAGCTGATTTTGATACCTTTTCATTAGAACGATAGCTTAAGTCTTTTTTCATGTGATGCTAGTCTATACATATAATAAAATTGTAGAGGTCAAATTTCTGTACAATTACAAAAAATGATAAAAACCGAGTCAGGGGGATGTAAGAAGTGGAATAGAACTAATTTATTTATTTTTTCAATTTTTTTGTTTCTCTGTATGTCTGTCTGTTTGTACCGGTTAATCTCCGAAACGACTGGACCGATTTACATGAAATTTTGTATGGTGGTAGCTTATATCCCTGGGCAACATATAGGATACTTTTGATCCCGAAAAATTAAAGAGTTCCCGTGGGATAGTTAAAAAGCTTTAATTACTTATACAGCTTATAACAGACTGAAAGTAATTTATCTGCAACGTAACATAATAGAAGCGGACATTTTGACAGGGTGTGTTGTCGGTGAGAAAGTTTTATCTTATATATATATAAATAATATATATAAAGCTGATAAGTTTGTTTCTTTATTTGTTTGCTTGAACGCGCTAATCTCAGGAACTACTGGTCTGATTTATTTTATTTGTTTCTGAATTCTTACAGTGTAAATAGCCCACTTATCGAGGCTATATATTATCACGCTAAGACCAATAGGAGCGGAACACCAATGAAGAAAGTTTCAAAATCGCGGGGATTTTTTAAACTATTACACGCGAACGAAGTCTCGGGCAGAAGCTAGTAATATTATAAATGCTAATGTGAATTTGTTTGTTTGTTACACTTTGACGTTTTAACTACTGATGAAATTTTGATATCAAGTTTTGCAGAGATAAAGAAAAGGAAATTGAATAACTTTTACGAAAAAGTAATCTTCCTGAGGGATAAAAAAATTAATCCAAATAGATGGCGCTGTAGTCGCGTTTTCTTACACCAGCTACGGTTGCAATTTAACATTGCTATGAAGTCTGTTTTGAATGAAGAATTGTAATCATTCGGGACTGAAACGGTTTTCACGAGATACAGTCCAAGCGTTTAGGTCAGCAAAACCGGGCGGAAACTCTAAATAGTACCTATCTAACATATGAAAAATATAAAGGGGAGGATATAAAACTATTTAATAACTGTTTATAAATTGAAAACATAAGTTAAAGTTTAATAAACCTGAATTATCTTAATACTTAGAAACAAAACAATTATTATTGGTGAAATAAGATTAGTCTTTAGTATATTATGTTACAATAACTATATCATTACATTTACATTCTATCCAAGTCCGTGTCGTGCCATCCAAGTGCAATGCCACGAAGCGAACAACGGCGCAGAGCTAAAAAGGCGTCAATAGCCAGTCTATCTCTCTAATTTTAAAATCTACTGCCGTGATATGTACTACGTCCAATTTATGCATTTGTGAATCCTATGGTTGATATTGGTGCGGCGGTGTCAATAAGGTTTGACAATTCGTACCTTAACACAAAAAACTAACTAACATTACAGGTTGCGCAAAAACTAGTATAGATATATTCAGGCACGCTAATTCTCGAAAGTTCTAAGTCTATAATTTTTTGTTTGTAGCTCCCCTGCAAACAACCTATTAAAAAATCCATTTTTTGTAAGGGTTACCAAAATTGATTCTTTTATATTTTTCAGTTTTTATGACAATTTTTCGATACTTTAGAAATTTCCTTTAAGAGCACTGCGTGCCCCCATAAAACAAGCCCTGGATATATTCATCTATAAAAAATTTAAAGTCAACGTTCCTGCAGGAAATGTAACAATAATTAAATAATTAATCAAAAATCTAAAAGTAAATTTAAGGAGAAAAGAAATCAATAATTATATTAATATTATTAAATGATTGTCTAAGAAATTCTAATGAATCTATTGTATGAAATGAGAAAAATTATGAAAAAGATGGAAACTTGACAAATATCTCTCTTTGTCGGTGAAAATCTCCAAGGCTGGTTGATTATTCAGATTAATCGTTGAGAACGTCAGATACCAGAGACCGTTTTTAGAGTGTAATTTATGTTATCGCTTTTGAATTGTTATTTAAGAGGTAATTTATAATATTATGCAATTTTAAACATGTTGTGTACGTACATGTACAGAACATTGAAGCTATTTAAAAAACAACTGGAATAGATAGAGTATATAAATGAAGGAGAACACGATGCACTTTTTTACATTTCTTGTCAGTTCGTTGATTTGTTATTTGTCTTATTTGTTCGGTATACAAGTTAAAACTACTACGCCAATTACGATGTGGTTTTGGGTGAACGACAGAAAATTTTTAGACTTAAAATGTGCGCTACTTTTTATCTTTTGAATACCGCAAGAATTTTTCTGGGAATTATTTGAAATGACCAGATAAAAAATAATTGAATTCCAATATGATTTTGCACTGATCGTTAGCAAATTCTATGTAATAAAATGATATATTTTATTCCGGTAATCCCACGGGAATTTTCCGGGAGCGGTTTGTGGTTGTTCGGGTGCGTAAAAATTAGCTTAATGTACACAGTTATTATTATATTATATCACTAAAACGATAGCTTACATTATTTTTTTAAAATTCTGCGATACTTTGTGTCGGGAATTGTAAGTCAAACATTTACGAAGTCGCGGGTAAATCTTAGTTGATAATACGTTTAGTGCTGCAAGAGTCTATAGGCGGTGGTAACCCCTTACAATCACGTGGGCCGTCTACCTGTCCGCTGAACTCATGCCATAAAAAAGCAAGATGCAAATAAGGTTTAAAAATTACCTAGGCGGTGCATAATCTAAAGACAATAATCATGCAGCTACCACTAAGATTTTATACCGCAATTAATTAAACTAAAATTACAGGTAAAACTTCTAACTTGTATATTTTAATATATATTATTGTATAGATCTGTCCATGAGATAGATCAAAATTCAAGAGCGTTTTAAGCGCTTGCAAAGGGCTCGAAGAGTAATCGGATTATGAAATAATTTCAATAACAAGAAAGGCCACATTTAAGTAAATAACTTCAAGCAGAATAACAACTGTCTAACAATAATATTAGATTTATTATCTATTATTGCATAATTTTAGAGGTACGTCTAACGTCAAGAATTTACGTATCAAATTTTCGTAAAGAAATTCTTTCGAATTTCTTCGATTAATTTTATGACGTATTTTTAAACCCATGTTGTAGTGCTCTGGAAAAAGCTTATGTGAATCTGGAAGAAGCTCATTCCAATCCCTAAAATGTACAAAAGACACGTTCTAAACCGTTGCGTAATGAGCTTCGTATCTCAAAATGTGTGGCGATAAACGCCTTACCAATGGCGAGATCGGTAAAAAGATGATGAAAGTACGTATTACATAGAATTTTAATTTTTCATAGTATCATAAAGGTTATATACAATTACCATTACCTACCTACGCTACCATTTATTAATATGTTATATCTAACATAACACGTTTTCGTCCCAAATGTCGCGAAGCTTTTATTTTCAACGTGCCGGGAACCGCAATTTTACGTCACTGAATTTTTATGCAAAAAAATTACATGGAAAAATATTTCAGGTAGAAGGTTTCACTCCGATACCTGTGTCGTTCTAATTTCATGAACAATATTGAGCCGGCAATGTTATTACATATTTTAAAACTAAGTATTCTAACAAAGTTACGCATTGGCTTCCACATTTCTGGTTCCTCTGTCAATACTTAAAATATCCATATCTGGGCTGATGAACTTTGCTATAAGTATTTGATATAAAGCTACTTTAAGGTCGCGTATAGGACACACGACACTATAACCGATCAATTAGCAACACATGACTGCGTAATAGACGGATTTCACTCAAAAGCGTTTATTGCAGAGCCTTTTTAGTTCAGTGCGAAATAGAAAGGACAAGTCTTCATTAGTTAAAACTTATGGTCTTTGTGAAACAGTATCCAGAGCATGGGTTACTTAATGAATGCAATTGCATGAAACAGTAAGGTATTTTTTGCCTACATCAATCACCGTAAGAAGCTGATACATACCAAAACTGTGAGGTACCCAAAATAGCTTTCATATTTGATAGTAAAATAGTTTCACGAACTTACCTGAAACAAACAAAAGGAACATAAATATTCATACACAGCACATAAACGAGTCCATTGAGTTTCGTCGTATTTTTTCATAAATTTATAACGGTGACTCAAATAGTCGTGTTTCCTGTTTTCACGGCTCCCTCAGTCGTCAGATTATGCAACTTGTCACAGTGCCAACCTTAGATTATTTACCTAGAACATAGGGTGCCAAGTGTTCAGGTGTCGCGACCTCCGCGTGACGCCCAATTGTTGACACACAATTCTGACTCATGTATTGTATTTACATATCGAGACACTTTTGTTACCCGATTTAAAAAGAGAAATAACGTTGAACTGTATTTGGAAGGAACCAGCTGTTTTATGCGTATATCGCCTTTAAAGGTAGCGTATTTGTGCAAGCTCACTTGATTGCTTAATTTAATAAAGGTATTTCTGTTTTGGTGTTTTTCATGTTAAATCAATGACTACTTAAATTATTTAACCGTGCAATCAGCATCATTGATTGTATGTTTATATGTAACTTATTGTTACTGTATTTATCAGTTACATATAAGAGTTACAAAATAAATTTAATGTGCTGTTATGTTAGCTATATGTAGGCTGTAGTTTGTGTAATAAGTGTCATTGTACGAAAAGTCGTATAGTGGCCAGCCAATTGTTACTAAGAAATGCCCTATCTGTGTTGATGGTTCGAGTCTTCTTTACTTTTTCTAACAATTTCCCGCAAAAATACAACAAAAGCAATGCAACCTATAATAAAGGTTTAATTATTTTAAAGGAATAAAAATTGATCGATCATTACGCCAATATTGCAAAACAATTGGGGAAACTGCCCGCAACAGTGACAATTTGTTCAGCCGTATAATAAAACTGAGATTACACACAATATGTCGTTTACTGTTCTGGTTGTATCGGATTCGAATTAAAATACAGATATTATAATTATGTGGTAGATTTTATTTATTATTTACTACTTGGTTAATAAAAGAGAAATACATTTATTTAAGAGTTCATATGCTACTATACTATACCACCATACTACTTACAAAAAGAAATATCATGATCTAGTTTCCTAGACTAGTACACCAGCTGTGCAACAGACGTTTTCTATTGTAGCAGATATTTTAAAATTTCTAATGGAATCTAACATTCGCAGAATAGTATTTTTTTCTCGTTTCCAGCAATACACATACATAAATATAAATTTGAAAGTGACTATAAAAAGTGTGTCTGTTTTTCTTTTCATCAAAATTTCATATAGTCGAGTGTCTTGATTTTTAGTATATATGCAGGTAAACTCGACATGGAAAAGGAATTATAATTACAATTTTCTACAAAAAACGCAACTCTAACAATCATAGATTTATTATGAACAGAGGGCGCACAAATCGCCTGTTTCCCTTTATGATATAGAAAAATACCACTGAAATTTCAGCTTAGTTGTTATTATTTAAATTATACATTTTTATTGATAGATTTTTAGATCAAATCAATCAAAAATTCAGAAAAAGAAGAAGATATAAGTTTACTCAGTTATTATATGCGAAAAAATACGATAAATCGATACACGTATCTATTAAACAATTTATATATTACTTTCAAAGTTTGCTTTTACCTTATTTAATTCGATAAAGAAGTCTTGAAACCTTTGTTGACAGCATTATCCGAAAAATACTTTTGGTTTCTACAAAAGCAAAGTTCTCTGGTAAAACTAGGCGTCGTGGGACTGGAAGGCTTTTAGTTAAGATTTCATTTATCTTTTATTACATAATATTTTTAAGATATCATGATCGAAATCGATTGATATCAATAACGATTGATTCATGATCAAATTGATCGTGTACTAGCATAAGGTGATGTCAGGAGCCTTAAGAACAGACGAGCGTGCATGACACGAGCTATATGAATGTCAAAGAGGCAAGTGAGGTGTGTAAGAATAAGCCTAAATGGCACTCTGTTGTTATGTTGTGCCTACCCCGCAAGGGACCTGGCGTGAAGTTATGTATGTGTTTTTTAAGATAATTTAGTAAATCTTGAGGCAACTAACTAACTAAGTGACTTACTAATTATGTGCAAAATACACAGTCATAATTTATTAATCTGATACGAGTAGGACTTGAATATCTAACATCGAGAAACCGTACGTTAACTCATGTTGACCGGCGTAATTAACAAGTGGAGCGATTAACTAATCTCAGCTTTTCTTGTTTTTCATACTTACTCATAATTATTTTATACCGTGGCTCAAATAATGTATTGGTTATTATGACCGCAACAGCGAAGATCTTAAAATAGCAGACTATAATAATATTATCGAATCATTCATTTTTCAATGAATTATTATGGGCAGTTAAAATGATTCTAGCGTTGACACACATCTGTGCGTCTCGAATAGAAACGGCTATTTCTGTCGGCACTCTGGTTAATGAGTTTAGGCGATATTCTTAGGTAATGCGGTTTATTATTGCATAGCTCGAAGCTACTTAAAATTATTAATCACTCAAATATTGAGCAATGAAAGTAATTATTTGTAGCACTAATGCAAAGCAAGAAGATTTGATATCTGTTATAAATTAAGGTAATAATAACACCCGTAATTCTCTGTGTTACGGTGAGGGATAATAACATTTGTATTGAAGTAACAGTTTATAGACGACAGTACCATTTTTCATCAGGTGGGCCACTTACCTGTTCGCCTGCTTCAGATAATCAAACGTTTTTAAAGTATTTTAACATCGAGTTTTATGAAAATCGGTTTATATCTATGTACGTCAAGAGCAAGCAACCATAGTTTCACTTTTAGAAGAGTATATTAGCTTGTATACAAGGTGACCTAACTTGAAAAACTATTTTCTTTTCATGACTCATATGAAAGTAATGGTCCAGGCAGACGTTGTCCTGTCCTGAGAGAATAAATATCTAGGACCAGATTGGAACGATAGGAGACACAACCGTTTCCAATTGTGAATCTAAAAAAAATGCGTACTGTAAATTAGCAGTACGTATTTTTCTAAATTAGATGGACAGATTTTCATGCGAGATGCTATGTCGAAGTTCACAAGTCGGCAATTCGCAAACTAAATAGCCGTGTACTTTTAGATATTTTGAAAATTGTGCTAAATAAATAGAAATCAATTACTCTTTAGCATATAAAAATATATTCTCATTAAAAGATTTAATTTTGAGCTTAAGGACATAATATTTTTATCCTTTAGAGTTCTGCCAACATAGTGTACTTAAAACTACATATTTTATGTATCTACTAATGTCCAATTAGATAATATTAATAATAAAGTATTTTACATGCTTAAAGATTGTTTCCATTCAATATTAAATACTGCCGATTAAATTTCTTGTTATGATCAATTATCTAACTCAACATTTCAATGCAATCTTTGTACGAGAAAAACGGAAATAATGAATTTTTTACATTCCGAGTGTGTAAAAAACAGTAAAACACAGAAAATCTGTAGGTGGACCCTGCTGAAAGGCATAGCCAGCTAATCAGGACGACATCTGTGCTATTCATCTGGGCGTGTCATTCAGCTACGTTGCGAGTTCGAGTAGTCCTGAATTCAAAATTTCAATAGACGCCATTTCGATTATTCGATATCTCGGTTAAGAGTAGTATTACCGGTAGTCTAATACCGCATGATTAATCACGTTGTTCGACACACAGTTTATAATTTCATACCATTCAGTATGGCCGAGCAATATTGACTTAGTTTTTTCAAGGTTGGCAGAGGAATACGAAAATAAGTATTTTGTATTTCGCAATAAACGTAAATGTAGTGTGAAACACGGAAACAATGCCAATATTTATAGACCATATTGGTGTGCATAAAATGTGTAATGTTATAAAACGAGCAGAGCGTAAGGTCGCAGGGCATCTGGCGTCGAACGAACATGTGTTCGTTATTTTTATCACGACCATTTAAACTGATATCGCTAAACCAAATTGTGCGTGGTTTTATAAATATATTTTAAAATCAAACCAAACTGATAATTTACAGTATTTTTGTCTGACATTGGAATGACTGATTGGTACTTTTTGGTCACCACAAACATATAACTAAACAAATATAGGTCAAAGGGCGACCTTAACAATAACGGCGATCTCTTCTAAGAAAATCACATCACCTAGGATAAGATATAGGTAAATTACAAAACGGTGCAAGGTTTGTATAATAGAAAATTTTTCATACATAAAGATTCTATTTAAGTTGTTTTTCTTGCAGCTTAGTTTGTGAAATTTTCGAATCCATATCCAACGGAAACGTAACGTTTTTTTTGAGTTTCAAGCAATTTCACAAATTAACTGTCGTCTATTTTATTGATAATACATATAAAAGAAATGTCATGATACTTAATTCACATCCTAGTCTGTGTTTAAAATAAAATTAAAAACACAAACAAAGTTACTTTCACATTTACGTAGTAATACACATACGAACACCTATTATTTCATAGCGTTCTAAAGATACTGGCGATGAATGACTTGTTTATTTAATTGTTTGATAAACCCTGAACGAGAATAAAGCAATTTAACTGCAAGAGTTCGCTCATGATGTGGAATGTTACGTTGTCTGATAGTTTTGTTGCACCAATAAGTAAGTTTGCAAATAGAAATACATGTGCTCGGAATATTTCTCAATATCCGACGAGTACGTCATACCTTTCCCGTTTCTAGAAAACTAGAATGAATAAATGAAAGAATGAGACTTTAGATTTACATAGTCATTTGGGCAAAAATGAAACTGAAAGTTATATCGTGACTCTCTGTTCGTCTGTCTATCACACGGCTATTTTCTCAGAATTTACTAGGTCACTGCACAACGGTGCAGTGAAATCGCATAGAAATTGGGATGGTCGCCATAAACGTAAATGGGGGACGAATTTTTTTCAGAGTACATAGTCTTCTCGTAGGTTTGTTTGAAACTCAAAAAACCACAAAGGTTTTTCATTATATTTTTTTATTAATAGCAGAGGTTGGGGAATATATTTTAGCTTCTAAGTCTTGAAAAGTGTCCTATCCCCTCTCGAACTATTAAACAAACATAGACGTCCCACTGCTGTCCCATATTAGAGGAACGGAGAGTATACTTGCTACGCTTGTCCAAGGCGGTTTGGTAGGTTTGACAATTATCTGAATGTACAGGTTTCATCACGATGTTCTTCTTCACCATTAGCATGTGGTAATTATAACAATATGCACATTAGGTCAGAAAACTACATGACTCAGGTCAGGTTTCCAACCTGTGCCTTTTGGGTGTATGGCCCGTACACTAACCACGGCCTTGAACAACAACATAGTATGGTATTTTCGATTTTTTTCCACAGTTTCTGTTTTATTAGACACCTTTATTACAACAATAACAGTTGTAGTCATGTATGTCTTTAGTAACTTTATCTATTAACACTGGTTTTACAGGAATCTTCGGGATTCATTAATTGTCACAAAGAACCCATTGATCGGTTGGAAATACGATATGAGTTTAAGTATTATTAAGACATCTTTTATCTGCTGCTATTTGTCTGACGTAAACGATTTCGCGGGCGAACACTAGTAATAAATAAAAATATCACAATCCACAGTTACTAAAACGATAAACCAACTCTGTACAGAACGCAGGAAAAAGAATTTCAATTACCTTGCTTTTAGTGAGTCGAGACAAACAATAATAGTAGGTACAATAGGGCTTTCAGGTACACTATGCCTTTGTCTGCTTACATGGCGGGATAGCTTCTTTTATAAATGCGTTATTGACTACCCCCACAAACATCGAAACCGCTTAACGTATTGAACGTTAACTTTTTTGAAACCAAACTTATATGATCAAGGCTAATAGAGATACATAAATCTATCATACTACCGGCCATGTTATACGGGTCCGAGTGTTGGTCACTAAACTGTCCACAAAGTCTCTCTGACATGAGAATGTTGAGATGGATGTGTGGTGTTATAAGAGTAGATAAGGTAACAAATGAGTAAACAAGGGCATCTTCGAAAGTTTCACTCGTGATTGAAAAATTGAGAGGAAGAATATTAAGGCGGCATAGATTGCTGAAATGAGGAGGGATGAAAGCCACGTGATAAAAAGAATGTTAAATTGCAAGTGCTCGGAATGAAACCTTCTCTTTTAGTGTTTCGGTGTTCGGAATGCAACCTTCACGGTTGTAGTGCCATAGTGTTCATAGGACAAGTTTATAGTTTGAGCTTTGTAAATTATAGTGGGATTCAAAATATGATTCGATATAATATATAAATGGAACAATATCCGTCCAAAGTCCGTTCCCCCTAGAATGAGAGGCCCGAGCCCAGCAGTGGGACGTTTATGGGCTGTTATTATATATATTTATATAAAAATAAAACAAGTATTTTTCCCTTGATAAAACTATATCTAAATTAAATAGAGCTTCGAAATATATCTTTTTCGATGCCGAGGATGAACATAGAATACTGTTCACTTCGAAAAATGGGATAGTTTTCGGGATAAAATATATTTGTCTCTTTGTTTGTTATGCTTTTATAAAGAATAATTTAGCTGAAATTTGGTATATATGTAGTTTTAATATCGACGGTGGAAAAAGGATGCTTTTTATCCCGGATAATGGAATAGATTTATGTAAAGGCTAATCCAGAAAGTAAGATAGATTTTTTGTGATTTGTCATTTTGGTTAATTTGGCTATTTTGCTCTTTTTGGCGATTTTGCTCATTTTGGCGATTTAAATTTTTTTGAGATTTTGGTCACTGGCAATGTTGGTCATTTTGGCATTTTGGGTATTTTGGTCATCATTTTTGGGACCTTGGGCACTTTGGCACTTGTGGCATTTTTGGACATTTGTGGCTTTTTTGTCATTGTAGTTTGCAGATAATAAATAGGGGAAATAGAAATAGGGGATGAAAGTTTTTATGGGAGACAAATCACTTCACAAATTTAGAAGACATAAAATTTACCATATAAAAAAAAAAGGCGTCAGTAACTCGATATGTCCGTCTGTTAAGCTTTCACGGTAAAACAACTGGAGTTCTGGATCGGTTTTGATGTAACTTTGTACATGTGTACATAGTTTTAATACAGAAAATGGACGTAATAATGGTCATCCTCGGAGATAGATAGTTTGCGATATAAAATGAAGTGAATCGTCAGGCAAATAGATATAAAAAATTAACACAATGTAACCTGTAGTTAATAACGCCTGCTCTTTAAACAACAGGTTCTTACTAGATTTTGACTCGTGACATAGCCGCAGGATATATTCTAGTGGGATATAAGTTACTTTTTTAGATATTTTTGTTCCTCTTTCAAGATCTTAATAATTTACTGATATATTATTATATTTTTTATCCCGGTAAGTGGGATATTTTATACGATATGCATTTTTCCTTGCTGGTTTACATCCGGTTCACTGAAATTCCCCGAACCTAGGATTGGACCTCAAATGGGGATTTTAATCCAAACAGTCAAAATAAAGCTTTAACAAATTGAAAATAAATCTTACAGCACAGGATAATAAAATAAGTATAGAAAAGCCAAAACACGGTAGACACGCTAATCGAGGTTTACGTGCGTACACGTCACACGACTAACTTTCATTGAGTTTCGCTCGAGCGTTTTTATGAGTCAAAGACATTTTTCCCGGTGTAAATCTGAACAACGTAATGGGAAAAGTTGTAACAAGTATTCAGAACGTATTATATGCCATTAATATTCTGACGAGTCGCCGTCGTTGGTAACTCTATAAAAGTTCGATGAATGTGGAACACCCGGTCGCAGCTTATAATCTCTCTGCTAATATTAAATTACATAGCTCATATTTTAATAAACTAAACAAATTTAAAATGAATTCATTAACATGTACCTAACCTAACCCAATCATAATTTGCAGTAAACCTGCGAAAAATGGAAATGTGTGCTGGGTCTGGGACACATAGTAGAAGTGAAACTTCAACGGACAAGTGAAAAAAACGAATAGTAATGGATAAGTCGCAAAATAAATCGCAACCAAATTTTAACTAGTAGTTTTACGGGCATGTTGTTAATTTACTTGGTCAATTTGAAAATCTTCTATTTTTCCAGCGATCTGTTGCTAAGTCGCAAGCTCTAAAATTTATTTGTTTGTTTATGAGGTTGCTCTTACCTAGCTTTAGGATTCCACAACCATAATAATGGTGTTAGTCTTTTAATCCATCAACAGATACCTCTGAATAACTAGAAGCACAAGGCCCACTTGACTGCTGGCGAAAGTCTGATTATAGAAGGTTATACTCAATATAAACCTGACTGTACGTAAAATATGTCCGATAAACACACATATTGTACCTCTAGGTGTATTCCCAACTGAGCAAATTACAATGGTATTATGGGTAATGTCCAACAGACAACTCTGAAACTAATCCCTGTAACACACAGTGTAAATAGGAGTTGTATTGTTATACTCATTGCTCTGTGTCCTACCATTAAAGTGTTTCCAATGGTTATAGTGAATAAAGTGGGTAAACATTCTGACCAATATCACAGAGAGCATAACATTATATGGTAGATCTTAACTTTAAAGCCTGACTACTAGGAGCTTAGACTGTAGGTTTCATAGTTGGTAGAAGTAAATTATGCGAGATGTCTTCTAAAAACTTTAACCTTCTTCTGACACTCTAGTCTCTATTATACTTATTCATAATAAAATTCAATGTTTTTTTATATATCTAACATTAGCTGTGCCCGCGACTTCGTCCGCGTGGTATTTTTTCGCGAAACCCTAAAAATGTAGATTAAGTAATCTTATCATATCGGCTATCTGCCAGTAAAAGTCCCATCAAAATCGATCCAGCGATTTCAGAGATTATCCGGAACATCTAGACAGACAAGAATTCTAAAAAAAAATTATTTTTTCAGAATCTCGTAGTCCTAATTATCCCCCTTGATATTTTTTATTTTGACATTACAAACCGACACTTCATTTTTATTTTTTTGTATAAAGAATGCATTTACTGAGTTGCTTCTTATATAATTTCATTTTATTTTCAGAATTGTATGGTATTAAAACACAGAATACACTTATATAAACAATTTCAAGGTCAGGAGACAGGTAAAATTTGACACAATGCTTGTGTTATCCATTCATATCAGATTTTGTTATGACATGACAAACATTTACATAATAATAGAGGTGTATTAAAGATTAACTATGTTGATAATTAAGATTTGAGCATGATAATAATAACATTGAAACCTACTGATACAAACTCTATGTTAATTATGATTAAATATTCAACCTTATTAATATTTGGTCTGGCATTTGAAGCTTTCGTTTGAGTGCTTATAATTATCTAAATCTTGTATTTTAATATGAACTCTTTACCGAAATCATAAAATCAAATTATATTATCAAAGTAGAAATCTGAGTGTAGGTTATCTGTAAGTTCTCTGTACATTCTTAGTAATATTACGGAAAAATATGGGGAAAATTATTAGAGATGATTATAAGTTAAAACTTAAGGCCTATGTCAATGTTATGTGAAGCTTATTGGGGAAGCCTTCCCACCCGTCACCAATGTCATCAAAATAAGAACACGCCGGTCGGTGATCCGCGTGCGCTCACCTCTCCTCCCGCGGGGCGAGTTACAGACGCCCCACGCACAGAAATAAGAACAACACCGCCAGGGACTTGTTCCCCGGCAGTAGATGATGCTATGCTATGCTATCTACCAGCGACCGTGACATAAGGCGAAGAAAGGAACCCCGAGTGATTTCAGTCGGTATCTCGACTTGGTTGGCAATATCAGAAATACTCGTAGCACATTGCGCAATTATGTTAAGAGCAGGCATTAGTTGACGATGATATTTTTGAAAATGTTATTTGGAGGATAGAAGATGTTTTCTAGATTTAACAAAATAATTGAAGCGACATTAATAATAACTCGCAATATTCTACCTTAGTACGGTTTTTTATTTGTGTGTAATTTTAGTGAGGATTATATTCAAATCTAACCTTGGAAAGGGTCCTTGTGAGGTACGTACTAGTTTTATAGGACATTACTACGCCGGAAACTCATAAGAAGTAGTAAAATTGACAATTAATGTGCTATATATTTATATTATTTAGCCGTGACAATTATTACGAGGTAATAAATTATTACGTTCTAATTGCGGTCACGTTTTTGACGTCTTTTTTAAGTTGTATTACTGCTTCATTACTCTGTTCACATATTTTAAAGAACGCTGGTAAAGAACTATGGCTTATCAATCGCTAAGCATGACTTCAATCATAAACATTCGCAAAGACAAAAAACTACTTATTAATAATTGCTAATAGTTAAGTCTCTCTAGTCTATTATTACACAACACATTCAAGAAACAGTTCACATTTCTTTAACTGTGTGTTAATAAGCTCTGAATTAATATCCAATATTTTTTAATTCAACGTTTCTTTATTTTTATGACATTTAATTAAACTTAAGCATTTTTTTTTCGAAAAGCTTAAACAAACGTTCAGTAAACGATACGCTCCATTTGCGTTAAAGATGTCCATTGGCGGCGGCAACCATTAACCATCAGGTGGACCACTTGTCTGTTTGATTACAAGTTAAAGAAAAATATTTTAACAGTTATAACAATTTTATCAATATGATCTGTATGATAATTTCTACGAATAAGTACGAGTAGAAGATACTCGGAGATAGTTCATAATAATCTCTAAGTTTCTGTGTGCGTTTCACACGCACGTCAATATTGTTTTAATTATATTGTAGCGGCGGAAGCGTGAGGATTACGACGAACGTTACAAGTTACGAGCATCTCTCTTGATAGTGGCACACAAGAGAAGTATTATTACACAATACTTTATGTGCACAACACACATTTCCCAGAAACTGTTTATGACTTTCAATTAATTAGCACATGACCTTGAATCCACAATGAAACTATACACATATATAGCAGATTACGTATTGTATTAGTTACAATTACACGTAAGGCTTACTAATTGCGTCACAATAATTTTAAAGATTTTCATAATAACATTAAAATACGACTGTTATCGATTAGAGGAAATATATGCGTTTCTAGTACACTAAATCTGGGCTTTTGTAAAGTCATCAATCAATAATGTGATTTTTAATCCAATTTGGATGATTAAATTCAGCATTGCGCCAGCCTATTCTACCGGGACATAGTAGAGATGGTATGACTGGATTTAATTTGGGCGATATTTTGATCTTTCTAGTGCCATGCTAACGTTCTGAATCTAGATTGAGTATCAAGTCATAATACGGATGTAAGTGACCTGCGTAGAAAGAACCGGTTCTTATAAGCAAATTGTGTGATGATAAAACTAACAACGACTTCATAATGATATTTATTTTGGATTAGACGACGCGGAAGCGCATGTTTTTATCGTTATCATAATATAATGTCGCAATATTTAGACGCGGAATTCGCGGCCCTGAGGCCCCACATCGAGCACATTCATTCCATGAAAATGGCAAGGTTTAACACGCTAAATTTCGTTGAAAGGAAATTTAATATTCATGTGAAGTGTAACGATGTGAATACGAACTTTTTCTCCGTGCCTTCTGAGCATATGCTAACAAATATCAATTTAGAAGGCTCAGTATAAGTTTCCGGTGGAAGGGGTGATAATTGTAGTGTTTTACACTTTCCGCCATTCTTAGATCCTAGATATTCTTTGTTAAGGAAATTATTTACGTTACTTAACATTTGTTACTTGTTAATTCAACTAAGTAGTAAAATACATACTTAAGAAATTCTTTCTTTTTCAGAAAACTGTTCATGGTATATGAACTGCCAAAATATTGGTCGATTCTTACATTAAAAAAAACTTGAGAGGTGTCAAGGGACACCCGGATGGAACGAAGTTCCTTTCGAATTGTAATATATTTTTTTAAAGTCAAAATAATATTTTTTATTATTAACAAATATAATGTAATATAAACTTAATCAGTAGGCTCAATTGTAGTAATAATGAGAGAGAGAGAGAGAGAGAGAGAGAGAGAGAGAGAGAGAGAGAGAGAGAGAGAGAGAGAGAGAGAGAGAGAGAGAGAGAGAGAGAGAGAGACAGAGACAGACAGACAGAGAGAGAAACATGCGCACGCCGCACGGCTTACAACTATAGCAAAAAGTGTCGTTACAACTTTTGGTCTTAATTTTTTCCGTCTAGCCCCCTTTCGCAACGCACGATAAGGAACTTCGTTCCAAAAATCTGGTATAATAATAACATAAAACACTCGTATAGTAGAGTTTAAACATTTTAAACACCAGTCAATGAAATGGCTAAAACACGTAACTACACCGATACGGAATTTTCTATAGTTAATCTACTATAATATTAGCATGTGTCGCTAATGTTATAGTAGACACCCAGACACATATATACGTACACACACGCACACGTATACATATTCTTCATAGTTTAAAAGATTGTAATAATTAAACTATATATAAAAAACTAGCTGTGCCCGCGGTTTCAGCCGCGTGGTGATGGAAAATCGTTATATTTTGGATAATTCACACTATATCTTTATAAATTATAGCCTATGTGTTTTTCTGATGTGTAAGCTACATTATTGGAAAGTTTTATAAAAATCCATTCAGTAGTTTTTGCGTGAAAGAGTAACAAACATACATCCATTCTTTATATCGTTATAATATTTTATAAAATTATAAAATAAATATAAATTTATAAGAAAATATAACAAAGATGTATTGGTTGCCGCGATACAGACTCAAGTGCAGCAACCGCCAACAAAAAAATGCCTTAATTTTATATGCTATAATTAAAATATGTAGTTATTATAAGTTAGATATACAAGGTCTACAAATAAGCTAACAGAAATAAATTAATTTAAATTTGTATTTTTATTTTTAACCACCTTCATTAAAGGAGGAGGAGGCTCTCAATACGTCGTGTAATTATTTTTCAGTACCAACATTTCAGAACTATAACTAAACTATACATCGAAGGTCGTGGAGAGAACAAACAAAGCGGTTGTAAAACAGTTCCGGTTTAACTAAAATTGCTACAGAGCCCTAAAAATGAAAGAGCTCCCTTGGTATATATATGGTTTCAAATTAACTTAAGAAATGCCGCGTCGTATACCCTAGAGCACCAGTAAAGTACACTGTAGTACACCACGCAGTATATTATAGGTATCACAAATAAAATGAGCAGTAACTGCTTACGGCCAAATATATGTACGAGTATAACATATTTGAAATGTGAAAATTTGAGTATATTACGATTATGCCAATGTCAACCTTATTACGTTAGAATTAAAAGTTGGTAGAGGGGTGGACAACATTTCCTATTCGATCGTGTACCGCTGAAATTTCGCCGCGTCAGCAATAACGTGAACGGACTAATGCCCGTTTTATGACGTTGCCCTTTTTTATGGATATTTCGGATATGATTGTCGACATTCGTAAAAGAAGTTGTCTTATAAACGTTTTCATACAATTCAGCGTTTGTTTGAAAATTTATTTTATCAATATTGTACCAACATAATAAAAACCTATAAAATTTAGCATTAATTTTGCAACTAATTAAAGCTCTCGACTTTATTACTTTGTTTATTAGTTAGCAATGTTCATCTTCTCCTAATATGGATTTTTGTGAATCCATATTCATGAATACTTGATATTAAAGTTTTAGAATAATCTTCATGCAAATAGGTACCAATTGTAAGCTTGACCCTTATAACCCATATTAGGGTCATTCCAAATTGGTAGGTTACACAATAGAATTTGTATTTAAATATTTTAATAATATTGAAGTTTTTGGATTCCATTGTTTTAAAGGTAAAAAGGTAAATGATTTAATATTTCTAATAATTACATTATTCGTAGGTTTGAAAAACTATTTTACAATTATATACTCAAAACAACTATAATTATTTTTGTAAAAGATGTGTTAATTTTATTTACTTTACTTTCTTAATAACCTGTAGCAAAGTAATAAAACAATTAAATAAGTGTAAGTGCACTTCCCGCGAATATCCACAAAGGAGACATGAAATTAAATTAGATAGGCTGCAGAAAAACAATGATTCATAAAAATATTATCAGCATCCAGTTTAAAACATAGAACAAAAAAACCAAACCACAAGAAAAAACAAAAATAAACAACAACCATTAAAAATTCTTGTTAATTGAATTAAACATTAATTTTATTACAGTATTAAAATCAAACGATTATTGTTAGTTTGATATACATACATACATTTACGACACTAAACAGACGATAAGAGAAACTTGATACAAAAAAAATATAGTATCGCACTTATATATTTCAAGGTTAACTTAAACCATTCATATGTTAAATCCGATTTAGTGTGAAAACACACCGTAAAATGTTTTTAATCGCGCCATATTCATATGTATTGTATTGTAAATAGACATTTTAAGGTAATACTCATATAACATTATTATAAGAGACGTAACAACGTTACAATACTTTAAGACATTTGTAGTAGATTGTTACACGAGACGTGAAAGTGCCTAAATAGGCCTTTCACCAAGGTTAATTAAGACTCCGCTTTTGATTTCAAAGATGAGGATAGTAAATAAAAAATGATTGGTTAAACAAACAACTACTTCTCTAATAAAATCAGGTGTTAAATCCATATCTAAATCTGATGATACATCACGTAGGTACGTCACATATGCAACGTCCAGTTTTTTTTCTGTGGCATTCTACCAGCCAGTATTTTTTTTGTCACTGGAGAATGACTGTAAACATTTAGCTCATATATTTTTTTATTGCCTGAAGCAGGCAACTAGGCATATAAATATATGTAAATTATTAATAATTTAGTGAAAAGTTATTTATAAGTTTTAATGATGGTTCAAAATTGTTGATATTCTTTTACCACAATTTGTGCGGTAATTTAACAATGGCTTTAAAAAAAGTTAGGACATGAAGCGCATGAGTTATCTATGGTTCGCATAGTTTTCTAAATTTTTGACAGCAGAGAGAATCACTTCCCAAAGACAAAAAGTGATGTTCTCATCCCTGTGATTTGGCAACTCCAAGAGTGCTTTCAGAATATGAAAAATTTAAAATACATTTGAAACAATATAATGCTGTTCTTTAATGAGATTTAATAGGTATTTGGCGAAAATTGCGTTTGAACACGTTCCAAGGCGCAATAAAGATATAGATAGGTTATGTATGTTCAGTTTTTTTAAGGTTTAAGGTAAGGTGTAACGTGATTTAAGGTAGACGACTGACAAAATAAATGCATGTCCATTATATTTGCGGAGGTCTTTGGTATGTGTGAAACGACACTTTTTCATTGACCGTCCCTGTGATTAAAGTTAGGTTTGTATATATCTTACCACTCATTCTTTTACCTTATCAATGATAGCAAATTGACACATTATAGAATTTGTCCTTTTTAATTAAACCTAATGAAAATTAATATATAGTAAAACTAGCTGTCCCGGCAGACGTCGTCCTGCCCGGTAAAAAATAGGGGTTGATCGTAGAGGGTTGAAAATTTAGGGTTGTATGTATCTTTTAATGCTGTATCATAAAAAAATAGAAATTAAAAATTTTGTCTAAAAAATAAATAAAAAAATTTAGGGGTGGACTACCCCTAACATTTAGGGGGATGAAAAATAGATGTTGGCCGATTCTCAGATCTACCCAATATGCATACAAAATTTCATGAGAATCGGTCCATCCGTTTCGGAGGAGTATGGCAACGAAAACTGTCACACGAGAATTTTATATATATTAGACTAGAGTTTACCCCGCGGCTACGCCGCGGGTTAACCTCTAGTGCGTGTCTCTTGTTTAAAGAGCAAGTGCTACAGGTTATATTATATTACATTTTTATGTATTTGCCCACGGAAGATTCACTTCATTTTATATCGCTAATTATATATACCATCCCCCGTCTATCTGTCAACAAAATAAATTATAAAACTTGACCAAAAAGGCCAAAATGACCAAAAAGGCCAAAATTACCAAATAGGCCAAAATTACCAAAAAGGCCAAAATTACCAAATAGGCCAAAACGACCAAATAGGCCAAAATGATCAAAAAGGCCAAAATGACCAAATAGACCAAAATGACCAAAAAGGCCAAAATGACCAAAAAGGCCAAAATTACCAAATATGCCAAAATGACCAAAAAGGAAAAATTACCAAATAGGCCAAAATGACCAAATAGGCCAAAATGACCAAATACGCCAAAATGACCAAAAAGGTCAAAATGATCAATAAGGCCAAAATTACCAAATAGGCCAAAATGACCAAAATGATCAAAAAGGCCAAAATTACCAAATAGACCAAAATGACCAAAAAGGCCAAAAGGACCAAAAAGGCCAAAATTACCAAATAGGCCAAAATTACCAAAATTACCAAATAGGCCAAAATTACCAAAAAGGCCAAAATGAAAATTATCCCTTGTCCATCCTCAGTATTTAATTTACATACGTGCCGAATTTCAGCCAAATTGGTCCAGTAGTTTTTCCGTAAAAGCATAACAAACAAACAGACAAATATCATTTTATCCCGGAAACTATCCCATTTTTCGGGATAAAAAGTATCCTATGTTCATCCTCGGTATCGAAAATATATATATACTGAGTTTCAGCCAAATCGGTCCAGTAGTTTTTACGTGAAAACGGAACAGACAGACAGACAGACAGACAGACAGAGTTACTTTCGCATTTATAATATTAATAGGGATGTAGGGACCGGGTATAATATGGATAGATACTATATTTAAAAAAAGAACAATTTAATATATTATCGTCTTGCAACATGTTTTTGATATTACAGTTTAAAAATCAATCTAAAAATATGTTTCGAAATAATCATGGAAGAGGAAAATACAATATACTTCTCCGGCTACATTTCGAGATATATCCGGAAAATGTTTAGAAATATTTCTTTCTCGTTTAACGTTTATTACGTACTTAACAAAATGACACGAGTTGCGTAAAATGTAATAATACGAGTATTTACAACATCGCTATAAGTATATAACCACGACACTGGTTGTTGTATGCAATTTATGAGAAAATGTTTTTATATTACGTTTGTGTATCGTCACACAATATAGGTATCACTGTTATCACAATAAAATATATTGAATCGAAAAGCCTATTATTAGTCTAACAAAATCTTATGTCTGTTTAACATATCCCTATTTCCCTATTAATATTATAAATGCGAAAGTAACTCTGTCTGTCTGTCTGTCTGTCTGTCTGTCTGTCTGTCTGTTCCGTTTTCACGTAAAAACTACTGGACCGATTTGGCTGAAACTCAGTATATATATTTTTTCGATACCGAGGATGAACATAGGATACTTTTTATCCCGAAAAATGGGATAGTTTCCGGGATAACATGATATTTGTCTGTTTATTTGTTATGCTTTTACGGAAAAACTACTGGACCGATTTGGCTGAAATTCGGCACGTATGTAAATTAAATACTGAGGATGGACAAGGGATAATTTTCATTTTGGCCTTTTTGGTAATTTTGGCCTATTTGGCCATTTTGGCCTTTTTGGTCATTTTGGCCTTTTTGGTCATTTTGGCCTATTTGGTAATTTTTCCTTTTTGGTCATTTTGGCCTATTTGGTCGTTTTGGCCATTTTGGCCTTTTTGATCATTTTGGCCTATTTGGTCATTTTGGCCTATTTGGTCATTTTGGCCTATTTGGTCATTTTGGCCTATTTGGTCATTTTGGCCTTTTTGATCATTTTGACCTTTTTGGTCATTTTGGCATATTTGGTCATTTTGGCCTATTTGGTAATTTTGGCCTATTTGGTCATTTTGGCCTATTTGGTAATTTTGGCCTTATAGATCATTTTGACCTTTTTGGTCATTTTGGCCTATTTAGTCTTTTGGCCTATTTGGTCATTTTGGCCTATTTGGTCATTTTGGCCTATTTGGTCATTTTGGCCTTATTGATCATTTTGACCTTTTTGGTCATTTTGGCCTATTTGGTCATTTTGGCCTATTTGGTCATTTTGGTCTTTTTGGTCATTTTGGCCTATTTGGTCATTTTGGCCTTTTTGGTCATTTTGACCTCTTTGGGGTCATTTTGACCATTTTGATTATTTTGGCCTTTTTGGTCGTTTTTGCCTATTCCGTCATTTTAGCCATGTCGGTCACTGTGGTCTTTTGGTCATTTAGACCATTTTGGCCTTTTTGGTCAAGTTTTGTAATTTATTTTGTTGACAGATAGACGGGGGATAGTATATATAATTAGCGATATAAAATGAAGTGAATCTTCCGTGGGCAAATACATGAAAATATTGTAATATAATATAACCTGTAGCACTTGCTCTTTAAATAAGAGACACGCACTAGAGGTTAACCCGCGGCGCAGCCGCGGGGTAAACTCTAGTATTTAATATTTAAGTATCTTCTTTCTATAAACTGAATGTAAAATCATAATGGATACGTAATACCAGTGGGTATTTGAATATAATATTTATATAGATCTGCAATATTCAACTTGTAATAAGGTCCCGTCAATCACGACTCTTTCCAGCTCTCAGACATCAGACTGAAATATAGAAAAGGTTAACTATATTCTTATACACGTTTTTTATTCTCTCACAATGAAATTTTATATTGTATAGCCTATTATATTGTTGTATCTCATATATGGGTAGTAATATTACTTTTTTCTTTTGTAATTTTAATAAAAGCATTAAACATATTGAATGCTTTTATTCTATTCAGGGTTTGGTTGTCGATTGTGTCCTATATAAAAAAAATATTTGATATAAAAAAATATCCTATCCTAAATATCCTTATTGAAAATATCTATATCCACGGCTTATTTTGTGGGAGGAAGCACGCGGGGGCACGCAGTGCCCTTAAAGGAATTTTCGAAAATATCAATTAATAGCCCTAAAAACTGAAAAATGTAAAAAAAATATGGTAACCGTTACAAAAAAGATGGATTTTTATTAGGAGTATATGTAGTACTAGCGTAGCTACAGACAAAAAATATAGACTTTCAAATGTCAAGAATTAGCGCGCCCCCAAAAAAGAAGTGACAAAAAAGACCTATATCTATAATATTATGAAATTCTAAATATATATAATTAAAGCTATTAAAAAAAACCAACTGGAATAGACTACATAAACGATGGAGAACACGATAAATGTTGTATAGTATTCTTGTCTGTTTCGTCGGGATTCACGTAAAAACTACTGGGCCGATTTCGACGCGGTTTTGCTAATCGACAGCTAATTCTTGGACTTAGCTCTGCGCTCTGTTTTTTATCCCGGGAATCTCGCGAGAATATTTCTAAGAATAACTTGAAATGGCCGGATTATAAAAATCGAATTCCAATGTGATTTTTTACTGATCCTATCGATCAGTAAAAGAATTTAATGTAAAAAATGTGTGATATTTTCTATCTCGAGAATTCCTCGGGAATTTTCCTGGGTTTGTTGTTGTTGTGTTCGTTCGTGTGTGTAGATGTTTGGTAGCGTAAAAATTAGCTTATTCCGACACAGTTTTTACTTAAACGGTAGCTTAAATTCTCTTTCAAATGATGCAATATTTTGTGTTCCGGGAAGCCCGCGGGAATTTCAATTCAAGCGTAGACAAAATCGCGAGTATGTCCTAGTAAAAATATAAAACTATATGATAACTTGTTCATTTAGCTTTGCTTTCGTATTTTTCAAGTCCATATCCGCAACAACTGTTCCATTTTCTGTGATAAGAACTATACTGCTGTCAAGTCTTGTGTAAAAAGTACAGAAATACTAAATTCGATGCTTAGTTGAACCATGTCCAAGACCATAGTAGCAGGAGCACACAAACATGCAATGTCTTTTTACATTTAGTTAATATATTCTATTCTATGTTACAGGACGACTTCGAGGTTCTTCACCTATTTATATCATGTGATAACAAATTAGGATGTTACAAAAAGTCACAAATTAAATATTTTCTCTCTAAAGTACATTGTTAGCGGATGACATAAATTCACATAAAAACAGTCCTATAACAAACTAAAACACAGGTATTACGTAAGAACATTACATAGACTACTTACACCTTGAACTTGCTGAACACTCGCACAATATTTTACAATACAATGTTAGCATAAGAATATGGATGTTTAGTACGTTATGTCAAACGCTGGGGATCAAATACGAACACATGCGCCTTTTATGAGTCTTACGGTAATACCTGGCGAGGTCGAGCGCGCCTTGAACGTCGGTGTGATCATGACGGTCTCTGCAAATCAATCGCAACAATGAAGATTATGAATTTATGACCAACTATCTGTAGAAACCTGAAACTGTGGTAGCTTAGTGATTAACGGTCATATTTGAAAGGCGGGTTTCAAAATTAAATGACGTGAGCTCTAATTTCGAGTGGGAAACACATATTATTACTTTGTCCATATTGCTCCAATTACCATTTGCTGACGGTAAAGGAAAAAATCTTGATCAAATCTGTTCACATCGAGATAAACAATATGTCGTCAAACCTTGCTAATGCACTTGGATAAACATTATGAGCCTCACCATCCAAAGAGTGGGAGACCCGAGTCCAGCAGTGGTTCGTTTACGTGCTGCTATTACTTATTACGTTTACATGCCCAGAAACAGAAAACCCAATACGAGTTAGTATCACATTGGATTTACTAATATGAAAAGCTTTGACTTTCATCAAATATGGATTACTTATCAGGATTTTTTATACAAGTAACTTTCCCCACATATAAATCCCAGAGCTCTTGTAATTTCCGAAATAAAATATTAATTCATGTAAATACACTAGCATCTTATTTCTAGTTTTATCAAGTAACATCTAATAACAAGTGATAAGGATAAATTCATATCTAAGGCCGTGAAGAAGAAACTACCAAACGAAAACAATAAAACTGACTATCGCATGTTTATAAAATACATATTATTATATTGTACCTTTATAAGATCAGTGTATTTATAAAATGTAAACAGATTTATACAATTTACGATAATAAGCCTATTTTTAAATGTAAAGAACCTTCAATATCAAAATAACAGAGGGACAGCTTGTTGGTCCGTCATCAATAGAGATATTTAATTTCCGTGGCGGCGTTGGACTTCTAACTTGTTAAAATATTCCTTTGAATTTTGAGATGATTTCGTGAATAAATTAAAATGACGAGTGCAGAGTCCCCAGTAAAACATTTAGCCTAAGCACGCATCAAATCTGTAGTAATTTAACGAATTTAAATTCGGTGCGCAATTAATACTGTAGGGTGCGTGCTGCTATGGACTTCCATAGGTTTGCGGGAGAATCCTAGGTCAAATTTAATACCGGTCCGAGATTTATGCTGAAGTGCACGCAATTCTAAAATTTGGGAGAAAAAAATCGCAATGAAAATTTCGTGGTGCAATTAGGCCTAAGGGTTGATATTTTTAAATCATAAAATATAAGACCTCATGGAACAATATACGCTATTATTAAGTTCGCGTATTAACGTTTTGAGGTTGTGTTTGACGATGCCGTATAAACAAGGAATACTGTTATTTTAACAACACGCGACTTTTAACAGATAATAAAGTGTTGAATATGGTAAGCAAGACTTTATTCAAATATGCTGTACTGTATTTTTTAAACTACTGCAATAAGATGTACATTCAGACACGGACATACACAAATATTTTTATTTTTATAAACATGGCAAGTTTTATTTCTCATCCATATCCTCGCAACTTTTATTTTGGTTTGTACATAGACGACGACCTGCGCAAGATCGCCGACAGGGGCTGGATGAGGAAGACAGGAGACCGGGATATGTGGCGCGTACTTGGGGAAGCCTACGTCCAGCAGTGGACTACATAGATAACATACTTACAATATAAACTCAAACATAAATAGTATTTTCTAATAAAATAAACATCTTCAAAAAGCATTCTGTACTAAACTATAGAAAGCAAATCGGAATTTGAAAGACACGTCTATCATAATTATGAATAGTGCCTTTATGTCAGCGTTACATTACCATTCCTTAAAATTAAATCAAGACTGAGTGTTGTTTATGTCAATGGAGTGAATTTCAACCCTAGAAAGGTTTGTACAATAGTTGTTTTAAGTGAAGCAGCACTAGCCTTTCAAGCATTATGTATATACTTCACTGTATCACCTAACTAAAAATGTGGTACTCATACATGACAATACAAAAAAGTAAACACATCAAATTTTGGGTCAATAGCCTTGGGGCTTGATGTTCCAGGAGCTAGAAACGTCGGTAAATTCAATACTACTATTACTTGTAACTATATTAGATTAGATTATGTATATACAACATTTTATATCAGGCTAGCAGTCTTGGTTCTCGGGATTTGGTGTTCATGTTACTGAAATACTAGATCTAGCCCTCTAGGTTCCTTTGTATATTATGAACAGTTTTATACATGATTTTGTCAGCTATTTATTATCGATATATGCAATGATTGTTTTATTCTTAAAAGTAAAAGTGATGTGCAGAAGTAACGATTTTACTTATATTGGTTTCGTATTTACAAGAATGGTTACAAAAACCTGTTAATAAACATTAAACGTATTGTAAATTAAGTCCAAGTGGTATTATGTAAGGAATATTAAACTTTATATTCATAGCATTTACCTTGGTTATGTTATATTCAATAATGTTTTCAATATCTTTACCTTCATTAAGCAATAAATTTTGAGTAGCATTATCTAGAGTTTAATTATTGTTATCGACATGATATCCGATTGCTGAGTAAAATTTAAATTCCAAGGATCCTTCAGTTTCAAAATAGCATTTTTTGCAATTTTTCTGTATACAGTTTGTAAGTGATCCAGAGTCATCGAAGAAACAGATTGGTATAAAGTAGATCTTTTTGCATCAATTTGCGATTTTGTAAAAGCGAAACTTATGTAAAAGCGTTATGTTGTGTCTGTCCGTTCGTCCGCCTGTCTTTGTATCTCACAGACATACAAAGACTCTTCTCGGAGAATATGGGTCTAATGTGGATAAAATGTATGAGGAATATGTAAAATAACTATATATTATGCCATCCGGTAGTGAATTCGCGAAAAAGTAAGAGTATCGGTGGCCTCCCTATACGCAACTGAGTAGTAGTAGTGTATAGAAAGTTACATATTAAAAAATACAATAAGGTGGAGTGATATTCATTTTTAAATTGAAATAATTCTGTCCCCCGTATTGAACTATTAAGTGGAAAACTTGGAAAAATTGAGGTGGTAGGAAACACACTTTCAACGAACAATTGTTTTAATTACACCTGTTAAATAGTGTTTGTGATATTTTCGATTAAATACTTTGCCTAACAAAGCATTCGTAGTCATAAGGCTGCGGCATAAGTAGAGGACGTAGTCGTCTGCACAGATCCTTTTATGTCTGATACGCATTCGGTTGATAAAAGACGATATAAACGGGTATACAATCGACCTAATTGCCTTAAACTAACTAAACACCCACTCCACTGCATCTGCAGTGATCACTTGTCACATTTTGGCAAATGATGATGTATGTTGAAATGTGTAATCTATTAATTTCCTGAGGTTAAAATAATGCTAGTGATAATAATATTTAAAATAATAATTCCCAGCGTTGTATGAGTTTAGATTGATAAGAAGTGTATTATCGGGGTGAAGGTGAAGGATGTGGGTCACCCGGCCTTGTGCTGGCACAACTGACATTGGTGCTAAACCAATATTAAATTAACGTGTTCGGAATAATTATAGAGAAAGCTTAGTGTACTTCTCGGAGCACTTATCTGGCACTGTTCACACAATTATACAACCTTTTGAATTAAATATTTTTATTTAAACTCCGCAGGTTCAAACCTGTCATTAATTTAACAATATTTTTTAAATTTTAGCAGTATTTACAGTATAATTAAATTTTCTAATTTATTTCTGTAGTGCCAATCAAATAGTCAGACTATTTGATTGGCAGAAAGCGCACATGTTGTATATACCCAAGCTACGCAAGATATGTTTTTCTTTTATTGATGAAGCATGACAAACAGGCTGACGGCCCAGCTGTGATGGAAAATGGTTACCGTCACCCATGAACATTAGCAACAACAGAGGTGCTGCCGGTATCGAAGGTGAAACTGGAACCTGACCACTGAAGCCGGAACACAACGCAAACTTATTATAACGGCATACCTACCCTAGACCGTGGGTGGTAGCCATTCAGTGAAACAAATGGTCTACCACCTGGCTGTGGGTTGTTTTGCTTGTGTTAAGTCTAACAACGGATAACTTTGACGCCAATTCTGGATATCTATAGCGGAGTAAATTACATAAAATTTGTTTATTATATTAACTCTGTATTTGTATATTAACTCTGTCCTGTCAGGAAATCAATACCGCGACCTCAACGTTCCAGTAAATTAGCTGCATTAACTCTTAGACCACTAGATGGTAGATGCTGTTACAATAAATCTTCATAGTTAAAGTTGTTTTTATATATTAATTATATCCGTGTTCAGGAAAGGTAATTAACTTTCAATTACAAAGTAGCGCAAAATTATTTGAGTATTGATGGCTTATTTCAATGTATAATATCTCCGCCATTGTTTATATACATATATACAAAATAAATGATAGAAGGAAACAATAATAGATTTACGGTCACAGAACAAAACCGTTTAAAGGGTTTTTATAGATAAATTCAATTACAGCAAATCCTCAACTTGTTTCTATAGACACGAAACGTTCAGTATAAACAGTCTGAATCGCTTCTAATCAACAAGGACTGAAAGTGCTATAAGGTCAATCCTAGGGTTTAACCCTATTTAATCCTGATTAGGGTCACCAAGACTACGCCATTGCTCGAATTATTTAAATGAACCTTTTGTTATAATAGGACGCGTAGGTGTTAAATAATAGTAGGACAAGTTGTTTTAGAATAAGTTAAATTAATAATTTGAACAAAACTTTGGCTAGAAAGTTAGTAAAATTTTCTGTTTCTCATGAAGATGTTATTTTACCAATAATTGCTCTAAGTGCTGACTTAAGTGTATTGTCAATTATTGTTTCAGGTTGTCTAGACTATTGATTATTAAAAATCATTTTGTATTTAACTATTTAGTGAAAAGTTATAAGAAGATTTGGTATTTATAATTGTATTTAAATCAAAATATTACGGATTACGTGATTTATTTATTTAATTTGTTTGGGAAACATTCAATAATTAATATTTTTAAATATAAAACACAAAATTATCAGTCAAGTTTCCAATAAAAAATAATTTATATAATAAAATAAAAAATGGCTCGAAAATGGATCGTGTACTAGCAGAAGTTGATGTCAGGAGCCTTAAGAACAGACGAGCGTGCATGACAAGAGCTATGAATGCCAAAGAAGCAAGTGAAGTGTGTAAGAATAAGCCTGAATGGCGCTCTGTTTTTCTTGCCTACCCCGCAAGGGACCTGGCGTGAAGTTATGTATGTATGTATAAATAAATAGTATATGGTATTGCTGACAAGTGTGGTATAAAAACGTGTTTTTTGTATAGTTAGTTTTTAAAGTGGTACTGAGAAAAGGGATTTATCACGTGAGCTCAAACGGGGACACTTCAGGAGTAAATTATTCATAAGAAATGGGGAATCGACGTAATTATTTTCAATTTTGTTGAGATGAACTTGGTCTCTTTCAGTTCGACGAATCAATGATGGAAATGGAATTAATAAATAATTTTAATATGATTAAGGACTTAGTCCTCAATAGAGGAGCATGCTTCGCAAAGATATACTGTATTAAACCCAAATGGAATGAAAAATTATTTATACGTATCTTCATTATTTTTACAACTTATAAATTTCTGCTTCGGAACTTAGAATTCGCGTTTGTGCTTCTTCATTTATTCATATCATATATAAATTATTTCTTATTAAGCTACTTTGGACGGTTTATTCTTTCAGCTTTCATAGTAGAAGGCATTGGAAGAACAGATAACATTTGGTGTTTAACCAAATTCTACATTAATGTTTTGTAATAGAGAAATCGATAACAGGTAAGTGTGGGTGGGTATTTTAATTCAAGTAATAAATACGCTTGTCGTAATATCCTAAAAAAATATTATTTTGAGAGTTTTGTTTTGTTTCTAAAGAATCATGAAAAAGATTATTTTCAAGTCGCGTGGGCATTTTTGTTTCATTGACAGCCATAGGTCCGTGAAATGGAATTGGCTCGCTGTCAGAGACTAAAATAAATGGTAAATTATCTTTACGTGTTGTTAAATAATACGAAAGCCTTGAACTTAAATATAGGTGGGAGTTCATGAATGAGCTTAAAGTTATTACATTGATATTCTACAAAAATTTACAATAAATTATAAATACAATGATAGAGTCATTAACATCGTTTAAGCATATGTTTCTGAATATTTTTCCGCGAATGGATCACTACATGATTCATACTTTATTTGGGCAAATTAACACCTTATGTGGTCATTGGTTAATTTTTCAAATAATTTGTGCTAAATTTTAAATACCTATGTGATGATCGAATACACAACACAAGAATAATTTGTATAACTATTGAATACTTTTAATAGTCATTTTACATTTTTAAATAAAAATGTTTAAGAACAATATTTTTTATTTTATCCTTAGAATGGTTAAACCCTAGGTATATTTTAAGACAGTACTCATGTGCAAACCGATGCTTAAGATTAGTATCTTCATTGCAAATTAATATTATTTTTGAATGTGTAAGGTGTTACGTCGCGAGATTACATGACGTTTCAATATAACCGAATTTAATCGTTAATATATAATTATATAGTTTAGTGCTATAAATTATATAAACATTATAAATAGTCAAAACATTGCACGGCTCAATAAAAGACTAAATTATTCTTCTATCAGTATGTAACAAAAATAGAAAAATTACGGCCTATTGGTTTCATTATGGCCAGCATAAAATTATAAATCAGAGCAGGGATTGTCCGATACACACGAGTGAACGGCGCGGGCGCAGCAAATAGAGCCCAGATCCTGTGCTGTGTGTGAACCGACCCCACCCACGATTAAGCACAATCATACCATCTACATAGGTTCACCTATACATTCATTGAGTTTCAATAGAGATTCCAAAAGAAGTGCTACCATTTCATCAAAATAAAAAACTGTTAACATAAGCAACGACTGCATCAGAAACCATTTTTCTTTACTATGTTAGTATTATATTTATATATTTAATGACTCCTATTTATATACCCAGGCCTGTTTCTGTCACTTCTTTTTTGGGGCACGCTAATTCTCGAAAGTTGTATGTCTATATTTTTTATTTTTTGTTACAGTGTTTATGGCAATTTTTCGACATTATGACATTTCCTATAGGGCACTGCGTGGTTCCAAGTGCCCCCCACAAAAAAACTCTGTCTATACCTATAATTGCTATAATATAATGATATTTGATACCATCTTTTGTCTTTGTAGAAAATAACCTTTGCTTTGTATGGAATTAGTAAAAGTAACGAATAAGCGCAAAGTATGAGAAACAAAGCATGTTTTATTTTTCATCTCCTAAGTAAAACTTTATGTCATATTATAAACATAACAAAAAATATTTGTTGTATAATGAATAATATTCTAATAAATATAAAAGAAAGTCAACGTTAGCTATGATATCTATATATCTCTCCTGATATTAATTAATACGTTTGATACACTTTTTAATTTTAGTAGATTGGCAACTATTCCTGTATTACAATAGATGATATATATAATTTATTGTAGGTACTAAATATTTTATCTACTGAAATAGTGCTAAATATATTGTCTTGTTACTACTACATAAATCGTAAAAGGACTTATTACTCTTTGAAAGTCACAAATCTGACAGAGCAGCTCAACGGTAGACAGCTAAATCTTGGTTAAGGGCCACTAAGATTGATTACCAATTTTATGATATTAGCAACAGAAGTGCCCATCGATCGCTTCTCCAGACCCAACTGGATAAGAAATGTAACTTATGTAACGTACGATAACAGCTCATTACTCGTATTGACGCAGAATTAAAATCAGTTTCAGGTACTGAAATAAATAAAATATTATCTTAAATGCTCCAAATATACTATAATACTGAACGTAATAATGTACGTCTATAGCTTATATGCGAATGAAGGACAACTCATGCTTGTGTCTTTAGACACCTACCGGCCTCATTTTTGTGAAGATGTAATTGACTAAGGCACCGTGCACCGACTTTTAAACGATGGTTAAAATAAATTAATCGCTAAACATATATGCATAAACAGTAATTATTTTATTTTAACCGTCGGTTAAATGTTGGTGCACACCAGCATAAATGTCTGATATATTTTATATTAATATTTTTATTATGCAAAGTAAATCGACCCCTACGACGCATCTATTTCTTTTTAAACACATCTGATAGGTACTTTATTATTATTTTGTTAAATATAATTGTTGAATACATAATATACAGCCTTCCTTGTTACGAATCAGTTTGTCTCATTGATGAATACAAAGAAAAACGTATGTTGACGAAATTATCTTGCTACTTTTAAAAAGTGCCGAAGGTTATTTTTCACAAATAAGATGGTTATAACATGTTAATAGAAAATAATCACCTTGAGAATAATCGAAATACGCAGGATTATGCTAGGTCTCTTAAAATAAGTAGTTGTTCATAGTGATCAAATCAGCAATCCTCTTAAGAAACCGTGGGTGGACGTTGTAGAGCAGAGCAGGACATCAAAGATTGACAGAACAGAAAAATTAAATAGAAAAGCAGAACCTTCCAACAGCAGGGGAAAATTAACGTTCATGACTTGTGGAAACTTTATGTTTGATCAGAAAATTTCCAGCATTATAAAAATAAACAATTAACTGCATGTTATGCAATAGTGACGTACCAACTTGCGGTCTAATGAATGACTACTGACTCATTAGTACAACTGGGTTGAATAAAGGAAACAGTTATCTGCCAAGTACTCGTACGTAACTCTGTTGAAAATTTGTTTTAATGGTTTAACTAGTCCAAAAGGGAATTACGTAGTTCCGCTGCAACGGAAAATATTGTTGAGACTATTAAGAATTTAAAAAAATATTTACACCTACGTATTTTAGCTAAAAATCAAAGGTTTCATACTACCTTTACTATGATATTATAAATGCGAAAGTTTAGATGGATGTTTGTTACTCAACCACGCCAGAGCGGCTGAAAGGATCTGGATGAATTTTGGTACACACATAGATTATATATGTATAGTATGGACATTACAAATACTGGAATGTGACCCACCAACCTAATTTTGAACAAAAAAAGGCTCTTAATATAGGAAAAACTCGATCTCAACAGTGGGACGTTTGCGGGTCAACATGATATTTTAGATAATTACATTCAACATGCAGACACGACATGTTAAGTGGATTTGGTATATTTACAATAAATAATGATTTTAGAATTAGTTTTAATAGAATAAAATTGTATGATAACTAAGTCACAAGTATTAAGAGGTTTATGTTTAGTTAAAACACGATGTTGACTAAATTAGCTTTAATTGATTAAATTATTACATTAATTCAAAATATGCAAATCCTTTTCTGATTTGTGTGGAGTCAAAGAAACTTCATAGAATGCATTTATTGACATAACATGTACATAGAATTTTATGACTGAATACGTAAACACCGCACACGATCTGGGCTTTAGACTCGAGCAAATGACCATTTAGGGTCGTCAGTTATTTACACGCTATAATTACTGGAATTCCTACATTTTCTTAACATTAAAGGGAATTTAGAATCAGCGACATTACATAGAATTCAAGAGGAGTATTGGTAAATTGGTAACAAAATAATACTCGTAATACGTCAACGAAAAAATATTTTCAGAGATTTGTTTCTAAAAAATATAGTAATGTTAGGGGTATTAACACATTACATTATTAATGTGTCATCATTAGTTGTGTTATGATTATAGTTAACGAGAAATGGGGCGCTGCACGAAGATTAATATAATAGAAAAAGTTTTGCAAAAGTGGTTTGATTTTGTGTTTGTGAGTAGATTTTTATTTAATCGAAATTGCCCGAAAAGTATTCTGATCTGTAATGTAATAAAATTTTATATATGCCGTGGCTGTACAAAACTGTATAAACGACGAAGAACACGATGCATTTTTTTTTGATTTCTTGTCATTTTTTCTGCTTTGTTCGGTATTCACGTAAAGACTACCGAGCCGATTTTGATGCGGTTTTCGCTGATCGACAGCGAAATCTTAGACTTAAAACGGCGCTACTTTTTGTCTTGGAAACACCGTGAATTTTTTTGGGAATTATTTGGAATGGCCAAAAAAATCAAAATCTAATATGATTTTTTCACTGATCCATACAAAATTTTATGTAATAAAATGTGTAATATTTTTATCCCGGGAATTCCGCGAACATTATCCAGGGAGCGGTTTTTAGTTGTTCCGGCGCATAAAAAATCGGTTATTCCGACACAGTTTTCACTAAAACGACAGCTTACATCCTTTTAAATGCTGTGGTACTTTATGTCCCGGGAATCCCGTGTGAATTTCAAGTGTCAGGTTAAGCGTGGACGAGTTCGCTGGCATATCCTAGGGTAATTTTATACTACGCGCTAATCTCAGGAACTACAGATCTGATTTGAAAAATTCTTTCAGTGTTAGATAGTGCATCGAGAAAGGCTACATCACGTTAAGACCAATAGGAACGGAGCACCAATGAAGAATGTTTCAAAATCGAAGGTTTTTTTAACTTGCTTTTTTTATTATTCCACGCGGACGAAGTTGCGGGCAGAAGCTAGTTACATTATATATAAAAAAGAATTAATTTTTTATGTAAGTAAAACAAAACCTAGGGTATGAAACACCGCGGGGCAAACTCTAGTCCATATTAATATACAATTTCAAAGTTCTGGATTGCATTATTGTTTGGTTATTTTCACAACTTCGTGAATAAATCGATTATTATAAGTTTTTACACGGGCCACAATTTATCTCGATACATGAGATAGTTTTCGCAAGAAAACAGATTCAACGTTTATGCGAGCAAAACCACGTGGAAAGCCTAAAGCACAAATTAAACATTATTCCGACTAGTAGTTATTGTGTCTCAATAAATTAAGAAACTTTATAAGCGTAACGACAGATGCTAGAGGACTCATATCTTACAGCTGGCAAAGCCTCGTTCCCTTAATACCATATGAAAATTGATTGTAAGATTTTACGCTTGCAATTTAGAAGGCTCAGTGGTATTTGAAAGGTTAATTGATTCATGCTATGGAAATAACTTTCGTTTCAACATTTCACCTCATTAGCTTACGCTAGATTGGAATTGATGTCATTCACAGTAGGTTTAAGCCATTTTCGAATTTCATTTTCTAGACGAAAATCCCGAGCATGAAATTTAAATTTGAAATTTTTAAATTATAATGAAGTAGGGACGAGAAAAAACGATTTTCAGAGGTTATTAAATTAGTTATATGCTCATTCTAGTCTACTATGTACCAAATCTATACTATAATAAATCTGTAAATGATTCGAGTTTGAACATTGTGTTTAAAAATGTGAAACAAATCACCGGGGATGAGTCGGACCATGAGATTCCGAAAGCGCAATATTTAGATTTCTTTCTATTTGTCTGCCTGTCTGGCTGCCTGTTAGAACATCACGTAAAAACTACTAAATGGATTTAGATAAAATTCCAAAAAGAGCTAATTCATATCACGGGACGTAATTTTGGATATTTTTTAATCCAACAAATGATGTCGTTTCCGTGGGATTGACGAAAATAGCAAAAAAGATGACAGTGTGATCGCTAACCACGTAACATAGAGCTACCACCTAGGGTCTTTCGCACTGCATAGCCGCGGAGAAAACGCTAGTTAAATTTCATAAAGTATCAAAAACGTAAATGTCATACGGGTAATACACACTATTGTATCGAATATGTATTCGTTTGTTTTCGTTAATTTGAACACCTCGACCTTGAATATGATTTCTCCAGGTACTTCGCTTTTTCTCAGTATCAGTGCTATACTGGGTTGTATATAAAAAAGTAGGTACTATACTATACGGAGACAATAATAAAAAAATGCGATGTACACTACTAGTCTTAGGCTGGTGTGCACCGACATTTAACCGGTGGTTAAAATAATATAATCAATATTTAGCCATATATTTTTAGCGACTATTTCATTTTAACTATTGGTGAAATGTCAGTGCACACTACCCTTAGTATAAGAAATTGATAGACACTGTAGATATATTGTACAGAATCATGCAAGAGAATAATCCGATAAGCTCATTTATACCACCAATATTATTGTACCGACAGTGACACCATAACAATGATTGAGTTATAATTACATTTAAAATTGAGGAAAAATAGGATTAATGTCTTTTATTTTCTGGTACTTTACCAGAACTATGCAAGACAATCTCTTAGGTTTGAGTTTATAAAGATTAATTGAATGATGACTTCCCGCCGCGACTTTCCCTTTGCCCTGGGACATAGGGTTCTTTAAGAAGGGCGTCATAAAATTTCTTACGAGGTCAGTAACGCGTTGGCTACACCCCTGGTGTTGCAAACGTCCATAGACAACGGTAACCGCTTTCCATCAGGTGAGCCTTCTGTCTGTTTGCCTGCTTAAGGCAATAAAAAAAATATGTGTACTAATAACAATATTTTTCAAATTAATACTACTTTTTAATCAAATCTATTGAATAGACATATTTAAAACTTAGTATCATACAAATATATTTAGAGAGTAGTAACTATCAGACTGAAATAACTATACAATAACTTGCATAATTTTTAATTAAAAACATCATGAGATTAATAGCATCAACATTGCAGTCGATATCTTGTTAATCATGGAACCATAATACACGTATTCAATACTGATTAAGCGTAACTGGGGATTATCTGAGTCTCACGTAATACCCACTGCAGGGCGTAGACTAAGTCCCTGACCCAAATAGTCCCGTCTGCATAGTGTTGATTGTTTACATAAAAGAATACATTAAACCCATATGTGTTCCGGCCTTTATTCTTAACGATAGCTAACAGATAGTTTACATATTATGCGAATTTTGTCGTATGGATTGAACGTTGATTTGGAACAGACGCTGTTATAGTCAACTGTTCATCGGGGATTTCTGGATTACTGAAAACATAGTTTCCTGAACTGTGAGAGAAGAAAACATTTCATCCGTACTTCATTAACAAGATTCATTGTATGAAATTATGTTCTAGAAAATTAGGACGCCGTGTTTATCATTAACTATAGAGTATAATAATTAAATCCTTTGAGTTAGGTTGTTTGCAAAAACCGCTTCAAGCTATAAGGCCGCCTATTGTTTTGCCTAATAATACTGTAAAAAAGTATGTACCCTTTTTAATTACTAAAAGTCCATTATAATTAAAACTTTAAACTTTATTACTAATATATCTTATTTATGTGCCTTTTTTGAGAACATAAATAATAAAGCCAATTAACCTGTTTATTTACATACATACATACATAACTTCACGCCAGGTCCCTTGCGGGGTTTATTTGCGTATAAATATTTTTTCAATGACTCAAAACACCTATTAATTTTAGAAATAATATTTAAGGTAGGAGGATATTGCAAAAATTTAATACAGTGAAAGATAAAATTATGCAATAATGCTTTTCCCAATTTCATAATAACCGAATAGCGTGTATCTAATTTAAATATTTAACTTTCATTGTCTAATAAAAGCTCGTGGTTCCGACTACTAATGAACATTAATTAACGAAATGGAAACAATCATGCAACACTGTGAGTATTCCCATTATTTGTGCGATTGTACTAATTAACCAATATTTGGAAATACCCATAAATGCATAGTGATTGAGTTCATTGACACCTACTTTAGATACATTGGGAAATATTGGTGAATCATAAACAACAGTTTACGGCAGTAAAAATAACTGATAAGCTCACAACGCACAAAATAAATAACTTAAACCGAGATATTTGTAGCACGAAGATAACAGATGATTTTTACAATCATATTTTTAAACTAAACGTAGTTAAACATATATTATCATAGTTTTTAAAGTATGCAATAACTTCAAATATTTTTGACTCTACTTTATCCAAATAAAGGTACTTAAGTACTTTGTCAATCCCCTCGACGCATAAGACCGGACGTCATCTATCGGGGCCCTAAGGTAAACCTTATCTCCAACACGATAACTAAGTATAGTATACCTGAAGCGCATCAGCTTCTACAAAAACTGAATATAGAGACCCCCCCCCAACTTTTCTATAATACTTTAGAACACTGAACATGATTAAACTCTGGGAGTTAGTGTTATAAAAATATAATGACACAAAAAATACTGTGTTAAACATTATTAAAGAACACAAGATTAAAGTGGAGACTTTTATAATATATAAGGATTTTAATAATTATTTAAAATAATCTTTAATTTTTTCCTAGCTTAGATTATACTCGTAATCATTGTAATGTTGTTCTAAGATGGAACATTATAAACACAATCCAAAAACTTCCCAAATTAGACTTTAGAGTCGCATCATATATAGAAAGAAAATTTGAAATTAAGTTAAAATATGTTTGACATTTAAAGTTTTCTGAATTAAAGCTACTATACCTAATTCTGAACTATGATTTACATCGTTTAAACTTTGACAATATGGAACGTTAACGATCTTCAGCTGTCGACAGATATCAAAGGGCAGAAAGTATTTAGAGAATTCATAAAGGTGCCACAGTAGTTTTGTACAGAGGACGGATACTCTTAAATATACTTTGACCATGACCTGTTTACTCATTATTGCAGTCGATTATCGCACCCACGTCTTTTAAAGTATCTCTAACATCTTACAGTATACTCGTAAATGGTGTTGAACTTTTAAGGTCATTACGTGGCGACATGTCGCATAATAATGACGCCGTAACTGAGTGATTTAAACAGAAATCATACACCCACAGTACCCTGATTACGATATCACGGCCCCATGTGATATAACAAGGGCATAAAATATATTACACCCATAATTTATACATAGAAACCTCACTCAAAAATTTAACAAAATATAATATTTCAGCATCTATTTAAAATTGCAGAAAAAATAGTTTGTTCTAATACGCTTATTAACTATAATCGTAGTAGCTCAATGGCTAAACCATACGTGTCACTCTAATGACATGGAAATGTATCCTTGCAGAGATCAACCTTCACCTAAGACTATCTAATGTGTAAACTCGCAAATTCTTATTGAACAAGCATGAGGAGTGTATCATCCGTTTCTTGCCTATGATAATGGGGAGGCATGCATCCAGTACCTTATTTAAAAAAACATTTTTACTTTGCAAATATTATTATTATTATACATTTTGATTATAAAAATATTAATTTTACTTGTTTACGTATAATAATAAAGTAGATACAATAGTACACGTATTTTATACAATAAAAAAATACTGACTCTTATAAGTGACTTTTATAATTTTTACTTAATTATTTCTTTTAAAGAACCTTATTTTTGCTTGCTAGAAGAAGATCGTTATTTATGTATATATTCATACTAATCGTATCCAATATATGAAGCAAGTGAATATAAAATAATTTACTTCAAAAAACCGTAGGTACCTTATCTGTAAGACGAGTGGCACGCAAGTCGGTGAACATAATTTTCTGGAACGTTAAGTGAATTTCGAAACAAGACAGTAATTGTGTACCGATTAAGAAGGATAGCCTGATTATCTTAATACAGAGTGAGTCGAGCGAACTCAGCTCGTCCAAGTAAGAGCATTCTCATGTAACATATCGTTTAAAAGAACCAACAATAGCCATTTATGTTAAATGAAAGCAATTACGAGACCCATTTTATCATTGAACTCGTCAACTGATACTGAAAGGACTTGAGTTTCATATTACGTTTTTTTATAATAATAAACGAAATTCATAAGATTATTAAACTTAGAACGGTACAATTCAGTAAAACCATTATCTTCGCTCTTACCTACACCTACACAGCCTTAATTTTATAAAATAAAAGTTTTTTTACATTAATTAGGTTTGCGTAGGTTTGATGATGCGGTTGAAGATGGAACACGCTTACCAAGGTAGTACCTATTACACGAGACTAGAAGATACTCCGAATGTACTTTTCGGGAAACATGGACTCCGGTAGTTGCATTCCACAACTCTGCCGTATATAGGAGGCACGTGGAGGCGAAACGTTTAGCACGCAAGTTATATCAAAGGGCGGTTATCATATTTTACCATAAAAAAGAAATATTACATATGATCTTTTTCCAGATGTTGCACTTATACAAATACTATTAATAGCTCTAAGCGTGTTGAATATGTTTGCTTTTCAAATAGTTTGCAGTTATCGCGTTATCTCTTATATAACTTATTTTTAATTTCCCTAAAGGAGAGAAGCCCAAAACATTAATTAAAATTCATAACACAGCATCACAGTTTGCTTTAGTTTTCTGCATTTATTACGAAATATGCAATTTACAACAATTAGGGAATTCAGACAGTGATTAAGCAAAAATAATAACACCAATTGTTTCATAATTATGTTTTGCCAATTAGTCAGATACATAAATCAATGGTTGTCAGTACACGTAGATACGAAGTGACGTCTTGCCTTGAAATATTATGTATAAAATGTTATTTTATGTATTTAGTATAATGTCAACACTATTTGCCTACAAATTACGGTTTATTTAAATGATAAAATGAATACCATCGTGCTATTAAAAGCTTTTAAATAGTAAAAAGCTTTTAATAGCACAATGGTATTCTTTGGTTCTTTTTTTCTTTCATTATTTTTATGATCATTATATTATTATATAATAATATGTATTAACATGTGTGAACTCTAATACGATTAAAATATCTATACACTGTTCTATCCCTAGAATATCATATCCGTACATAATAAACAGGAGTTTTATTAATGTCTTAGACATAGCCACGTCTAAAATTAGATAATACAGTAAAAATGTTTTAGATTAATTATTTAAAGACAGAATTTACCAAAAAAATTATCCAAAAATTTATCCTGTAAGAAAAACAAGGTGTCTCTGGAGCCATCCTACACTAAATCTATATGATAAATTCCTACACATGCCATGAAATATATAAACGATGGAGAACACGGTCCATTTTTTATGTTTTTGTCTGTTTGTCTGTCTGACTGTTTGTTCAGGATTCACGTAAAAACTACTAGGCTTAGACTTAAATCTGCACTAATTTTTATCCTTGGACTCCCGCAGGAATTTTCTCGGCAGCGGTTTGAAATTTTTCGGGTACATAACAATTACAAATAATTGCTACCTAATAAAATAAAATGAAAAATTTCACTTTTCAAAGAAAAAACACTGATTGAATTAGTATATTATAGTATATACCTCTTTTATTTGATGCACGTACCTCATTACACCAGATTGTGATTTCTTTATCCATTTCGATTCTGAAAGCTTTCCTTCAATGTAACAAAATCTATCTTGAAAATGATATAATTTGTGAAACTTTTAATAGTGAAAATATAAAATAACAGTAGATCACGCACAGAGGCCGGGTCTCGCATATTTTATGTCGAGAAACCGTCGAGTGCCTATCATTTGTCAAGAAAACTAATTGTTATTCACTGCGAGCAATAACTGAACTAATGTCTTCAATTATTCGTAATTTGAATAGATGTGTGAATTCATGAAATGAGTAAACCCATTTACCAAGAATTCTGAAATAAAGGCTCTTCGCGTTAAAACGTTTCAAATATTCGAGCATATAAGAGTTTGTCAAAGAGTAAGGTCGTATGTAAATGACGATTTACGTATTGAATCTCGTCAATTTAAACATTAGGGGCCTTACTTATAATCGTTTCTTAAATTTAAAGAAACTGATTAGTGAAAATCTTACCCATAAACTCCTCTTTAGTCGAATATTATTGGTACAACCTACGTTAATCATTCAAATTTTGTTTATCTGTGCTTCTCTTAGGTAAACAACAAGTAATACACGTTTATAAGTGAAAAATAGATATTCCGAGGATAAAAAGTAGGGCAGAGTTTAAGTTTAAAAATGGCTGTTGATCAGCGAAAACCGCATCGAGAAATTGGCCCAGACGTTTTTACGTGAATCCCGAACAAACGGATAAACCGACAAAAAGAAAAGAAATATAAATAAATTGCATTGTGTACTACATCGTGTATATAGTCTATTCCAAATTCCAGTTGTTTTTTAATAGCTTCAGTGTTCAATACACGGCACATTCAAAATTTTATAATATTATTGATATAAATATGTAAGTAAGTTTTTTACGCAATGCTCAAGTTATGCTAGACTAGAATTAAAATGAAATTCTATTGATCTATAGTCTTATAGTATAGTCTTAATGTGTTATTCTTTTTCATTTAAATTTGACTGTCTGTGATCCAAAGTGGCCTATTTGGGTCAATAAAAGAAATGTCCTAGGTGCGATTCACAATAGGTTAAACCTTCAAAATAGCTTTTCCTATATTTATTAAATCGGTTGTATGTTAGATTATCTTTAACACAAGAGTAACTTGGACTCAGTTTTGGTAAAAAAATGCATGTTTTGTCGATTGGTTTGACGACATAAAGCAAGTATTCTATCCATACATTTAAAGTATTACACAAAATACGAGATAGATTGATAATGCACTGTAAATACAATCACTGAGTAAAACATCTGGTAACAAAGATAAAGTATGTCGAATAAACCGATAAACGATAAGAGATTGGATAGCATCGACCTTCGACACGCCGTCCTAATTATCAGGGCTAATCTTTCAAACAAGCGCGGTCGCTCTCATCTAATTCATGGACAAATCCCTGACCGTGTCGCCTATTTACGTTAGTAAAAACAATATTATCCCTTTTATTCGGTAATCCGATCACGTACACCACACGGGGGGCCGGAATCACATCAACTTATCCATAGAAATAGAGGCACTAGATGTTGTTTATACACACCGTTGATTCGGTATCAGGGTGACATTTGTGATTGCGACGCGACACGGCGTGGGGAGAGTAGGCTGTCTTTGGCGGACGAGCGCGCGGAAAACTGTCGGGAAACGGGCGGGAAATGGCAACAAAGCGCGGGCGTGCGTCGAGCCGGACGGCCGTCGTCGGACTGTGGACTAGTCCGCCCGCCGGTGATAACGCCACACCGTGCGATACCGCTTGGAAAATGGAAAACAATGAAAATGCGACATGTTATGGTTATTCTTTTAGATAACAATAATTAATGGTTAAATGATTTAACTTATGTAAAAACTTTATTACTATACTTTACTAATGTAATTTATATTTAATTTGTTAACACTGGCCTTAGGTATAGCCCTTACAACATTTTAGCTTAAGCGTTTTACACAAAAGAGAGAAAAGGTAGTAGTTTATTAGGACCAAAAATTAGTTTATGTCAATTTATGAATAAGTGAAGAGGAGTTTAATGAATATTATTTAACTTTGTAATGGAAGTTTGTGGCCTTGGGAGTGGTCCAATTATTATACAGGTAATTATAATATTTTACACATGTACGATAAACTTCGTATCGGCGTTTAGCTTAAGCGGTTTACAAAAAAGAGAACAAAGGTAGTTTATTAGGACCAAAAATTAGTTTGTGTCTATTTATGAATAAGTGTAGAGGAGTTTAATGAATATAATTTAACTTTGTAATAGAAGTTTGTAGCCTTGGGAGTGGTCCAATTATTATACAGGTAATTATATTTTACACATATACGCTAAACTTCGTATCGGCGTTGAATGTGTTTATTTTTCTTGAATGGATCTGAAGTAAATGCAAACGGAGCCGGGATAAAATATCGAGTAATATAATAATCTCGGATTTAAATAACAAAATTAAAGGATTTAGTTAAGCGGCGACTAATAAATAATGGACTTAAAAATCTTAAGCCAAGTAAAACGATTTTTAGTGAAATTGATTTATATTGCGTAGGTAATTTCTAAAGCAGTATAATTTATTCCATAGTACGGATTAAAGCTTGTGACGTCTGTATTTAGGTACAGAAGATGAATTTGTATGAAAAAACGTATATTGTGCAGGTATCTATTGCTAAGTAAGTGTCATCGCTTATAAAGTATGACACCGATGCAAAAAAATCTCATTGGTAGCATTTATAATAAAGTACGAAGTTACATGACAAAATTATAGTCTCATGTTTTTATTATAAAACTTAGTTCGATACACATATTCCCATATAAACAGCGTCTGTACAAATTAATCTAACGTCTCTTAGTTCTCGGGGTACAGTTGTCTAGAGTTCCTAATTTTCCGTTATAAACTTTCGTCTGGGTGTTACCCGAATCAACCTCAGAGTTCTTTGTAACACACAAACTCAAGCGTTGACCTTGTAAATACTAATTCAAGCAATACAGTTTCAGCGGAAAATACAACGCCTTCGTCTATCAAATTTCCTCGTTTCCACAATAGTACATATTTTAAACGGGTAACAAAATCAGTGTTTTATCAGCACTCAAGACAATTTAAACGTCGAATTTGTGCGTAACTTGGGGCTAGAACAAATATTTGTTTGGCAGCAAAACAACGAGGGTAAATACGAAGTAACGGACTTCGAACACACATTATAGAGTCGGCCTTAAATTCGCACGTCGTTCGCCGAGACAGGAAGGGCCGAAAATAAACTGGAACAAAATATCTCTAAATAAACGCGAGCCGAATCCACAACGAGTTACTTCGGAATATAGTGAACTAGTCCGAATTTACGTACTCAACTTCCCTGGACAAAATTCGACGTAACTCTGCCGGATATCGGGCCTTTTCGAACAACAAAACAGCGAATTTGCAGCGTTTTCATTCGGTGATTCAAGCGACTAGCCTTCAATTGGGATTTTAATTTTACGTAATAATTTCTTAGGATTTTCCGATGTCATATAAATTAATACTACACAATAATTAAACAGAACATTCTGTTATCATGGCTGCTTAAAGGGATTAAAGTAAAATAGTAAAAAGATAGATTAATAAAAGTAGATTTTGTCAAGTTCAGAGTAAGTGGTGATTGATCGTCTCTGTCTATACCTACGGGAAACTGGCGCGATAATATTTATGTAAAATACACTTAGCACTTAAACTATTTTGACGACTTCTGTGCTTTAAGGGTGTCAGTATTGACGCCCTTTATTGGAAAGCAGAGTTCCCTGATTCGATTGTAGGTAGGGTAAATTTCTTAACGAACATGGCCTCATTTACCCTGGCCTGGATGTGAGGAACCGGTCCCAAAGTAATTAGTTGTATTTTACCCATAACACAAGCGTAACTTGTTAATATTAAAAATTATGTGTTTTTTAATTATTTTCCTGCTGTTAATACCGTGTCTCAGGACGGTTCACTACTTAAAACAGTAATAGCACGTTGCGAAACGTTTTACGTAGATTAGAGAGAAGATTAAATTATGTTTAAGATATTCGTCAGAGCTTAGGATTAATAAAAACTTTTTAATTTTGAATATTAATAATGTTTGCTTTAACGGCATGATTAAACTGAAACCAGTTTTCTGATTCAAACAGACATTTTACCTGACTGTGGCCAAAGAGTAGTGAATTTTTTATTAGCCCCTTACTCCCACAAACTCCACTTTATTGCCACTCAAAATATAGGTCAACGGGACTACTCGACATTTTGATAAAAGAGTTATGAGTTAAACTACTACTTTTGGTCCATTGCCACAATTATACAACACACAAACAAAGTAGTTCAATTGCTCTATATGACGAATATAAAGGTAATTGTTAATAAGTTCGCTTTATGTCATTCACCATTAATCGCATAATTATATAATATTTTATCAATATTGAAAAGTAATTGTGGTTTAAGCAGGTATTGTCATGAAGTATCACGCGACTGTATTTACGTTACATTCGAATCCGCATCCTACGAAAAAATATACCAGTTTCTTAGGTTAAACATATTCTATGTTTATTACCTTTACCACAAGATATAATATATATGCTAAGTTTTATTATAATCAGCTTATTAGCAACTGCGTGAAGAGGGAACTAACAAGCATCCGCATAAAATCAAATTTACATTTATAGAAAAATATAAAATATATATATTATTTTATAACTAGCTGATAAGCGCGAGTTCGTCCGCGTGGTGCAGGTTTTTACCTATCCCACGGGAACTGTTTCATTTTTCGGGATCAAATGTATCATATGTTACTTTCTAATACCTCCAAGAATATGTGTACAAAGTTTCATGATGATCGGTTGAGTAGTTTTCGCGTGAAAGCGTAACAAACAAACTTACATTCACATTTATAATATTAAGTAGGAATAATACCCTTATGGCTAACAATAAGAGTAGCTAATGCCAAGGATACATGGACAGAGCTGTAAGAGGTCTATGTATCAGAAAGATAAACTAATCTTTACTGTTAGGAACTTAGTAATTACTGATTTAATTGTAAAAATCGTTAAAAGTAATCATAGCTATCGATTTTTAGTACCAAAATCTAATTGTGAAACGATCCTAAATTCTAGTTGACTAGGCACTTTAGTATTTAAAATTAGTTTCTTGTTTAGAAAGAAAAGGAAGAAAAATCAATTTGTATACATTGGTTGACCTTGGAGGAATTTTGACGAATATGATATTAAAAATATTTGGAATAATAAAAAGACAAAAAACTAGAAGATATTGAACTAAGTCATGTGGGTAGAATTTAGGACTAGAGTTAAGTACTTGATCACATTTAAGATCGCAAAGTCGTGAAAATTAAGTGTAAAGAGAAACAGGCAGAAATAAAGACGCTTTATACTGCATAAATAATGCGCCTCCACGGGTGCATATATAAATTATTCAATTCATCAAATGATGTTACTTTTATCAATATAAGTAATAAGTGTTAATAGAAAGCACGATCAAGAGATGTATTGGGCATTCACGACGTCTAGTTATAGCCATGCAGTTAATTTCAAATGAGGTTTTAATGACATTTCCACCGCACAAGATGATATCTGTACTTCTGTACTTAGTAGCAGAGATATAATAATTTATCTACAAGTCGAGTAAGTGTAAGGCGAGGTATGTATAATGTAAATGCCGATGTAGGATATGCCCGCGACTTCGTTCACGCTTTACTTGGAATTCCCGGGACACAAAGTACGACAGCATTTAAAAAAGAATGTAAGCTATCGTTTTAGTGAAAACTGTAGCGGAATAATCTAATTTTATGCACTCGAACAAGTACAAACTGCTCCCGGGAAAATATCCGTGGGATACCTGGAATCTAATATTAAAAAAATGCATTGTTTTCTCCTTCGTTAATACTCGTATAGTTGTTCAATGTACAGACACGGCCCGTTTAGAATTTGATAATATTATAGATAAATCATGCTTTATAGGACGACTACAGTTGACTACACCAGTTGTAAGAGGAATATGAAGGTTAGAATTATCAATTACTGATAGTTAAGTCCTAGTCTTCATAATGCCTGTGAAGGGGGTTTTGCGAGTATGCCACGTATGTATACATATTTTAAATACATCTATGTTGTGTTTACATATTGATGCCTCCTATTTCCCTCGGCACTTTCCGTCTTGCTATCGGGTATATTGTAAACGGGGTATTAAAACTAATTGCAATTGCATATCTATTATGTTATTACATACACACATATATTTGGTTCTTTTATTGAAGCCCTGAACAAATACGTCATATGGGTAATGTTGACACAATAGTATGTATCTTTTAGTACTGTTGCTTATTACATAATTATTATATTTAAACTTGAAATTTAAATTGACAATATTATACTTAAAATAAATGAACTTAGTTATAATAAACAGCACCCAGTAGCAAATAGCACAATATTTTAAATTCATATTATTACACTTATACCAATGTCGTCTAACCATTTTGACCTTAGTTGATTGCCATTTGCCAGCATGAACTCATTCATAATACTTGAATGAAATAATATAATTTGCATCCCAATGCGCACCGTGTCGGTTGAGGTCACTTCAATCTCATTAAAATAATAGGATTTATATTATAACTACAGCTATTCTCGCGGACTACCTTGGGTGCATTTCAGATTCGTAACCCACGAAAACCATCCGATGCACAGGGATAAACAGTATTCTGTGTACATCCTTGTTATCTAATTTCAGATTCCTTTATTTCACTATTCATTCACTTGCCTTACCATCGGTTGAATTTTGATATTACTTGTCATAATTGTATTGTACTTTATGTTAAATTTTAACCGAATGCCGATAGTAAGGTAAATGAACGGCCGATAAAGAAATTTTCATCCAATTTGGTACTTTTATATCAAATTTTATGAGAATTAGTTCATCTTCAAGACTGTGAAAAAGGAATAAATAAACATTGAAACAAAAAACACTGATATATTTTATTCGTAGATCGTACATAGATACATAAGGAAGTATAGCCATTTCGAGGTCATGGTTATGTTATTAGCCATTTAGAATTTACCCGTAAAGTTCTGCGGCTTGATGCTAAGCAGGCCAGAGCAGATTTTCATATGGAAATATTAAAACTCTTATCAATATTAAAGTAACGCTCTGTGCTAACCGTGTTTCGTGACATAAGTGGGCGTTCCGACACTCCACTTACCCTTCCCCATCCGATCCCACTATTCCAATCCCATATCCTATCTTTCTATCCCATTCCTCTTTATCTGATCCGTCTTTCTCAACCTGTTTATTTCGTCCTAAAAGTTGACAATGCGTTGACTTCGTCCCTGGTGTTGCAAACGTCTACTGGCGGCGGTAAGCACTTTCCATGAGCGTCTACCGCCTTGTCAGCTTCGCAAGAAAAAAGGTTTTTATGTCTACGCAGTCTTGTGGGTAGTTCAGGAATATTGTCCCAAACCAAGAACTAAATCACTGTTAGGAGCGATAATAAGATTTGACTAGCTAGTTTCGATGTAAGGCTAGTAAATCCGTACGCAACGGACGTCTAGGGTGCGTGTTGCCCTTGTTATTAATTTAACCGAAACTCTAATTAATCTTGTCCGCTGCGGATTCTCTCACGGCAAAAACTCCTATCTCCCATACTGGTGTTTGTTTCTATACAAGCTGAATCTCAATAGGGAAGTTATATATTACAAAGTGTTTATAAACAAGTATCAACGGTAGGTTATTGGATTGTAATAAACCTAACAGTATTTGTATCACTACTCAATAATTTGAGAAATTCTCACCTATTTCTTTGGAATACAAAGTCAAATAATAATGCAGAAAACAATAAAAAATAATCAAACTTATATGAGACTATCCTGAAGTTGTACTGAATCTAACGCAAGAAAAAACATAAAAATCCGTTTAGAAACATAAAAGGTATAGATGGAATACCGCAAACAGTGCATATTATCTATCTTATTTTAATTATTTTTCTGCTAGATCTTCGGAACCTAAAGCCAATAGCAGTAAAATATATAAAAGGGCTTAAAATAAATAAATAAAATATTATTTACAGCGAATCCTTTTTTGAAGTTGGTTAAACATATAAAATAAACTCCATACAAAGAACGTCATTTTTTCCCAATAGTAAGGTAAATAAGGGAAAGTAGGATATAAAACCCCGGCACAATAAGTAACTACTATGGACGAAGAGTAATATTATTTTACATAGAAAATGTCAATAATAATGTAAGAACATCAACTCAAAAATTTTAAAGCTCCCAAATTTGATAAAAACAGAAACCTTATACAATCGTCATATCTATCCGAGCCATACAAGCCCTTACTTGTAAATAAAACGAATAAAAATGTTGTTGTTTGCGTAAATCTGTCCACCTTTCTCTGGTAATGTGTATTACACTTTAGCACAAACGAAACCTTTGTTTCCGACGGCCTTAAACTATGTTTTCTCCGTGAAACGTCATGATTTGCACATGGAATTAATTGTTACGACTATTATCTGTATTCGCTCATGCTCACAAAACATATCCTGTGTGCTGTCACAATTGTTTTATGTCTTTCGTTAAGTCGCTATGTTATTCTTATTTCATACAATTACTTCTGTGGGTTTTATCTAATAGTTTATGCTTCTTGAACACTTTGGTTTGAATTTTCGAAGTAAACAAAAGACTCGCAAGTACTAAGACAATGGAAGATATTTTCATGCTAATACTACGTTTATTAAAATTATTTAAACAGCCTAAGATTGATGTCATAGAACACTTTCTAGGGCCACTGCCCTCTTACCATTCCATAAATGTCATAAAGCTTGACTTACGCCTTCCCATTCTTAGGGTATATTAATTATAACTAGCTTCCGCAGCGTCTGCCGTAAATAGGGTTACTTAAGTTCAAATAGGTGTATGTATTTTGTATGGTATCAAAAAAATAGAAATTAAAATTGCTAAAAAAAAAATACAATTAGGGGACTACCCTAAATTAGGGATAAAATAATGTCGATTCTCATAGATACGGATAGCACAAAAATTCATCAAAATCGGTCAAGCGTTCGAGATATGGAACGAAAACTGTGACACGAGAATTATAAAAAATAAATATAAGTAAGGAAAACTACCTAAGCCGTACATGTTTCGTGGCTAGAATTTGAATCCACGTTATGAGAATGAGAGACGAGTACGTCAGTCACTATGCTAATTCGACAGTGCACTGTGGCAATAGTTGTAGGTTGTTTTATTTTTGGAGGCTTGTCCAATTGTTCATAGGTCCTTGGTACGTCTTAATATTTTTTCAAATACTTATATCGACGTTTTGATTTGAATAAAAATTCAAATTAGTAATGATTAAATTCATAGATCCATTTTGAAACAAAAAATATATAGTAGGATGTCACCCATGGAAAAAGGAAGAGAATATAACAAAAATAAAGGAAAAATAATTTGCGGGCGATCTCAAGTCCTATGGAAAAACTTGACTTGTAATTTTTCCGGAAATCGAGATAAACCGTTCTTCACCGGTGGGGGGGGGGGGCACCTACCTCAGACCGCCCGTAAATTATTTTTCCTTTATTTTTTGTTATATTCTCTTCCTTTTTCAATGGGTTTCGTCTTACTAATATTTTTTTCCTTTTTTTATCATTTTCACAGGGACTAGCACTGGTCTAATAACACTGCATGCATTCTAGAATGATTTTTAATTTGGAAGGATTTATAAATTCAAGCGTAGGTCGCATATTATTAGAATTCTTCTAGATCAAAAGTAGCAGATTTCCCACTAAGAGTGAATAAGAATGAAATATCTAGCTAATTATATGACTAGATGAATATTATTTCATTCAACGTAATCATAATATCATCATACTGGAGGATCTCATTAACCAAGAGAAAACATACTCACTTTACACTTAAAAGCACTAACTCTCGCGTTACGGAATAAAACATGATACCTTCGCCTATATAGGCAGGAGAGTAAGACGATCTCTTTATTGGATAAATTAAAATAAATAACAAGGTGTGTTAGAGATGAACAATATCTTGTGTGTATTTTAAGCAATAAAAAGATGAGAAACGGTAATGCGTGTTAGTACTCGTAGTATTGATGGCTTCAATTTTATTATTCGAAAGCTCTGTTTAGCGATTAAATAGATATATGTGGATTTGGGTTGTGGAGAAAATGTCTACACCGATGCGTATTCAAGAAACCTTTATTCCGTGTTGCCACTCTTATAAATCTTAATATATATAAATCACTTAATATATATAAGTCACGACGTTTGTCCGCGATGGACTCCTAAACTACTCAACCGATTTTAATCAAATTTGCACACCGTGTGCAGTTTGATCCAACTTGAAAGATAGGATAGTTTTTATACCGTTGGAACCGGTAGGTGGCGCTGAGATCGGGTTCTAGAATCCTCTTAACAACGGGGAGCGATTTTGTTTTTTGTGTTTGAGTGGGTCCCCGGATGGTTTAAATCCACAATTGGAACCGGTAGGTGGCGCTGGGATCGAGTCATAGATTTTTATTTTTTCAGAGCAGGACAACGTCTGCCGGGGCCGCTAGTATATTATACTATTTGCGTGACCCGTTTTGTTGTTACCAGTCTAAGGAACCAAATTTGCGCAACCTTATTTAGTGTTGCCACTTAAATATTGTCGTAGACGAGTATTTTAATTATAATGTTGGCGCCTCATTTGCCTTAGTGTTAAAAATTTGGGTTGTGGCCCAATACATCTTATTCAAAGCTTTAAAAAGTAACCCTCTCTCAAGACTTCTTCAAATTTTTTGTTTCTCTGTTTGTACGGGCTAGCCGCCGAAACGACTGGACGATTAAAATGAATTTTTTTATAGTGGTAGCTTATATCCCTGGTCAACACTTAGGATACGTTTGATCCTGAAAAATTAAAGAGTTCCCATGGGATAGTTAAAAAACTTCTGACGCAGACGAAGTCGCGGGCAGAAGCTAGTGTAATAATATATTAATTCAACCGATGCGAACGAAGTAGTGGCCACAGATAATTTGAAAAAATCGTATATGGTGAATCAATGATTTTTCGCAAGACTAATATTACAGAACTTAAAATAATATACCTACCTGATATCATACAAAGTTAAGAAATTTATCTATAATACTAAGCGGATACTTCAATAAGTTAGTAAGTACTCGTGTATTCTAGAATAACAATATGCCACAAAAATGTTACTTACTTGCTATCAATATAACAGGAAATTCCTATCAATTTCAAGGAGACGCGAGACGGTTTCACGCAACATGTGCCAAAGCTATGATTGATTCCACACAGAATGTCATTGATCAAACTCAGGAGTATCATCATTTAACTTAAAAATAATGCTTTTATGAACGCTGTTATAAATAAAAATGAGAATAAGACATTCAATCATGCTCTAAAAATACTAGACAGGTAATTATTCTTGAAATACAAAGACTTCGATCGGTGGAATTAAAACCTTCAAAGATGTTATACATTTAGTTTCTTTAGAGTTTTTATGTTTAATATTTTATTAACTAACTGTATTATAATGTATAATATGTGTGCTTATGTATTTTATTTTAAGTTATCGTAGATTATAATTAGGTTGCTTATTTAAATTTCTATGAAGCAATGAACGTAAACAAAACCAAGCCAAGTGCGTATAGGTTCAACGAATAATTTTGCAGCGATAGGGAACGCCCACTTATTTTTCGCCTTACTATCGGTTAAATTTTGACATAAGCTGCATACAAGTAACGTCAAAATTTAATTTCAGGGCAAGTTAATAAATTGTAAGATATAGAAACCGACGATTAATAAAACATAGCTTCTATCTTAAAAACTGCTGAATTGGTCTCGTTGAAACTAATGTTCGTTAGTATTATAAGCTCTACTGCCTTAATTTTTTCAGAATTTTTCACTGATTAGAAGTGAGGGGAAGGGGAGGTCGCACAATTTGTATGACTTTGAGACTAAATATCTCCCCACTTATTGATTTTTGGATTTAAAATTACACTTAAACTATGATTTTTGAGGTCCATCATGTGGGTTTGACTGCTGAACTCATGCGATAAAAAAGCGCGGTATGATATGTTATGGTAGCTTTTACTAGAACTGGTTACGTATAGTCAGTTATGGCAGCGTTTTTTAAATTATAATTTGTATATAATATTATATCATACATGTTATTGTACTAGACTATTAGGGACAAAGCGTCACATACAATACAACTTCTTGTCACATTTCACTGGGATAGACCCAGTAGTTTCTGAGAAAAACAGACATGACAATTATATTATTATAATGATTCTATTCTTGCCTAATTGACTGCAGAAGCCTTAAACTTGCGCTTTAGATATCCTTGATACAACTTTGTCACAAGTGTGCTCGTATAAAATAGTCACTGCGTAAGTTCTTAGATTTCGATTTTCTTGAAGAAGTGGTGTGTGGTCTTGGTAATAACTTATCTGGTAGACCTACATACTGTGACAGCGATTTATGTGGTGGTCATAAGGGGCGGCGATAATTATACGGAACAATTTTCCCCTTTTGCAGCACCATCCATAATATTAGTTGTAATAACATGTATTTACTGAATAGAGTACATAATTTATAAGCACTTCTCGATTTTCAGACATGTAAAAATCCATTTTTGAAAGGTTTTATTTACAATTTTAATTCGATTCTTAGGGTTTTTATATCAAAAAGTACTTAACGTACAATGGTGCTGACATTGTTTTTGTAAATAAAAGTCCCTTCAAAATAAACAGAACAATGGAGCCTATGGTTTCACTTGGTATCGGTCTACTTGTCCAGGACGGATTAATGAATATTCCACTACTTCATTCGTAAGTTTATTCATGAAATTTTCCTTAGGGTTAATCCATGATAATTATAATAATACGCACATAGGCTACAAAAATACATCAGATGCCCTAAGAAACCCACATCATAGGAGATGGTGCTATAATCCATGAGTGCCACAAGTCACAACGACTTAAATTCGAATACCAAATATTTTAAATTTGTTATTATATATTATATTTTTTTTATTACTTTAATCATTTATCTTACAAACTCGATCTATTTTTGTATTGTAAATTAATCAATTGTAAAAAATAGTATCGTCACAATCACATCCATTGTTATCTTTACTATTTTAATAAATTTGATTAACACAATATAATCATACTAATACATTAATTTATTATAATAACTTATGTATTTTGAAATATAGTATTGAATATGTGTATATATATCGCTATGTAAATATGTATGTATTTGTATTTTTATTTCTAAAATTAATTAGAGTATTTATGTATTGCCTTTTTCCTGAACCACCTACATCGCCTGATTCAAAATTGTTTTAATTTCAATGTCAAATTGAATTAGGTTTTCATCTAATTGAAATATACATCAGTATATTTCAATTAGATGAAAATCCTATCATAATGCCATAGCTTAATATTTTAAGTTTTACTTTATGCCCGAATAAAGAATACTAAAGTGTTGATCGCCCATAACTTTGAAAAGCTCCCAAGTCGTAAACAACAAAAAGATTCTGGCTCAATTATTCTTTTTCTTTTACACGTTTTATTGCTAAAAATTTTTTTGGTCTTAATTATTATGGTGTGTGGTGTATATGGACAGTAATCTATTCCATTTAACACATCCTCCCCATGTGTTAAATGAGCCTTGAGAATAAAGTAAAAAAACTAAAAACAAAAATGATACAAGATAACTTAACTTTAAAGGCAATAAAACGTTAAAGTTTATATTATAGTAGATAGATGATAAGCAAATATTTTTTAAGAAAGGTTAATTGAAGATTACATTCACATTGAAATGAAACAATAAATCTCTGAAAACCATAGAGACATCTAACGGCAATGAACGAAACTTTTATCAGAATTGTCGGTTCTTACTCATGTTATATACTAGATGGCGCTTATAAGCATATATTTTTGTTATTCACATACTTCAAAACAACAACAAGATGGATTATAATTATAGCTAGGTAAATTTTACTATTTGAATTATACCTACTAGTTTATTACTTGAGATTATTATAAAACAAATTTACTACATCAACTTTCCTGTAAGTAAAATATCAAAACGTATATATTTAGGTATGTCATATAAAGGCTTAAAATATCACAGTACCTAATAACTATTTTTCGTATTGGATGAACTGTAAATATTCGTGGCGAGTGTATTAGGCGCGACCCCACTGTGACATCACTTCCGCAGTCAAATCGCTTCCGGCGCGCCTGCGGGCTCTTTGACATTGTCTCTTTGTTATGGACCCTGACACGTCAAATTATCTGCTGCATGACTCGTGTGATTAGCGACGTGGAAAATGTTCCATGACTTTACCTCGTCATATGCCCTCGTATATGATATTTCTTTTTGAATTAAGTCACTAAGAAAAAGAATTTCAGTTAAATATCAGCATAATGGAAAAGAAGTTACAGGCTTCCTAAAATGTAGGTACCATGGTAGATAGTATTCTTCTTCCATATTAGATGTGACTTATGAGCGTAAGGTACCTTGTATATATGAGAAAGAAATTATTTTGATTGAGGCTGTACATCAAGATTAGTGATGTTTGAAACTTATACTGACGACCCGCGCAAGGTCACCGATAGGCGCTAGATGGACGAAACTTGCTAATCATCTTACACAAGAGTAACAAGTGTAAGAACGTTCTAACTTAATACTTATATCCGTTTTTGTACACTAGAGTGACCCAAGCCCAGCTGTGGCATGTTTGTAAGAAAAAGGTTAAAAAGAGGTTGCATTTTCTCAATCATAGATGATAGGATACAGGTATTATTGTAAACTATTGCATAATAAAATACAATTTCTAAATTACATTTCTGGGTTTTTGACTGATGTGGCCAAAAACTATTTTTCGAATAATAGTCAAGCAGCAAGATACGAACGATCGGTGGCGCCATCTAGTTATGTAAGGTTTAGGAAGTTAGGGCAATTGCGATTTTTTCGTATTCTTCTTCCACGAGACAGACAGGCAGACCAACAGACATCGGAATGAGACCAAAAGGTTTCCGTTTTAATTTTAACTACTTATAACAACCCTAAAAATAGATACATAAATAAGTCTCTGCTGCAAACATAATATACATGCTGAAAGTTTATAATTATTGTAAATAGCTTTCTGTCTGATGCTAGTTGGTAATAAAACTACCCGTTTGACGCTAACGGAAGCAGATTATTTGAATTTTGCTATCGAAAGTTACAGTGCAATTACTGTTTTTATGACAGTCTGTCTGTATTTTTGTCGATACTACATTAACCTATGACTAAGCCTGCTCTGGCATTTGCTTCTGGAAGAAAAATAAGTTTATTTTTATTATTATCTGTTGCACTGTGCTCTACATCGGTCTTATTACCCCGTCGTAGCTACAATAATTATATAGAGCATTGATTCCACTATCGACTAAGCCGATATTAGACGGTTCATTTTAGACTTGATTGGGATGAATCAACCAAAGAGTCCATAGACACATACATTTGAATCGATCAATAAATATTATTGAATATCGTCGTGTGATTTGACTTCTCTGCTTTTCAACCAAATCGATTCCACTTGGCTGATCCTAATATCATTATTACTCACAATAGGGGGGAGAGGAAATCAAAGGGTAAAAAATAGGGCGTCATTTTAACACTTGTTTTTTATATGTAAAATATTAGAATTTATTGTAATATGTGTCGTCGTCGTCGTCGTCGTCCCCCCCCCCCCCATTCCTATTAGAATCGAGTGTAAGCTCATATAAATTAACTCTATATGTCCCTGTGATTTCACCGAATATTAGACATCATATTTACAGTATGATTGATTTAAGAACCAGATGAATCAAGTCTTATAGGAACCCATTTATTTAAGCCCAAAGTTGTAAGAAAATATGTTTTTTAGAGTGTTTACATTCACAATATAATATGTAAAATCAAAATTTTCAAACTTTTCATTCAATAAACCAAAAGTTTTATACCACTAATGATTTAAAGTTCAATATCTCAGAAAATATTGATCTAAGCAATTAGGAGTATAGAATTTTGTGTAGGAAATTAAATTACCAACAAATTTGGTATTTATATTTCAAGTCCATTGCTTCTGAGATAACAGCTAATATACTAGAATTTTAGGTGAAAATCAACTCCAGTGACGTGTACCAACTCATCAGTATAAGTTACACTTCGCCGCAGATTGTAGATTGTTTAATTTTAAGTAAATCGCGACTAAGCCCGATGTGGTAGTATAAAATGCGGCTGAGTTATTGAAATTTAAAAAAGGTTAATGAGAATTGATTTAAGTTTATTTTATATGGAAAACCTTTTCACGCTTTGGGAAAGTACTTAAAATTAATAAAAGGGGCTGTAAATTTCAGGGATTTGTTTCCCGCCATATACAACAAAGTTTCGGGTGGGGGGGGACCGAGAAGTCAAATCACCCTAATATATATAAGGGTGATTTTTTTATATATACCTAATAAAATTTAGAAATATAAGTATAAAAAGAGGAAGATTTCGAAGGCGGCGAAAAAGGAACTAAAAACAGCCGAACGAAGTAACTTCATATACATATCAAATATTTTTTTATTTAACAAAGCGAAATTTTTCAATACGTTTTTGTTTCTAATTAAGCGCAACTGTATAAATTTGACAAGTTTAATAAACATGAGTTAAATTGGATTCCTTTAATTTAATCTGAAAGGGTCGAAGGGCGTGGACATCAAAGTTAATTATTTATACCAACGCATTATTGAGTTGGCTCCGTGTTATACTCGTAATTGAAATGCTATCGCTCTCCCTGCATCACCGGGGCCCCAGATTGGCCAATTAAATTTAGGGTGATTGATATTTTCGGGACGACCCCTCAATGCTGGCGATAGATCGTCGACATTGTCAATATTCTACACCTGTACTCATACATAAGTATTTATTAAAGTATAAACTAGTGGAGTGAAGGTAACTTAACTCATATTGTATTCTACCAATAATCCTTTAAGATTGTAAGCAGAACACTGAGGTCAGGTTGTAGAATCAATAAGTAAGGTTCTCAGAAGGTTGGCTACGTTACCTTACTGGATGACCATACTGATTTGATGACCGAGGTGGACCTCAACTCTCTGACCACCCGAAAAGTCGATGAGTCATAATAGACGGATAGTTCACATTTTATTGTATATCATTAGTCATTTTATTTTACTTCTCTAATTGACAACCTATGGCTGCCATAAATCAAGTTGGAAATGGTAGTATACATATTTTTTTGTACGTTTATTTACATTTTAATAATATATTACATAACATACAATTATTCTAATTGATTTAATTAATACAAGAAACAAAAAGATTTATTGACATAAATTGACTGCTTGAATGTCTGTGACATTGTTCCCTCTGAATTGCCTTAGGAATGAACTGATTATTATGAAATTGATAGGTGAATGGACATTTATTGCTGGAAAACAGCAGACAAACTAATAGCCAGCCCACTTGAAAGAAAGTGGTCACCGTAGACTATGAACATTGGCAGCACCAAAGGTAACGTGATGTTTATATTTTCAGGTCATGGGGCCATCAGGGCTAGAGTATTTGCCCTTCTGGATGACTGTTACCTCAGGTCTACAGCACAGCGTCATAACAACTTTGAGTTGTGTTCCAGGATTATTAACCTGATTTCAAATGTTCATGTGTGGCCAGCATTCGGGAGTTTGTTATTTCGGAAAATGAGACTATCTGCGTGATAGTAGTTTGTGCGGTTCAACGGTTAGCGTTTTGCTCACGCTGCAGCCTATTTTAAGCTACTTTGATATGAGTATAAATAATGCTCACAAATGCTTTGTGATCGAGTTCTATCAAGTTGCAATTACATCGCAACGAGTTACTATCAACTAAAATGACCCAGGGAACAGCATCCAAGCTCAACTAGTACGAGAATAAATCCCTGTAAACAGCAGGGTAAATTTTCTTCACCATACTACAAGAAAGCACCAAAACTCCACCAACTACTGCCAGCATCCACTAGTACAAGCAAGAGCAAGTATACAAACTTTACATAAACATTGGAATACACGCAAGGGAACCGGTTATCATGAAACTACTTGCATATATATGTGTTATTTCGATAATAGCATACAATACACTTTCCATCCCGGATAATGGGATATATTGTGTGATATAGGCAAAAGAACATACGCGAGCGAAGTTGCGTGAAATCTTTAGTGATCTATAAATATCTCAAAAAAGGAAAGTTATATGACTTTGGAGACCCTCCAACACAACGACAAAGACCATTGTTTATATTAATTCAAGAGAATAGTTGAATAATTTTAGGAGAGCTAAATAAACGAACTACAGTCTCGTATCAGGCTCGTTTTAGTGTGGCAAATATATAGGTCCCTGTATTTTTGCATTCCATTCACGTTGTTTTATTTATGAAAGCTATGTTTTGAATATGTTATGTACAAACAAAACACATGGCGCTGCGAAATACGAGGTATGCGTTAGCGACTTTGAGTCACCAAAGGCCATTTAGCACCGATTTAGACGATCCAAATATTTTCACGGACGACGCACTTGCTTCAGTCGGCAAGCAAATAATTCTTATTTAATACGTGGAAAAATCGACCAAGTGGTTATCAATCCATGTATACGGCAGTGCTCGGTAAAGGTGATAAACTTCAACTATGTTTGTAATATGTCTACGGGACCTTAATAGAGAGAGTATACTCGTGAAAAGCTTTTTTTTTAAGTGTTGCAATGCAAATTACATATTTACATTCGAAAATACCTAGAGCTCAAAACTACTCCTACACTCTGTTCAAGTTATTTTTTGTTGAAAGTGTTTCACCACTGGTTAGTTCAAATGTTATAGCTAATTACTTCTGAAGCTTGAGAAACGAATCACTCCACCTATGTCTGATATAAATTTATCTACCCTCAATTATATGTATGGCGGCCACCCCAATTTTTAATTATTTGCTGTTTTAATCTGACATTGTACACCGTTCTGCAAAATTTTATCTACATAGACCCAGATTTTGAGTAAATGGCTGTTATTAATAAAGACAGACGGGCGGCGATGCATGACGATTACAATTCGTTTTTGTAAAAATCTCCAGTGAACCATTGGGAAAAGGAAATGACTGTTCGTCAAATTTCAGTCAAACTTTATGAAACTAGCCAAATTGTAAACGCTTTACTGCAGTGCTATCGCTGAATACGATGTTATCAAAAACTAATTAGCAGGACTGTTCGATTCGTAGTTTAAATCTAATTATCTTGTTTATGATTATGCGCATTCGTCATTTTAATTACCACGTTATCTTATACCTTTAGCGGCAGCTATCGATCGCCTGCTTTAAGATAGGTATTATTACATCATTTTATAAAAATGGTGCTTAAATTGGCCCTTTGCAATAATACGCTATATTTTTTATCACAATAAACCGCATTTAAATGTATCAAGTTTCTTCGCGAAAACGCTCGCTTGTAAGTTCTTAACGTCATTCGTTAATAAATAAATTGACAGTTAACTGTAAACAATCGCCTTCGCCTTTGATTGTAAAATTTTATTAACATATCCTCGACAATGAATTGAATTGAGTTATACAATAATCTACAGGTGTTATTTTACTAGATAATATGAGAATCTGCGGAACCCATTACGATAAATAATTTCGCGTGTTTGTTGAAGGATCAAAAAGTATTAAATAGTTAAAATGAAAAAAATAGCAATTTGCACTACTGTGATTTAAAATTGATAATATTTTTTGTACGATGACGAAGATAAGTTGGACGATACGATAAGATGAGTCCACATAGTTACGCATTTGAAAATTTTCGATGACATGGTACTTATTGCATCAGAATTCGATATTTCATGAAACGATAGCGTATCACGACAAGGCTTTTGTTATAACAAGATCAATGTCATGAATACTCTGTGTTTAGTTGTAAGAGATTGTATAATCATTGTGTGTCGCATCTCAGTTTCAAAGTCGCTCGGTTAAATGGGAAAATAAGGAAATTTACGAGCGTAAAGGCGTTTTCTTATCTCTATCCTGCAGCTGTGTTAGTGAAAAGGAAAAGTATATTTATTTACTTCTAAACTGCGTTTAACGTTTTGAGAATGGTATGAATCTTGCGAATGATCTCAATGGAATCACTACGTCGCTATACTAATTGGCAATGATATCACAATGTAAGAAAAGTTGGCACAATTCGTTTTCGTTCTTTCAAATGAACAAAAATACCAATGTATACAGTATAAATAATATATTTTTGTTCTATTGCATAATATTCTTTGCATTTAATATTTGAAATTATTTATAAGTTTAGAGTCCATTGTGATCTTAGGAAATCTATTAATATTGAAATAATAACAAAAATAAGAAAATACAGATATATATGAATGTATAAATGTGACAGAAGTTCTGAGCCTTGTCCTGGCATTGAGAATAAAAAAATTATCATGAATCTTCGTCCCTATGTATTGTCTATAACAAAGATGGTTACATTTTATGGATGAAATTCGTGGGCATCATTGGCCGCAGCCAGGTTTTTATTCATATATTATCTGCTATTACAGGCAATCATGTGCTCTGGAAATTCGCCTTTATTCTGAAAAGGGCAGACTATCCGCGGGATATGGTTTCAAAATTTAGGCATGGAAGCACATAGAAAAACTCATTATAAACGCATTAATAAATATATTTATGTAATTCACCGGCTCAACGTGTCATATAGAGCCGGTGAAAACGATATCATTGACATCCTTATCCCGTACGCGTACAGCTTTTTTTAGTTTGAATTTTACGAATCCGACCAGTACGAGAACTCCCTAAAGTATACGTGAGCTAAGTCAGGTAAAAACTCTTAGTTTTATGTAAATCTACGTAAACGCAGAATATAATTGTATGCAAAAAAATCTCATCGGGAACTTCGTTTTGTATATTACGTTGACTGTATTTTATATATGTATCCATTAATAGGCAGACGTGCATTTGCAGAATGGTACTGATTCATACCCGGAGATAGGTATATTTCCATTAGTCAAATACAAGTATTATACTATAATCACAATCGATCGAATACATTTAAAACCACTGTATAAAATACAAACTCACCTTTTATAATTTCAATAAAGCCGCCATATCACGTGTAGTTGGACGGTCTCATGTGTAAACTAAAAAGAAGAATTTGACAGCACAACAATCACATTCAAACATTTTCAATCCAGCCACATGCAATGCATCACATTTATCGTTTTAATCTACTCCTATACATAAAATGTTTTGTTATTTTTAATTAGATAATTAATTCAAAATTAATGTTAGTAATCACTTATTACGCAACATTCTCAATAAATATTTTACAACTGCTAAAACTATGACAATCACTGCACACCAAATAACGACGTGCGGAGATGCTGGTTCAGATTTCGACTCACCAGGATCTTGAGATCCTTGTCCTTTCTCCTTTGCTGTAAATCGAACGAATTCTTGTAAGTGGGTTGGAAGCTTTTGAATTTCTTTTTCTTTGCCACCAGTGATTACTTTGATTTTGTGCTCAATAACTTTTGGTTCCTTATAAGTATTTTTATTAACTTCTTTCTCGTCTTCTGTTTCAGGGTCTGTGATGCCAAGCTTACTCCATCTTTCTCTAGCTTTTGATATAAATTCCTTTTCTATAGGATTATTAATTTTTGGGCCTAGCAACTCAAGGTCTGACAAACTTTTAGACACGGTCTGTTGTTTAATTGGTGTATTAGTTATTTTGATAATTTTATGTTGTTTTCTTTCTTCTCTTGCAGCCATTTGACTAACATATTCAGAGTACATTTGCTCTCGTTGTAATTCTTCTTGACTACTGCTAAATAATGAAGAGATTTTTCCCTTCTCTCGTTTCACATCTGCATCTAAACAAGGCGAACTTATTAATATATCTTTTTTACGAGATATTGAAAAATTGTTAGCGTCTTTTATTTTTTCATTTAAAACTTCTTTTTGTGATATTAAAGGTGCTCTGGGACCTTTTCGATTTAAGTGGGAGTTGCGGGATTTTTCTTCAAGGCGTTGTATTTCTGCGTCGACCTCTCTTTCTTTTAGTCGAATGTATTCCATTTGTTGATCGCAAAGATCTTTTGGCAATGATGGTCGACGTGGATAATTTACATTATTTAACTGGTCTCGTACATTGGTATAAAATCTGTGCATATTTTGAATGGTTGAGATATCATTTTCAATTTCCTTATTTAAATTTCCTGTAGAATAGTGAAAAATTTTCTTCTCACTTTTCATAGAACGTAGAGTATTTTCTGTAAAATCAGAACTTTCGTCGCTTTCGTAAAATGAAGACGAAACTTTAGGCCTAGGTGGCGGAATTGGCTTGAAATAAGATGAAAAATCTTGGAAGGTACTATATTTCTGTTTATTCGTTAAGTTTAATTCAGTAATAGAATTTGTCTTTTCAAATTTATCACAGCCAGAAGTATATTGGGTTTTTGTAGAATTAACATTTTTTGTAATTTTTGGATCTTGTATTAAAGCCAAAAGCCGGCTGCCTGTTTGGGACTTGAACGGTATCATAGGTGAATCATCAGATATGTAACCCTTTTCCATTTCTTTATATTCGTCGTATCCTCTGTGTTCTATATGTCTCTTTTCTGTTTCTATACGATCACTACTTTCTTTTGTTAAAAATGTAGTGTTTGTTTTTTCTATTAACATTTTTTGAGATGGCGACAAACAAATGTAAGCAGACTCTGTTTTAGAGGGCATTGCAGGCCTATGTTCTTCCTCTGGCATTTTTTTTATTAGAGATGATCGTCTAGGTTTTATAGGTGGTGGTATCGAACTTTTATTAGTTTTAAATGTAACTTTATCAATGGAATCTGATAAAGGAGTATTATTTAATTTGCTTACTGGTTGGTTTATATCTCCTTCCTTTAAAAATGATTCCTGAATATTTAAATATTGTAATCGTTCCGATACAGAAGCTAGTTCTTCTAATATTTTTTCTCCATAAGGCAATGATGCAATTTTTTTCAAACAGAAGTTTTTCAGAGTTAATGGTTTCTGGGTGTTGACCAGTTCAGTTTTCTTACCATATTGTGAAGTAACTCCTGAAATATAATCAACAACATCTTTAACATGACTTGAGCCAGAAGATATTTCGGTTGATTTTTGCACATCATTAAAAAAATCTTCCTCATGTGTCATGTCATTAGACACATCATTCAAGGACGAAAAATTAGGGTTATACTTAGCCGTACACTGTGAGGAGCCTAAACTGCTTGAGGAATCCCGGCGAGTTAAAGTGTCATTGTTTATTTCTGAATCTGATGAAACTTCTTTGAGCAAATTGTTTATTGCATCATTTAATTCACATTTGATAACTTTTAATTCTAAATCATATTCACTACTTGGTTTTTGTGGTGTATCCACGGTATTTTCAGTATTGGTCACCTGAGTTTGAATAATAGCATCCACCTTAGTTTCATCTATATCTTTGACATATAAGTCTGTTTTAATATTATCTGTTGAAAGAACTACTATTTCATGCGATTCAGAAGTAGAAGCTTGTTTATTAACGTCATTTTGGTCAGTTTCAACGTCAATTTTTATTGTGTGTACAACACTTTTATCGTGATCGATTGGTTTGTCTGCGAGTTCAAGAATGCTCTTAGTATTACTGTTGTTGGAACTAGAAAGAAAAGTTTTCTTAAGAAAGTTTTCAGTATCAGTAACTTCTATTGTTGGTGTAATCATACGCACAGAAACATCAGTTTCGACGCCATCGTCTGTGTCATCCCCTATTTCATGTATAGAACTAGTACTGCTAGATGAGTCTGTCAAGTAAACAATTTCAGCTCCTGTCATCTTTTCGACGGTTTGGACAGTCCAATCCCCCCGTGCCTCAGTCACTTCTGGCTCCTTAAGTTTAGCTCCAACTAATACACATTGTTGAGGCACAAGACGCCCAAAACTTTTATTACGGTTTGTAGTGATTTTTGTATCAAATTTTTTATTTAACTGATTTTTATCTTCAAAGACATCGTCTTCTAAATCCTCGTTATCGCTTTTTTTATCATTCAAATAAGACTGTCGACGCGATGTTGTAGAGGATTCACCACTGCCTTCTTCATCAATAACATCTAATATACGAGGAGCACCCAATCTTTGGACAAAAAAATCATCAGCCGATGCTTTTTTACGCAATCTGTGTTTAATTTCGCGATTTATAGTAGTTTCTATTTCAGATTTAACTTCAACTGAATTTTCATTATCAGGTTGCGTTGATAAATTTAATGTACTTAAATAATTCCTTAGAGAAGCTTCTTCCTCAAATGTTAAGCATTTAGTTTGATCACATTGAGCTATATCAAGAGGTATAGTTGTAATTGAGAGTTTACCAGTAGCAAGTTCTATGATTTCTGAATTTTGTGTTTTGTCTATTTCATCAGTTTTTTCCCATTCAACATCAGATTCGACTTCTGATACAATAATAGTACTACTGTCAATAACGACTAAATTACTGTCTTCTTCTTGCCCATGTGGACCTTCATCTAATATTTCAACAATTTTAGGAACATCGTCACTGTCTAAGCTTTTACTTTTATTTGTTGAATTAATTTTAGGTTTTGTTTTTAGATTTTTTTGTTCGGGGTCTTCGACAAAGTAAACTGGGGAACTTTGAATATCTACAGCATGACATATAGAGTAATCTTCATTAAGATGTGAAAATGAATCGTTGTTAATTATATCAGAACCATGTTCAAGATTTGAGTTATCTTTAGAGTCAATATTATTGTTTTGTTTTATTTCTGTTGATTGTACTAACAAGTTAAATTTATCATTTTTCACTTCGCTTTGTATTAAGGTTTTGTCAATGGCTTCGTCTTCAAAAACAGGTAATTGTTCACAATCCGATTCTTTATTATGTGCATTTTTTGAAGGATCACCGCGATAATTTTTATTTTTGCGTTTGTTTTTATTGTTTTTCTTTCGTTTAGGCTTGTCAGGTGGCATGGTGTAAAACTTCACTGTTATCACTAACACAACACAATCCTTATCACAAAGCACTCACCGCCCATTCACAGGCGGCTTCGCACGTCTCATACAACCGGTATTTATTGCGTAGGAATGACGCGCGTTACATGTATCTCAAATACCAGCAGGGATTTCGCGTCGTCTGTGTGTATGCCTCGTAAAAGGGCTCGCGGGACGGGAACGTTAAAATCGGGTTGGAGGTTATAGTTTGTAATATTCTTTTCGGCGAGCGGTCGCCGGCCGCGGCAGTCGTGCACCAGCGCGGCGATTTACTGATAATTATAAATGGGTTGAAGTACGCCAGCGCGCGCTGTGGACTTTATTTTTACGCGGAGACGCGCATGAGAGTGGTGCGCGCACGACGCCGGCGCTCCTCTGCGAAGGGAGTCCGCAAGTCGCTGCCCGCTCCGTACTGTGTGCCCGTCTCAATAATATTGGTGGCCACTATTCTAATCATATATTGCTAATTAATATTGCACACACATTTCTTGACTATTTTAGGGAGGAATAACGGAGCAACTTGAATTTATAATAACTTGTGTAACTTATAAGGATTTGAATGGAACATAAATTATTTTTGTCTCAGTTTAGTAAGGAAGCCAGTTGTTTTATAACTTTGCTACTCAGATAGATAGGTTAAAATGTTTTTATGTTTAAACATGAAACTGAATTTCATCTAATTAGAAATCTTTGTAATATTTAGCATGCAATCAGCAAAATATGTAAGTTATAAAACATTATCAATTGAATAACCTTGAGATAAGCTAATCATTTGTCATCAAATTTATTTGGATAGTCAAACACAACTGTTGCACTCAGAAAGCTTAAAGAACTATTAAAATAAAGAACAATTAAATTTTAAAATTATGTAGTATTGTATGTTTATATTTATTATTAATAATGTACATCTTCATATATACTAGGGGTCGCCTGTGGTCGAAATTCGACATAGTAATTAATGTTAAAGACTATACTTCTATAGTTACAGAATTCGCCAAGGCTACTACACTGTAAATTTGACTTGACAATAAACAAAAGAGTATAGATGCGTGTGTGTGTGTTTTTTATTGATTTAATGTACTTTTTATGCAAAATTTTAAATAAAATTCTTCTTCTCTATATAAACTATAAGTGTGAGAAATTTCATACTCCTCCAGCCGCTCAATTTTCGTAAAAAGGGGTACAATGTTTTTGCTTCACGTATTAATATATAGATAATTCTTCTATGTGTGTGTATGTGACTGAATACCTAGTAAACGGTTGGACCGATTGTGATGAAATTTTTGTGTGTGTGCTCAAATGGATTCGAGGATGCTTTAGATTCACAATTGGAACCGGAAGGTGGGGCTGCAATCACGTTCTATTTTTTTCCAGGCGCCAATATCTGCCGGTATTGCTAGTTTGCTATAAACGTAAACAAAACATAAATCTAAGTAAAAGACAAATACCAATTAATTCAAGCTTCGTTACTGAAAAAGCTTATAAATCCTTATCCAGCTCTATTCGCAGAAAGATTTATAAAGTAATACAATATTATACTCATTTAGCTTAGCCGACTTGTGTTAAGGTAACTATAGCGACCACTGTTTTTTTCAATCATCTACGGAAGGCAACAAACATGCACATGCCATAGCTCAAAAACAACAGATATTTTTTAGACAAATTATGGTTCAAAAATATTTCTTTAAACCCTAACACTTTATTTTGTGTCCAATTTTTTCCTAATGTTCAGGAGTTAGAGGGGAAGGAAAGATAGACAAACAAACGGACAGACGGATATGGCGATGCCATAAGGATTCCTTTAATTTCCCTAACGTAATAGCTATAAAACCCTAAAAACGAGTAAGTGACTTTTAACGCTTATTAGGCATATGACAGCTATAAAATCGATACAGAACTAACGTTAGGTAAAGTGGTGCTCGCATAACAATTTTTTATAACGTGATGTAGATATTACGTATGAAGCGATAAGCTAGACTAAAACAGGACTAACTAGTCTCGGTGAATCTAGAGTTGCAGGTCATCTAGACTGATTGGCCACTTCCACAAGCGCGGCGTAGTTACGGTCAATCAAAACTTCCTACCCACCATCTAGTTATTTGAACAGTATTAAGCTCTGGTTTATACCAACAATGTTGGAAGTACTAAGTTATCTTAATAACATTATATCCGTGTAGGAACGGAAAAATATTATACTTTCCTTCGGCAGGGCGGCCTGTCGTACGAGGTGACTACCCACATCCAGGTGGTAGGGAATTTGCCCGTCTGGATGGTTACCTCCTCTGGTCTAGACTATGCCGCGATAACAACCTTAGTTGTGTTACGACGTTAGTGGCCAGGTTCCAGCCCTTTCTACAACTCCGGCAGCACATTAGTAGCACCTCTAGTGTTGCAAATGTTTATAGGCGACGGTAACCACTTTCCATCATTGATGGGACGTCAGCAAATAATTTTTAAAAAGACATTGCTGACAAAATATTGATATCTTAATAATTTTGTATTTGCTATTAGCTGTGCCTGCGACTTAGCGTGGAAGAACCTTTTCGCGAAAGCCTAAAAAAGAATGGCCTAAGGTACTTCTTATAATATGCGCCATCTGCTTTTGAAAGTTTGACAGGTAAATTCGGTCCACCCGATTCAGAGACTAGCCGGAATATCTTGATTGACGGATAATTTTTTTAATGTATATATATATATATATATATATTTCATGTGCATTTTATAAAAAGCTGTTATTTTGACATTACAGTGTAACATACGCTATAATGTCAAAATACCAAAGAATATTAAACTACAACATAGATGGGTACAAATGTAGTATGGTGAAAGAAATTGTATGTTACAGCAATTTTATTTACCTGTATGTATATACAGATAAACATGTACCTATATACCGTATGTCGGTGTACAATTGAGTCGGTAATTTATTTGTTATCATTAATATGTTTCATTGCAGCATTCATGAAATGTAAACGCAAGCTATAAATAACGTTCTCTATTGCTTCGATCGTGGTTTATCTTAAATAATGATATTATTACGTAGGCGCAACTCAACCGTACATTACGTTGCTTGTTTCCTCAAAATAACACAAAAGTGTGCCAATGAGCCATATCTTTCGTTGGCGAATCTTACCACACTTGCGATGAGGTAATTCACTTTAATAGTATTCAATCGTTAAACTCTAATATATAACAATAGATTATTTCAAGTGTTGGAAACCGAAGAAAATCTACTGAGTTTTGGAGTCTGTTAATAACATAATAAAATTATATTATATATCTATAATTGTTCTCCTATCTAACTCCTTGAACATCAGACCTTTTCGTATTCGTACTTTTGTTATAAAAATAAACATCGTGTTGTTCTTTTTCTTTTTATAATATAATAACTCAAATCCTTGTAAATATAACGATAGAATTTCTTTTAATTATAAAAATACAGCCCACACTCCTGTACTCAAATTTTAATTATAAGTTCCAGTACATTAGATATTTAAATATGTAATTAGGATATGTCCGCGACTTCGTTCACGCTTGACTTGAAATTCCCGCGAGATACCCGGGATAAAAATATGACACATATAAAATTTGCTATCTATCAGTAAACAATCACATCGAGATTACATTTTTTATCTGACCATTTTAAATTATTCCTAGAAAAATCCCGCGAAATCTCTAGAATAAAAGTAGCGCAGATTTTAAGTCTAAGAATTTGCTATCGACCCGCGAAAGCCGCATCGAAATCGGCGCAATTGGTTTCACGCAAATCCCGAACAAACAGACAAACCGATACAAATTTAAAAAAAAATTGCATTGTGTTCTAGATCGTTTAAACTGTGTATTTCAGTTGCTTTTTATTTAATTGCTTCAAAACAGACACGGCATTTTTGAGACAGTTATAAATTATATATAGATAAATAACGAAAACAGATAAGTTAAAAATAATCTATCAGAGTCCACCTGTTAAAAAGTTTTCAAACGTGGACGAAATTTTAAAATTTGTTTCGTTCAATAGTTATATGAAATCTGTCGGAATGTCTTAAAATAAGAAAGTCATAAAACACAGTGGAGACTAGGCAAATAGGTCAAGACTTATCTCCTTGTGTTATGCATGTTTAATTCTGGATTCAGTCATGCTACATTTCAAGTCCCGAGTTATTATTATTTTTGTCTAGTTTATTTATTGCATTAACAAAATTGACATTATCAAAAAAACTCGAATTTTATAATTTATCGGATAAAAAGCATTGCAATTCTCTACTTTAAACATTTCGATAGACATGTTTTAATTGTTTTAGATGTTTGTGGCCAATGAGGTCAATATAAATGAAATAATTTCAATAATCTAGAACATTCATCACAATGTCAAACATTATCTGTATATAACTTTAAAAAATTAATATACCTATAGGTATAATAAGATATCACACCTATCGACATCTTTGTCTACAAAGTAAATAATAATCAAAGTGATTTACATGTCTATTGATACTTTCAATATAATATGTGAAGACGACATTTAAGGACAAATATAATTTCGCCCAAATATAATAGTTTGTAACGAATTCAATTGTTTTAATTATATACAAATAATGGGCTACTCGCAATGTTTTTCTAAAAGTGAATTTCACAAAGAAGACAATCCTCAATTCTTTAATAATAATATCCATGCTAAGCTTTGAAAATGTTTTGTTGTTTTCAAAGTGTAGTTATTTTCGTATTTGCAGTATGAAAATGAAATACGATGCAAATCCAATGCGCTTGCAGTGGCTACAAATCACCGTGCAGGCGTGACCTTCCAGAAATATCGTCCGGCCGTCCCCTGCATGTGCCGGTTCGCTTTCTTCGGAACAATAAAACGGTTTTTAATATTTGTTTGTTGAGACTGGGGAATAACAAACTGGCGTTTGGAATCGCGATGCATGACACAATCGCCGCATAGATCCGGGCCACTGTGCCAAAACGGCCGCGGCCGCTAACTCCGCTCCGCTTTTTTGGCACGCAGTCAAAGGGTTATAAGGTGAATGTGTCGGTTACGCATCGGACTATCATTTTATTTCTTTGTTGCGTCGTCCTCCACTCTTCATACTGATTTTACTCAATGCTAAGGATCGTAGTAACCTTTAAGATACCTTCTTAAGGAACCTCAAACTTAACGAAGTATTCGCTGGCGGTGTTTAACGTTGATGATTTTAGATCGATCAATGATTTAGCGACCTTCCCTTTTATCTTTTATATATGTATTGATAATTGTTTTTTTCATGTAGATAATCGAAACGCTAAGCATCGGAATATCGCATCGCCTAGTATCATATAATATAAATAAGTCAGTTCGTCTTATGATAATCCGGTGGTTTTATTTGCTATAACTATGGAAGATGAATACTATTATTTTGCCATGCTAATACTGACTGACCGACAGCAATACACATCACATTAATCTAAGTTCTCGTGTCATATTCATGATAAAACGTACGTCAAATGATTTCTTAGACTTATTCAGACTTAGTTCTGATGTCACTAGATAATAAAATTGTATTTGAACAATACCTACTTATTTAATGAGTATTTTCCAAGTTTAGATATAACATACCAATATTTATTTTAAGAAAAAGCCAATAACATCATGGAGGTAATAATTTAGGCTTAAAATAGGCTTTATTAAATATATTTAATTTAAATATTTATACGACCATTAGTCAAACAGGGTTAAGCTTAGTGTCATCTTTCAAAAAAAAATTAAGGTCATGGCGGAACAAAGGACAGTGTGCTACAAAAACAATAGGTAGTTCATAGGTTACTCACGTTTCGTTGTGGGGCTCTGTAGTGTGCCTGATGTGGGTGTGCTGGGTGACTTCACAGGCGGCTTTTCGGTCACAAACTCGGTCGACGGCGCCTCCGCTACAAAACATAGTTTATTAGAACAACAAGAAACAGGAGATAATTGTAGAGAGTGATTTAAATAGATAATACATTCTAACATACCCAATAAAATTATTTAAGTTAAAGCATAAAACTCTGCTGATTTTAAAATATATGGGGTAACAGTTTAGCAGTCCGCGCAAAACGAATATTTTCCGTAGAAGGATAAAATCTTTTTGTTTCCATTCAATAAAGGAATGTTATTGTTTATATACAATCTGACTAATAACCCTACACGACTACGTATAAGGAAAATGTTATACCCTCCACAACCTATACGCCTATGTATGGTGGTCAGAGTGAATTTGATTTTTAGCGATTTTACTTCATTTTGTAACGCCATAGATACTCCAACTTCGTATCAATATGGAGAGAGTAGTGTCTGAGACACATAGTTGTGACACACAAAGACAAATAGAGAGATCTATAACTATTTCATAAGAGTTTCTTTCAATATGCCTTAATAAAAGCCGATATTTTAATTCATAGATAAAAAATATTCATAGAATAAAATACAACATGGAAAAATTAAAAATGGCAGTTGCATTAATAAAACAGTTGAATTGTTCTACTTGTGTATACAGGTTATAATTTATTTGACTGGTAACAGCAAGCAAGTGAGGTGTGTAAGAATAAGCCTGTATGGCGCTCTGTTGTTCGTGCCTACCCCGCAAGGGACCTGGCGTGAAGTTGTATGTATGTATGTATATGACTGGTAACTTTTATCTGATAAATGAAATATTCTTTCCTTAACGATTTCTCAAAATGGAACTCTGGAAATAGTGAATCATCTAAAGTCGTCCTCAAAAATAGTGAAAACAAAATATGTAACCGCGTCACTAGAAGCCATAAAATAGTCAAAGGCTGTTTCTGTCTCGCACATTGCTTATTATTTATCTGACGTTGTGAAATAAATATGTGACACAACATTCAGAAGACCTTATTTTAGTAAATGTGAAAAGTATTTTTACTCAGACTGAAAACGTCGTTACGAACATTATACATTTATTATATGTTTACAACAGCGAAGAAGGTAAGTTAAAGGTACGTAATGTACTCGGAGTCATAATGCTCAAACATAAAACAAAAAGTTTTCTTTAACACAGAAAAACCTCTGCATCACAGAAAAATCAACTGCATTTTATTATATATACCTACAACTGTTACTTAGATTTTCTTTCTTTTACGTAATGATTTTCTTTCTATCGAATTAGGTATATATATTTCCATGCTATTATATTGTATACTTCGGTTAACTATCTATTTATTTATTTATATTAATTCATTAACAAAAAAAAATTGTGTCTGAAATATACATACGTAGTCATAATTACAATTATAAAAAAATCATAATCTAATTTACAATAAACATTTTTAACTTTACAAAAATATGTCACTCGAAAGGTAATTTATAATCATATTATTATATTATTATTATTTTAGTACAAAAATAATCGTCAACTGAATATAAAGCTTGTTTAAGGAGGAATGCTTTAACATTACGCTTAAATGATTGCATTTTATATATATTTAGCTTTAGGTCCGTAGGTAATTTGTTGAAAATTTCAATAGCCTGATACGTGATACTGTGCTTTACAACATTTAAAGATGGCATTATTTTATTTTTTAAATCTTTCCTTCTTGTTGCTTCTCGTTTATCCCGTGATAGCTGTTATTTGAAACAAATACTTGCGGTGTCTCACCTACTTATACACCAAATTTTATAAAAAATAGGTTACGATTAACAGTATTGAAACATTCGAATATATAAACAAACTTTCACAATTGTATATTCTTATCGAAAAGTGTAGTTTTTTTTATTACGTATAGATTTGCGTTTGACCATTATCTCGCTGGATATGAGCGGAGATATGGTCTAAGATCGAGCACGCTTACTTAGAAGATACCAGACACCCAGGTTGTAGGTTTCGGGAAAAACATACTCTGGCAGTGAGTTCCACTCCTTTGCGGTGCGCATTACGAAGGTAGACTCAAAGAGCTTCTGTGCAATATTTACTGTCCTGTATCCGTAATTCAATTTTATTCTTTATCACTTTAAAACCATTTATATAAGTAGAATTTAAACAAAACGTAAATCTGTAACGAAATTCTCAAATTGAAGAAATACGAGTAAATAAACAACAATTTACAATTAACTGTTTCCAATAACGTTAATGAACCACCCGTGGATTCCCAGAAACAGAAAATCACTTACCTCAATAAATCGGTAATGTAAAACGAAACGTTTACAAAATAACATCGGAGCTGACAATCAAATTCAATTTGAGTTACTTACTGTTGGAATTTGACTAATGCAGATGGTACGTATGATGGGCACAGCTGCGGATTAATTTAGTTCACCATCGATGTATCTGATACATCTAAAATTAGTTCGTTCCACTGATTGCGATTATTTATAAGGGGGTTGTTGTTAGTTCGTAATGTTTGCACTTCCTGGCGGTACGATGTAATAATGTTTGCACGTCACTGAGAACAGAGTTCGAAACTAAATGTGTTCGCTTCGATCCCAGTTGTTATCTGGCACCAGGAAGTGCAGGGACGTAGCCGATTTGAGATCTGGCAAAGCTTCGTGATCCACTGACCAGTTAACGGTGTTTAACCGGAAATCAAACCAGTCGCAATCAGAAGTGATCTGATAATCATTCTGTCTATAATTAATGTGTATTTAATCAAGCAATTGTAAGTCATCTTATCCTATTTACAAAAGAACCAGATTATTTCGGGACGCTAGCACTGTATTGACTTAAAACTAATTTCATTCTTACTTTGTGATAAGTTTTATGCGTGGTAGAGCAATGCTCGAATCAATAATTTTAATAAAGGCGGCTTGATCGACGTGAAATTTAGAGGTAATCGTCTTTGTCACAACCCTTTCTTCTATCTCATCCGCTTATTCCAATCCCACTATCAAGTTGCTCCTATCTGATCCCTCTGCCTCGTCCCGGTGTCTCATTCTCATTATTCATCCTAAACGTTGTCGTCACCTTCTAAACGTCTATAGACGACAGTAACTACTTTCAATTAGGTATGTCTTTTTTCCAGCTTCGCAATAAAAATATACTTATTACAAGAATCTAAAAACAGCACTAATCGCTTGTACGATATTTTCACATTATTTCAAAGGGTAAACGTTCTTCTGAAACATAATTTATACACAAACATGTATGTACGTTTGTGTTATCTATCTGTGACGAAAGCTTGATAGCTCTTTAAAGAACCGATGAGTTTATTTTTCGAGCGCTATTTACTGACGGAAAATCGACTGTTAAGTGTTTGTTTCCCTTTCTCTGAAGTCACAACAACAGGGATCTTATCTCAAGGTATCGCTCTAACAGATCTATAAACTTACTCGAGCTCTGTATGCTGCTTTTTTTACTCTACGAAAAATATTTGTTTGCGATTTTTATTATTATTTTATAATATATCTAAGTCGTTTTACTGTCACAAGTGTTAGTTTCTTTTACATAAATAATTTAATTAGTTATATTTGTTCAATATCATGAAATTAAATACCTTACATACTAGAAATAAATATAAAATATTTTATGATCCAGAAAATATAAGAGATCCCGGCCGGCATATTCTCGAAAGAAGCCTAAAAGCATAAGAGTAAAATTACGCGAAATACCATAATTATGTTTTAACATTCTTGTAATGCTTTAACGTTTTTGACTTACCTATTAGCGATTTTTTTTTATTATCATTCTGAAATAACCTTAAAATTATCACATGAATATACAATTAATGCCGTTGAATCGTTAACAGGTAAGCTGTAATTCGCGATGCGGGCCCGTTGGACCACAGCGCAGGCCCGCGGTGGCCAGAGGGCAACTGTGACAAACCGACTCTGACAATGGACATGTTCTATATGTAAATCACAATAAAATACCCGCTTTGTGTGCTGATTGCGACACGCTGAACTAAACACCATACGCGTCATCCCAATTCGATATATATATTTTTATAAACAATTTATTAACAAGGTAAACTCGACTTTAAGCTTTATAAATTAAGTAAACAATTACAGTACTTTCATTGCGTGAAATTAATGTTAATACTTCAAAATGCACATATTTTAATACAACGTATTCCCATAAGGGCCCCGACCATAATTGAATGCATTAATTATTGAGTGCAACGTTTATTTCATATTCTTTTTAAATCGTAATTATACTTCTGTGTAAACGTGATTCATTTAATTTTAATATTAAAAGCATTTATATTTAATTTATAATAGTGCCTAATATTTAAGCCAACCATAACGTTCACAGGTGGCTGCTAATTAATAAGCAAAGTTCACGGTTTCAGTTATAGAGTCTAGCCAAAAAACGTTAGACATATGCAGGCCACGCTAAGTATAATACTGGTCAATAGTGGTTCTGTTGTCCTGGATATTACAATGGGTTCGAATAATTTTATCCCAACAATTCATAAAAATATTAATTATTTTGAAATATTGGCTATTTTAATCTTTTTAAGTGAAACTTCTTTAGAATAAAATTTGATTCTAGGTACATTTATAAAGACACGATATATACTTACCATAGGTAATTTTTTGGTTCTAAAAAGGTTCTAAAAAGGTTCTAAAAAGCGACAGTTCTTACGTGGAAGAAGAATACTAAAAAAATACAATACCACAACATAGGTTAGTTACGTTACGTTAGTTCTTACAATTGTATATTACTGGTATGGATCAGTGCCCAAGTCTCATTCAAAAAATAAAACAAAGTTAGAATTTAGACCATAAACTTAAAGGAATAATACAAGTAAACGACACGTAAAACTTTGTATTCTAATAAGTGGCGAATATAATTGTAGCTACATGCATAAATAAGAGCTATTGTAACAATAATTCGTACAAATAAAGTTCTGATTCTGAAAAATGACCTAATTTTTATGAATTGCATAAAATGTAGAGGTTCATGTAACGCAAGAGCGTGACTTTATCAATACTAGATGACTTTTTTTGGCTGTCCTGGGTAATTTAGGACGCAATTCGAGTCTATAATGATTGACATACAATAAGGGTAAGTTTGCGTTCACTTAATTGTGCTCGACCAATTAAATGTGGTAACCATCAATCACCCTGCTGCGTGTCGTTGGAAGATCTATTCAACGCCTTACTATTAAGCGACTAGAATGTGGGGCGTGGAGACACCATCCAATTTGTCATTTCAAACATAACACTGCAGCTACGTAATGTTCAGTTAGTTGACCAAAATATTATTGGAAGGTTTTGTTTGGAATTCTGTGGGTAATTTCAATCTGTGATCATTATATGGAAAACTATTTATTTTAATTTGATGAATCCTTTTTCTGAAGCCTGGAGTGGCACATTAATGGACAGTTCCTATGCATTCATCCTATTTGCCTTACCGTCAGTAGAAATTTGACACTACTTGTATGAAGCGTATGTCAAATTTTAACTGCTCGTAATGCAAATGAAGTGTTAGTAAAATATAGAAACCAGCTATGAGTTGTTTCCTTGCTTACATGTGTGTTTATAAATCGAAACACTAATATTCATGTAATACTTCAGATTATTCGTTCTTCTCTTTTCGTTCTATTATTGCTCTTAAGACTTATAGATACACTTCACTCAGCAAAACAAATATTTTCTTTACATTTTTGGCTTAAACGATAAGTAGTAATCCGGACTTGTGACTTCAAGTTAACTTGAAGTCGAAGACGACGACGAAGATGAAGACGCATAGTTTCCGAGATATCGCGAAAAAAGTGTTTTCAGCACTTTTTCCAAGATGGCGGCCGGGGGACAAGGGTGGCGACCCCACAAACTTGAGGTTAAGCTTCTATTGACCCCCCACACATGTCCCAAAAATAAAATTGCGTCCTCTAACAAATGCAAAGCTCATGTAACATTTCAATGGAGTATTAGTGCTTTATTATAAGTAACCAACCTAAACTTCAATTAACGGATTGTATACTTTTTTTTATAAATTTAGTGTACATCTCGTGATAAATAAAAAATATAATGAAAAATTTAAAGTATTCAGCATATTGTTGTGTAAAACGAGTTACATCACATCAGTGTAATTTGTGTAGGCGCGTCCGCATCGTCCTTTCAATCGCTTTCATTCAAGCATTTGATACACAACGATATAAATGAGCTGCGCCAAACTACCGCACATAACGAACTGTGAGAAATGGAACGCATAGATAAAATTAGTACGAGTTGTTTGCACACGAAAAATCGTCAATAGGCAGATTATGCAAGAACGTAATTATCTGAATGCGCGTATGTTTTCATTGGGGCGAAGCGAACTAGCCAATTATAGGGACGGGAACTACGCCTGTCTGTGTATCGCAATGCGTGGACGCACCCTTATGAATTTGGTGTGTATACGAGGAAACTGATCATCATTATTGTGTCCGGTAGAGTAACCAAAACTGACGTACAGTTTGTCACGGTTTTCGTTTGAAACAGAGCATTTTATTTACACTATAGTCAAAGTGAATAGTACCTCCCCATATTTTATATATACTTACCACTCGGCTTTGCCAGCGTATCTTTGAAACTGTTTCCAATGGTTTTATAAAAAAAATATCCTTCGCTCATCCCTGTTAGTGAAAGTACGAAAATATAAAAAACCGACTTCAAAAACTAAAATTCCGCATCGAACAAAAAAAAACACGTAAATCGGATCATAAATCTCGGAGTAATATAATCGTTGAACATACATAAAAAAAGATCCCGACGAATTGAGAACCTCCTTGTTTTTTTTTTAAATCGGTTAAAAATGTAATTATAATTTATTTGTTCTGGTATACTCGCGTGAAGTTCAAACTTTTATCGAGTCCAACTATACCCATCACAATGACATAATATCCTATATTCTACATAGTTGTTAACCCTCCACATTCTTGCGAGAACGTGGCGAGAATCTCATGAGAACGTTGCGTGAAACTCGCGAGGACTATCACGAATCTCGCGATCCTGTGGAGCACCTAATTTATGTACCTATATCAAACTTCATTCCATCATTTCATTCTTATGGTCTTGAAGAAGATCAAACCAACAAATTACCTAGGATGCGGATCACATAATACAAAATTAACCTGATGAACATCGAAGGCTTTCCACGCTAATATTCACAGAGAATGTTGCAAATTCTCATTGAATGAGCGTTGTTATTAGCCGAATTATTTGTTTAGAATACAAGATATTGATACTATTCCTGGTTTGCTTTGAATGCAACAGGTCAAGTGAGCCGCACATGGAATCCTGCGTACTTAGTGCAACATAGTACGAGGGCACTGACCCAATACAAATAAATAGCTCATAATATACCGAAGCGTGTTTCCGATCGTTCACGGAAATGTTAAACTTTTGCCTTATAATATTACGCAACTTGTACAATATGCCCGCATGTTTGCACGCTTACAACTGTATTTTTGAAATCGAACTTTTTGTACAACCTTTTGTCCACAAATAGAGCGTGTCCTATTGATTATAGCTCAATTAAATACACATTTTATTTTGTCGTACTAGAGCTTTGCTCGCGGCTTGACTTGCGTACATTTCAATTAATAACTCATGGAGATAAAACAACAAATAAAAAAATATCTACATAAAATATATATGTATATGTAAGAAATCACATTTTTGAAATCAGCCGCTGAAGATAATGCAAATGCGCGCGCTTGTTTAGATAGCTATAGGAAGTTACATTGTTATGGTTGCAATCCGTTCAGTTTAATCACAGTGCATACGCCCCCTAACGCTGAAAAACAGGACAAACATACAAACTCATTTTGACATTTATATAGATGTGAAAGTGATGTTTAAAAGCTTGTTATATTTTATAAGTACTATCTATTTAACTATATATTATTGTGGACTCGATTTGTTTTTGCTAAAGCTATGGTAATTATCGCTTGTACTCTAAATTGTGTCTATTAAGTCCTATTAGATATAATAAAACTACGTTGTAACGGTTTTAAGCGCGGTAATTTATTTGATTTTTGTTATTCCGACGTTTTCGGCCACTTTTCAGTAGCGATGATCATGGAAGACAAAGATGTCAAGTGTCAACCGCCAACTTGTTCTTTTTAATTAATTAATTTTAATTTTGTTTATGATTATTATTCACTCTACTATCTCTAATAAATTACTGAGCTTAAAACCGTTAAAACGTAGTTTTATTATGTATACAAGTCGCGAAAACTTAAGAAAATATCATCCTATAATATAGTTTTTAAATTCCACAGATTCTGACTGGAAATGTTTATCATGTAATACATTGTTTAAACATTATTGATACAGCAACAATGACGTGAATAGGTACGTAGTTTCCAAAAATAACTGCACTCCAGAGTATTTTTGTTATAACAAGCACATTATATTTTCACGTGTGTGACACGACACGTTACGTGTAGTTTCTGTTGATGTAAAATGCTTCAAACATTGCTAAAAATAAACTATGTATGCAATAAAGGGCCATGTACTAGAATAACCTTCATTTTATCCGGCTCGAAGGATCATAATATGATCGGTAAACAGGCCGGTCAAACTTGAAAGGAAAAGATAGAAATTTCAATAAAAGACATATTTAATATTTTTTTTAAATATAAACTATTTTATTAAGAGGAAAAATTATGTAAGAAAGTCAATTAACTGTTAGTATTGCCAACAATCAGGGCTTGAGATAATATTAAAACGACATTACATATGGGTGACAGTTACGTCAGTCATATTAGATTCTATCCGTGCTGGAACGGAGAAAGAATACAATTTCCTGCGGCCCGGCGGCCTGTCGTAAGAGGCGACAAAACAACCCTCAGCCAGGTGGTAGGGCATTTGCCCGACTGGATGGCTACCACCCCTGGTCTAGAGTATGTCGCCATAACAACCTTGTGTTGTGTTCCGGCATTAGTGACCAGGTTCCAGGCTCCCTAAAGAGAGCAGCAGCGCATTCGTAGCACCTTTGGTGTTGCAAATGTCCATAGGCGATGGTAACCGCTGTCCATCAAGTGGGCCGTCTGCCTGTCTGCTGATCTCCTGCAATAAAAAAAAAAAAAGATACTTTTCGTCGTCTTATAAAATGTTACAGCATGCTTGATTTTTAAAAGATTTTATAGTTTAATTTATAGTATGCTTCGATTTATTTATAATATACATTATTTTAAATATTTCGTTGTATTTTTTAAGTTAGTTAAGTATATTTTATAGTGTAGTTTAATTTAAATACACAAATAATTAATTAGGCAAAAATTAATAAACCCAAAGATTGTATTGTTCATACAGTAATTAAAACTTTTTTCATGACATTAAGTAAGTATTGTAACACTAATTTTATTAAAAAGAATAATAGTAATCTCAATCGCCTAACAAAACATTATCATCAGATCATTTTTTTCTTATTTTTTGACCTTTACAATTGAAACTTGTTTTTTAGATTAAATTAGTGTTTACAATATTAACCTCCGGCAGCCTGTGTGACTGAGCGGGCTGTGTTAGCCGCCGAGCTTGCTGGAATGCAGAGACTCTGGGTTCGATTCCTGTCATGGTATATTTCGTACAACGATCTATCCGTTATTTACCATGGTCTAAATGTTTGGAATGGGCCCTGAGTGGTCCATCGTATATTGATTCTCATGATAGAAAGATAGCGCTGCGATCGCATCCTTTTTGGAAACTATTGAACGTATAAGAATGAAACTCGCATAATGCTGGTTTATAACACGAATCAATACTTAGGATATGTTTAATCCCGATAAAAGACGTCCCTTACCTGGAATAGCCGAATTAGCAAAGTAGATGAAGTTCAATCGCGTTTTTCAATTCACCAATAAATACCTATTTAGTCATAAACAACACGTCATTTATTATATTACTTCAAATCAGCTTGGCTTCGACTCATCTGTATGTTTTGTTGGATGTTTGTGTAGATTATACAGTGTGAGTCTTCATAATGTGCACATATCGAAATTAGGGAAACTATACTTAATTTTATTTACGGAAAAGTCATCTTTACTTTAACTTTAACAAATCTAAATATTTTTACTTTACCTTTTATGCAATTTTTTTTTTTAAATTGTGTAAACAAAACGGTGTAACTTTAAAACGAAGTGATCTATCAAGATGAAACAAACTCCATCATGATTGGAAATAATTAGGCGGTCTAATAAAATGAAAATTGTGGAAATTTATCAAGTATTAAAAGATGGCACTCCGAACGCGAAATGTATTATTTTCTTAAGGATGGTTTATTTGGGACGTTAATTAACACAAAAGAGTTCAATTAAAACCATTTTTTAGAGATTAGATCGTGGCGAGCCACCTCATGTAATATTGATATTGATGGGCGTCTTATTGAGAAATTTTACGATTATTTTCAAAATTGATGAAAAAAACAGATTTTTGCTAAAAATACATTTTTATTTTCAATTGAGGCTAGTTTTTTTTCCACAATGTTCATTTTATTAGACCGCTTAATTATTTACAATAATGATGGAGTTTGTTTCATCTTGATAGATCACTTCGTTTAAAAATTACACCGTTTTGTTTACACTGAAGTCACAGTAGCGAACATTTTTTTAAATGCATAAAAAATTAAATAAAAATTTTAGATTTTTTTATCATCTTTTCCGTCGATGAAATTAAGTATAGTTTCCCTAATTTCGATATGTGCACATTATGAAAACTCACACTGTATAGATTTAGTATCTTTGTTAGTTTAGTGAATTTAACAAGAAACAATAAAGTTTTAGGACTAAAAATTATAGAATGTATCCTTTTTTTACCAATATGTTATTTAGAATAATAATATCCCATTATTATTCATATTTAATAAGTTTTTATTTTTTAGTTAACATCCATAGTATATATCCATAGTATTTAGTTCCTTTGCCTGTTATTGTACATTCCCTAAAATATGAAAATGACAGTTTAGTTCACGAGCTTTTAACTTAAACCGCTTTTTCTTCTGAGATTATTTATAGTACTAGTAGAATTCGCCACAAAGGCAGACAAAGGAATCTTAGTCCATACAGCCAAGTCTAATGTATAAATCTTCGTATAGTAGCGCAGTTGTATTGTAGGCTACAACCCACGCCATTCAACGGAGTTCTTGTGAAAACTCGAAAGGCCACATTTGACTAAACAGTTCACATTTCTCACAAAAACACATAATTATTACTCAAAAACTATCAATATCCTACAACTATTGTTCATTTTAGAGTATTTTTACACATTTTTAGAAAATAAAACTGCACAGCGCAACGTCCCCTTTCAGTTCCCGCCAAAAACTCCTGAAATTATAGTTATTGACTGTTTCACGCAGACGTAGAGATGAGTAATGAATGCGTTACTTATTGATATTGTTAATAAATTTAATGGTGAGACGTTAAATATTGACAGAAACGTATGTATATGCAATAATGTAGCTATGATTTTTAACCGATTTTCACAATCAGTTAGATACATTTTCATTGAAGGTTTATATATATAAATATTCAAATTAGGTGTTTATTTAAGTAACATAAAGCCCAGTGTTTTTCACGCAGCGTAGCCGCGGGAAGAACGCTAGTCGATAAATAAATTCTCCATTTAAAGCATACACACATGATAAGTGAGGCGGCTTTTGTGAATGTTAATAAAATTGATCTTTTTCCGAGGGTACACATATTTCTATAAACATAAACGCAAAAATATTTCTTCGACAATACTTTTGTAATATCGCATCGAGGTTGGCTTTTTATCATATTTTCTTAGATATAAAAGGCCGGCCTCGCACAGCTTCTAACATATGAACTCACCGAACATATTCCAAATATTTAGGTCAAATAAAACACCTAGTACCTAAATTCTGTGTATTAGTTTCTTACCAAAAATATAAAGGCAGTTTCCAAATTAGGTAGAAAGCTTTAGATACAAAAAATATAACATACATACATACATAACTTCACGCCAGGTCCCTTGCGGGGTAGGCACGAACAACAGAGCGCCACACAGGCCCATTCTTACACACCTCACTTGCTTCTTTGACATTCATAGCTCTTGTCATGCACGCTCGTCTGTTCTTAAGGCTCCTAACATCATCTTCTGCTAACACATGATCAATTTGATCATGGAAGGTGTGTCGTGGCCTTCCGCGACTTCTGCATCCATCCACTTTTGCATTGTATATCTGTTTAGTCATTCTTTCATCATACATTCTTTCCACATGCCCGAACCACCGGAGCATTCCTTTCCTTACCTTCACCCCGATACTCTCTTTCAGACCAACTCTCTTTCTTACTTCGGTATTACGAACGCGGTCCGCGAGCGTCACTCCGCAGATTTTGCGCAGTGCTCGCATCTCGACCGCGTTTACTCTACTTTCATGCTCCCTATTCCATACACAACTCTCGCTTCCATACGTGAGCGTAGGTACCAGAACCGCATTGTGTATGGTAAGCTGGGCCTTCTGGCTGAGGTTCTTAGCGCCTAGAAGTTTACCTAACGCTCCATTCACAGTATTACCCAAATTTACTCTTCGTTCTATGTCAGCGGTGTACCTTCCATCCCTGCTAAAAGCACATCCAAGATATACAAACTCATTCACTTGTTCCAGCATAACATCATCGATCATTATACTTGCATTCGTTCTGGTTTCTTCTCTTTCAAACACCATAACCTTTGTTTTCTTCGTATTCAAATGTAAGCCTCTCGCCTGACAGTCATCTTTCATCATTGTGACTAGTGTTTGCAGTTCTGATGGCGATTCGGCTAAAAGCACGGCATCATCCGCATACAGCAAAGTGCTAACAACTAGATCACCCATCCTCACCCCAACATCCATCAATCTTAATCTCTGGAGACAATTGTCCAGATATAGGATGAACAGCAAAGCCGACAGCACGCAGCCCTGCGGGACGCCAATATTGACGTCAAACCAGGGCGACAGGCTGCCGTCCACCCGCACGCATGCCATACAGTCCTCGTAAGTGGACTGCACAGCACGCAGCAATTGGCCATCAATCCCATATCCGGGCAATATGTCCCAGAGGTCCTTCCGCACAACCCTGTCAAATGCTTTCTCTAGATCCACAAAACCGCAGAAAACCTTCCGGCCCAAAGCCAGCTGCTTGTCCACGATATTGCGGAGCGAGAAAATTAATAATAATTAAAAAATTAAAATGATCCATACATCCCCTTCCATTTCTGAAGCCCCCTTGTGCATCCCACAGTAATCCATCGGATACCACTCTCATTCTCCTTTCAATAATCTTCGCATACACTTTAGATGCTGTGCTGATCAAACTGATGGCCCTGTAGCTGGCGCACTCCATACGTGACCCCTTGCCTTTATACAAGGGCACGATGACAGCGCGCCTCCAGTCCTCGGGAACCTTTCCCGTCCTCCAACACAAGTTGCATAAGGACAGGAAAGCGTCCCGGACGCAGGTTCCACCATATTTGATCGTCTCAGCAGACACAAAAAATATAACAATCAGCAAATAAACACATATACTCAAGCTAAGTAAGTTACGCATGTAATCATGTGTTATGGATATACAACGGACTACTGCGCCGATCCCAGAAACCTGAACCACAGTATATAACGGGCAGACTATGTACGTACGATGCCATGAATAAAACTCATGGCCTATGTGTTACAGTGAGATCAGTTAACGAAGTCTTAACCCACCAACCACAGAGACCGTCCCACTGCTGGGCTCAGTCCTCCTATTATAGAGTACAGCGTAGCGTACAGTACACCCGTCACGCTTGTCCAAGGTATCTTGGCAGGTTTGACACATCCGTTATCTCGATGTCCGGGTCTAATCACGTTTTCCTTCACCGTTAGCACGTGGTAATTGTATCAATATGAACATTATGTCAGAAAACTGCCTAAGTGGTAATTGTTTTCCGACCAGGAATTGAACACTTTGAGTATCGGGCGCGTGCGCTAACCACTAAGGTACTAAGGCTCTATATATCTACCTACATTACCTACATAAAAAAATTGTGTGTGTGCAGTGGAGTCCGTGCAGTTCACACACAGTAGAAGTGAAACAATGTATGGGAAAGTGAAACAAAGTATGGGAAAGTGAAACAAGGGTGGGAGGGGTTCTAAATTTTGACGTCCAATTTCATATATTATATCTTTATAATATATTTAAGCTTTAAGACACAAAATTTGAAATATTAATAAAAAACTGCAAAACGTTTCCAATTCTATATGTACGTGCATAGTGTTTAAATTATTAAATATAATGCATTCCTAGTCCTATACATTATGTGTTTATCTGTATTTAGTGTCGCTTTTTCGTTGCATCGAGTTTCAAATTACAACGATTGAAGTTTCACTTTAACAATGGAGAGTATGTAAAAATTCAACTAACTTATCTTTATAATTCTTTACTAGATTTCATTAAATTTGTGGTTCTTAAACAAAAAAAAAAACGTTTTTGACAGGGATTTTCAATAAAAAACTTGCGTGTTACTTAATTACTTAATATTCGAAATTAGATTTTAAACTTAGTACAGGAAGAAAAATCCGTCTCGCCATGTTCACCAAATTTTCAAAGAAATGATATTTTAATACGGCTGTACTAATTTTACTTTATTTATATAATATAGTTGTATGAAGGTTATACAAATACGTCAATTTGTATTCGAATACCAGTAAGTAATTTAAAACTCAATCAAGAACAGTAATCCGTCCAAACTAAGCCACATATTAAATTATTTTGATGCCTTGACAAAGTTAATAATGCCGGAGAGCATTTAGGTATTGAAAATATGCATTTCAATACAACACACTCGAACATTTGTGCATTAATTCCATGACATCTGGTAATTAAGGCTATTAATAACATGAGCTAAATATTGTGTACCTAATCACGTTTTATGATCATTAAAATTGCTTCAATACTTTCAAAAAAGAAAATATTATTGTGCAGCCATGTGTAACAGTTGTATGAGAAATGATTTGGTTATTCGTTCCTGATAAAATCGTCCGCATAAATACATTTTATGAAGGGACAGAATTCAGATAAATATTTTCAAGAGGGTTTCTGTAGTAGTTGTGTCCCGCAGTTTTGATCGCATTATTTTATTGATACCATATTTTACTGAGTAATACAAAACCGCGGCCTATGTAATTTTAAAAGAACATTGAATAAGTCTGGCAGTTTTTGATGTTAACACAAGAAGTTAGCAAAAAATACAAGACACTATGAAATCTACGCTAATATAAATAAAAATACGGGAAAATGCAAGTGCAGCTGTTTTTTTTACTTTAGTAGCATAAAATTACCCACGGTTTTACTCCAGTGCCATTTATCTATGTTTACCTTAAAGAAAATATTTTGAACATTATAAACGAGGAACAAATGGCATCACTTGCATATTGATTCCTTGTAAGAATTTAATTAGATATAATTTATAACCCGATAAACTTTTTCACCTTTATGAGCAAACTGTACTAAAATTAAATAAACTATATACAATAAAACAATATTATGAAAATACCTACACTATTACGAAAATACGAAAAATTTTCGTAGTGTACCGAGGCATGGAAAGGACATTTAGTAACCCCACATTTATATGTGAACCTACGCAGTTTATGATGCTCCCTCGAAATCCTCTCATTACCCACACAGTAAACTCTATTGTTCGAAACTAAACTCGCATCGTACGTGCCTGTACTTTACGATAATCGTTCTGTGATCGCGTTTTAACTGTACATATAAATTGTTCCCAGCTCTAAACATCTCAACATTTATGTGGAAGTACATTCAAAAGTACACCCTACGCACTTTTCATTTACATAAATTGAAACTGACACAAAAATTAAGTATGGTAGTGTTATAACAACTCACTTGGCTGAGCATATTTGTCACTTTATTTGACCATTTGACGTATTAGCAAATATCACAATCATACCTACACCTGGTCTGAATGAGCAAAGACCTCAAACACTAAATATATTTGTTTTCACATTGAAGTGAAAATGCCTGATATAGACGTGTCGACAGCAGCAGCTGCTTATTTTTACTTGAATGGAACGTTACAGTAGTTTGTATATTTGAAAAACTACAAAGTTACTAAAAGATCTCGGCATAGCAGTCGCTAGTGGATGCTCACAAGTTTAGCAAATTTTAAAATTAAGTTGATTAAAAAAGTCGGTTTCAAAATTTTCATAAACATCACGTTTAAATGCGACGGCTGCAAGAACGTTCATGAGCAAACCAAGTGGGGATGGTTACAGAAAATATTTGGCTAATTTCAGTCATTCGATGTGTCATTAAAACTGACAGTCGATGGAAACACGTTTTTGCTATTGGCGTTATTTGCCTTATTTGTTGTTGTGCAAATAAACAAATACAGCGAATAATGTCCTCTGCATATGGCTATTTCTGGGCAACCTTATCAATCAGCGGCCAAGTGAAGCGATGCCATTAACTACCACCTCATAAAAAGTATTTACACGACGGATTGAGAACCTCCTCCATTTTTAAAATCGTTTAAAAAAGGATAGTAAATAACACAAGCGCTTCAAGAGTAAAATAAGTGCGGAAATTAGCAATTGTTTTATTACAAAATTATTAAATGGTTTTTATTGTTTTGGGTATTAAAAACATTATCATTGTCTATTTTCAGTTTAATTTTTTTATGATAAACTATTGCATTTTGATGAACTGCCGCAATAATCGAGATATGAACTTATACAATTTAAAAAAATGATAAGGTTTGTAGTTTAAATAGGCCTTGCGAATATTGAACAATATACAAATTGTCATTTTTATCTGTACTATGACTGAATTCACAAGAACTGCATAGTATTACATGTTATGATGATTGAATATGTATATATAATTAATATGTGTACCACGTCATGGTATTGCTGACAATTGTAAGTATAGCGATGTTTGTACGTTAATAAGTAAATATATAAAATATTTTTAAATCTCCAGATTGTTAAACATCAAGACATTTGAGGAGGGTGGACTCTTAAGTTCACATATTTATCTGTAAACTCATTTACGGTTTGGCTATTGTAAGAGTAGTTTTAGTCCCAATGACAAGACATATTATTACAACCTACATGTTTGAAGTATTGAAGTCACTGTTTTACTTTCTAAATAAAATCAAGTTTTTGTTTTACATCAAATTCAAATTCGGACAAGAACTAAAATATTTTTTTCATTTGTCATGTTTTTAAAGAATACTTGGAGTTACCTAATGACAGGGATGAAAACAGCATTTTTCGTCCCTGGGAAACGCTTCTCCCTGCTGTCAAAAAATTTAGGAAACTACGAACCATAAATAATACATGCGATTCATGTCCCAACTTTTTTACATCTATTGTTAAATCTCGATATAAATTGTAGTTTCAACAATTTTGCAACATTATTTTATACTTATAAACTACTTTTATTAAATTATTATTTAATTTACATAAATTTGAACTAAATATTTACTATCATCAGTGACAAAAAAAATACGGTTGGTTTAATTAATCAGTTTTTATTTACTTAAATCTCGATATAAATTGTAGTTTCAACAATTTTGCAACATTATTTTATACTTATAAACTACTTTTATTAAATTATTATTTAATTTACATAAATTTGAACTAAATATTTACTATCATCAGTGACAAAAAAAATACGGTTGGTTTAATTAATCAGTTTTTATTTACTTTGCTCATATTTGAAATGAAAAGCAGAGTGTTATCCTCGGATTAAAGGTCTATTTAGGCACTCGAATTATTAGCGCCCTCGCTATGCTCGTGTGCCAAACCATCTCGTATCTAAGTAGATCACTTTCACCTCTCGTGTAACAATCTACTATTACAATTAACTTAAGAATACTTTAAAAGAAAATGACAAGATGTTTTCATGACTTCTTCTAGTTGTGGTTTAAGCTGCTATTTTACGAAAAATACTTTAATAACATAATCCACCTTAAGAGCTACAGTTACTTAAAAGAGCTAAAATAAGAAATAGCAGTAACACCCTGAAGACATAATTCTTAGCAAAGTTTTTATGTAAAAAAAAACGCAGTTAACGCGTTCAAGTTACCTAAAATATGGGACTTGAAAATGTTTCATAATAATGAATGTACATTTGAGAATATAAGCATGCAGGCAAAGTGGAAAAGGCACTTCAAAAAACCTTAGGCCTTTTTTTAGATTCTTTAAAAGTAGAAACAGTAAGTATTGTTTTATACATATACATGAGACTTGTACAATTCGTTTTTTTCTTCGTCCACCACAATCTTTGAAATTGATAAAAACGAAGTATACCTAGACGAGTGAAGTTAAACGAGTGAAATTGGTGAATACGATGAAAATGGTTATATATTCCGAAATACCCGGTAGTTTCCACAGGATATGAAATCAATGTGTAGGTACATTAGTAAAATCACCCCAAAGTTACAAAACGAAAATCAAGAAAAATATATTGTTTTTCACAAACCTTCGACCGATGGTTGAACAACCTTTTTCAACTTGTGTTTCTTTATGTTACATGCTAGTTTCTCTATAGCTTTAAGTATCTTCTTGCCGACTCTATTAATGGTTCTTATCTTCGGATCGGTGTATTTTTTCGTTCGGAGGCCGTCACCAACAATTTTTTCTCTACCAGAATCCACACTATCGTCTGATTCCGTTGCAGAAGTTTCTGATACTGGATAAAATATATACGGACTACTTTTCAAACAAGGCGAGTTCATTTTAAGCGTTCCGATATATAATTGTTTTTTCACTGCCACTACCTATTTTAACAATTTATAGAAAATTTGAAAATTCATAAATTTCATTCTTAGCAAAAAGCGACCACTCACAATGAAGTCAAGAAGAATGTTGTATTAAGTCAGCGACGGCACTGGTTAAGATCGTGGAGTTGCTCTATCCAAGAAACCCTTCAAGCGTAACACCACTCCTAAAGGCGAGCCCCTGGGACCTTGGTTTAGCTGATACGACTCGTAATTAATCTGAATCGCCCCAATAATATACCTACCACAATGACAAATGATCGTAAAGATAAATCTGACTGAATGAGGCCACATCTAGGCCATGTAAGCTTAGAAACCGGGGTTCGGCCTGAATACGTCGATAAACCAAATATGACTCAATACACATTTTATATATCAATAGAATACTGAATAAGTATTTCGCATTTCATACTTTTGTAACGAGACGTTATTGGATTTTTAAATGCACAGTCACGACTTGCGTTAAACGCTGAATAAAGGCGGCTTGTATTTTAAAAGCTTTTACAAAAGTGTTTATTGTTGCACAAGTGACTTACAAAAGTGCGTTGTATTAGAATAATAGATGCAACTAAGTAGGTACATAATTATGAAAATCTGAAGGCTAAATGTTTGCTTTTAATCACAACGTTAATAATTGAATGGGATACAAATTTATCAAGTTTAATTGTTTAAAATCCCAAAAAGAAAATACGAGCATAAGAGATTTTGCAATGTTGCTCAATTTTCGCGACCTATTTCATAGAAAAACTATTACGACCCCGAGGGAAATAAGCACGTTAATGCCCTGACCCATAAGTGACCTACATTTTAAATAACAAAGATTCATTTCTGTATCTAAGATATAATTGAAATAACCACTTTCCAAGAATTTTCGTCATCAGTATATGTTAGCTATGAACACAGGTACTTAATATATAATTTACGTAAATGACTAAGTAATACAATTAAGTAATACGTATAGATAGAATGCTGTATTATTCCTCCTGATAATATGATTTTTTTTCTAAATAAGTTCAAGAAATATGTGCTTACATAAAGTCAATAGCAGATTAACGTGGTAAGTGAATTTGCTGACAGAAAAATGCTAGGCTCGCATTGAAATAATGTAAGTCTACACGAAAATTTCATATCAGTTATCGAAAGTACACTTATACCAAATTTTGTAATAATGCTTCATGGTAATCTATACAAAGTTCTAAATTTATATTATTATCTATAATATAAAAGAAAGTCGTGTTAGTTAGACTATTTATAACTCAAGAACGAATGTACCGATTTGGCTGAAAATTGGTGGGGAGGTAGCTTAGAACCAGGAGACGGTCATAGTCTCATAGAATACTTTTTAACCCGTTGGAACCAGTAGGTAGCGCTGAGATCGGGTTCTAGAATCCTACTAATACCTGGAATGATTTCAGTGATTTTGTTTTTGTGTGTTTGAGTGGGTTCCCGGGTGGTTTAGATTCGCAATTAGAACCGGTAGGTGGCGCTGGAATCGGGTCCTAGATTTTTATTTTTGCAGAGCAAGACGTCTGCCGGGGCGGATAGTTGTACCTAATATATAAATTTAGGTGTTTATATTGTTAGACTTATTAAATAAAGGCTTTTAATATAAGCTGACTACCTATAATTTTTCATTATTTTTTTTAAACAATATCATTTTTCAGGATAAAATGTAACATAACTTCATCTCTATTATCCAAAGTACGTACATAAGAATATACTTTAATATGATACCCACCAAACACGACAACAAACAAATTCCCGTTACATGTTAACTCGAAAGATACGCGAGCAAAGCTCTTGGAACAATCTGGTACCTAATACAGGGGGATAACACAATCTACCCAGCAACCGGATAAGAATTTCTGAACAATTTTGTGCAATGGCCGATAACAAGGACCAGTAATCTGCATTCACGGAGCTGGGAAATGTACACGACCGGTACTTCCCAGTCATTTCAATGGCTCTTTAAATAAGTCGGGAACGGTTTCCGTTGGTACTTTACTTCTTTAGGCACTTTTTCACAGAGTTTTAAACTTAGTGAAATTTCCGAAAGTTCCTATAATAACGTGAGGTACATTGGGCTCAGGCTTATTGGCTAGCTTAAGGAAAAACTTGATTTTGAAATGACTAAGCGATATTATCTTGCCTATATTAATTAAACTTTCTTAAGTTTTCCGGATAATGTATTTTTGTGGCTTTTCACAGAATTCCGAATTTCCCTGTATAATAAATATCTATTAGACTTGAAAGATATTTTCAAAACCCAGAGATTGGATGATACAAAAAAGGGTATATGAAAATGTCGCCAGCGCTGAAACCCCACTATACCTACCTATTAAAATGATTATTTAATTGACTTTGATTGACTGTTTATGATTTTATGAAGTCAAGTATGCGACATTTTCATATCAAATGACAATTAAACGCCTTTTATTTCAGATACTTTCTCAAAGGCTAAGGGCGCGAACCGATTTACATGAAAATGTACCCAAAAACTATACTAAGCATGTTCTCTTAAAACTGCCAAGGCTAGAAATAAATATAAGTTACTTGTTATCCTAATAAAAAAAATCTCGCATGACACATAATTGGGGCTTATATTTTAAACTATATTTTTTCTTGTCTGTTTGTTGGGGATTCACGTAAAAACTACAGGGCTGATTTCGATGTGATTTTCACCGAACGACAGCAAATTTTTAGACTTAGTCTGCGCTACTTTTTATACCGGGAATCCCGCGGGAATTTTCCCGGGCATGGTTTTAAATAACCTGATTAAAAAAAATTACTCCAATATTTTTCACTGATCGATAGCAAATTTTATGCAATAAGGTGTGATTTTTTATTCTGAGTATTGTGCATAAAAATTAGCTTACTCCGGCATTGTATGCACATAGCTTATGTTCTTTTTTGAATACCGCGGTACTGTGTGTCCCGGGAATCGCGGGGGAATTTCAAGTTACGGTGGACTAAGTCGCGGGTATATCCTATAGTTTGTTTCTAGTCTTTTCACTGAATCTTTATAAGTTAGCAAATTTACTCTGAAAAAAAATCAATAAATATACAGACTTGTAAAATAAACATCATCAAAAAGTTTTCCCATAAACAACCTAAAATTAAAGCCATCACATGTACATAACTTCCTCGTGCGAACTCAAATAAATTAAGGCACAATGCACACAATATATTATCTAACACGTAGGACATTTTATGAAGTTTGCACATGGGAAACGTGACGGAGAAAGTAATCGGTATAAATTCTTGTCGTATCGGAGCTTAGCATCTTTAACGACCCACCCTATGCCTCTTTATGTGTATCCTTAGAGATATTCACTTACAATTACTACACCTGAAGCTTGAGTTACGATTAGTTTACATCGAGTTATTGGCGGAAATCTGAAAGGTGTTGGTTTACTGTACAGTTTTATTTAATTTTTATTTTCAAATTTATCCATAGTGAAAAATCTAAATTATATTATTAATTTTATCGTCTCACAAGACATTTAGTAGATAATATAATATAGAAACTAGTATTTTATTAGTTTATAAGTTGACGAATGGACGACATAGTTCTTCCTTTTTTGGACGCGTATGTTTCACTACGTGTTCAATTAAATAAAATAATACTAAAACTAAATTTTTAGTTTATAACAATGTACATACATTCCGCAAAAAAATCACTAAGCTCTAATGTAGCGAGATAGAAAGCTTAAGTAAAATACCTGTAATTCCAATCGGTACTTAATTCCTGGACTATCCGAGATAACAATTTATTTACTATACATGGATGTGTAGTTTTTTTTATCACAAGCAAAAATGAAAAATAATGCAAGTATAATAAAAGAATTACGTATTTTATATACGGGTTTAATATAATAGCTTTCTAAACAAAGTATTTGATTATTAACGTTATTCTGTCTTCCTTGTCCGCATAACTCAACATATAAATAATTGCTTGAACATTTCTAAATCATGTTATAATTGTCTGTATTTATTATGAAGTATCCGAAGGCATAGTCAATATAAGTGAGCATGTGGCCGACTATATTTAATTCACTTACCTGGAGAATGAAGATAGCAGTCCAGAGGAGATCGAGATGTCTTGGAACTAGAATTGTTTCGTTTTTCTTGATTGACCTCTATAGATGAACTGGAATAATCATGCGTGGGTGTCCTTAGGACACGTTCATTTCTAGATGATATATTGTTTGTAGTGCTTGTAAATTCATTTTTAGATTGATTAAATTCATTAGAAAAGTTATTAACTTTCTCATAAGCAGGCAAACTTAAACGTAATTTATGTTCGCGGCGAGTTTCTCTGGTGTCATCACAGCCATTCAATAATATTTTCTTAATAGTCTTTACCTCTTCGACTTCGTTTATTTTGTGTTCGGTTATAGTTGAGCGTTTTGTAATTTCCTCTTTCATTTTAAAGTTATTATCACTCATTGAGTTTGGTATTGGTTTCTCCTGTTCGCTTTGGCCATTTACTTTACTCTCTGGCCGGAGATATTTTTCAAACGGATCGCTGTTCCGTTTCGCTTCAAAAGGATTTTTCCCGACTTTTGGATGACTTTGATTGTAAAATTGATTGAATCGGTTACTGTACGAATAGGCATCGCTTTTATCGTTCGATGTGGACTCTTGCTGTTCGATATCGTAACCATTAATAGATCTGTTATGATTTAAATGGGAATAAGGTGGATTGCTGCTCCTGTCGCAGTCTTGTGATTTTAAAACAAATGAGGGCGATTTCAATTCGGAGCTATAGTCGTTGCATAGTGTATCTTTCATTTTGCTTTTATCTAAACTCGTTAATGAAGTTCTTCCGTTTGGTACAGGAAGTCTCGAATAATTTGAAGGCAAAGTTGTATAAAAAGGATTTGTCGGATGAAATCTTAATGGCTCTTCAGAAGTTGTGACAGATTTAACAAGCGGCGTCGAATTGAGTGCTGATGGTAAAGATGTTAATGAAGACCTAATAGCAGATGAAGAAGGTCGATTTATAGGAGACGGGGATGGACGAATAGTTGCGTAGACTGGGGCTTGAGGTGTAGCTCGCGCGCTCTGTACCTCAGCTATGAGTTGAGACGGTCCTGCAAGCAAATAAAATATATTAAAAAGGTAAATTTCAAAATCTTTCACAGCGCGCGGCGTTACTCAATAAAAGAGACATATCTTGATTTTTCACTTTAAAATATGTGTACAAAGTAAAGTGTACAGGCTGCTATCTTGTGCCCGCCTTGCATTTTAAAGCAAACGGGGAGAAGTGATAAAGTCGCGTCTTCCTGCGCAATTCAGCTCTGCAATTCTGCATATGCAAACGTGCGATAAAGTAAAATGTTCCCCTAAGTACATAAAAGGAAATATTGCATAGTTGGAGAATTAAATATAGTATTTTTCTTGGGAAAGTAAGGCGTACGTATAAGGCTTTAATCAAATTACAAATAACGGAAATCTATCCTTTACGAAAATTAGTTTAATTTTTAAACGTACACAACAGTTTGGAGAATAATTAAATATTTTTTTACTTCTTAAACAAGAACTGATATTTAAAACGTGTTTTAATGACGTGTACGAGTCGCAAAAACTAAAGAAAATACTAAACTAGTGAAAATGCCTATTATAAGAACATTCATCTAAGTACTGTACATTGTAGGAACATTATTCCGATATTTCTACTTACAGCGGAAGCCATTAGAAGTTGCTTTCTGCTCTCAACATCTAAATTAAGTTAATGGTTTTTCCGGTTCTTGTAACAGGAATTAGTTATTGTTTTCCTGTTCATTAATAGTTACCTTACTCCAAAATAACATAATAACAATACTTGCTCAAACAATGATGTGAAATGGAATAGTTTTTTCCAAGAACTTACTAAATGTGATAGGATTTTCAAAGGAAGATTACTTGTCTGTAAAGTCACAGGTACACCGTGAAAAGCTGATTAATATCTCGGGTTTTTGTAATGTAAATTGTTATATAAATTATCATTAATGACTTTAGGCTCGATATTATACTTGTATTCTTGGGGGATTATACGTAGAATACAATATAAGAATAATTAATACTAACTACTCGAGTTTATTTTTGTATTAATTTTGTTAAGTCATTCATTCTATCTATCTATCTATACACAAGCTTTAAAATTAACTAAGTAAACTCTAAGAAATGCGCACATATTTAGGTATTAATTAATATAATCCATACTTCCATAATAATATATTACACGGGAAAGCTACTTTAAATATTTGTGTTTTGTTACATAGTCAAAACCTTGGAGACGCAATTTAGTATACTTGTAAGTGAATGGTAATAAATAGGTACTGGACCTCTTTCCTCCAAAGCGGTAGGATGCCTGACAAAAGAAGTGACTTAGAAGCAGGCGTATGTCCAACAATATTGAGCATTTGGAACCTACCGTATTCTGATTAGGTACAGTTTTTGCTAGTCGGACACGTGTATTTTGAAATTATCGTTGAATCGGCATAATTTGTACCAGACCATGCTTTGTAATTTAATTTAACCTGAAGCGATTGCGTGGTCCAGAGCTCTGAGCGTTTTATATTGTACAACTATCTTAAGATGAAATACAGGTAATTCCGGCTAAAACCATTGCATATAGTAAGTACACAGCTTGACACTATAAACTTATGGTTACTTATGAACAACAAGTAAAGACTTCATATTATGTTATAATTAGTAAAAGTGAATGTGCCTACGAGATAATTTGTTTTATTGAGATTGGTGGAAAGCTTAAAATCAATAGTACCTTCTTAAGTGTTCCATTTGAACACTTTTGAAAAATGTGGTTGATAGTTTTTCGCCAAAAAATAATATGTAGATGTGTTGAACACCACCTATACGATACTCTTTATTGTACGTGAACAGACACGCGCTTGGCAGATTTTCTAATCTATTGCATTTTTATCTTCTGTATAACTACCGTGATGGAAGAGAAAAGTATTTCCATTCATTAGCATAGTTCAAATAATATTGTGCAACTTGTACAGGTATAATATCAAATTAAACTTACTTTTCAACTCGTTGCTTTTCCCAATTGATCTTCTTCGAGGTGACATCTCCCTGTCCCTGGAGACAAACAAACTTTGATTAAAACTACGTACTATTCGAACTTCTTCCCAGACTCGCTTAAATTAAATTATTTTACTTTTATTTTTATATTTTTTTTTATTTACCACCTCGATTTAAATATCTTTTTTTGCAGAGGATACGGAGAGACGATCGGATACACTTTCATACAATCTTGGACACAGATTTAAAAAGACAATAGTGATTTTAGGATTTCTTTTTACTATGTTGATATTTGTTATAATTGTTGTGGGTAATTGTAGTTATTTTGAATAAATTAATTGTAAGGTGTTCGTGTTTTTAACCGACTTCGAAAAAAGGAGGAGGTTCTCAATTCGTCGGAATCTTTTTTGTTTCATATTATTAATTGTTGAAAATCATTCATAATAACATATAACGGTAACCGGCAACTTATTTTATCGGTGACCTTATTTTTAAGATTTATCGTCTTCCCAATAAAATTTCGGGCTTATGTTTCTATTTTGCACCAGAAAAAAATAGAATGCTTTTTTAAAGCCATATCTCAGTTCATTACATTTTTCGGCCTAAAAGTCCAGTTTCTTTTTTGCACATGATTCTAGTGCGCTGACAAAAAGTCTAACTTTATTATTCTTTTTTAAATATGGCATATCACGTGATTAGGTGAGCCAGCCAGTATTCGATATTCAAAAGTATTAAAATTTTAAAATGACGTTTAAACAAATAAGAAATGGGAAAAAACTGGACCCTTACAGCCTCACTCAAATTAGGTGTTTGACTATCAAACAGTAACCGAGTTCTTTTATTAGCTATTCGAAACGTCAAATATCATTAAACAGTTAACTTTTTCTACAGACACACTCAATTATTACATACAAACAATAAATACCCTAAAACTATTGTTCATTTAAAACAAAATATAACTATATTATGTATTGTATATTATGTTTTTGGAAAACTGCAAACCAAAATATAACTCTTCTGATTGTAGTCCAAAACTAAAATAATCATTTAAATAAAATTATTGAGTTAAATAAACACAAAATCATAGTGATATTTTTTTATTGCTTTATTTTTTATTGCATGAGTTCAATAGACAGGCAGACAACCCACCTAATGAAAAGCGGTTACCTTCAACACCAAAGGTGCTAAAAATGCGCTGCTGCTCCCTAAAGGGTGTTCGGAGCCTGACGATTTATGTCAGAACCCAACTCATGCTAACAACTGCAAAATGGAAGTATTAAAGTCCTACCTACTGTGCTTGGCTCACTGCAATATCATGGCGAGAAAGATTATTCATACTTATGCATGGTCATGTGTATAACATAAAAGTTCGTTTGTTTGGTCCTTATACACGGCCTAGAATAAGCACTTTTTCTCCAAATTACATATATATGATATATATAAATATATCCCAGAATATTTAAATAACTTTACGTAGGCGAAGTCGCGTGGGCAGCGCTAGTAATACTTGAAGTGCGGATGTAACTCTATATATAAATTTTTGGTAAACTAACCTCTGAATTAATAATAAGATTAAGTTATATAGTCAAATTATAATAAAGCAAAGGACGTATATATCAATAAAAATATGAAGATTGTTTATTTTTACATTAACCCATAGAAGGTGTAAGAGAGGGGTTTTAAAGATACATCAGTCCCGCATGGACGAAGTTACGGGCAACAATTAGTAAGAAATATAATAGACTAGCCGGGACTAACCCGGGACTAAGTCCGCATGGAATAGCTATAAAAAAGTAAGTTAGAAACCCCCCGATTTTGAAACATTCATCATTGGTCCTCCGTTCCTATTGATCTTAGCGTGATAATATATAGCCTATAGAAGTCCTCAATAAATGAGCTACTTAACACTGAAAGAATTCAGAAACAAACAAAACAAAACAAATCAGACCAGTAGTTCTTGAGATTAGCGCTTTCAAGCAACCGAACAAACTCTTCACCTTTATACATTAGTCTAAGTTAAGAGAAGGTGAACCAAAGTTTACTTAAAAAATTGGATATTACAATCTTCCCAAATGGAAAACATTTTATTTTTAATATGAAAAACTGATACAAGTGTACTCCTACGGACAAATCCATTTGAAACGTCATATACAAGGGAAAGTGGTTCAATATACTACTTCGAGGCTAATCTGCATATGGTCTACATCTCGATTTTCGTGTGAAATATCAAAGAGGGATCGGATTGTGTCCAAGCTATAACGTTGTACAAACGGCACACGAGAAATTGCTGATGCAACTGTTTGTTATTTTAGCTCGTTCTCGATGCATTGAGTTGTCCCTTTGACTACGTTCACATGCCTCGTTCCGCATATCTTGTCCTTATGAAGAGTGTGCAATGTAAATAGAAACAAAATGGTTTTTGAAAACATTCATCTAATGTAGAAGATTCTACATTATTATTTACATTATATTATTCTAGTATATTACAAAACGTATAATTTCAGTAAACTTGATTAGGGATGTATGCCTAAAAATAGCATATAACAAAAAAATCCCCATGTAATAAAATTAATCCATGTGTGTTTACTTCTAAACTAATTACTTGTCATCAAAAAATGTTTTTAAGTTCTACGAATTTATTTCATTTTTCTTTGTAATTTTCATGAATGTTTGAAAAAATTGAAAAAACCGATCACACAATTTTCCACTTTAGAAATTATATTGTATCGTTGTAATTTAACAAGACCTATCTCATACTATCCTTCACTTATATATGCACTGATTTACTGGTAAGAAGGACTGCTTAAGCGGAAAGTGCGTCTTGGCAAACGTATTGTATAGCGTCTCCAGCAGGATGAGACAGTGGCTTTCGAATAGCGGCTACCAAGGGTGGATGTGTAGAGGTGATGACCTATTTAGAATGTTTAAAAACTTACTCATTTAATCCCAGTCGTAGTACAGGTCCTGCCGATCTGAGCATAGCATGAGCATCATTATTGCTCATGCTGCGTGTAGGCCGACCGTTAATTGATGAGATCACGTCTCCTTCACGTATTCCACTCAGGGATGCTTTACGCCCGGGATTTACCTGAAACCGCACACAGACTATGTTAGTTTTATGATTATGAGATTTCATAATTAAGTACCCGCCAAACCGCCCGTCATCCGTCCTTGAAACTATAAACTGTGTACAGAGTGTGTACACCCAGTATAAATTGATCTTGTCATTATGGTCTACCCCGCGGCTTCATCCGTGGAAAGTTCCGACCTTTATTTACCCCACGGAAGCTATGCCATTTTCTGGGTAAAGTGGATTTCATGTTACTTTTAGATGAAGCACAGACACAGGACACATTCCATTTAGAGGACACAGGTTACATTCAATTAAATTTTTCTATGTGTGCTATTCGCCAATAAAAAGTATCCTAATATGATGTTAATTCTCAATGTTGAGACTATATCTATACCAAATTCGTTATCATGGTTTTTCTGTCAAAGAGTAATAAACAGACTTACTTTAGAATATTTTATAATATTAGTACGGTTTTCATAATAAACGATTTATTCCCAAGACTGAAGAAGAAACTAACAAACAAAACGTTTTCAAATTTATGTCAGTACGAATATTAAAAGTAGAGTTTGCGTTTGAATTAATGTTGGCGTATGTATACTAAAAAAATTATTTTCACATACTCATATAATATATCATCAATCATATACCACCTAAATAGTTTCAACAAGAGCGCCGCAAAAACAAACTGTTTAATTAGCAGTCGCCCTAAAATTTATTCACTTGCATATTTCTATCGTATCAACTATGTTTTCCATAGTTTTGGTAATGTCTAGCTTACCCAAACCTTAATATCATGACCTAGTACGAGGTAAGAACCTACATATAATTTCAAAACAATTGAAATGTTACAAACCGCATTCGGTTCACGCCGCCTTGCCGCCGGGGAGCAAAACTTTAACATGGTTCCCTCCGAATGCTGAGATCAACCACCCTAACTCGCACAAACCCCTCGCACACTATACACATGGAAATATATTGAGAAAGGTCATTGCAATATCAAACTCACACTTTAAGGTTAACGATTAATATTAAATACAACACAATAAACAATAAAATTACACCATACACACTGAATTTGTTTTGAGAATTCACATAACGGAGGAAATCCGAAATATTTATGTAAGAGCGCGATACATAAAAGTTTATTCAAGAAAGTCATGGGCGATACTAAAGGTGGGCACGCGATCTAACAACCAATTTCATCGAAACATTATATGGGCATTATTCGAAAATGCATGCGCCGTGAGGGACGCACACACCTATTGTTGTTGGGGGCCATCACTCGCCAAGAATATTAATCTTGTTGAAGGTGAATCAAGTATCGCTCGTCTTCGCTACGACGCTATTGGAACCCCACAATACTCTTGGTAGGACAATGAACTTTAATTATATTTCGTTGAAACAGATTATAGAGAGATTGTCTTCGTAATGAAAACTGTTTATTAAAGGATTTCAAGGTTGGAATTAAATGAAAAATCTAATTAAACAAACGTATATTGTCTCTGTATTATAATGATCGCCCATTCTACGAAACTTAGACAAGATACTAAAAGCTGCTTTAACTTTGTGTGCCAGTTGTGAAAACTTAAGGAATGTTTTAAATCAGAAATAAGATTACGTACATTTCATTTAATAAGAGGTTGTTAGTACAATACACCACGTAGCAAAAAGAAGCACATCCATACAATAGTGTAGAGCGAACATATGAAAAATAAAACAGCTTTTACTGGAGAGAAAATTCAAATTGCTCAAGCCCATTGTTCCAAGCTCGTGAAGTTACCGGTGCAAAGAGCTTTAACGTGTAGGATATGCTGAGGGGCTTAGTTACAGATTAATGGGGATTTCTTCGAATACCTACAAATATGTGTGTGTATTCACAACGACTAGGTTTTAGCTCAAAAATCTCACGTAAACGGTTTAAAATTAATTTGGGTTATCACTAATTACTTCAGCTATTTAGACATTCATGGTTAAAATAGATATAACTGTATATTGCATAAGTATTAATTTATCAAAAAATATATACTATTAGGATACAAACCAAAATTTAAGGTAATTGAAATAAAGACCTTTTGCTTGCACTGAATCTTTACTTATTAAGCTTTAATAAAAAAATTGAACAAAGCAAAAAATTTCTGATCTAAATAGTTTAACGTTTTACAAAAAAATACCTTCGGTATGAATAAGGCGCCCTGTTATCTAATACGTACCACCTATAGCCTAATTCACAATTAAAATAAGACCTCAATGAAAATATCATCAACAACTCTTTAAAAAAGTTCTCATATCAAGAGATTAGAAAGTGACAATACTTTTACGATCAAAACATCTATAAATATTTTTAATTTCTATTTTCTTTTCCTTATTAAAGCGATATGGGAATAAATTATTTCATTTCTTATTTCAGTAATTGGCATTAAATAAGAAACTGGACTTAAAATTCATAATATATTGCGCTAATTCACGTTCCATTTCTGTTGTCATATCGTTAGGTCTTCCAAATAGTGTTATTTAAACCATCAAACTTTGTTATAGCGTAGGCTTTGGTATATTATATTTACCTCACCAAACCCAATTTGACCATCTCAATGTTTCAGTATGTTTGTTCATATCCTGCTGTTTCAAAGTACTATACACTCTGTACGTTATATTATATAACTCGCAAAGAAACCACGAATCAGAAAATAGTTTTACCGAAACATAAGTTGTACCGGTACGTTTAAATAATTTCCCGCTGATACAACTTAAGAAATTACATTGCCAAAGTTTCCAATCAAAACTACTCAATAACTTTAAAATATTTACAGCTTTTTGATAACTACGAGTAAACCAATTAAATAACACAAAACATAGAATCCAATCTCAAAAATAACATAAGTATCGCTATCCTCCTCGAAGTAGCTTACGAATGAACTTCCAATTTTAGTAAACAGTAGTATTTTTCCATGATGATAGCCAAATTGTACAGATTTGATTGTATCTGACGAGTATTTTGTTGCAAGCCGATACTAATCCCTTGCAGGTGTCTTATTACCCCTTTGAATTAGAGCAATCTGTTGTTCGCGCTAATCTGTTCACGCCGCCGTTAGACATCATAAAACCTTCTTTTCTCTGTTGGTATTTGATGCGAATTCTTGGAAGCCATTATGCTGACCATTTAACGAGTTCAAGAACCAGTGGGCGGCATGTTGCTAGAAGGCCATGTCTAATTTACAAAAGGATGAGGGTCGGTCAGTCGGGAAATGCTCTAGCCGTGTTCTGACTGCGAACGAGGCGTTACCTAGTGGACTTTCGGATTGAGTATCTTATAACGACGAGCTTTGCGCGATTTATGCGTGATAACGGTTTTCTGTTCTATGGTTTGGTTTTGTTGTATTCGGTTATACTTGTAAGAACTGAGAATTACGTGTGGGTACTTCTAATACACTTTATGATAATTCCAACGGCATTTTTGAATTTACAACCTAGGAATTCATAACATATTATTACCTTTTCTGATTCTTTACAAATATTGTTTACTGTCTTAACGTGAATCCTAAACTGTTATAACTTATAATGAATTTATTAAATGTTTAATAGTCTCTTAGTTGTGAATACGTGGCAGCAATTCTCTTGAGTGTTTCGTCTTTTCGAGTGTCATAATTAAATGCAGAAGTTGGTACTGGTAGCTTGTTAGTGCAATTAGAACACAGTGGCGCAGTCACAAGATAACTTCATCGGATTATAACTTTGTGTATCGCTTCAACATTCACGAATACTAATTCACCACTAATTTTCTGGTCAAGTCATTTACTAATTCGTTTCGTGGCTTTAAATTACCCGTTGGATATCATCAGAGCTTCAAAAGATTTATTAATAGACGTATTCATCAAAATTTTAAGAACAATTTTTTTCAATTTCTGTCATCTCCAAGCGGAAATTATTTTTTTTCCTACTATTTTCTTATTCATTTTAACTATAATCCCACTTTATACATAAAACACAAGAAATCACACCAATAGCCATTACGCAAAGTAACGTGTGATAGGATATGTCGCATTGTATGAGAAGCTCCGTTACGGTACCAAAATAATGAGAGCCGTGTAGCCCGGACCCGCAAGTTAGTTATTCAGATGACAATAGTACAAGATGTACCACTGCTGAGGGTCGTGCGCGACTGGCCGCTATAACTTAGTAATGTTGTTATGTGGAACACGTAAGCCTCGTGACTCCACGACGCACGTGCGTCGTGTGCACGATCCACCTCGACATCTAAACAAAATTCTATGTCCCATTTTTTGTACTTATTCTATTCTGCACAGCGTTCAAACTATACTCCTATTGTTTTTTTAACAAAACCAAATCTTACTTCAAACTAAAAAGCAAAAAATAAATATTTTCTACACTGTGAAGTAAGACGTATTTTATAATTTTATTTTTGCTTTTATTTGTTTTTCTGGGCGCCGACTTCGGGACGTTGTAGAAAATGTTTATTTTTTGCTTTTGCAAACAAAAAGTCGGTTTTGTTTTTATAAAAAAATATTATCTCCTTTTAGTAGCTTAAATAGCTTTAGAAATAATATCTAGGACCCTCTAGAAATTGTACTACTGGCACGCGTGCACAAGTTTTGTATTTGAAAGAGTTGGAGGCGCTCGGCGCTCTCCAACAAGGGTTGATCTCGAATTCCCTCCATCATCAGATCTCGACTTGATGTCAATGGAACCACTTCACAAGTATACTCTTTTGAATATAGACAGTTTTTGAAAATCGATCTACAATTAACGGACAATCACGTAACACACTTAAAAGTTTTTTTTAGTTTGTTTGTAAAAGTGAGGGTTCTCAATAGAACCCCCACTTTTTAAAAGTCGGTTAACACGAAAAAACAGAACCGAGCTAAATGTAAACTAATGGATTCAAGGAAATTGAAATGCTTCCTGCAACAAAAACAAATCCGTCAGGTGTCAGTCCGTTTTTCTTTTGATATTAAAACGAATTTGTAATAAACAGAGCGGACCATTAGCAACCGAAAGGATAACGAAATAAAATAAATAAACGCTTATGGCCTTACATAATTGCGGTTAAAAATTTCATATTTTGCTCACTGCACGTTTAATTCTTGAGGCATTTAAAATTTTAAGCTTCAGGAACGTGAATATAATGTTTATTGCGGTACACGCAACAGTCTTAATCGTCTAGTTATATGTAACATGACGATTTTCGTAATGAGCATGCGTAATGGTCTGACGTGAAGCGTAATTTACTCGCGATAAAACAGTCAGCTTACAGAATCTCAGCTTAATTATGTCTACCTATGTACATACCTGCCACCGTCATACCCTATACAAGATATAATTAATCTGTAAAATATGCTGATTGTAATATGAATTTAAAATGAGAAAAATATTATGGAACCTAATTCCGACCAACATAGTTAAAAATATAACTTCTAGAATTTTTGTTGCCTGTCTGCCTGTCTCTTAGAGCATCGACTGAAAACTACTGATATGTATTAAATCAAACGTGTTTTAGAGCTATATATTTTTTTTAGGGAACATCTGATTACGGACCCTCAACCTCGTGGGATATCGCGGCCGGTGCGTGGGATTCGCAACGACGGGAATGGCAATATAACCGCAAGCAACAATTGCCATTGCCTATAGCTACGGGAAAACTGAAGCTCGACCAACTCCGCGTTGCCTGGCAGGCGGAGGCCCTTAGGGTCACATCCACTGTCGGGGGAGGAAGCAAGATCTTCGGCGACGTTTTCTCCTCTCAAACAGACCTATATCCTAGGTATACATTAACAATACTTTCTATTCCGATAAATGCGGTGTTTTCCGAACAATACATGAATAAAGCCAAAAACATTAGGTGTTTTTGTTAGAGCCGTTACAAGTCACTAATAAAAATGTCGTCATGGTAACGCGGGTGAAGTTTCGCTGGTGTGACCATTTAAGAGATTTGTGACTGAGTTAATCTAAAAATATGCTTTAAATAATAAGATGTTCCTTGAAAGTAATATAGTGATGTATTCCTAATTAATTAAAACGCAAAAGAACAAAGAGTGGTATTGGCTTAATAAAATTTAATAATTGTTATTCTTTTTATATAAAACTAGACTGCAGACGTTGTCCTGCCTTGAAAAAAGGAAACTCTAGGACCCTATTCTACTGCCTCATGGCGGTTCCAATTATGAATCTAAGCAATGCGGGGGACACCCACTCAAACATTACAAAAATTCATAAAAATCGGTAAAGTAATTTCTCAAGCTATGCGCGTACACACATTTCTACCATAATTTGTTATTTATATAGATTGTACTGTTGTTATAAATAAATATTTTTTTTAATAGTATGTGTGTATAATTGTAATATTGTATTGTGTATTGTTATGTCTTTATTATTGTTTATTTATTTGTATGTAGCAATATATTTTTATTATTAATAGTATATTATTCAGTTATAAGTTTAGCCTGCTTTTGTACATCACCAGCACATTTTTTTAACTATATTTTTCTCCTTGCGCACGGAGCAGTTGCCTAGGAGAGATCGCTATGAGCGATAAAGCCGCCAATTGTTCGATAATATAATAAATATTATCGTTTATTTTAAGTTTATAGTGAAAACTAAGGCCTTTACATTAATTCATTCTTATTTAGAGCTACATATTTACTAGGTGGTTCTCATTCCTAATACTCGTCTTTCATGTTATTACAAATCATAAGTTTCAACAGACCATATTCTTCTCATAAAAAAATATTCCATTAGACAAAGTAATAGCCTTGTCCTATTTCAAAGAATAAATGAATCTTATTACAGATTAAGATAAGCCAACTCGACGAAGGCACCCTTTGATATGAGAGTAAGAGACCATGAAAATATGGTAAATCGAGTCGTTAACAAAACAAAATCTAGATAATATTTCCTCAAGGCAAACTTGAAAGGATTATTTGTTACTAAATGTTACAATAAGTTTATATTAAATATTTTCATATTTAATATAAACTTATTTTATATTATAAGATATAAGCTGAAAAATAAAATATTATGAAGGAATTATGAATTAAAAACTGATTTCTGTAGTAGGGTATCCATAGTATTGATATTATATCTGAAATGACTCCATCTACACATTATTTAATATTTGTCGTTAGAGTTTTTTTAGGTATCTTCAAATACCAAGGTCTAATACCAATGAAATTAAAATGAAAACACGTTGAAGCTATTTGTGCGGGATTTATATAACGAAACACGTAGAACTTTGAGAGCTGTTTTATTTGAATTCATTGGGTTGACCGTTCAACAAATATTGGAATACAAATATAAAAGATTTGGCCAAATTGAGGCGTTGTTGAGTTATGCGCTTACCAACACATTTTGCGATTCATTTTTATATTATAGCTTATGTGAAAACTAGATTTTAATTAAATAACACATGACTATAGTAGCGTTGCAGCCGGATCTCGGTATGGAACGTCGTACCTCAAAGTCAGGACGAGTAAAATTTTCTGTCGCGTTTGAAATGTCGGAAATTGTAATTGTTATTAAAAAACCAAATTTAATTCGTCGTTTAAAACAACAACTTTCCGTTGTAAAACAATAATCCTTACTCTTACCAATTTTTTTATTTCGGCTAACGACGTTTGCGGTAACTATTACGGGAAATCACCGCCAGCCAGTGCCAATAGTCAGTTTCAATTGCAATTTTGCGTTACCAGAGGCCTTCGCAAAATGTATGATGTCGTAGTCTAAGGTCTAATACTAATTCAATTAATATGGGAACACATTGGCACTTTGGCACCTGAATTATTAATATTGGTTCATAAACAAACAAGGTTTATACACAAACACACGCTAAAATACATATATATAGGATAGGAATTGAAAACTTCCTTAATTTTAATTATATTATTATTATTAATTAATATTGTGTTAAAATTATTCGTCAACGAATACGTTTACAGTATTTATGACATGGTATGAACTGATTTGCACTAGAGGTTATAGGTAATCATTTTCATAAAATAAGCTTATTAGTATTAGATATTTTTAATCACACTGTTTACAAATCTACTTAGCAAAAAATAAAAAAAATATTTTACGAATAATAAATGAACAGAGTACGAAGGTTTTTTACACTACGTAAAATGATTTATTAGTCTTGTCAGCAAAAACATAATTTAATCGCAATCTTACTCACGCAGAGGGCGCGCTCTAGAGAGTCGCTGTAACGCTGCTGAAAGAAAATTATGTGTTAATTACCCTATAAGAATTAACAAGCAAACCAATGTACTATTTATAATATTTGTTCCAAGTAGTGCCACCTATTATTGTACTTAGGTAATATTCGCGGCGTAGCGAGGAAAAACCATTCTCACTTCAACTTTGGTCGGATACATGTCATTGTAGTTCTCTAGTTTTGGTCTCTCTAGTATTGTGCGAGAATCAAAACTTATAATTAATTTTACTTTAGATTGGCATGCTTAGTTCGGAAATCGAGTTAAACAGTTCTCCAAGTTCAATGTGTTCTGCTGTATAAATCCTCTTCTAATAGTACCTTTGCTCGCCGGTTTCTATATCTTACTATTTGTTCACTTGTATTACAATTGGTTAAATTTTGAAATTACTTGAATGGAGCTTATGTTAAATTTTAACCGATAGTAAGGCTAATAAAGGGTTGATTATTAAAACGGAACTCTTTATGTTTTTGTCATATCTGGCCGTCAGTCCAGTTGGTCGTCTGTACAGTGTACATCTGTCATCAAGGTTCGAGGTCGCGAAAATAAAGGCTATATCAACACAGCTCATGTGGAATCACACACTTAAAAAGACCGGGCATTTCCCTGTCCCAGCGGCTAATCTCATCCTTGCGAGAGGGGAGGTGAGAAGACCTGCGGGTACTCATATCAGCGGGATTTGTGCGGGTGACGGCTGAAGTTATACCCGAAAGCTTGCCGTCAAACATTTAAACCAGAAAAACGTGTGATCGTGTGCGGCTATAGCGCCCGAATATGGCCGAATAAGGGGTTATAAGGCCTTCTGATTTTAAAATACTCTTTGTTATACTGATATTATTTAGTTATGATATTATTTCATTGCATTAAAGTTTAAAATTGAATATTAAAAAATACATTCAGTCTCCTGAAGGGGGCATAACTTTTTACTTATTTGACGATCTCAGCCAATTCACTCTTTTAAGTCGCATAAAATAATTTCGTTCCAAAAACATTTGTAGTATTATAGAATATTCCCACCATTACCATACCACCGAGAGTTCCATTACGTAACTTATACTACCTAAAATTATTGTGCACCTGGGATCTATAGGTCCTAAAGAAAGCTGAACAACATTTAAACCACGAGACCACAAAGGTAGTGACATTGTAAAATAGATAGCGAGTAGCAACATGCTTTTCTCAAAAGCGAGATTTCTGCAGCGTCATAATTCTCAAAATAACGAAGGAGTGTAACTGTCGAGAGTTTCTACTACTGGTTTACCACTACAATACAATTCTCTTGACAAATCGTTGAGTTCCCCACAAACAAAGTGCTCTCAACGAGAACGGGCAATGTTTCACAGTTTACAACGAACTTTAATTGCGTAATCTGATACTATCCAGCTCTGAGGAGTTTTCAGCGAAATTGCTTTCTTTTATTATGCCTCTCGGGGGTCAAACTGAGATCTGTTTTTAATTGATCTTTGAAGTTCAACCTGTTTTAATTTGTGTTTAAAATTGAATATTCCTTGAATTTTTGCTTAATATTAATATCAAACCCTAGGAGGGCTTTGTGGTGAGTAGCCACACCTCGTACCCGACCCCCGGGGAGCCAGGCTAGGCCTCCGCCTCCGTGAATGGCTTAGCCAGCCAGCATGGAGTGGAGATCGCTAGACCTAAGAGTCAAGGCCCAGGGGAGAATTGATAAATGGAAGAACGTCGGAAATAGCCCCGATGAAGCTGCAGACCACCTCTCCACACCCCTCACACTCATGTTGCCCTCATGGCAATCTTGCGAGTCTTTTGTTACAAAAATATATCGTGATTTGGAGAAAGTAAATTAAATAGTGAAAATATGATATAATTAATATAAACCACATAGTTACTTTATGATATACTAGCGGTCTACCCCAGCTTCGCACGGATAGAAAAAAAAGTTTAAAAAGAAGTTTTTTGTTAAGTTTAATTACCTACTAAGCGAATTCAAAATATACCCCCCCCCCCGTACTGACCATACCCCAGTGACGCCTACATCTCATAAACCTATCTAGCCGATTAGGGTGCGCGGCGACCACGCAACTTTTTTCAAATACTTACATTTTTAAACTCGTGATATCTTTCGAATGGAATGTCCAAATTGAATCATTCAAAAAGTTATATAAAGGTTTGAAGCAGTCTTAAATATGATGTAATTTATTTTGATAAGGATGAATACCAAGGTACAAATAAAGACTCTTTTCTAGCGGCGGCATTTCAATTCAATTTTTAAAATAAAAGAACACTTATTGTGGCATCATTATAATAGACATATTATGCTGTCGCGATACTTTTTATGAATAATTATATGTTCTGCAAATTTGTAGTACATTATTTTATTCTACCATCAATAGTTTTCGTAGCGCACGCGATTTGAGGTAATTTTTATACACCTTGGGTTACATTAGTGGAGTTTAATTAAGGATCCCTATTGTTTAAAAATATAATATAGCATATGTCAATCGGAGATAGTGTAGTTTGCCAACAGTGAAAGAATTTTTCAAATCCGTTCAGTAGTTTCGGAGCCTATTCAATGCAAAAAATAAAAATTTTCCTCTTTATAATATTAGTATAGAGTATATAGATTAGTCAGTCAATTAATGTAATACGATTTTATCTGGTGGTATTTAACAAACAACTTTTTTGATAGAGCAACTTTCTCAAATTCATTTATTCTGATTCAAATCGAAGTTTTGTGATACAAAAATGTTCACATATTCACTTGCTCGAATTCAAATCGATAGAACGGCTTTATTGCAATTTTATTTAGTAGTGTACGTATATTTACCCTTGATATTCTGAGTGGCTGGTTTTGATCGGCGCCGCCGTGCATGCGGAAGCCCCACGGCGCGCCGCCTGTCAGTTCCACCTCCCTTGCAGTCATCGTCTTCTCACTCCATGCCTCTAAATACCCCCTATGTAAAACTTCACTTCGAAAACAAAATGTCAAAGCTATACTTTGACGTCATATCGTAGAAAATTTTAAAGCGTCGTTTGGAAGCCCGCTGTCGTTTTAAATATCACATTTACTTTCTTATCAGTCGATTTTGTTTCGGGAAAGGTTACGTAGGGATGTGGTGATCTGAAACAAAAGGAAAGTTCGATAAATATACTATATTTATTTATAGAATAGGCAAAAGTGTAGGTGTAGTATATAAATTGCTGTTGTTCGTGCCTACCCCGCAAGGGACCTGGCGTGAAGTTATGTATGTATGTAGTTAATAAAAATGCAACTATCAGTTTCTTCGCTTCTCTTGCGGAAACTAATAAATTTCTAAGAAAAATCCATGTCTTCTGGAAAAATCAAACCATCCTCAACACCTTGAAAAAATCTCCCTAAAATCACTTTTTTTTAATGTAAGTATATGTATTAGTATGTAGTTTATAGAACTACTTAGAGGTTAGGGCTTTCCAATTCCTACTTCTGTATAGGCCAGTATAAAGTAGCAAATTCAGTGTCAAGGGTTCATATGAACATATCCAACTACATAGACATGACTAGGTAAAGATCATCGTTGTAAATTTTATTACAAGCGAGGTCAGTGCTGTAACAACTGAATTATTTTCAGGCTATGATGCAGACTCCCAGTGTACTGAAGGCCGGTAAATACGCCTAGAATGAATCATTTTTAATCCAACGTAAATTTACGTTTAGATAATATAGACTGTACCTACCTAGGAAGTATTTTCACATTAATAATGATAACAAAGTCATGATATATGTTACAATAACTTGACTGATTTTGGAACAACATATTATTTAGTATAGTATTATATATGTATTTAGTAAACCAAAAGAAAACGTAGGTTCTTGATTATTATAAATATACCATTATAGTCTACTTAATATAAAATTTATAAAATGTGAAATGATTTTGAAATAATTTCCGATTAGAAATTGTTGAAAAAAATATAAAATATCGCGTGAGCCCGTGATATTATTACCTTATATTGAATAATAATTCATAATATGTTTTTTATTTTATAACGATATTTTATTTTGTTTGCGTCTTAGATGTTACATAATATTTTTTAAATTAAAGTAGGTATCTTTTATGTCACTCAAGTAAATATTTTTCTGGGATGCATTTTTTTGGATTAAATTAATTATTTGACTATTAAGGAGATAGCAAAATATAACCCGACGTTGAAAGGCTTAGAATAGGTTAAATGAATACAGCCCAAATGGTTTCAAATTAATTCAAACAGAAACACGGTGTTTGCGGTGCGCCACGCCTTGGGCAGGCACCATCCAGCATTATGACAAATCTGTAAACATGTCCATTCCATTACTGCCAGATGTAGGCTGCAGTTCAGGAGCTTGCGGCTTGCTATGAATTTCAAGCCGCGAAGGCTAAATACTGCCTAATAAAGACTTTGTTTATCTATAATATCGAATCATAATATTTAGAAGAGCTTAAAAGTTGTATGAATGAATTAAAACACTTTATTGTTCACCAAAAATTGATGTACAGTAAATGTTAAACAAAGGGCGGCCTCATTGTTTGGAGCGCTTCCAGGCAACCCCCAACCCCCCAGCCAAGTTGAAATTTTTTTAAATAAATTTTCATGCTGTTTATAAACAGCTAATTTTTTGCTCGCAAACTTTTTTAATCCGTATCACACGTAACCAATCATATTTTCCGGAATAAAAAGTATACTTAATATATGCGTGCGTGTTATCAGGTACATTTGTAAATATTTTCACGTATCGCTTTGTGAAGTTATATTATTTAAAACATTTATATTTTTGCAGAAATCAGTCAACAACTAAAGACCTTAATTGGTTTCTTTTAGATATTTAAGTGCTTTGTTCTTTAAAAATGTAATCCCTATTAATATTATAAATGCGAAAGTAACTCTGTTTGTCTGTCTGTCTGTCTGTTCCGTTTTCACGTAAAAACTACTGGACCGATTTGGCTGAAACTGAGTATATATATATTTTCGATACCGAGGATGAACATCCTATGTATGATACATCCTATGTATGTATGATACTTTTTATCCCGAAAAATGGGATAGTTTCCGGGATAAAATGATATTTGTCTGTTTGTTTGTTATGCTTTTACGGAAAAACTACTGGACCGATTTGGCTGAAATTCGGCACGTATGTAAATTAAATACTGAGGATAGACAAGGGAAAATTTACATTTTGGCCTTTTTGGTAATTATGGCCTATTTGGTAATTTTGGCCTATTTGGTAATTTTGGCCTTTTTGATCATTTTGACCTTTTTGGTCATTTTGGCCTATTCGGGCATTTTGGCCTATTTGGTAATTTTGGCCTATTTGGTAATTTTGGCCTTATTGATCATTTTGACCTTTTTGGTAATTTTGGCATATTTGGTAATTTTGGCCTATTTGGTAATTTTGGCCTTTTTGATCATTTTGACCTTTTTGGTCATTTTGGCCTATTTGATCATTTTGGCCTATTTGGTCATTTTGGCCTATTTGGTCATTTTGGCCTCTTTGGTCATTTTGGCCTATTTGGTCATTTTGGCCTATTTGGTCATTTTGGCCTTTTTGATCATTTTGACCTTTTTGGTCATTTTGGCCTATTAGGTTATTTTGGCCTATTTGGTAATTTTGGCCTATTTGGTAATTTTGGCCTCATTGATCATTTTGACCTTTTTGGTCATTTTGGCCTATTTGGTCATTTTGGCCTATTTGATCATTTTGGCCTATTTGGTCATTTTGGCCTATTTGGTCATTTTGGCCTTTTTGGTCATTTTGACCATTTTGATTATTTTGGCCTTTTTGGTCGTTTTTGCCTATTCCGTCATTTTAGCCATGCCGGTCACTGTGGTCTTTTGGTCATTTAGACCATTTTGGCCTTTTTGGTCAAGTTTTGTAATTTATTTTGTTGACAGATAGACGGGGGATAGTATATATAATTAGCGATATAAAATGAAGTGAATCTTCCGTGGGCAAATACATAAAAATATTGTAATATAATATAACCTGTAGCACTTGCTCTTTAAACAAGAGACACAGAGTAGAGGTTAACCCGCGGCGCAGCCGCGGGGTAAACTCTAGTATATAATAAAACTTCAAAAGTTAATATTTCAAAGAGAAACAACCAGAACGAATGCAAGGATAATGGTCGATGATGTTATGCTAGAACAAGTGAATGAGTTTGTATATCTCGGATGTGCTTTTAGTAGAGATGGAAGGTACACCGCTGATATAGAAAGAAGAGTGAATTTGGGGAATAGTGTGAATGGAGCGTTAGGTAAACTTCTAGGCGCTAAGAACCTCAGCCAGAAGGCCCAGCTTACCATACACAACGCGGTGCTGGTACCTACGCTCACGTATGGAAGCGAAAGTTGGGTATGGAATAGAGAGCATGAAAGTAGAGTAAACGCGGTCGAGATGCGGATGCGGAGTGACGCTTGCGGACCGCGTTCGTAATACCGAAGTAAGAAAGAGAGTTGGTCTGAAAGAGAGTGTCGGGGTGAAGGTAAGGAAAGGAATGCTCCGGTGGTTCGGGCATGTGGAAAGAATGTATGATGAAAGAATGACTAAACAGATATACAATGCAAAAGTGGATGGATGCAGAAGTCGCGGAAGGCCACGACACACCTTGCATGATCAAAATGATCGTGTACTAGCAGAAGGTGATGTCAGGAGCCTTAAGAACAGACGAGCGTGCATGATAAGAGCTATGAATGTCAAAGAAGCAAGTGAGGTGTGTAAGAATAAGCCTAAATGGCGCTCTGTTGTTCGTGCCTACCCCGCAAGGGACCTGGCATGAAGTTATGTATGTATGTATGTATGTTCAAAAGTTACCTATACCGCTGTCGTAGTCAAGTAGCATTTAGGAAACTTTTAGAGTTAAGTATTTTACTGGGCTATTATCACTCTTAATAAAATTTTCCAATATACATATTATACTAATATATAAAGCTGAAGAGTTTGTATATTTGAAATCGCTAATCTCAGGAACCACTGGTCAGATTTGAAAAATTGTTTCAGTGGTAGAGATAGTCTATTTATCAAGTTATAGGTAATATATCATCACGCTAATACTAACAGGAGCGGAGCACCAGTGAAGAATGTTTCAAAATAGGGAGCGGTTTTGAAAACAAATTCCACGCGGACGACGTCGCGGGCACAGCTAGTATACATATATAACTAAAGTTTACCCAGCGGCGCAGCGTCGCGTGTTAACCTCTAGTGCATTGTATTAAATTATTATGTTTTTTATGTTATGTTACCCCCGGAAGATTCGCTTCATTTTATATCGCAAACTACTCCCATCCCCCTTCTATCTGTAAACTACATAAATGACAAAATCACTAACCTATCCTAGTTTCTACTTCCGGGAGGACAAGAATCCTATATCTATCCTAGATATCGAACTCACATATACATTGAATATCAGCCAAATCTGTCTTATAGTTTTTCCGTGAAAGCATAACAAGCAAACAGGAAAACATAGTTTTATCACGGTAACTATCCCATTTTTCGAGATAAAAAGTATCCTATGTCCCTATCCTCGGCATAGAAAATATATAATTATATATACAGAGTGAACTCCATGTAACGTCACTCGATTTAACGACAAACTCCATTAAGCGTCCAAATCACTTGGCTTTGGTTGTTTTAGCTTGTCTTTCAAGCAATGATACACTCTATATAGCATTACATCCACTCTCAATAACGACAACAATTACGTTACTAAAATTACCTCTTAAGTTGCTAAAATGAGTGAAAACTGCGCAGCTGTGTACATTTTTTATGGCTTTACTATCCTAGCCCATAATAAACTCGACTGTTGGTATCATGCATAGCGAAATTTCTAAGTACTTCCTTTATCACTAAGATGCCTCAATATCGCAATATATGAATAGAATAAGTAAAAAAATACAACAAAATTACTGGTGCAGCAAAATACGTCAGACAAAAATAGCAAACGCCATTTAGTCAACTCTCTATAACACCATAAAATGCACAGTCCCTTCAGTGTCGGCATATAGAGTTTACACTGTATATACCGAGTTTCAGCAAAACGATGGGGCATACAGTATAAACAGGGCCGTCTAAGCGTGTTGGGCGCCGGGTGCGAAAATCGGTTAGTACTCCAACCAACAATAAAGCCTTGCATTCAAATTTTACGTTTCAATTTTAAGGAATCCTACTAATTTCTTCGTTTAGTTATGGCATTCAGTGTTTATAAATCAGACAATTTTCCCAAAAACTACTAGGTCTATTAGGACGAAATTTGGAGTACCATGACGTTCTTTAGTAACATGTTTTATTAAAGTCAATCTGCTTGCGTCCCTTAGATCTCTGCGCCCGGGTGCTAGACACCGCTTACACCTCCGGTTAATGACGGCCCTGAATATATGTACAGACTTATTGCCATTTTATGCATTTCAGTAGACTATAGAAGTTGCACTAGAGATGTAGTTAACATTATTGATGTTACTCACATAACGTGTATTGATAAAAAGGCAGCGGGCGAACAGCCCTCGACATGGCGGAAGCGTGCGACTGACATTTGAATCAAACCCACCCACACGCCTTTTAGCTCACCGATACCGAGAATAACTACTCTACGAGTATTCTGCAATACACATTTGCTAATTTCAAGCCGCTTTGGTAATTAAATAATTATGGCCTTGCTAGTTACATGGTCTAAGCTTCTGCGTAGCAACTAAAGGGAACACAAGTTCGATTTCAGGTGTGATATATTTTGTAAACGGATTTTTGTTATTTACAATAGGAATATGAAAGAAGGTGTACAGTTATCTGGTATATATTATACATAACAAAGGGTATCTCGCTTAGATTGGCAATAAATAATGTGTGTGTTTATTGTATTTTATTGTAGGTACTTGTATTGAACTACCTGTCAAAGAGACAAATGACTTTGTCTAGGTGAAAACTACTAAATCAAGGGCGGTATATAGTGTATACTGTAATTTGCAACTATGTACATATGTGTCTAGAATACTCAGAAACTTTTAAAATTAATTAAAATCTTTAAATGGAGACTAAATAACTAAAATCTCAAGATGGGCAACATGAAAAAGAAAATCAGATTATGTAGAACCAGTACATTTTGAGAAAATTCATTCAGACATATCATATGGAAACAGACAAACAGATTGACAGACAGACACGAGAATTTTGCAGGGATTTCGTTTTTGTCCAAAATGTTTACGGAAATCTAAAAGTTGAAGGCAAGGTAAGTAAGTAATCAACTGTTTGAATTTTGTAATTTAAAACAAATCTACAATTCTATGGCCCGGATCGAATTTTACATCTACAAGCGAATCCCTTATTGTGACGGGTTTATTCAATTTGATTTAGATTGAAGGATTCTGCCTACTAAATCGATACAGCCCAAGCACAGGGATTTTAAGGAACTCCGTATGTCAGTACACTTGTTTTCAAGACATGTAATCAGGGACAATTGAAAGATAGCATGGTATTTGACGTAAATAGAACAGTTTGGAGCCAAGTGTTAGTTCAAAGATGTTAGATGCTTTGAATAGCTCTGGCTGTGTGACTCATCATACATTTGGTAAATCGAAGATTAAATATAACCAACATTACGCACTGTTTACGAAATTGGGCCTAGTTGTTTAGACAAGAGTCAGTTAGTATTTTACGGTATTTTAAATTTTATATCTTCCTATATGGAAGAATACTATGTATGTCAATCGTGTAGTACATAGAAAAAATAACTTGAAAAAGATACAAAATCTTACATGACTTGACTACATATATTATTTTAACAAATCTTTCAACAATTTACGACAAAAAAGAGACTCATTAATACTGTTACATACCGACAAAGAAATGCGCACTTGGTTTATTACCCTTCCTGCATTCGGAGTTCTTTTGTTTACTTCGTATTTAAAATTTGTAATTAGACAATAGCCTATTGTTATTGTTTTCGACTTTGTTGGCCGTTCGCGGGAATAATTAACCAGATGTGCAGATTACGGTTTCTCGGAAACCAAAGTCCACGCGGTCGATTTATGTATTGTATAGTTAGTATAAAGCAATGCCCGAACAGAGGAGTGAGTGAGTTAAGCGAGGATTACGATACGAGCAAGACGTAGATTCAATGAGAGATATAGTGACGGCCTTTGCGCATGTTATTGAATCGTGACGTTTGTATTAGTAGTGTCTAGTTATATTTGTACCTGTTTTATACGTGTTTGTGTAGTTATAATAAATTCTATAGTAGTTCCAACTGCATTTTAATTCGTCGAGTCCTGTAGCTCGTAACAATACTTTTAATTCATAAATAAGCGGCAGAGAAACACATTCTATATTCCCAAGCAATGCATGTTGAGCTTGTGTTATGGGTACAACGAGCTACTTTGAAGATGATCCTAGACAATTGGACTAATCTTAATAAAATGAAGTTTAAACGAACTTGCGAACTACGAACATTGTACGAACATGCCAGAAACCCCATTCGTGGTCATCAATTTTATCTAAATATATAATAAAATATTAGTAAGAAGTTTTAGTATGGAAGAATAGCTTCTATGATTTTAGTAGGTATTTTTTTATATTATATGTTGTGGCAACAGTTGTGGCCCCGTTTTCGTTTTTAGGTTTATTTTAGAAAAAATCTTATTATAACTCAATTTTTTATCTATTTATTCTAATAATTAATTAAATAACAAAATGTTGCTTAAAAGTAAAGTGGTGTTTTCCTTTCTTAAAAGACGAGGGAAAAATAACTTGTGAGCACGTCGAAAACCTATAAACTATAAACGAATAGGATCTTTTAGAATTTCATTTTTTACTGAGCGATTGTCTTTGTGAGTTTTCAATCATAGCAGAGCGCAAAATAAGAATGGTATAACACTCAATTTGTACAGCAATTTTGCAAAAGCCAAATCCCCGCTTTCAGTAAAGACCCTCTATTATGCCGCGCTGAAAATAATAACAATAAATACTCGTATTAGACGTAGAAAGTAAAATAATACCTCGTAACAAAGGTTTAATAGGGCGCTTGTCGCGGTTTCTGTAATTAATTAAATTGACCCTTACCCTCGGGCTACAGCAAGCACCCGCACTCCTTTAGGGGAAACTAATTTGGACCCTGAAAGGAGGCAATAAAGGTGAATTCGGGTAATAGTTGTCAAGAATTGGGAATGTCCAAGAATTTCGTGTTTTATTACATCGAATGGCTCACCTAGTGATTTCCTAAAGGGCCTGCTATTAAGGGAGTAGGTTTATCCCCCTACTAGATTTTACTGCCAAATGTGTTTATGTTGACGGCAAGGAGAAAAGTAATCTGAATTGGAATAGTCCATTTTTTTAATTTCGTATTTCGAAAAACCTTTACATAATACAATATATATTAGCTATCATTTCTATACAGTTTACATGACAAAATAGGTACTTATTGTTTCCTTATATTTAGGAAAATATGTTTGAAATTTCCTATAGGCACGTACTCACGCTATCACATAAAAAATCATTTTGTGTCATTGTAACAAAAATCACTTCACTTATCTTGTAAACAAATAATTAATTTAAAGTGATTTGTGTATCTATTTCTTTTGAACTTCCGTTGTCCTTCTTATACTCCACTCCATCCAAAGATTATCTGAATGAAATCGCCATGGGCGATAAGATCGCCGATTGCACTTATACATAAATTATATTAATGATTTAGATTTAGAACAGAAATAGAATGATGTATTTATTTTTGTACAATAAAGTATATAATTAAAAATTAAAATAGGTACTACTGTTATATTACCAACTACACAACAGCCGTGTAACGACGTTATCGATCAAAAACATTTAAATATCGAATTAAATAATAACCCGAACTTGATTTATGAAAATATTCAAACTGAAGTTAAGATAATACCCTAATTTACCTAATCAAATTGAGAGGGTGGTTTTTGTAATTAACAATGGCAATCCGAATTCACATTAGGAGATACGCGTATTGTAATTTAAATTTGCATATGCATGTGAACGTGACGTGGTAATTTTATATGCTTCATTACAAAGCAGCCTTATGTCATGTGTGTTGACATCAAGTAGTGTCAACACCCGTGTTTCAATTATTTAATACTCGCTTTCAACTGACAATAGCGCTCGGATAGAGGTGTCTGCGGTAACGCCACGTTGGCAGCTTGATTTATTGCGGATTCGAATAAGACGATACCTTATTTGATACTCGGATATTGCCAACACGATGTACTGCTAGATCACCAGACATCTATTTCGACAGAAACAATCATTATAGACCTTTCTTCGTATTTTTTGTTGTTGAATAAACTCGGCGAATAAATTTTTCTTGTATTCGTCCTTTTATTATTCCAGTGATGGATTAGACCTCTACAATTCAATGCCCTAGTTCAAAATCATATCATTTTTTTGTTACTACTATTTAAACACTAACGTCCTAATTACACCACCTTTTTACGTAATGAGTATTATGTAGGTAGTATGATTGTGAACTAGGAGATCGATGTGTTGTTCCTAGATTATTTTTACTGTCCAACGAATTTTTAGAACTCAACGATTTATAAACAATAATAAAACTACATTTTAACGATTTTAAATGTGGTAATTTATTTGATTTTTGTTATTCCGATGTTTCGGCCACATTTCAGTGGCTGTGATCAAGGAAGACAAAGATGTCAAGTGTCAACGAGTATTTTTAAACTTTTATTTAGCCCACCGCCAACTTGTTTACTTTAATTATTTAGTTTTAATTTTGTTTATGTTATTATTATCTCTATGGGAGCCTAATTTAATTTTATAATTAGTTTCATTTCAACGATTTAATTAACATTGCACAAGGCATTGTTTTAGTCATATTTCTGAGCTGATAAAAGCTTAGACACGTACCTACTAGTAATAAGACTGGGTAAGTTTTAGGCGTTAAGAGGTTTTTGCTCCAGCCTTTTCAACCTACTAGAACATTACCCACTCAGTGATAGATACATACATTTACATACCTGATGTCAATTTATTTATAAAGTCTATGCAATATTCTAAAATCGAGTGCAATATAAAATTCTGTGGTATATTTTTAGTGTTCCTTAGCATTTTATCAAAATCTGTGTGTTCGACAGGATATGGAATAAAAAATCTAAGTAACTCTTTTTATATGAATGTACTTTATACACCTTCAAAAAATATAATACGTATATTTTTGTTCAGTACGATGAGTAAAACCGATGTAATTAAGAGCTAAGGGAGCTCATACGTAAACACAACGTGTGGTAAACAAACAAAATATTCCCTGCGGTTTGCCATCCAAATCCGAAATATTGTTGACGTACCTATATAGACGCACAGTTCTTGTTTTTCTCTATAAAACCACAAGTGCGTTAATATGCGGTTCAACTCTATTTTTGTTAATTTGAAAATTATTTAGGTCAATAACGGTTTTAACATTTCATGAAAACCAATAATATTTCTGCAGAGATAGAGTTACCGTATCAAAAGAGCTCGACGAAAATGAATTTAGAAAAAATACACTTTCTTCCAGAACATTGGATATGTAATTAGACTAGATATATCAATTAACTGACACTTACAAATACTTATTACGTGTAATTAAGTGAGCGATATATGTATTTACATTTAATTATAAGCAGTAGTAAGTAGTAATATAACAGTCTTGAGGGACTATGAGTAGAATACAATACAAATAAGTTCAGTTTTCTTACATTGTATTAAATAGTATGTAATTTTATAATTGTATTATAAGCATATTCATTGTTAAGTTGATTTTCAATAAAAAATAAATAATATTTAACATTTACTTGAATTAGATTTGAATGAAACTTCAGACTGCTTAAAATACCCTAAGTATTACGAACGAAGTCCCGCATTACCGCACATGTCCAAAAATTCGGGACATATGACGACCCAAAGCAGAATAGTAAGTTATTAACTTTAGGACTAGTCTACTTTAGGACTGTATAATAGAGTCTAGACAACAATACTTTAATTTATAAATTTCTCTACTCATCCAAAGTATGTAGCGTAGTGCGACCTAATCTAAATTATGTATAATTATTTTATTAGAATAGAGATTTAAATAGATATAAATTACACACCAAAGCACAGACAAACAAAACAGAAAAATATTCAGAGATACTACAACGGGCTGCCTTATCGCTAGTAAGCGATCTCTACCAGGCAAACCAGATTTAATATTGATACTGACGATGCTGCAGTTTATAAACAATGAAAAAATACACAGTAGATATGAATACAAGAGCTATATATATATATAGCCGAAAATCAAAAATCGACAAATCAAAAAATGTTATCAAACCTTTTTTGTAGAGCGTTCAATTCTCTATAAAGATTGGAACAGCGATTTATCAGTCAACCACTCATTTGAACGGTACATAAATCAGAAGAAGCAAAAATAAATTTTCCTGTGTTATTCTTATGGGAACTAAAAAAATGCGATGAGGACAATCTTAATATTAATATTAAGGGCTCATCTTTTCACAGAATTTTTTACACCCAAAAGAAACTTTTGAGCCTGTTTGAAAAAAAAATTAAAATACTTTTTTTTGGATCACCCTAATATATATATATATATATATATATAGCACAAAACTCTAAATGCCTCTTAATTAACCAAACAATACTTCCGGAACTTTAAATACCCATCATCCATTTTCTAAAAGATAATTAAAAGGAATTGATCGCGTCTAATGTATCCAGGCCAGTGTGGTGGCATGTGTAAACCATGGCACGCAAATGCACTATCTTTGAAAACGAACTGTGTCCGCATATTACGTAACGCAATGACATGTTTTCAGATGTAAATACAAAAAATATTCAATGCTATTACATTTTTAATGGTGAGATTGGCCGCTTTTCAACAAAAACAAGAAAGATTCACCAAGTTACAAATTTACATATAATTGCTTTATTTTAGGCCTCGCTGTCATTGAGTAAACGGTAGGTAATTGCGTGTTGATGACTGTTATTACCAGAACGATTGAATCTAATAAATATTTGTTCAAGACGACATCTTTTTAGATATAAATGTGATCTCGTGCTTAAACTGAATTATTAAGGTAGTTTAACTTTGGTGCCCATTCTCACATTAAAATACATCCTCTTAAATACTATACCTACAAGTATGGGTGCTTTAAATTTTCTTCACATATTATTTTAGGGGAAATCTCTCAAATTAATATAGTGGTATTATCACAATAAATGTTACATTAATCGGGAAAAATATTTTTCATTGATTCTGATATAGCGGTTGTATAATAGCTACAACCATTTTAAAAACGACTCAAGAAATATTTATAAAGTTTAAATTTTTATGCGCTTTTTAAGAAACTATACAAGTCTTTTAGTGAATATTTAGATAAATATTCTAATGTACCTTTTTTTTTTTTTTTGGCCAGGGGAAATCCGTTTGAGGACTAAGCCGCGACAGGCACAGAAGCCTGGGGGATGCTCGCGACCCGGTGAGATAGTGTGGGATTCGCCAGATCGGGGGTGGCACTAGCGTGCCCGGTCAGAACCGGTGCCACGCTATTGCCACTCCCCACTTAGGGATACCCACTAAAACCCCTGGGTGTTCCGTCCTGCGCCTTTTGCCAGGGCTACGTGTATGCGGTTTTCCCAACTCCGCTACCCTGGCAGGCGTGGGCCCCGCTCACTGGGCCTCTTCCAATGCCGGGGGAGCTACTCCCCCGGCGACGACTGGGTCTTTTCGGCGTGGGGCGGTCTGTAACGCGCCCCACGGGAAGAGAGATGAGCGCGCGCGGAACACTCGCGCTCTCATCTCGACGGCATGTGCGGGTGAGTGAGAACCTCTATACCCCTAGAGGCCCCACCCGCGCCGCCCGCTTACGGTGGCCGAAGGTCTAAATCAGACCTCCGGCGCCGACGCGTCCTCCTTTGTCGGGAGCGGAGCAGGGAATTACGCTCACGCTCCCGTTCCGCCTCCTCCTTCGCAAACATGACTTGCTCGCAGAAGGAGGAGACGGCGTCCCATCCGGTGGAGCTCCCGACCATGGTGCGTACCACGGCCGGGAGTGAGGTGTCAAGTCCGGTATGGGCGACGAGCTCTCGGCGCTGCTCTGTCCAGGCTGGACACTCCTGGAGTGTGTGCAGCGCCGTGTCCTCGTCGCCCGTGTCACAGTGATGGCACCCTGACGTTGCCTCGCGGCCGAGGCGACACAGGTACCTTCCGAAGCAACCATGCCCCGTCAGGACCTGTGTCAACCTGAAGGTCAGGGTGCCGTGACTTCGTCCAAGCCAGTCTTGCAGGACGGGCCGCACCGCTTCAATGGTGGCGGGGCCCGCGCTGGGGCGTCGTAGGCGATCTTCCCAGACCCCCACGGCTACCTGGCGGAGCTCCGACCGGCACGCCTCGATCTCGCGAGGCGCGGGTCTGGTGCCCCTAGCCAGGGCTTCTTTGCGCCATACATACAATGACGCCAGGACCCTGGCTTCCAGGTCCCATGGGGGGGATCCGGCAAGTAGCGAGGCCACTTCGAAGGACACCGTACGGTATCCTCTTATTGCCCGGACGGCCAATATGCGTTGCGCTTGACGCAGTAGCGCCGCATTTTTAGCCGTCAGGCGGTCCGACCATATCGGGGCCCCATATAGGGCCATCGAACGTACGATGCCTTCGAAGAGTTTTCGGCACGTGGCGTTAGGCCCCCCGACATTTGGGAGCAAGCGCGACAGCGCACCGGCTGCCCCCTTGAGTCTGGGGAGCAGCTGCCGAAAATGTGCCGAAAAATCCCATCGGCCATCGAGGACCAATCCCAGATACTTCATGGTCTGCCCGATGCCGATGCGGATGCCTCCTACAACGATGCTACTGTCTGGAGGTGGACGGTTACGAGGACCGTGAAACATCACGGCCTCGGTCTTCTGCAACGCCACCTCCAAACCAAGACGCCGGATCCTGCCTACTATCGTTGACACCCCAGCCGTGCCTAAAAGACACGCCTGCCTATGGGTCCTCCCGCGCGCGGCGATCAGCGTGTCGTCTGCGTAACATACGACGCTGACGCCCGGGGGGACCCGACACCTCAAGGTCCAGTCGTATGCGATGTTCCACAGGAGGGGACCCAGAACCGACCCCTGTGGAACACCGCACACCATGGCTCGCCGATTCCAACCCTCGTGGACCGGGTAAGTGACGGCTCTACTGTTTAAATATGCCCCGACTATTCGGCGGAGGTAGGACGGCACCCCGAAATATCGGAGCGCCTCCATGATGCATGCCCAGGGCAAGGAATTGAATGCGTTGGCGATGTCTAAACTCACCGCCAACAAGACCTCACCCTGGGAGACTGCGTCCTCCGCCAGGCTTTTCAAGCGCATGATTGCGTCGATCGTGGAGCGCCCCGTGCGAAAACCAAACTGGTTGTCCGCCAGATCCGGCCCCGTCGTCGTTAGGTGCTGGACGAGGCGGTGGACGATGATACGCTCGAAGAGCTTTCCGACCTCGTCCAGCAGCACAATGGGCCGGTAGGCGGACGGCGAGTCCGCAGGGCGCCCCACCTTCCGCAGCAGGACCAGCTTTCCTGTCTTCCACCGCTGTGGAAACAGGCCCTGCTCTAGGCATGCGCTAAAAAGCCCCATCAGTCGGGGCTCCAGGGCGTCGTAGGACAGAACCCACGCACGCCCTGGTATGCCGTCAAGGCCGGGGGCGGCGTTCTTGGCCTTGAGCCGTAGCATAGCCACCCCCAGCTCTACCCGGTCCACAGTGGGCACAGGGTCTCTTTCCGCGCTGGGCTCCGCCTCTGGCGGTGCCATAGCAGGAGGCATGTGCTCAGCCCGTGAAGGGAACAGAGCGCCAACAAGGTCGTGAACGACGTCCCTGGGGAGGGACTCGGTGAGTGGGGGCGCCCAGACACGGAGCTTGTTCCGTGCCATCCTGAAAGGGCGCCCCCAAGGATCCTGGTTGAGAGTGTCCAGGAGTTCCCCCCAGGTGACGTTCTTTGCGTTCCGGATTTCGATCCTTAATGTTCTTCTGGCGCTTCTGTACCCCTCGTACAGCTGAGCCTCTACGGTCGCTGCGTCTGCTGCGCGACGATGCCGTCTTCTGTGGCGGGTGTACTGGCGGCGCGCGCTATTGCACGCGCGCCTTAGCCCCTCTAGTACGGGGTTCCACCAGTACACCTTTCGGAGGGGCTGGAATCTGCCCCTCCTCGGCATCGCCGCATCACAGACGCCAGTGACGAGCGACCGTAGGTTTTCTGCCTCCTGCTCTACATTCACATCGGGAGCGTTCGCCTCGGGCCCTGATGCCCAGGTGGCGACAATCAGGGCCTCCTTGAACAACTCCCGATCCAACTTTTGCAATGCCCAGCGCGGACAGTCACCCACCGGGAACTCTCGGGACGGAGGGTCCGGATTTCGGCCGGAGACGCTGAACCGTATATAACGGTGGTCGGAGAGCGTCTCCACCTCTGTGACGACCCTCCAGTCCCGCACACGGCGCGCCAGTTCAGGGCTGGCAAATGTGACGTCAACTATTGAGCCACCCCGCTGGCGCACACACGTGTGTACGGAGCCCCGGTTAAGGACTACGAGACCCTTTTCGATGGCCCATTCTTCCAGTGCCTCACCACGCGGACACGTACTCGGGGATCCCCAAGCCACGGATTTTGCGTTGAAGTCCCCGAGCACGAGCACGGGGCGAGGCCGGCTGCGGGCCACCACTGTGCCCACTTCCTCAATCCATCCCTCGAAATCGGCGAGCCTTCTGTTTGGGGAGAAGTAGCCACCAACGACTACTATCTCCCCGATCGTTGCCGCCACGTAGCCCCGTCCCCTTACCAAACCGGCTAGGGGAGGGCATGCGGCGGCGGTCCGGACAATAATGGCCACCAAGCCATCCAGATCCCCCGCCCAGTCAGAACGGGGGGGGATGTAATAAGGCTCAGCAACCACTGCGAATTGTATATTCCACTGCGCCATGCTCTGCACTAACAGATCTTGTGCAGTGGCGCAGTGGTTCAAATTGCCCTGGACCACTAGGATAGCCATTGGAGAAATTTAGTCTTATTCCTCCATCCTAGCGGTCCCGGGCTCCGACATCGGTGACGGCGGCGGCCTCTTGGAAGGGCGCTGCGGCAACGGCGGTTGTGTAGTCGGTGGCGGCAAAGACGGAGCATTTGCCGCAGCAGTGGAACCTCTCTGTTTCTTTTTCTTCTTTGGCCTGTTGTTTGACTGCTGCGACTTGTTGCTGCTGGCCTTGGCAGGAGTTTTCTTGGCGTTGGGGGGGCCCGCGCTTTTACGCGCCGCCGGCACTCCCCTGCACATCCAGTGACCTGCCGCACGGCCCGCCGCACTACAGATGCTGCAGTGTGGTGTGTTTTGGCATGTGGCGGCAGGATGACCAGGCTGACCGCAGCGGTAGCAGTCTTTGCTGCGGTCGACAGGGGAGGGACAGGTGCAGGCCACGTGTCCTGCCACAAGGCAGCGCCAGCACCTCTCTGACCGGCCTGGCAGCACTTTTACGTCCGCCGAAGCCCACCCCACCATTAGTCTGCGTCGATCTTTGAGTTTGATGGCCGCCGCCATTGGACAGACCAGGATAGCGTATCCAAGCCTGTCCGGGCCCATACGTATGGCGCTGGAATTGATTCGTCCAGCGGCAACGTCCGTGACCCGGGCGACGGCGGCCACGACTTTCTCGACTGTAGTGCAATCATCCAGACCCGAGATTCGCACGTTGAGACATCTCTCGGGCCTGGACACCTTTACCTCGTCCTGAGGTAAAACTTCCTTCAGTCGCACGGCGAGGGCATCAGCCTTCTCCCCGCTATCCTTTCCGGGGAGAAGCAGCATACGGGCCCCCGTCCGCGCTGTCTTCAGTTTTACTCCGGCGATGCCAAGGTCGCCGAGCTTGATATTAGCTTTCGCTTTTTCCATCACGGCCGCGTAGGTGATGCCCTTCTCCACGGCCGCGGGTAGTAAGGTGAGAATCACCACGGTCGTGTTGGGCACCCGCATACGCGGACCCTTTTTAGCTTTAGGCGCCGGCGGCTTTGGCCTCGCCTTGGGCTGGGAAGATCTTCTTTCTTCGGGTTGGGTCGGTGGCTTCTTCTTTTTAGGCTTTCGAGCCACCACCGACCAACCCTCCTCCAGTGTTTGGGACGGTCCTGGGATCGCCGCTCCGACTTCCATTTCCCTTGGGGTTTGAGGGATATTCGGCCCTGTCGAGTTCGCCTGTTCTAAACCTTTCCTCCGTTTGGGAGCAGGCAATGGAGGGAAGTCCTTTGAAGGACGGCCGGCCACTCTTCTTCCGGACGTCACGGGCGGCTGTGTGTTCGCCCGTCGAGTGTCTGCTGCCAGCGGTGGGCGGACTCGCGTCTCCGGAAGGAGACGATCATTTAAAGCAGCGAGCTTCGCGTCCATCATGGCCCCTAATGAGAGGGTTAGATGGCGCAGAAGCTCCTCTTCGTCCTTGAACCGCCCTCCCGCAGCAGACTGTGGTGGCGGTGGTGGAGGTGGTGGAGGCGCCTGTTGCCGTGCCCTTGGCTGGGGCACGAGAGTGGGACGGGCTTTGGTGAATTCAGCCCGAAGGCTGGCCATCTCCGCTCTCATAGCTTTAACCTCGGCTTCCAGGCGCCGATTTGCCGCCTCAAGCCGTCGAACTTCCTCTGACTCGGTGCGATTTCGAACGCGTCACTGATGATCGCGACCGAGTCATTGAGGGATTTGACAAAGGTCCCTTTCAATCCTCTAGGGACCTTTGCTACGTGGCGGATTACGCCTAGGGCGTTCTTCACGTCGGTTTCGACGGCTAGAGATGTTCTCGATCCCATCTTGTCAGTTCCGGGACCTGACTGGCCGAGGAGCTCCGGAGCCCGTCGAGCGATACGCGCGTCTTCGGCAGCTCTGATCAGCTCGACGGTGCTTTCCTCGTGATCTTGTTCAAGATCCCGGCGGCCGGTCTGGGCCACGGCCTCCCTGGCTCGTGCCAAACTGGCCGACTTTTCTGTAACTCCCGTAGAAGGTGGAGAAACCTTACGGGAGGATTTTGAGGCCAATGTCTCCTCGTCACTGGATACCCATGAAATCCTCTGGGGGCCCCGGTATGGAGCGGGTCTCCTACGTTTTTTTTGGTTGCGCCAGCTCGACATATGCGAGGGCCCGGCTTCCGGCTCCGTACGTATGCCAGGTCCCGATTCGGAGCGTGAGCGCGTCGGCGATCGTGAGCGCGATCTCGATTTCGACCTAGAGCGGGACCGAATGGAGAACATCGAGAGGTTACTGTCGGACGACTCTGCGACAGCTCCACTCAAGGCCCCGCTCTGGTTGCCGCTTTTGACGCCACTTGCAGCAGAAGTGCGGCCGCTCATTCTGCTGCTACTGCGTGAAAAAACTACATCGCCGCCCATCCCGGGCATCTTCTCCTTGGACAAAGTCCACGTAGAGCGCAAGGACGTTCCCCCCCCAGAATACGATGGGGAACAGCTGACCTTACCATGGGTACCGGCATCGGTGTAGGATTCGCCTCCCTTTTTTTTGTGGCGGAAGATCGACCCACCTGGGGTAATTTCTCTTGTTCTTGTACTTGCATATTTGTTTGAACCTCTTGCGAGGTTATTAAAACTAAAATTGTCTCCTTTACGGGAGACCATCTGAATGACTTAAAACTAAAGTCCGTGAGCGGCGCGCGTGAAGTCCGCCGTTTACGAACAACCCACGCGCCGCCCACGGGGCGCTTGCAGCCGGGATAGCCCGCCCGGCATACAGCTCCAAGCACGCCAACTTAGCTTCGGGTGGGTGGGGAAGATGGTCTGTCCTAAGGGCGAGCAGATCGAATCCTCCACCCGTTTTCATCTGCATGATTTTCTTCTTCTACCGCGGTGCGGGTGCGGTCGGGTGAAACCGCCGCCACCACACCCCACATCGCGCGACGGTGACGAATTTAGAAAAGGGGCGGACCGCCCTTAGGCCCACTCCGTCGTCTGCCCGGTGATTGGCGAACGCCCTAAACGCCGGACCCGTCGCCGCCACATCGCGAAAGAGCCTCTCCGCTGAACGGAGAGGTGCGAGTGGCACGTCGTACGAAAGGTAGGTGGGTGTTTGGGAAGGAGGGACACACAGGAACGATTTTAGGGATAGGAACGTAGGTGGGACACCACTGTCACGGAGAGAACGGGGGAAATGTGACGGTGGTCGCTCGGGGCCCCGGGGTCGCTTCCCCGTGCGCCAACCGCGGTCGGAGGAGGGGGGGACCGCGGGGGGCGCCCCCTGGGGGGATTCTAATGTACCTGCTCCATCTCAGATATTTTTAGTGTTAGTGACTGTGGCCAAATGCGACTGTTTACTATGACTTGTTTATAGCGTTAGAATAACGCGGTTAATGTCTAGCTACATTCGTGTTGTTACGTCCTCGATGCCGACAAAACAAATTCACACCTGCAGAAATACATTTTATTACCTTTCGGCATTTGGACTTCTTTTGTTTCCTTTGTGATTAAAAAACCCATTGTGTATTGTAATCTTTTACGGCCTATTGTTGTATTGTGATCACTGCCAGGTGTCTCGGATTTAAAGGACAAACTGATTCTTGGAAATTCGGTCCACGCGGCCGGTTAGACATATTTCATATGTGCAGTATAAAGCAAGGCTCCAGTGGTTATCGTTCGACTGCCATGAGGACTACCTCATGGCAGTCGAGCGATAACCACAAGCGAAGCAAGACGTGTGAACAACAATCGGGAAACTTTTAGTGACCGACTTTGCGCGTTTTATGGAATAACGACCTTCTGCATTACGTTTGGACTTATTGTGTTCGGTTACATTTGTACCTGTTTTATACGTGTTTGCATAGTTCTAATAAACTCTATAGAAATTCTAACGGCATTTTAATTCGAGTCCTGCAACTCGTAACAGTACATATACATATGCTATCCGTCAATGTTTAACGTCATTATTGATAAAGAAATGTCGTATCACAAATAACCTAATTAAACTTATCGCTACATCTGCGTGAAACGGTGACTAACACCAACATTATCCCAGGACTAATTCAAAATTTAGCTGAACGAGTACGGTGCTCATATGAAAACAGAATTCATAGGAGCCACAAAACTAGTAACTAAAGTTTTTTCATGAAAAAGTATTACGTGTTGCAAGTTCATATCTGGAGGCAGGCTTGGTGCAAAAGCCTACAAAACGGATGTTCATTCATTTGCTGCCGCAAAATTTATTGCTGTCGTGCTTCTAAATGCATATTCTCCTGAAATTGCCAGCTTACTTTATTGCACGGCTTTCCGCTGGCAATATAAAATGTGGAACACATTTTATTTACTTCGCGCAGGTGATTAGAATATACCGCATCTATTTACTACAATTAAAGCTAAACAGATTCTAAATAATTAAAAAATCCATTCTGAACTACGATCAACAATATACTTTTGATCAAAGATTCTGAAGAAAACTTAATAATAATCTGCAATCTCACACTTTACAACACTTAGGATTTTAAACAAGTTGTAAATATCGGGTTAGCTAGGTATATTATTATTTATAAAATGAGTATCATCATATTCAAGTTTTTTTCAAACTAAGATCTGATGCAGCAAACGAGTCCTGGAGTAGAGACCACGTCTCGGCAAATGTAGCGTAGGACGTCTACAAGCCCGGTGGACTGTCGACCTACGCAAGGTCGCCGGCAGGGGCTGGACGAGGAAGACGGGAGACCGGGCTTCTATTTGCTATGTAGCTTGTATTTGGAGACGCCTACGTCCAGCAGTGGATAGAGAATGACTGAAGAATAAGAGAGATTTTTTTTAAAGTAATGCTTAAGTTACAAATTAAATCTACCGCCTAATCTATTTACAATTTAATGGTCAGTGATATGTGTGGTTACTAGTTAACGCATTTGCTTACAAATATTAGTTAATCGAAATTCATAACTGCTCTCAACAGGATCGGTCTTATGCCAAGATAATATTGGTCAATAAGTCAATAACCCTTTTACAGTTCATTCTATTGTAAGAGAAAATGATGCTGGCAAGCTTGTTTTATGTAAACAAAGGACTGAGTGTTAAGCTTCTTCCTAGAGTTTCGTTATGCCTTTATCTTATAGTTTCTAATCATCATTCATTCATCAATACGTTATTTGTCTATAGGCAGGTATGTAGAACTTTAATTGATGGTATATTCATATCTAATACTAGTAGAATATGCCCGCGATTTCGTCTACGCTTGACATGAAATTTCCGCGAAATTCCCGGGACATAAAGAACCGTAGCGTTTAAAAAAGAATGTTAGCTGTTTTAGTGAAAAACATGTCGGAATAAGCTAATTTTTATGCACTCGAACAACTACAAACCACTCCCGGGAAAATTGCCGTGGGATTCCCGGGACAAAAATGTTACACATTTTACTAAGTACGTTAAATATGCTATCGATCATTAAAAATCACATTTAATTTCGTTTTTTTTAATCTGATCATTTTAAATCAATGCCAGAAAAATTTAGGAGGGGTTCCCAGGATAAGAAGTAGCGCAAAGTTTAAGTTCAAGAATTAGCTGTTGATCCGCGAAAACCGCATAAAAATCGGCATATTAATTTTTACGTGAATCCCGAACAATCAGAAAAATCGACAGACAGACAAGAAATCTAAAAAATTACATCGTGTTCTCCATCGTTTATATAGGCTGGAAGTTTTGCTTCAATGTTTAGACGCGGCATGTTTAGAAATTTTAATATTAGAGATAAAATATAAAGAAAAAAGTAACCGGAGTTAAAAGGCGACAACAAGAGCAACGGGAGCGGTATTAGTTAGTGATAAATCAGAGGTTCAGTCAAGGACTCCGTCCCCAAAAACAACCCGATAATAAACGTAGAATTGCATTTGGGGGCGAGGTATGGCGATGAGGGTTAACGGGTAGGTGCCGATAACCGAAGACTGGTCTGACAACGGATTTGTAGCGAAACACAAAACAGTTTAACCGGTTAACGAACAACACGATCATACATCCAGCGTCGCATATTTCATACAACAACTGTTTTTAGTTCTGTTACTTCTCACAGTTTATTTGGTGATGGCTTTTTTTATAAAAGAGACATCAAGGCTGCTAAATATCTTGTTCTTCGGGAACATAATTGTAAAAAGGCAGTGTTACCACAAAGTGAATAGTTCTATAGCGACAACGAACATCCAACTATATTTTGTCATTGGTTAATAAAATGTAAAATAAATAATAAAAATGTAAAAGTAACCGAAAATATCCTGTATCTCAATAATTGATTTCAAATTACAAACTAATTTTCATTTAAAGCAGTTCTCAAGTACACTTTGAAGTTTTCAAAAATGTCCATTCTGTAGGATGCTATAAATGCTAAATGCTATAACATACAAAGACAACTAAACATGCAAATGCGCATGACGAACTTATTTTTTGCCATTTGGTTATCGAACCCTTAAAAATAGCAAAAATAAACAACATTGGGTAATTTTACCAACATAAAACAAACACAAAACACCTCTAATGATATCATAATTGCATCATGGCTACCTAACAGAACACCATAAAATTATTATGGCCAATTAAATTGCCCGAAATTAGGTGACGCGCTCAAACATAATACGCAACATACAATCCCATAAATTATACTATGAAAAAAACGCTAACAAGCTGTTTTGAGACGATGCATACACAGCTGTTATTACTGAAACGTTAATTTGATTAAGAATTACTCGATTGTTTAGCATACTATTGGTCTTCATACAAAGATTGACTCCATTAATTCTGCGAAAATGAAAATTATATAACAAACTTCATATTTAATGTTTTTAAATTGTGAGCTTTTTCTTCTTAAACAGCGATAATACGTTACGAAGCCGTGTAGGGAGATAGGACAGGAATTAGATTTCAATAACTTATATGTATGACCTTCAAAAAATGAAATGGAATTTATTTTTAATAAAAACTTTTGAATTTGAATTGAAATTTCGAGCTTTATTCTTAGAAAAGTATTGGCAAAGATCTACGGCTGTTGCCTGCGTAGCATACGAGTTAATGATGAGGGTATCAACGTAAGTACGTAGGTATAATATCGCGTAGGAGAGTGGCAGTGAAAAGGGTTGGGTCACCGATAGATAAGGCCGGACAGTTGCCAACGTCATTGCTAGATCGTAAAGCTATGGCAAAGGGCCCCCATTTTATCGTGATCTTTCAGTAAATTTCCATTAGAAAAGATATTTTCCGGCGAAATATTTTTATCATTTATAAAATTACTTCGTATTTAACAAGTGTTAACGAAATTTTAATTTTCAGTTATAAACTAAAAATTAAGTTAAAAAACTACAAAAACAGTGTATAATAAGAATAACACGTGGCGCCGTCTGGTCATACAGTATTAAGGAACTTTCCACATTTACGTTCTTTACAAAGTGATTATCATTCTTAGGATTCATATTTCATGCCTCGGACATACTATATTAGGAGACACAGAAACGCACTTATCACTAATGCCCTAGATAAATCGTAATGTCACAAAATTTGTTAATTTTTCATCTCTCAAAAGGCGTTTTAATACAGTTAGAAAGAAAAAACAAGTTTTAATTAAAATATTAAGTAATCATAAGTTTAAACTTTGCAAATTACATTCCTAAGCGTCCACGATTAAATTCTGCACCAGCAGTTAGACCAACGACTTTATCCCCCGAAGTCGTATATTATGACCGATGTGACAGCTGCACATTCCGCGTCCCAATATTATTACACGAAACTGGAGTAATTTTATAATTAAAAATAGTACACAGATAGACGTATGTATGTATATACAGACGTAACTAGGCAAAAGTTCTAACCTTATCCTATTTAACTAAAGTAAATATTTATTTTTATCGATGAGAAAGATGGGAAGCATTCTGAAATATTGTTTATACATTTATTTGCGTCATACGCGAAACATGGGAGTACCTCACATTCTTTCATAATATTGAAGGCATGAACTTACTGTGACTTTATGGGAAACTATATTACCCTACTTATATATCCGTAAGATTATTTTGCGATTAAATTTAAAATTTGTTTAAAATTATAACATGGATTTATTTAGCAAAGAAAAAATTATCTACTATGAATAAAAATCGCTAAATAAGAAATGTAATTGAAAAGCCCCAAAATTCTATATATCTAGTGGGTTCTATATATAGTTATAGGTAATTTTTCTCTCACATTTTAATATGACAGAAATACCACTTCACTTTATTTTTATTTTTAAAAACATTACCTTTATTATTCTTAAACCAAACCAGTCAATATGAAATCTTAATATATATCCTTTTAATTTCATATTCAAACAGGGTATTAAAATCAACAAGTCTTTACAAACGGTATTTACTTACAATTACGAAGAATCAAATGTAGTGACATCTAGCGAATAAGTTCACTATCTAACCAACAACTGGGCTTGTAATACTTAGTATTCTTCTTCCACGATAAGACCTAGTGATTATGTAGCAAACAACACGCAGTGCGATACGTTTCAAGAAACCTTTACCGCCGATACGCTGCTAGCCGAAGTTGAGTAGAAAATTGTTAATACGTACTATGCGGCGGCAGAGTAGTCCGTATATAAATCAGTGTTAGGATTTTCTTTGTAAAGGATTGTTTTGCTAATTTGATGGTGTAGTAGCTCGGAAGTAATAAACAAAGCCGTCAAAGTACAATTCTGTTAAACAGTTGAATCGACCAACAACGAAATTGATCAATGACTCTGGGAACAACCAATTACTTATATTGGAGTGATTAATTTTCCGCAGAAAGTTTCAGATTGTGTTCACGCACAGCATTTACAGCATGTGTACTAGTTGGCACGTTTAGACGCCGTTTTGCGTAAGATTGATTGTGTTAGAATAACCCAGGAGAGTAGGCACACTTAACTTTGGATGTATACCCAAACAACTTGAATACGTAATTAAAAAATACAACTGTAAGCAATATGGAGCGGTGCTATTATCTTATTATTTTCATAAATTCTATCTCCGACCAATTGTCTTCTTCCTACCACCTATATGCTGACGATTTACAAATTTACGTACAAAGTGATACTGATTCACTAAATACTGCAATCAATAAAATCAACACTGACCTAAATCACATTTTAAGATGGAGCAAAAAGTTTGGACTTCCCGTAAACCCACAGAAAACTCAGTTGATAATCGTCGGTAGCCCTAGGATGAATGCCAAAGTTAACTGGTCCTCCTTACCACAGGTTGTTTTTGACGGGACACATATTCCTCTGAGCGATACTGTCAAAAATCTCGGCATAATCATCGATAGAGAGCTGTCTTGGCGGCCTCACATCACCGATTTAAGTCGCAGAGTCTTCTTATCTTCTAGATCCCTCAGAAGATTAAGAAACTTTCTGCCCACTGCTACCAAGATTACGCTTGCTGAGTCTCTCTTGCTTCCCATACTTGATTACGCTGACGCCTGCTATCTAGATTTAACCTTAGAACAGCTGAACAAGCTTGAGCGGCTTCGGAATTTTTGTATAAGGTTCATATTTGGTTTGCGTAAATATGACCATGTTTCCGAATATCGTAAAAGACTCAAGTGGCTTCCTATTCATTTTCGCCGGAATACTCACATTCTCACTCTCCTTTATAACATATTATATACTTCTAATAGTCCCCAATACCTTAAGGAACGTTTTAAATTCCTTCGCCTATCCACTGCCCACAATTTGCGCCACGATACATATCGAAAACTTATGACGCCTGCACACACTTCATCCTATTATGATAATTCTTTTACGGTGCAGGCTGTCAAACTTTGGAATATGCTGCCTCTTACTGTCAGAGAGGCCAAATCCTTACCTATATTTAGAAATTTACTTAGAAAACACTATTTGTCCATAAATAGCTATTTCTGATTTACGGAATATAATCATGCTAAGACATTTATTTATTATAATAACTTATGTGTTATTGTATATATATATATATATATATTGTATGTATATATATACATATATATATGACTATGTATATATGTATGTATTTGTATATTTATTTCTTAAATTAGTTTGAGTATTTGTGTATTGTGTATCTATTGCCTTTTCCTGCACCACCTATTTCGCCTGATTCAATCTCTGTTATTTAGGTTGCCTGGAAGAGATCGCTTTGAGCGATAAGGCCGCCTGTTGTATTGCCTAAAAGTATTGTAAACATGGACTGTTTTTGTAATTGTATATTTTGGTGTGCAATAAAGTGTTATCTATCTATCTATTTTTTTAAGGTAGGAGATGCAAGAAGAGAAAAGAATTTCAAATAGCCGTTTTGTTCTTAGTTTTTTATCGCTGGACAATATGTTCAAATTTTTATTGTTTTATTGCCGATAAGTTAATTAAATTTAATTGTAATCAAAGTTTCATTTACATGAAGAACAGTCTCCAGTCATACTACCTCCTTTAGAAACTAGTAAAAGGAATAAGCCTAAGAAATGATGGCTTGGCGCCGTAAGAGATGATTTGTGTGCCAATAGGTAAATCCAGTCTAAAACTGCTACTCAGCTTGCGGCCCGCCGAGCTTTAGTGAGTAAATCTCCTGGCACACTACATACATATTTCTACAATATTTATATTGCACTTATATTGATAACGTATCTGGTGATGCAAATGTATGGACATTTGCATCATTTTTGCAGACGACAGTAACCAATTTCCATCAGGCGACCCGCCTAGTTGCTGTACCTACTCTAGTAGTAAAAAACACCTAAATAATTTTATGTTGCGGCCCACGGCACTTTATCTATTACAGCCCTTATAAAAAGAGGTGGAGTATGGCTAGTCTACCAATAGATAAAGAATATGAAACACTGCGAGAAATAAAAAAGAAAAGTAGGGAAGAGGACCCTAGACTCTTTCACGGCCAATCTGATCGTAACTGAGACTTACACTAGTATAATTATTCATAATTTGCTCGTTAACTTACCCTATCTAAGCAGCTCTTAGGGCCGCTTGCATAAAGTTGCATAAATTTATTTAAGAAACACAAAACGTATTTAACACCCTTAAATACAATTAGCATATTGCACAACGCAAAATTTGCCATTAAATATGTTTAAAGAATACGTTTTGCGTAATACGTGTTTTGGCAGTTTAATACGATTAACTAATTTTATTCAAAGGCGATCTTTATGCAAGCGGCCCTTAGTATAAATCGGTAACTAGCCTATTGTATATGAGTATTTCTCAAAACAAATCTGAATTCGATAAACGCAACTTAATTTATTATCGTTATCGTTGGGCAACATATATATGTCAATATACAACGTACATATACATATTTACTATATAACTACTTTTAATTAATCAATTAATTAACTCAAAAAGCTCGTATAATCGAAAAACCTTTAATAGCTTTCAGTTTAGCAATATAGGTTGGTGTTGACTGAAATGTTCGGCAGATTAATAGACTATTACGAATAATTAAAATTAATTGAGTGCAATAGAACATGGGAATATGAGTTCATGTAGAGGACGTAATAGGCCACTTTAAGAAATCAAGGTTATTAGGTTAAGATGCTCAAAACATTAATGCCGAATAACAAGTATTTTCTATCAGTTCTTTTAAGCTGTGCTAGATACAAAGCTCCTATAATGCACTCGTGTCCTATAAAACACATCTAATTACAGGGATTATGTAGTACAATATACATGACACGGAATGATAATAATATGTAAGAAGGGCCTCGTAAAGGCTGGCTCCAACATACTCATAATTAGAAGTGGTGATAAGACAACGTGCATATTATACGTAAACAGTATAAAGAGTATTATGAGATTCTTGGATGTAAATTATTTTAGGAAGATACACTCAATTGCATTAGATATCTACTTGTACAAAGAAATCGAAGTGCGTATCCAGCCGCGCACAATGAAAGTTTCCATAATGGTCACTAATGTTTACTATGGAATTATTTTGGCTACAGAATCCTGAAAAATACTTAATTAAAATTAATACATATTTAAAATTAATATCTTTCTAGTTTGTAACAGCTGTCAACCTAATCATTGAAAATGTTTTAGTTCGACTAGGTACACATTTTTATTCACATATTTTCATCGTAATACTTAATTGAAAATGTAGGTGGGTTTTTGTTTGAACACATATTTTACTATCTTGCAATTCAATTTTATGCGCGTCACCTTTTTTTTGTAACTTCAGTACACAAGTCATAGAAGTTTACAAAAATACATTACTTGGAATATCATCTATTGTACTTACCAACTTTCAGAAAATGTATATCACATACAGACAGACGGGCAGAATGACGAAGTTATGTGGCTTATGTTTTTATTATTTGGCTCTAAAATATCTTTCAATACTGTATGTAAACAACCTTCTTACTGTAAATTACTATAAATAATACTTAAATTATTATTCAAGGTTATCTTAACGTGATTAACGTTGGTAGCCTATAACAGCAGCGGTGAATTATGATACAACTTCTTGGGGTAGTATTGTTGATCTTTATTAAACTATGTACAATAAATAAGACCAAACTAAAAAAATGAATAAAAATAATAAATTTTAAAAGTATAGAAATTCAATCTTCTAACTCACCTTAATCAAATAAAATGTAGCTTTTGTAATTTTCGTATAAGTTTCTCAGGAAATCATCACACAAATTGTGAGAAATGTCAACACTGCACTGGAAACCACGCGTAGTTCTCACTGTCCGTCTGTACGCGCCAACGGCGACTAGGTCTAATCTCACCGGCTACAATACAGTTTCATTCATAACCCGCATCTTAAAACACACGTTCCCAAGAATTACGCAGCTCGCAGAAGCCAGCTGCACCGATCTGTTGTCTTTCAATGTATAAACAAACTAGCAAATGGGATGAAGCTAGTCACGGGCGAAATTCACGTATCTGTTTTTAATGGCTCACATTTCGTTTGAGTGTCAGTTTCTTAACAACTCTAATACAAAACCGATCATTTATTAATTATTCATTAAGTTTGATAGTCCTTACAGTCATGATTACGCGATATTAACATTGAATATGCAGTCAAAAAACAATAACTAGATATCTACATTGTGCTCGTTGAAATACGCGGAAGATTAGTGCTTACATGACGTACTCCGAGTTTCCACGTCTGCGCGTTGGGGTCGAGCAACATGGTCCTAAATGCAGGACTAAATTGGACGCTGTGTGCTTGCAACAGAGTCTACGGGAAGATATAATCACCCTCGACTGCGGCTTGCCAGTAACATTTTTTCCATTATGAATTTTATTTAGAAGTGTTTAGGCACAAAGTTGCATAGCCTAGGGTGGAAATACTGCAGGCGTACACATCACGTGCGTTCGGAGGGGCTGGGTGATTGCAGTTTGGTGAACTCACGCACTGCTCATCGATACCATGGGGATACATATTATAACAAGATATATGTTTATGATGTAAAGAAACATAACTTGAGGCTTGTGTCTTGGATGATTCTATACACAGCTAGCCGCCGCCAAAGAACTCCTACTTTGGTTATAACATGTAAAATATTGATAAAATAATTACAAAATATCTAATACATCTTTACTTTAAAACAGTTGTAATTAAGAGCCCGTTGCCACTTGTCGGGCCTCGGATCCAACAGAAAATAGACTGCTCTAGTGGCAGAACATTTTCTATGCAGCTGTTGCCACTTATCGGACGCCGTATTTTATCGAAGACAAGAAATATTGGATGTATTGACAGTCCTCTACGTCCGTAATAAATCGCGGTAGATCTCTTTTGCCTATGAGTAAGTATGAAGCTGTCCACATTATGTCCGAAGCCGGGCCCGACAGCCCTCTCCGCGCTCCCCCTACTTCCGTTATACACATCGCTTCGTATAGAGTGGACAATTGGCTCCAGCTTCAATCGGTTCGGACTACCGACTCGATTAAAATATGGAAACAGACACCCGACAAGACTAGCGCTACAATTTTTTGTCTAATCCTTACAGTAATTTGTCTATATAAAGTAATTATCCATCACTAAGCGCGCATGTATACGACAACCCCACCGCATCGTGAAAATTTCGCTATCAAACGGGCGTTAGTGGTATGGCGGACAACGTTCGCATATGCACAGAAATGCAGTGCTTTAACTTTTTTAATCAAAGTTGAAACGTTTTAGTCAAAGCTTACGTGCACGCGATCATGGGGTTGCTTACAGTGAAAATACTACTAACTGTAACGACACACCTGTAGAGCGTACCGCGCGGAAAGTTCGGCTAAATACAATCGCAGTGTTTGATGGCTATGACACATCATCGGATATTACGCAGAGTTCAGATTAACGCCGAGCCTGCAGTGCCCTAACTTTTCCCGGTGCGTTCCGCAGGTGTTTTGCTGGCTCTGCTCGAATAAATGACAGACCCGTATTGCACTCATCATATCCTCATATTAAAAAGTCACTACACTATTATGCGGATGCGTGCCGCATTATTGAAAACAAAATTTCTCACACTTACCATATTTCATAAAAAATTTGTTCATGCCAACGCCAGGTAACAATTATAAACATTCATTTATGCATTCAAATATTTTCCAGTTCATGTTGAACTAAATAATCCGACGTTAGGTTATTATAACGTTTTTACATGATAAATTAATATAAAAACACTTATATTATGCCAAAATTCTATAATAATACGATGCTCGAATTAATAATCCATCCACACTAAAAAGTACTATTTAAATGCATGCAAGTTCAGAGCTGTATGACATAAATTTTATCAGCGTCACCTCAATCATAAACGATAAACAGACAGAGACGACAGTGTTTCAGACGCCGTCAATCACGATCTCTACGCCGCGAGGAACGCCAGGACACATAGCCCCCTCCCCCCACAGGATAAACAGCGCGTGATGCTGGAAAGTTTCTTTCACCGTTCTTCTATCACAGACATAGCACGTTGCGAAACGGCAGTAAGATAGTTTAGGTTGTCTCGAACCGCCGATCCCGGTCCGCCCGTCGCCTGTTTCCATTTAGTGCATTACTTTCGGCCTTTTGTCGGCATCATCAGATTCATCCCCCTCTCATGGTAACTTTCCAGCCGAGGTAAAGCCCCGCTTCGCGAAAGCACTCGCCCCAGTAAACCCCGTTAAAATTGAACGGTCTTCGAAGTAACCACAAAAAGCAAAGTCCAAAATTAAAAAGCTCTAGCCATTTCTCCGTTGTTGGCTGCGATGACTGGATGTATACGACTTCCATAATAGGATAAGATCTGGGAGTCTTGGATATATTTACACTTATACGCTAGTTTATCGTAAAACACAAGTATGATAATAAATAATTACGATATAAAGGAATAAGTGCAATCTGTAGTCCAGAAAATGTATTAAAACAGAGAGATTTAGCATAATTTTATTTTAATAGACAGAAAACATCCAATAAATGTATGTAAAATGTAATTGTTCACAAATTGACAATTTAAATAACGGCAGTTTGGTCGGGGTAAGATGTTAATGTCTATATATCTACTAATAATCAATTAGTATTTATTTTACAACAGTATTAATTGATAATATAATCTTATATTATTAAGCCAAAAATAACAATAATATAACGTTTCATTCATAAATATATTTTATATACCTTAATAAGTAATGCGAACATTTGCAGGATATAAGTCATAGAGTACATAAAAATTCTGGCATATTTGAGATCAAATGGACGTATAGATCATTTATCCATACTCTTACTATAGTCATAAAATAAAACATCCATTCTTTAATTGTAATTGTGTTCCAAGCAACAGAAGCTGACAAACATTACAAAAATTAATGTTTTCTCCATAAACCTACACAAACATTTTGTGCAATGCAGTATACTCTCTTGTGCCCTCACTTACAAATTAAAACATTAAAATAACATTTAACTTACACACTATGAGATCGGAATATTAACTCAAAATATAAGTGCCTACAAACAAAAAAAATCTAGCTTCCATGGCATGTATTTATAATAATGCTCGGTTTCCATTCGGGATAATATTACAGTTATTAACTGTGGGCAAATGCATCTTGTTTGTAGAACGCCTTTAAGGAATAGCTTCATTGGGTTATTTATTGAAAAAAAAAAACCAACAGCACATATTACAATAACAGAACAAACAAAAAGTATTTAAAATGTAGGGCTAATAACAGGTTTTTCATTAAATTAAATTGCGAACAAACGAGCGAACTAAATTTGAGCGAAAAAAATTATGTCAATATTTACCGTCATTCACAATTTAATAACAATATTACACAACAAACATAAACCTATCGCTACATTTGGATGAAACGGTCAGTAACAATAACATTAACCCAAATAGAGCAGACATAAGAAATAGCGACGTAGGTACTTAAACGTCATGTAAGACCTATATATAATATATAATAAAACTATATAAAACATAAAACTCAAATATTATAACAAACAGTATAATTATGTCTTCATAATCTTTTTTTCTATAAGACTATGCCACGATTAGATTTATTTACCCTGCACTTTGTATGTCTTACAGTAAGGAACAATGCTAATAGAAAAAGTTTTACCTATAATTCAAATCAAAACAACTTTCATAAGCTAACAAACACTTGGAAAAATGCCGGGAAATACAACAGTGCAGAAAAAAAGTGTATTTTTTTTTAAATCTGAAATCTGCATGATTAGATTACGACACGATTCATTTATCCCTCGCTTTCTGATGTTTTGTTAATAAAAAGTTTGTTTTGGATAAATATATTAAAGCGTCAATGAATTAAATCAATATTTGACTTTAGGAATGTTTCGCGTTTTGATTCAGTGCACCAACGTGCAACTGTAAACTGTAGAATAATACGGTCGAACATTTGCTTCCAAAGCATGCTGTATGTCTGGATTAACGCGTTCCGTAGTGACATTTTTCAAGCACAGACAATGCCAGCATGTAATTTTTTTCCATTTCTGACAGCTGTCGTAGACTTCAGTATTTTTTTAAAGGGGCATTCACATTCTCTCCTCTTAATAAAATTTATATTCCTGCTTTACAATCCAGTATTAACTTATTGCGGTTCTAAAGAGATTGTTACTGGTTCTCACTTTTTATCGAACGCCCCTCGCGTTTTAAACGATAAAATGCCAAAAAGCGAAAGAACGACTTGTGGCGTCATCTAGTCAAGCTTCTCAGAGTTAAGTTTCTAACTAAATGGTTTTTATACCTAGCATTTTCCGTCCATACTTAATACTTTCAATAGTTTTCGCGAATAATACAGACAGTAAAAATCATATGCCAGTTAAAAGCGGCCGAAACGTCGGAATAAAAAAGAAATAAATTACCGCGCTTAAAACCGTTAAAACGTAATTTTATTATGTACAAGTCGCGAAAACTTAAGAAAATATTAATTAAAATTGAATTATCTACATTACCGGATATTTACGTAGCAGTGTTCACAAAATGTCTCGGTTAACATGGTTAAGCTACAGAAAAAGTTTTAATAACTTTCGTTATGTAATAACATGTAAATAGTGAATCTATTGATCCGACAAAAAAGGAGGTTCTCGATTCTTCTGTTAATACTTTTATCTAAGTGATTACGTTACTTATAGTCCGTAATAAATTTTAAGGCCGCTCCAACTAGCAAGTAATGTCTGCGCGAAAATCTTTCCACATCACATTTATTGCTAGAGTATAGCAAACAGGGCTGACCGGCCACCTAATGGAAAGTAGTTACAAGTAGTTAATAAGTATGGATACTAGTATGGTTACAAATAATTTTCTTCTAAAATGACAATTGTCTTAAATGAATAATCGGCAGATAACAACACTTATTGTATATCCCCAAATTAAGCAAGTAACGCTTGTGTTATGGGTAATGTACAACGGACTACTCTGAAGCCAATTCCAGACACCCAGACCATGGTAAATAACTGAGAAAATTTTATTTTCGAAATTTACCATACCAGGAACCGAACCAGTAACCTCTTCGTTGCGGTAAGCCAGGCCGGCAAAGGCTTAACACGCTCAACCACAAAGGCCGTTAATGAATGCATTATTGCGTATTATATTACTGCGCAATGTACTGCAGTTGAACTCGAGTTTCTAGAGTTGACGTTGAGTTAAGTACAGCCTATATAAGTAACATAATCAATAAATCCCCAAAAAAAAACAATCACCATTTTTTTTTCGTAGAACCAGTTTCTTTGTTGTCAATTCGCACGGTTTTGATATAAATTTAACAAAAAAAACTACAACTTAAAAAATATTCCATTAATAAATACTTAAAATTGTAAATTGAACTTCAATCTATCGAAAACTTAAAATCAGTCTCATGAAAACGGAGCGCTTATTTTAGATAATTTTAAATGAAATAAAAGGACGATTGAAAGACACTTATTAATTAATAACTATAGAATAGTGTAATAAAGTTGATACTTACGTTAAAATCTTTGGTAAAAATCAGCATAAGACTATGAAAATATGTATTATGTAAAGATTAGGGGAATGTATAAATATAAATCACAGTTTTAATAAATTCTAACAGGAGCAGAACTTTCTGTCTTGTCGCGCTTGTAGTTTCTGCAATGACTGACGACGCCTCCCGGAAGCGCAAAGCATTGCATATTCCACTGATGTCTCCATTCTGAAAGTTAAAAATATACTATATTGACAACTGAATTAACAAGAATAATGTTATCACTGTCAAGCTCTTTGAGAGACATGTTAAAAATATTGTTGTTAAAATATAAACAGCGGTATAGCTATGCTGGAATCAGTATCTTGATTACAGCTTGCTAGGGATCAGTGGTGTGGTACCACACTCTTACAAAATATCAGCATCAATGAGTTAGTCTTAAGATATAGTATTTCACATGAATGAGTACTGATGACCCGCCTCCCTTCCCCTATTCGATGTATCTATCTGATCCCTTCTACTCCATTCCTTCTGTCAAATTCATCTATCTCATTATATTCCATCTCTCCTACCCCATCCTGAATGATGGCAACATGTTAGCTTCGCCTGGTATAGCAAATGTCTATCTCTTTTCTATCACCTTATCTCAATTATTATGGGTCAGCACAAAATGTCTTTCCCTTCGACATTCCTCTATTATAACATACATCTGTCACATCACAAATCATCATACTTCACACAGTCATCTCTTTTTAGGTCTACATTCTCATTTGCACCCATCCATCTTGTAGTTTAACATTCTTTTGTTACATGACTTTCATCCTCCACAATACATGCCCATACCACGATAATCTTCTTCCTCTCAATTTTTCAGTAATGTGTAACTATCAAAGATCTCATCTACTCCTTTCTCACATTATCAATTCTTGTAACACTATCTCCACATCCATTTCAACATTCTCATCTCAGCAGAATGGAGATGTTTGAGGCTTATCACTTCAGTGGCCTGACATTTGGACTCATATAGCATGAGTAGTTGCATTTCAGATTTATATATTTGACCTTTTTTACTTTCACTGGCATTGGTTTGTTGCATTGCCTATAGAATCAATAACGACATCCATTAGGTGGCCTGCCTGCATATTTGCTCGTTTCACAAAAAATAAAATATACAAATACTATTAAAAATAACAGAAGATAAAATTAAATATGAAAATGAATTATTGGATAGTTTGTACATTAAAATTTGTTTGATCTGAAACTGAATGTGATAAATTCTGGTATTTATTATAATAATATACTTTCAATAACAGAAATGAGCAGAGGACACTTTTTATTCCAGAAAATCAGAGTTTCCATGGGAAAGAAATCCCAAAGTATAGTCAAATGAAACCATTGCATTCGACTACCATATACAAAGTTAGTCTGGTTGTCTTGATTCACAAGAAATATGTTGAACACTCCGATAAAAAAATATTTTGTCCTATTAACTTTTATGCATAAATGAATTTCTAAAATAACACAATAATGTTAGATTATTATTTTTTAAGATAATAAAGTCAAATTTTCTGGTTATAATAAACTCAATTTCAATAGGTACCTATGTCTACAATGTAGTAATTTCTAGTACTTACCGATACATAACCTTATCAAGTAAAATCTCAATAGCCCTGTCAATGTTTTGACCAGTTTTGGCACTGGTTTCCAAGTATGGAAGATTATAATTTTTAGCAAATTCTCTTGCACGATTCTGGTTAACAAGCCTCTTTTCTTGCAAGTCACATTTGTGACCACATAAAACAATATCAGGGTCATCACTTAAGCTGTGTGTCTGAAATATAGAAACTTATAAAGAATAATTTTATAGGAAAGAAATAAGTTTAAATAGTAAAGTAACTAAAGTAAAATTATTAATATTATAAATTCAACATATGCTTAGGATAAACCACTATACTTGATGTCAAATATAATATACTAATTTAATAGGAGTATTGAAGGAAAAACTTACAGTCCTGATTCCAAACTATTGTTAAATAGTCTAAAGCAAAAAAGACTAAACATTGTTCTTTTAATTTGTATCTGTTGTATTGCAGTTTTCAGTGAGAATAGGACATATTATCATAACTTGACTTCTATGGTACTTTATGTCCATCTCCCGTGATATTCCTCACTTTGAGATGTCCCCCATGCACTGAAGTGATTTTGAAGCAGTTTTCGTTGATTAATGTTTTATGGCTTGCATGTTCATTATTTTAAATGCGCACAGGATTACCCTCAACTTTTGGCGTGATTACCATAATTGGTCTATGCAGTACATCATTGTGAGAATTATGTATTATACTATGAGAATTTTGTATTATTTTGTGACCAAGAGGCACTACTTTATTCTATAAGCATAATGGGAATTTACAAAACAACTATAGTACTTGTGATACATTTAACCGTGTAGTGTCTTATAACAACAATTAAGCTGAAGAGTTTGTTTTGTAAGTTTGTTTGCATGAATGCACTAATCTCAAGAACTGATCTGATTTGAAAAATTCTTTCAGTGTTAGATAGCCCATTTATCAAGGAAAGCTATAGGTTATATACATCACACTAAGACCAATAGGAGCAGAGCACCAATTAAAATGTTTCAAAATCAAGGGGTTTTTTTATTTAACTTTTTTTTAAACTATTCCATGTGGACGAAGTCACAGGCAGAAGCTATGCTATCAACATGCTTGCAACGTGAAACTATTTAGAATGTAGGTAACTTATAAGTTATAACCATATATGAACAATCATAGATAAAAAGTAATGGAATAAAAAAATAATAATTTTAAAAAGCTGTTCGAAAATAATAAATTTCAGTTGTAATTTCAATATAATATCACAATGGAGTCACACAAAAAAATCTCAAATAAAATATATACACAATATTGTTTTACTTTAGAGATTAAAACAATAATTAGAAATTGCTAAAGGTATCCACAACATAGTATCATTGAAAAGGTCAATAAACAAAAAAGCAATAAATAAAAATTAAAGGTATAATCACATAAGTAAATTAAAAAATTACCTTTAATTGCTCGATCCAATTCCTAACTTCGAGAAAGGATGCTTCATTGGTCAAGTCAAATAGTAAAAGGAACCCCATGGCATCTCTATAAAAAGCTGTAGTGAGACTTCTAAACCTATAAATTAAAGAAATAATAATGCCATATACTTTATTATATTAATCAATCGAACTTGATTGAATCAAGTCATTGTGTTTATACATATTAATACTAAGCTTTTCTGGCAGATGTTGTCTTACCCTACAGAAATCAAATTAGAAACCATCTAAATTTGATTTCTACCAGGTCCAATTGTGCCTCTAAACCATTCTCAAATCCAGCCAAACACACACGAAAAATTACACAGAATTTGGTCCAGCCATTTAGGAGGAGTTCAGTCATATACTCATGCACAAAATAATGTTATATATAAAGGTCAAAATTAAGCTACTTTAAGAGAAAAGTGTGATGTTAACATCTGATTAAAAAAAATACATTAATAAGTGCTTAAAAAGTTTGCCTCAAGTTTCATTATATTTCTACAATAGGGATATTAAATTCATTTAAGCCAAAAATTAGCTTTGGTTATCAATATTAACTAATTTATCTATTAATCAATAATATATATGTGACAATCAGATAATAGTTGAATTGTACCTTTATAAGTACTATATATAGTTTAATTAATTTGGGAAGTAGGTAAAATGTACTTAGTTAAGAGTCATAATATAGATAGGAATTATTATACATTATAGTTTTTCTTTCCAGTAGAAAGTCCCTGATTCTTGAAGTTGTAATCAATCAATCATTTATTTGCTGTGAGTGCTTGCTATTAGATAATATTTACATGAGAGATGTTTTTACAGTGATCCAGTTGCATTCCGTAATTAATTCTAGTTACCTTTCTTGCCCTGCAGTGTCCCAAAGTTGCAAGTGTATGCGATGTTGTCTGCCATTCTGCTGATAAATCTGAAAGTTTTGAAATAACACTCTTTCAAGTTTTCTACAAACAATGAAAGCAAAAATGTTTTAAAGAGAGGTTCATTAAAAATTTGTGAGTACAGCACTTACGACACTTTTTTCCCTGAAATCGATCCCAACTGTTGATATGAATTGTGTGTGAAAAACTCCATCGGTATATTTGTAAAGAAAACTTGTTTTACCAACTCCGGAATCACCAACGCACAGAAGTTTTATAAGATAATCGTAGTCCATATTGATATAAAAATAGACTGATAAAAACTTAATTTCTGTAGCATTGGTAGGCCATAAACTCTTGTAAACAAAATATTTACAACTTTTAAAAGTAATTCAACTTATAATTTAATTTTACGTACAATTTTAGCAATTATTTATTTATTAGTTTGGGAAAATAATGTAAAAAGATTAACGAATAATGATTTTAAAGTGACAGCCAATATAATATAGTATCACAGAGTACTTTATATATACTGGTATAGAGTCAACAGTCATAATATATATACTAACGCACTCTATCGGTATACGGCATTATTCAACGGCAAAAACCATCCAGGGGGTCTAGTGTTATTTTGATTTTTATATTAGACTTTTGGAAATTGCGGGAGTTATAATTTAACTCCTGCAATTCCCAAAAGCCTTTCCAAAAAATGTTTATTTGTTAGTAAATAAAACAACAATTTAGCGGTAGCGTGATTTATTATGTTTCCTTTTATCAAAATATTCAAAGGCATACATTTTCATAACATCATTTTTATCCACATCTAATCTGGTGCCATTAAGATGTACTTACAAGTTTTACCATATCTGGGCACACAACAACCTCTTTTAGAAGAAGCCATAATCCAAGTCATCAGAAAACAAATCGTTAGACAAATTGGTGTTCAGGGTACATGCGTAAGTCCAACGTGATCACAGAACACTAGTAAACGTGATAAGCGAAGTCTTTGGAGTCCAGGAATCAAACAAAATTATCGAAAAATAATCAAAACACAAACAAAGTACATATGTTCACGAATGTAACTTGTATCAGTCGGAATGTCATTTTGGTTTTGACATAATTGACATCTTTGAAATAAGTTTTTGGTAAATCGACAATTCATCTAAAATCTATTAATTAAAGTTAAAAAGAGCTTTATAATTTGAAAAAGGTGAGGACTAGAATTTACACACTTTAAAAGATATTTATTAGCTGATATGGCTTGCAAAAACATAAAAACATATCAAATATTTCTTAAACAAGTATTAAAACAACTGCGTATAAAGAAACATATTATATTCATTCATTTGGTGATTAATTTGAGAACAGTGACATCTACTGCAATACCTACCTACTAATAGAACGCAAAAAAATCTCTAAGAAAAAATAATTGTACTGACTGTTAGGACACTGTATAATATTATCTATGGTGGTGACAGTGATTGTTTGTATCAGATATGTAGTCTGATAAATTATCAGTAAAGAGCCTAGCACACTATCGAAGGAATCTATAACCGGCGACTGATAGATACTATACTATGGACTCGTTATCTGCAGCGCACAACGCTCAAAGTGCTCCGCTTACCGTTTCACGTGGCTACCGCCACCGCGGTCGTTACTAATGACGTCATGTTTTTCGATCACACAACGACCCACGTCAAGAAGTGGGTCGATTATCTGTCCCACTTAGGTTTGCGATTGTAATAACGCCAGCAAGCAGGTGTAAGGGCCTTTTTTTTTTGAGGCGAGCGAAAATGACTAACCGATTTACGCACTCTCTGGGCCGTCACTAGGAAACGGCACGAATCCACAGGGGGCGGTAACGCTAGCAATTGTATGCTTTATGTGCGTTCCGTCCACGATGGATTACACAGAGGAGTGTGGAGACTCCGAGTGATGCCGCACGGGTGAGCAACCTCAATACCCACTAAAAACCCCCTCCTCCCTGACGACCCTGCGCTTTTGTTTGTGATGGAAAGACTGAGATATAGAACATAGTTACGCAACAGTCGATCCAGCGCAATAAAGTGCTTGAAGTGTGCCCTGGGAGAACACACTCCACTTCGAGACGGGGGTAGTTGTTAAATCCCTTGCTTTACCTAGTAGCTAAGGGCCCCCTCGTTCCGGAACCTAACTCAGGGAGGGAAGTAATGCGCGTACCTGCCTCTCCGGGTGCCAGCTGAAGGACGGCGACCTCGAGAAGAGACCGTAGCACGCGCTGAAGGACTTCGCTCCCTATCCCTTTCTGCGGCCTCTTTGAGAGACATTACTGCCTCGCAAAAAGTAACCGCAGCATCCCAGCGGTCGTCGCTCTGCAACATGGCCGTTACCAAGTCGCCGAGCGATCCGACGGCTTCTACGTGCGTCTCGAGCTCGAAACGCTGCGGCGTCCATGCAGCCCACTCGACAAGCGTATGAAACGCCGTATCGGGTGCGCCGGCGGCAATCCGGAGAAGGCAAGCAGCCCACAATGCGAAACAGATACTGATCGAAACAATCGTGTGCGGTCAGTATCTGTGTCGTCCTGAAGGTCAGGGTTCCGCTGGTGCGGGTGACCCATTTCTCCAGCTGTGGAGGTGTAAGGGCCTGTCCGCACAGCGATTTTTCACAGCACGATTTTTATTCGCGCGAATTAAATTTCGCGACCGGAATTACACCTAGTACGCACTGCGAATAAAATTTCGCACTATTTTGTCAGTTTACTTCAGTTCTCGGCTGACACGCACGTGTGAAATGGACAACTGAACTAAAATTTTAATTTAGCTAATGCTAAGGCGGCGTAACAGACGTATCAAAAGACGTCATGAACATTCGGCATTGAGACCCATGAAAGGATTTTTCTTCATAAAATATCAAGAGTTGCGAAAATACAGCAAAAACTTGAACATATGTACCTATAAATATATATATATATATATATATATATATATATATATATATATATATATATATAAGTAGGTTCTATACTAGTAATGATTCGGGCGACACTGGTATTCAAGAACACAACTGAGTTTCTCTGTAATTAAAGTTTTATTTTGTTAAAACAGGCATACTGTTTTACAGAAAGAATTAAAATTTAAGTATTAAACATTGCAAACAAACTTTTACCTGTAATTAAAGAAACGACATTTAATGTTATTTATTCCAATGTCGATTCCAAATCCACAATTCACAAATAAGCCTTAGCTTTCTATTTAATAAAATATTTTAAGAATAATATGCGATCTTTCGGCACAAGTTTTAGGTTATCCTCTTTCCACAGATTATCTATAGGGTTTTGTCAAAGTCGCGATTGTCACATTGCGCGGGAATATTAAAATTAAAGAAAATTACGTTTTTTCTTTACATCTCCCCCACCCGGAGAAGAACAAGGTTCACATGCTTTCACCATAATCTTGATCAGGCGCTGGCGTTAGTTTCGATATGTGGAATAAAGTTGACTTTGATTTCCCGTGATTTGTGTTTATCTTGTAAATTGTATTTGATAATTTTTCTATGATTTTGTATGGGCCAATTCTCAATTCGTCGAGCTTTTTCCTATTCAGTCTGTTACCATTGGCTATATAAACTATGTCATCAACTTTGAAATCTACATGTGTTCTATTTTTATCGTATAAGCTCTTGTTGTAATTATGTGATCTTAAAGTATTTTCCAAAGCTTTTTTCCGGTCTTGGATCAAATCATACTTGGTTTTCTTGAGTTTCAGCTCATTTGGCAAAATTGTTACATCTGTTCCTTTTAGAAGATACTCTGGGGCATATCCGGTGACACTGTGCTCTGTCTCATTATAGTTTTTTACACAGTTTTGTGCTATAGTTGTCCACGCCTTTTTAATATTGCTTTCGTTTATCTTGCAACGAATTCTGTTTACTAAAGTTTGATTTAGTCGCTCGTTCAACCCATTTGAGAAGGGCGAGTCCACAGCAGTAAAGATTATTGGAATATTCTTCTCATCTAAATAATTTTTGAAATCCCTGGAATTGATGCCTGGGTACTGGTCTGCAAGAATCATGCCAATGTCGTTAGTCTCCATACAGTTTTTAACCAACTTAATGAAGTCATTTGCATTTTGTGTACTTGAGGTCAAAATGTATGCATACCTTGTGAAATGATCTGATAGCAAGTGCAGGTATCTCTTGGTTGACCTTAAACCTCCAAATCCACCGATTGTATCAATAGAGCATATTTCAAATGGCTTTGTGGCAGGACCTAAATGAGACATCAATCCGTATTTGTTTTGTCCTCTTGACTTGTTCTTTAAACATATTATGCAAGTTTCACAGATTTTTTTAATATTTTTCGTCATGTTTTCTGCTGTGTACCATGAGCTGATCATTCTTTGCATTTGTTTTATTCCTATGTGACCTAGGTCGCCATGTACATTTTTTATAAATTGTTTACTGAATTGCTCCGATAGTATAATTTTTTCTCTTTTCTTGACTTTCTTGTAATAGATGTTGTTTCGTGTTAATAAATTGTCTTTTCCGCTTTGTATCTGTTTGTTAGTGTTTTGGTCTTTTAAGATATCCTCCAGTGTTATTAGATTAACTACTTTTAACTGTTCTTCCTGGTTTTCATTTGCTTCAAGGACTGGGTTTCTGCTTAGGCAATCCGCTTCGACATTGTCTTTTCCTGGCGAATATTTTATTTGGAAGTTATATTGTGATAAGTAATAGATTAAGTCTCCCAATTCTTCATCTGTTCTAGCCTTTATGTTCATGTTTTCCAGAGGTTTGTGATCTGAGAAGACGGTGAATTTCCTACCTATCAACAGATGTTGCCAATATTTTACACATTCTTTTATTGCCAGGCATTCAAGGTATATGGCCTTCTTTCTTTTTTGTACTTCATTCAACTTTTTTGAGAAGTATGCCACAGGTTTCTCTTCATTATTTTGTTGTGGTTGTTTCAGTATTGCTCCAACTCCTAAAATGCTTGCGTCTGTGTATATGTGAATAGGCAAATTTGGATCAAAAATTGTTAATATTGGTTGTGAACATAATATTCGTTTCATTTCATCAAATGTCTCTTGGCATGCCGTAGTCCAGTTAAAATTTTGTCCTTTTCTTAAAAGGTTATGTAATGGGTCCAATTTAACAGCTATCTGTGGGACATATTTGTGATAAAAATTAATTTTCCCTAAGAATTGTCTCACATTTTTCCTGGTTCTTGGAATTGGGAAGTTTTTTATTGATATCAAGTTGTCTTTCAATGGTCTAACCGAGTTGTTCTGTATAATGTGACCCAAGTACTTCACTGAGTCAGCTGCGAACTTACATTTGGAGAATTTTAGTCTTAAACCTTCACTTTTGATAGCTTGAAATAGTTGCTCTAGGTGAGTGACATGGTCTGAGAATGATTTTGAGAATAATAATATATCATCAATAAAACATACTGTGAAGTTTCCAAGCTTGTGTTTTCTTATTATGTTACACATTATTCTCTGAAATATAGCCGGTGAGGTCTTTAAACCAAAAGGCAAACAAGTCCATTGGAAATGACCCTCTTGAGTGACAAATGCAGTCTTATGTCTATCTGAAACACGTAGTGGTATTGACCAAAATGCTGAATTTAAGTCCAGTGTTGAGAAGTACTTGCAATCTCTAGTTTTCACAATTAGGTCCTCAATAAGAGGGAATGGTTGTGATTGAGGGATAACTATCTTATTTAGGTCTCTAAAATCGATGCACAATCTAGATTTTTTATTTTCATCTCTTTTATAAGCTAATGTTACTGGGGCTGCAAACGGACTGTATGATTCTTCGATTATTTTCTTCTCTAATAATTGTCCAATTTGTGTTTCAATCTCTTTTTTATCTTCAATTGTACAACGATATGGCCTTTTACTGCAATACTTGTCAGTTGATAGGTCAATGTGTGCTTCATAATCCTTCACCATTCCGATGTCATATTTGTCCTTGGCAAAAATAGACTTGTTGTTCATTATCAAATCTTCAATCACTGCCTCTTTTTGATGATCTAGGTGATTAATGCAAATATCAAAGCTATCCTCACTGATATTTTCATTGAAGTTAATCATATTATCTGTCTTTATTTCCTTAGAAACTATTTCACTTCTTTGTTTAGGATGTTTCTGTATGATCTCTAAGTTCTCATTTTGTATCAAGGAGAACTCTTTTATACAATCTAATCCGATTAAGAAATCATAATCAAAATTTTCTCTGTCTATGACAAAAACATTCATTTTCTTTTCCTTATTCAAAATTGTTATATCCAATGTTACTATACCATTTGCTTTTTTGACGCCATTAATTGTTTTTAAGTTAGTATTGTTAGTATGACTTGTTTCCTTATTATTTATCTTCAATAACCTTGAGTTTATTAATGACACATTAGATCCAGAGTCATAGATTCCTAGTACTTCAATATTTTTATTCAATACTACTTTTACCTTAATTAATGGCGGCACTATTAGTTTTTTTGTTCTTCTTCAGACTGTAGTTCACATTCCAATTCTGAGTTGTTTACATGTCTTATTTGTTTATAATTTCTCTCTCTTCCATTGCTTGTTTGTTTTTTGAACCAGCATGAGTCTTCCGGATGGTAATGTACACCTTTTTGTAGACGTTCGCAAATGCCACATTTTTCCTTCATTTGTTTGGTGTCTTCCTTTTTTCTTATAAATTTCCTTTTCACTACCAAATGTTCCAGCTTTCCTAGTTCATTAAATAAGTCCTTTGTTTGTAAAATTTCTTCTTTGTTAATTCTGTCTGTTATGTAATCTGGTAGACCAGCCGCAATTATATCTGTCAGGGTCCCTTGGTCAATTGTTTTCCTTCCTTCCAGTAAAAGTTTCTCTTTTTTAATCGCATAATCCAATAATGATCCTGATTGGTACTTGAAAAATAAGGCATATTTTGTAGTAGTCCAGCCTTTGTTAGCATAGGTTTGCAAAAAATCTGTTTTCCATTCAGACCACTCTGATTTTAATGTATGTTTTATCATCATCGATGAGTACCAATCAGAGCCGGATTTGTCAAGAAAATATCTGAATATTTCAATTATTTCTTCCTCTTTGGTTATATCAAACCTCACACATTCTTTTTCAAATGTTTCCATCCAGTTACATGCGTTCTGGTTTTTACCATCAAATTTATCAATCACAAACCTTTCAGCCATCTTCTTCTTATTTTGTTTTTCCTTAGTTTGCTGACTTTCAATTATTTTTTCCAAAATTTTTACAATTGGTTCTTCCAAATTCTGTCTGTTTGCTGAACCCGTCTCTTCTTGATTAATTTCTTCTAAATAGAGGTCTTGGAAGATCATGTTTCCGTCGTCATCAGAATAAGTTTCTAATAGCTCTTCCGTTGCTTTAATCCAAACACTTCTGCTTTGATGTCTCTTTTTCAATGTATTTCTTATTGTGGCATATACTTTGGTTGTCTGGAGGTATTTGTGAAACTGTGTCACTGCCTGATATTCTTCCGGAATCAAGAAGACTTTGCCATCTTGAGTGCCAATTGAGGTTATGGCGATGTAATTCGACTTGCCGTCTATTGTTGATTTTACATGAAATGTAAATTTCAACTTTTCCATTTTTAGACAAATAATGTCGTTTTATAAGTAGGTTCTATACTAGTAATGATTCGGGCGACACTGGTATTCAAGAACACAACTGAGTTTCTCTGTAATTAAAGTTTTATTTTGTTAAAACAGGCATACTGTTTTACAGAAAGAATTAAAATTTAAGTATTAAACATTGCAAACAAACTTTTACCTGTAATTAAAGAAACGACATTTAATGTTATTTATTCCAATGTCGATTCCAAATCCACAATTCACAAATAAGCCTTAGCTTTCTATTTAATAAAATATTTTAAGAATAATATGCGATCTTTCGGCACAAGTTTTAGGTTATCCTCTTTCCACAGATTATCTATAGGGTTTTGTCAAAGTCGCGATTGTCACATTGCGCGGGAATATTAAAATTAAAGAAAATTACGTTTTTTCTTTACATATATATATATATATATATATATATATGTATATATATACATATATATATATATATATATATGTATATATATACATATATATATATATATATTTGCGTATATATGTCGGAGGGAAGCTATGACTATGACGATATGACGATGTATTGTTGACTGGATGTATAACGCACAATATCATTTGTTTACATTTTAATTACTTCTAAAATTCTTAATTTGATTTATCAATTGTTTCTATAACTTAAAGATCGTTCTAACCTAATAAAAGTTATCAATATTGTAATTTAATAAACGACTAATGAGAGCAGAGCATGTCTAGAGCGGGGTCAGACGCGCCCTCTATACTTTGGTAGTATCTACTTCGGTAGATGAAGGAGTTTTTGTGGCACATTGGGTTGATGGCAGCAGGTCGAGTTGGACCTTAGAGTATTTTTAAAGAAAGTGTTTTAAGTTAGAAGTATGAGCGGGTGCCCTGAACCCGCTGCTCGGTCTAAACTATGTCAAAATATTGATCGAATCTAAATTAAAAGTGTATAAACCATGGCTATCGTGTTTTAAGCTCGCATTTTATCCTGATGACGCCCACTAAACCTGCAATAACTAAAGGAGATGTCGTGAGAACGAGGCCGTTCTCCGACATATATATATATATATATATTTGCATCAAATCACAGATTTTTTCTCGCCAGTGCGGATACTCCTATAATACTCAATGTGTTACAGAATTACGGGAAAAAAATCGTGCTGTGAAAAATCGCTGTGCGGACAGGCTCTAACGGAAAAATCACGGTCGTGGACATGGTCGTTGGGATGGGAGTCTCAGATGGAACGTAGCCGTTGTGAATTTATTAGCTATAGTGTAGTGGCGCCCTATTGTTTTCTACTTTATTTTGCTACCCTCTAAATTTGACAGATTGTATTTATTTATATAGTCTGGCTATCGAAAGTTGAACCTGCAGAATGGCGGCAAATTTAAATAATATATGTATGGCAACATCAAAATTACTATGAAAAAGTTGGATTCACCTATTTTGATACTTGGTAGATACTTAATTATTTATGTTGTGTATTTTATGTGTGACAATAAGAAATCATACCCGTTTCTAACGATAATATTATGAATACGAAAGTTTGTGAGATGGTTTTGTTACTCATTCACGCCAAAAATACTAAACAGATGTTAATGAAATTTGGAATACTTGTTATTACTAATCCTTATATCTCGAATCCAGAATGGCCTACAATAAAATATAGACTATCTACTTTTAATTCCAGTAGGTAGCAGGAAATCAGTAGTCATTACATTTTTTGAAAAATAAACTGCATTATTCGATAAAAACTTAGTTTTATCCACTATAATCAAAATCAGATTTCAACAGTTCCATATTACAAGATTTAAAATCAAAGTTGGATTTTAAAAAAGCGAGTATAATGACTGGTGGAGGAGTTTTGCCACCTAGCCCGCCTGTTGAAGATCAAATTTGTATGAAGGCCATCTCCCATGAGTTAACTGTGTGCTCCAACAATTATGATAGTGGTACTATTCGTATTAAACAGGTACATACATAAAAGTTTTTATAAATTAATATATTCAAGAACAAAGAGTTACTGTCTCGTGCTATATATTTTCGTATTGCTTTCATTTTCATTGCCACACAAAGCCGTAATAGATTAATGGTTAGTGCTCGTATCCTAAACACAGTGCACAGGTTCGAATCTTGATTGGAAAGCATGCATCACTTAGGTAGCTTTCTAACCTAAGGTGCGTATTGTTATAAATATCATATATTGACGGTGATGGAAAATTGAGATGATTCCTGCACGTCAATATAATCAATGTGTCAGACCTGCCAATCTGCCTTGGGAAAAATGTGGAGGGTATATTGTCTCTTCCTCTCCCATTTAAAATGGGGTGCCTAAGCCCAGCAGTGGGCTGCTTGGTCACGCGAGACCTCAATTAGACGCGTTGAGAGGTCCCTATCGAAATGATGAACTTCAGGCGCCACGGCCCCCTAGTCTCGAACCGAAAGGCAGAAATACGTACCCACAACCATTGGACACATATTTGCAACATTTCAGGGCCTCCTGGTGTGCAGCAGCAGCCCTGGCTGTCAAGGCTGTGTCCGGAAGATGGGACTCCACTAAAGTATCAACACAGGCAAATCCACTCAGAACCAAACGAAAACCGCCATCTTGTTTGTCAAAATTGACGTTGACATTCGCATTAAAGTTGCCATGTAAAAAGTTTGCAAATAATTCCAGGTTCAACTTTCGATAGCCAGACTATATATTCATATAAAATTATATCATTTAGCCAAAGAGTATATTGAATATATGGAGACATTTAGCTACTTTTTTTTACTGATGGGATTTAGCTACTTACTCCTACTCCTAAATTTAAACAAATGTCTAGCCAAGAAGTTGAAAAACTACATAAACCAAATGTTGTAGTTGAATATTGGTAAATATATTATTAACTTTTTTGATTTTCTTGATAACCACAAGAGATTTGTAATTTAAATGGTTTTTCAGTGGTATTTGTGACTATGGAGGCCATTGTTTAGCCCTCGCCCAAATAATTCAAAAAACTACTCCACATGCTGATGTATTCTGTAAACGCGGCCGTCAAGGTACGTTTTAGATGTACCATATGACCGACCCATCTTGTAAAAGTCATGAAAGACAAGAAGGACAATTTTATGTTGATCTGAAACAGAAAAAATTGGGGGCAGTACTAGTTTAACAGCCTTTAAATTGATACTTGATAATTTCATCATGTCGAGAAACACATTTCCTGAAAATTTCACACCGCGAAGATGTAGTTTTTATAAAATAAAATATTTAAAAACCTATTATACAATAAAAATGAAAAATCTCAAGAACTACATAATTCCCAGTAATGAGATAGCACAGGGATAGCATGAGGGAGATGTATTTCAATCAATAAAATCAGCATATACATGTATATATGTTTAGGTTAATACATTTTATGTTGTTAAAGTGTGTTGAGTTACTACAGGACCCGTGTCCGCCCTTGGTATAAAAGTTACATATATACTGAATTTCAGCCAAATCGGTCCATTAGTTTTTCCATAATTATAGAGTTCAATAATAACCAAAAAATCTTACAGTAAAGTTCCATTCATAAGTTAGTAACTTGTTGATATTACATATTTGACTTCTAATGGTAACCTCTTACACAGGGTAAAAAGTCATTCATCAATTACGTCACACATTATTAATTGTGAAATTTACTTTTACACTGTCAATTGTTCTTGTACAAAAACTTGTAGGAATAACCCGAGTTATCATAAAACTGTGGAACCTCTGATCACACCCACACTTGTGTCTGACAGTGTGATGATGCACTTAGATGTATATTTGTTATAACAAGTGTTTTCTTATTCATCAGTACTGTTCACACTAGGTACTTCACTTTGGTGACAATTATTAATATTCAATATTATTATCTGCAGGTTCATTTGAAGTAACAGTTAATGATACATTAATTTACTCCAAAATACAAACAATGGCTTTGCCTGACTATGAAGAGGTAGCTGAAGTAGTAAGTAATGTAGCACATGGAAAAGAACCTTATAGAATAAAAGGACAACAACCAATAAATTGTGTTGTATCATAAAATTTATTCAATTGAAAAAATACCATTATTTCTTTTCTAGTGACATACAAGTAGCTATGCTTGAAAGCAATCTTATGAGACATTGATAAAAAATAAAATTCACATTATAGCAGACTTATACATAGTTAGTCAGTTAGCTATTTCAGATTCTCCACATAAAAATCTACCACACCACATAATAGAAAAGTTTTTTGAATACATTTCTCCTATTTAAAGTTTTTCAAACAACTGTTTTTGATTTCCTGTATGAAAGTATTGTTTCACTTGTATGAAAGATTTTTGTTTTTTTTATGGCTACTGTGAAATTTTATTGAAATTAGTTAGGTTGATAGTTAATCAATAATGTTGGGTAACAGTTTGTCAATTAGGTACATTTTAAACTTTAAATCACTATGTTTTCAAGACCCATTCAGTATTGCTTTCGAATGTTGACATTGAGGAGTGAAAAGCTGTTGGTTTTATATGGAATTTTGAAAATGTGATGAACTAACTTTGTAACAGTATCAAAATAATATATCAAATAACAACACCATAATTAGTTTATTTCTTTAAAATGTAACACATGACAATATTATGTCTGACAACATTAATTTTTTAAAATACAAAATTATAAATATAGTAATTAGTTATGATGATTTTTTTGTTTGTTTTAAATACCAATCAGTTATCATATTCAGTGACTATAAAGATTTTATAGTTTGGTAGTTTTTTAATAAGTAGAACAATTAATAATAACAACAAATGTATATAAATAATATTAGCAACACATGTAAATAAAGAATCTTTAGTGTATAGTGTATGTTTAGTGTATTATTGTAATTCCCTGTAAAATTAGTGGAGATTTATTAAAGTTTTATTATCTATACTTAATGCAACAGTTATATTCTTTTAACTCTTATCAAACTTAAACAAAAAATAATAATATAACCACTACCCATACCAATACTTTTATTTTTACCTGGTGCCTACTTTGGTTCTTTTGCAAGCTACAAATTAGATTTAATTACTACTAGATTCACCAAGACTTAGTTAAAAATTATTACTAAAATTATACATGTATAATTGATAATATATTAATTAATAATATAATTATAATAAGATATCACTGAGATTTCGAAAATGAATAATAATTATAAGCTGACTGTGCAGTAAAAATTATTATCACAGCCTAATAACTGACCTAGCTAAAGCACGCCTATTTTTGTATATTATCTTATTACTAGTAACTTAGTCGTCATGTGATGTAATATTGGTAAGGAAATTCTTATTATTTACAGAATTATAATAATCCCTGTATGATTTTAAAACCTTAAATTATTATAATGTGGAAGATTCTAGTTTCACCTGTATTTACGCAAGTGCAAGTCTAAATCGCGGTTAATCGCGTATATAAATAAGGTAACAATTAGAAATACAATGTAAATATCAAATATATAGTTGTAATTCATCATAAATGAACCTAGGGCTGGATCATAACACTCAGACTCACCATTATCATTAAGTATATCATTCAAATTTAATTCTTTTTTTTCAATATAAATCCTGTAGATGACGACTATATATATCCTACAACAGCTCGCAATATATCGTAATAATATGATAATATAATTTGCGCTTCAGTAAAAGTGGTCCCATTAATCATATAGTGTCATAATTATAGGCACATATTTGGGAAATGAATTTAAAATTTAATAGATTTTTTTTTATCATAATACTAGCACAGGGACAGAAACAAAATTGTTTCATGTAAAAGTTGCTTGCATGAATTGAAATTTAAATTAATAATCAATCAAAGTGCTCAATATTATCAGTTATAATAATTTAAAGATAGTATTTCATCTACTTATATGATCATCATTGCCAATAACCTTTACATATGTATTGGTTTTTAACGATCGCTCCTTTGTTTCGCCATTTGGACCTACATAGCTCAAATAAATTCCAAACCGTAATTTTCCACCAAATTGCTCAGCTATCGTTCTCAATGGCTCAACAGTTTTTACGCCAGTTTGTTGATCGATGCATACCATTTGACACCTCGGACATTGTCCCTCAACCTGGAATATCACACGTACATTAATATCTATCTCCCAGACTCACATCAGAAAAACTTCAACAAATTTCTTTTAAACTTTATGTTATTTGAAAAAAAATTACATAAGAAAACATCAAACAAACAGTAGTGGAAGGAGACCGCAAAAACTGGTTAAATAGTTGGAAATAATAATTCCAGTATTTTTTAAGTTGCCTTAATGATTAGTCTCACTTTGTTAAATAGATGTCACTAGTAGTGGTTCATCGTAATTTTGTAAATGTAACATCTGAGGACACTTATTGGTTTAGTTCTGAAACCGAACTTTTACTTAATTCTAATATGAAATTCATAATAACCGTTTTACCAATCACTAAAACATTCAATTCTTAACTAATTTGCTCTGAAATTATATATTAAAATTCAATAATACAATGTTGATTAAATTTTTTGTGGTATTTTTATATATCAATAAGCATGATAAAATGGTTTTTTTGGTTTGACGACCTATATTCTACGGGGTGCGCCAGAGAAACTTACTTATTTGAAAAAATTCCCGCGCGGTGAGTTGGGCGGGTAGAGGGGCAAGAGGGGGCGCATCTGGAGGGGGAAGTTCCCAAGTTTGTTTCTCCCTCCAGTCAGTTGCCATCATGCTCTGGTCTAGAGAGCAGCGGGCCTTCGCAGTTGAGAGCTTCTTTTCTAACGGTCGCTCACTTGTTGCTACGCAACGTGCCTTCCGCGCTCGCTTTGAAATTCCTCCTCACAGACTCGTTCCTGGCCGTAATTCGATTCTGTCGTGGGTTAACTCATTTCGGGAGTGTGGAAGTGTCGCTAAACCCAGAAATGGACTTCAACGGACCATCAGAACTCCGGAAAATATCGAAAGAGTGAGGCAGTCAGTTGTGCGTTCTCCCCGGCGTTCGGCTCGCAAACACGCAGCTGCTATGGGAATTTCTGATACCACTGTTCGACGAATTCTCCATGAAGACCTTCAATTTCATCCCTATAAATTGGCTGTTGTGCAAGAATTAACTGAACGCGATTTTGTTGCCCGTCAAAATGCATGTGAAATGCTGATTGACAACCTGCCTGAAGACGCGGTCGGTTTTTTCAGTGACGAGGCTTACTTCCACATTTCCGGCTGCGTCAACAAGCAAAACATGCGTTATTGGTGTGATGTAAATCCGCGTGAGCTTCACCAGAAGCCACTTAATTGTGAGCGAGTTACTGTCTGGTGTGCGGTGTCGGTAATGGGAATAATTGGTCCTTATTTTTTTGAAGAAAACGAACGCGCAGTTACCGTGAATGGAGCTCGTTACAGGAACATGATCGAGGAATTTTTTATTTCAAGACTCGAAGAAATAAACGTTAGGAACGTGTGGTTTCAGCAAGATGGAGCCACAGCACACACAGCACGAGACTCAATGAATTTGTTGCGACAACATTTCCCCGACCGCCTCATCTCTCTCAGAGGCGATCTCCAATGGCCTGCACGCTCTCCAAATTTGACTCCATGCGATTTCTTTTTATGGGGTTATTTGAAATCCCTGGTTTATTTCGATCGACCACGGACCATAGCACACCTCAAGAACAACATTCGCGACGCCATTGCCAACATACCGATTGATATGCTGCGAAGAGTGGATACGAATTTCAAAAATCGACTTCATCAGTGTATGCGCAATGGGGGTCGCCATTTATCCGATGTCATTTTTAAGACTGCATAAAAAAAAATTGGGATATTGTATTTTCAAATAAAATTTTTTTTAAAACAATAACTGAAGTACTTTTTTTTTATTGACCTTTCAAATAAGTAAGTTTCTCTGGCGCACCCTGTACAATAAGAATGTAAGATTTAAGGGATTGTCTGTGTTACATTCTCTCTATCTTCCATGATCAGAACAAAAACAGGTTTAAGATGCTTACCTTAAACTCTTGTTTTCCAATAATAATTCTTTGCCAATCCCGTTCTACTAATTCATCCTCAGTGTCAATAATGATATTTCCTCTAAAACGATCTGTTAGCTGATCAGTATTATCAGTAAATGATGGATCCCTAATTTTAGTTCCTAACCACCTTACAGTAGCTTTATTGATCAGCAGATATTGAGCCTGATTACTCAAAGAAAGTAATTTATTTTCATCGGATTTTTTATTTATCTTTCTTTTGTCATTACTGGATTGTCTTATTAATCTTAGAAAAGATATTTCTAATGCTTCAGAAATCCAATTTGCAACCTCATCACCACAATCAAAACCTCTTATAATGTCAGTGCAAACTTTGCTCTGACAGAGTGTGGTGTCTTTGAATGTATTATGTGAATGAGGATCTAACGGTATTGATGTAGGAAGCATGCCTGAAACATCAAAAATAATTTTATTGTGGTGTATCCAAACCAACATGATTATTTTTACATTTCACAAGTGTGAAATACACTATCACGTATTTAATTGTCGTGATAAATTCTATGTTCTTGTGGCGAAACAAACCTTTCCGCATACTGCCTGGCAGGGGAGAAAAGTCTTCATAAAAATATAGATATTTTAATCGTTTTAAATCCAGTTATATATTTGATATTATCACTTTCGGCTATATAAATATTTTATATCAAATTACATTTAATGCAAATGAACAGGTTATTTTTTCCTGCAACTACCCGTATTCTCTATTATTAAAAGTATGAATATACCGAATATCACAAATTAATTGCCAATATCATAAAAACAAATTTATTTTGACACTGATTCTTTAGCATAAATATGATACAAACCTTTGCAATTCAAAATCATGAGTTTATGTTTCAGATCTATTTTTGGACAAATTAGGCACATGCGAGAATTTTGTTTTTGTGTTAAACATACTCCATTATCTTTAATTATCATCCATTCTCTGTCATATTCAAACCCTTTAGGTCCTATATTCCATGAAGACCTTATTTTGAATGCACCACACGACTTTATGGGAAATATTGCTATTTCTTTCAGCACAGCTTTGCATTCAAAATTAGTTGAAACCTCTTCAACTAGGCTAAAATATTCATGTTCATTCAACAATTTTGTGACAGCATCATTGGTAACTTTATTTGGTTGTGCTGTATCTATATTTCTATATTTTGTTACAATTCTTTTGACTTTCTTGACATTTGCTTTAATGAAACATTTACAAATCATATGAATTAATTTATCTACATCATTGAAGGTGTTGAAATAGCCGAACGACACTCTAATGGCACCCGTAGGCCTTCCATTAACCAGGTCTATTTCATCACCACATTTATGTCCAGCTTTATACATATCTTTCAATTCTTTATTTGTTACCATTAAATGACGCTGACAGGAACCAGAATTGCAAAAGCAGCCTGTCCTTACACTTATGTTGAAGAGATCTGCCATGTGTTGAAACTGCAAATTAAAATAGATTTCTTTTATTGTGTAGTTGTTCTTACGATTCAAATTATGTTCTTTATTTTTAATTTCATAAATTGAGTTTTAATACTCTTGTTATATATTTTATGTTATTAATCATGACATTGAAATTTTTTTTATTAGGACATGCAATGTATAACTTTGCTGGGCGTTAATACAGATCAGCCACTTCTCATAAAAAAAAATCCAAACACACTTGAACTATTCAGATGGCATTTAAATAAAAAGAGTATTGACACCGTTAAAAAATACGCCAATACAAATACAAAGGTATACTACAATTCCAAATTAGAATTTAAATTTTCGAATCTTCATCCAATAATGAATGTAGAGATTGTTTATTTGTTTCCGTGGGAATTTCTGCATTTAATCACATTTTTTTCGCAAAAATATCAATTTTCTTCTTAATAGGCGTTAAGTAAGCTCTGTGAAATCCTAAGAAAGATATTTTTTCCTTACAAATATGGATACCTGGCGGAAACCGTCCAAGTTGTGGCGATGCCGGATTCAGGATATAGTCAGCGTGTAGTGGCTGCATTATTGCATCTTAGTCCACTGCCAATAGGGTGTATCAGTGTTATCGGGAGATTGGTATGTTTCCTCATCGTCCAGGATCTGGTAGCTATCGAGTCACGTATGACCAAGATGGCCGGTATATTGCGTCAGTTGTGCTATTGAACTGCAGCAGCGGCTCCGTGAGGTTCAAGTATTAACTGAGCGATTCTACGAAAGAAGATTGGCAGCGTGTGGCCTGAAACCTCAAAAACCAGCTAATGGTCCAAAATTGACGGTAGGCTATCGAGAGCGCGCCTTAAACTTGCACCTTGGCTAAATTGGCCAAACCTTTAATCTAGAAAAGTTCCTTTTTCTGACGAGAGTAAGCTTATGCTGTATGGTAAAGACGGAAAAAAGGTGTATCGAAGAGAGGGAGAGCGTTTTGCAGTGCTGCATCAAAGAAAGAGTCGATTACAGTGGCGGTTTGCGGCGGCACTAGCGCCGATAGAAATACTGAACTTGCTTTTGTAACTTGACCTCGCTTACCTTTATTAAGTGGGTCACATTACATCGAAGAGTGTCTGGAGCCTCATGTGTTACCTAACGCAAGGTTTATTAATGAAGAGTTCATTTTTTGCAGGACAATACCAGGGCTCATACTGCAGCTATTGTAAATGAATACTTGAGGAAAGTGGTGGGGTATAAGGTATGTTGGCTAGCAAGAAGTCTGGATATGAATCACATGGAACACCTATGGAATAAGTTGGAGAGACAAGTCAGATCGAGGGATCCTGCTGCGGTGACGCTTTGCCAGCTTAAATCAGCTATTCAAGAAGAGTGGGATAACATCCCACAACACAAGATTGTGACTTTCATCCATTCCATGAGGAACCACAGAAGCAATCATTAGAGCCTGAGGAGGAGAGACGAGATACTGAATAAACTTTTTTTAAAATTTTTGTTTTACATCTTTGTTTTCTAACATTTTACAAATTCTATTTAAAAGTTAAAAATATGATGAACAAAATACGATAGTTAACGAAAATTAATTTTAATTTGAAATATTATATATTCGTAGATAATAATAATATCTGCAATTAACTGACATTATTTATTTTTGTTCTGTGTAAAAAGTAAACTAACTTCAGAGGTGTTTAGATTTTTTATTGAGAAGTGTATAATTGCCCATGGGGACACACTCGCCTTTCTCGAGTCAATGCCCTTAAGAGAGAACATACAACTCTGGGACTTCGTTTATTATCTAGTTAGTGCACACCAATAAATTGATGCACCAGCCCGGTTTTCTGGGAATTTATATCACATTAATAATATTATTAATCATAATTAAATATAGCCTTTGTCACTCAGGAATAATGTAGCTTTCTACTGGTGTGAGAGTTTTCAAAATTGGTTATGTAGTTTCAGAGAAGTTTTTCACTGGGTTATTGTCATTAATTTATTATATAGCCATGAATGCTTCTTATATGAGAGTGACTATTAAAACCCACTTTCAAATCTACATATTAGATTAAAAGGTTTACTAGTAAGCCTTTGACATTTAATTTAATTATCATAGATTATTACGAATTAAAACTATAACATACCTCTGCATAACCAATATAAGAACCATCTTCCCTCAAAAGGTTAAAGGTTACAACACCACCTTGTTTTTTTATATCAGTGAAGTCAGAATCCATATAAAGAACAACTGCTTTTTTTCCATTCTGATGTTTTAATTCAAGTAAATTATGATATAAATCTTTCGCTAGATAAAATGTATGATATGATAATGTGTCCATTATATCCCCGTTCACCACTTTAGGTACAAGACGATGCATCATTTCAAAACAATGTTTCAAGGCAATTATTGATAAGAACGGCAATGTCCCATCTTCATATCTGTAATTAAAAACATGTTTATTCAATTTTTAGAGCATTACTTAGTAAACATACATGTATATACATTGTATAAAAGCAAATCTGTAAAGTTAATATTTGCATAAACTTTATTATACAAAACCAATCCACTTAGCTTTGCTTGCATTAGATTTGAATGGATAGTGCTAAGACAGAACCCATTATCTCACCGACTAAGATTAAGTTCAGCCACATTACAGAAAGTACATATATTCATATATGTATAAGAAATTTTATATTAGATTGTAAAGAATTGCAAGGCTGTAGAGGAACTATAAACATCTTAAAAAAATCACTTTGAATAATATGGATTTATAATTTTAACTTTTTTAAACTCTGTTTCAACACTATATCTTTTAAGTATTGAACATGTATAAAATAAGGTCTAACCTTCTTTGATTCTAGAGTAGGGCCGAAAAAATATATAATATCTTAAATTACTACTCGTGTGTTTAGTTTTAACCTTAACTTGTTTTACTATATATTCAAAAAATCACCCATTCATACTATTTATAATACCTTAAACAAACTCTTACCTTTCATGTAATTCTTTCCTCTTTACATGGAAATCTTCACTACTTAAAACTATATCAATAGTTCCACCTCCAAAATATCTTTTTTGGCTAAGCACACTTTGACTACTATTCTTAACTAATAATGCACCCAAGCCAGTTGGATAACCAAAAATTTTGTAAAACGACAAACATACAAAATCTGGTTGATTCCTTGACAAATCTAATCTATTTGTAGATACATGTGATGCTACATCTAGCAAAATATACCAATTAGTGTTTATTTTGCATAAATGTTTTTTAATATTATTGTTCAGACATCCTTCTTTGATTTTCTCTATACAGTCTATTGGATACTTAAAACCATTAAAGTTACTCTGTGCTGGATATGCGAAAATAGAATTTCCATTTCTATTATTTTCTTTAGTTACTAAAGAATCATGTTTAGAATTTAAAGATAACAGAAAATCTTCATGTGATATATGTATTATGTCAGCATTCTTTTTTTTAGCCAACTCCCTTAAGCCAAGCACAGAAGTATGGTTATCTCTCAAATATACAAATGAACCACAATCTGAATCATCTTCATCAGATGAAAATTTAAATGATTCCACCACTAATTTTAAGGCTTGTGTTGTGCCTGAAGTAAATATGACAGTATAGTTTGAAGGATCGGTGTTGAAATGCTTAAGAATCAAGCATCTTATTTGTTCAATGCAGTCTCTAGTATATTGATCAGAGTGTGGGTTCATATAAAAATTATTGATCAAGTCTTCATTAACAGACTCTGGTAAGCTTCTTGGATATAATGTGGCACCAGCATTGTCAAGGTAGCACCTCTCTGTAAATATGATAATTAAATATATTTAGTTTGTGAGATGACTCTGACATTGTTTACACAACTGCAATAGTTTGGTGAAATTAATATCAATGACTCAGTGTAAGTGGAATAATGTACTATTACTGAAAAAATATTATATCAAATTAAGCATAATAATAGGTAATTTGTGATCTATGTATCCAATAGTTTTCAGATTTTTCCTACTATTAACACATACATACAAGTCACAGATAGCATTTTACTACAGCAAAAAATTATCACCTATGAATGTGTATTTTTTAGTATATGTTGTCAACTAGAGTAAAAGGTAGCATAACACAAAAGAGAAAATGCTCAAATTGTTGCATTGACACATATACATGGACCCATTAATATAAAGAAAGAAGGTATTTATAATTCTTTAGAGAAAGCAATATAAAAATAAGAATATTAGAAGATATTGTATCTGTAAGGAGATTCATTAATGTTGAGAAACAGTTTAAAATATCACTTTTAAATTAGTATCATTGCTAAATTAAAAGGAAAAGTTAAATCAATTTACCTCCCAGCCTAGTAAATTCAGAAGTAATCTTGAGCATGTGATCATCATCAATAACTTGACTTAAGGCTGCCATTGCTTTAGATTCTGTAAAAAATAGAAAATAATTTTAACAAAAAAAGCATGAAGTAAATTTTACAGAATGTAATTATTTAGGATTGGAAAACCACTCACAATTCATGAAGACGATTCATCACTGGTATAGAAATTGGGTTCTAATAAATAACCTTGTACTGTATTGTATTCGTGTAACGCGTTTTAATAATAAGGCATTTACGATAATGAAAGTTGATTTTTAATTACAATATAAATGATGCGAGAAATAATTTGCACTAAGCACTGACGATTGAGAGAAACATGTAGGACCATTAAGAATAATATGTATCCTGTAATTTCCAATCTGAGTAGGATTTGTTTTTAAATTTTATTTTAACTTATCGTAAACAAACTTACAAACTACGAAAACAACTTTAACAAACCTCAATGACAGCACTGACAGTGACAGCCGCTCAGTGCTGCCAGATGACCATATTAATAAACCCATTTTATTTTCAAAAACCCGAAGATAAGTTTTTTTGAGAAAAAACCCCAAAACAGTTTTTACTTATTTTAAAGGAGAAAGAAAAAAGCAAAACCACTGTCGTAGCGAAAACCTCACTAATGACGTCATCAATTTCGCTCACGGGGCGCTCTCAACGACCCGTGTCAATAGGTGGGTTAAATAACCATTCCACATGAGTTTGTGATTGTGACGCCAGTAAATAAGTGAAACGGGAAAAACCGCGGTTATGAACGTGATCATTGTAAGTCTCTAACGGAAAGTAGCCTATGAGATACGACGCATACGGGTAGAGAAGGCATAATAAATAAGTAACTTAAATGAACCAACGAATGAATTGAATTATTAAAATGAACTATTGAATTGAAGTATGATTCACTAGTAGAGTATAATTCTAAGATAAAGTAATAATATCATACGTAGTATCCATATTAGTTTGTGATAATACCGTATTGTGACTTAGATATAATAATTGTAGTGATGAGAATTGTGTTTGAAGATGAATTATTGATACTTAAAATATCTCTTCAAAATTTCTCACAACAAAATATTTCTCCCCGAATCTCTCCCCGACGTCAAAAAAATCCCGATTTTTCAGGGTATCCCCTCATCTGGCAGCAGTGCTGAGCCGCTGCTCGCATTGCTCGCAAGCAGTGAGTTAGAGAAATCGATCTTCAGTTATATTTTAAAATCGATATTATGGCATTTATAACATCGACTATACTAACGTTCTTTAAAACAGTGTTTTATTTACCATGTTATGTAAACGATGTTTTATGAACTATGTAATGCCATCTTAATATATCTTATACTAATATATAAAGCTGAAGAGTTTCTTTGTTCGTTTGTTTGCTTGAACGCGCTAATCTCCGGAACTACTTGGTCTAATTTGAAAAATTCTTTCAATGTTATATAGTTCATTCACGAAAGAAGGCTATAGGCTATATATCATCACGCTAAGACTAAGAGGAGAGGAGCACCAAATAATTCGTTTTAAAATCGGGGGTTTTCTTAACCTACTTTTTTTTAACTATTCCACGCGGACGAAGTCGCAGGCAAAACCTAATAATTATATAACCGAGAGTTACGGTAGTGTATTACTGGTTGTCCCTCGGCCGTGGTGAAGACCATGGTCGGAAGCCCCGACGTGTTGGACGCAGGCGCCTCGTTCTGCGAGACCGTCATGTCCGCGAAGGTAGCGGTTAAACGGCAGAGGGAACAGTCCGCCACGCTCCTCTCTCGCCAGAGCCAGCGGCGGCGACGGATGGTTCTCCACGACGTACTCCGGCCGCCGTAAGCTACGGCCGTGCGGGCGATCGGCGGGGAAACCGGACTCGCCCGCACATTAAGATACCCAGAGATGCCCAGATCTCCGGCAATCTCAAGGTGACGCTTAACGCTCGGACAAGGTTTTATCTGATATTTCTAACCGCGGCGTGGCAATACCACTTCATACGTGAGGTGCTATTGCCACCCCGACTTGGTGAATCGCACACACGGGCCTTTCACCTTCGCGCGGCATAATTATGGTCCTCAAACGGGTTTCCCCTGTATAAAAAATAAAGTTTATTACGGGTTAATGAATTTTTAATGTACATAATCGTGTCAGGTAAACTAGCTAAATCTTAATTTAATAACGATATTTTTTTTCACTGAAATTAATATGTGTAGTGCAGTTGTGTGTGTAATAGGTGGTGCAATTTTACTTCATGAAAAATTGGATATTCTTTATCTAACATTTGAGTTATAATGTAGAAAATTCTAAAATAATTAATGTGCATAACAACTTTTTCAACGAAAATTTGAACATTTTTTATGGCAGGAGTTCAGCAGACACACTTGATGGAAAGCGGTTTCCATCGCCTATGGACATTTACAACATAAAAGGTGCTACAAATGCGCTGCTGCTCTTTTAAAGGAAACTGCAACCTGGTCACTAAAACCGGCACGCAACACAAGGTTGTTATGGCGACTGCTTTAGAACAGGTCTGGTAGCCATCGTGGACAGAGCAGCGCCGAGAACTCGTCGCCCATACCGGATTTGACACCTCGCTCCCGGCCGTGGTACGTACCATGGTCGGGAGCTCCACCGGATGGGACGCCGTCTCCTCCTTCTGCGAGCAAGTCATGTTTGCGAAGGAGGAGGCGGAACGGGAGCGTGAGCGTAATTCCCTGCTCCGCTCCCGACAAAGGAGGACGCGTCGGCGCCGGAGGTCTGATTTAGACCTTCGGCCACCGTAAGCTGCCTCTAGGGGTATAGAGGTTCTCACTCACCCGCACATGCCGTCGAGATGAGAGCGCGAGTGTTCCGCGCGCGCTCATCTCTCTTCCCGTGGGGCGCGTTACAAACCGCCCCACGCCGAAAAGACCCAGTCGTCGCCGGGGGAGTAGCTCCCCGGGCATTGGAAGAGGCCCAGTGAGCGGGGCCCACGCCTGCCAGGGCAGCGGAGTTGGGAAAACCGCATACACGTAGCCCTGGCATAAGGCGCAGGACGGAACACCCAGGGGTTTTAGTGGGTATCCCTAAGTGGGGAGTGGCAATAGCGTGGCACCGGTTCTGACCGGGCACGCTAGTGCCACCCCCGATCTGGCGAATCCCACACTGTCTCACCGGGTCGCGAGCATCCCCCAGGCTTCTGTGCCTGTCGCGGTTTAGTCCTCAATCGGATTTCCCCTGGCCAAAAAAAAAAAAAAATAGGTCTGGTAGCCATCCAATCGGGAAAATGCCTTACCACCTGACACATTATTAATTTTATATTTAACAAAAATGTAAAACCCGTAAGTTTTTACAAGTTGCTCAATCAAAATTTAATAACATTTTTGCTCACGCATTGTACAAATTTTGCATAAAGGTATTCTGATTCTGCAGTTAGCATATTAAATTGTTGAAATTTGTAGGTAAGAGTAATAAATATAGCCCACCAAAAGTTATTTCATAGAGTACTTAGTAGGGAAGGGGCTAGAATAGTTGTGACTTTACTACCTGTTGTTTCTTTGCATTTTCTGAGAACATTTACCATAGTAATGTATACTATTTTTACACCATCTGAAAGAAGAGATTTAAACGAATAAAAAGCCCATAGACTCTTTTGACGCGAAAAAACTGATATTTTTACGCGAGAATTTTTGATGAATTTGATGAAATTAGGGTGGTTTTTTGATATTAAGTCAAAATAAGATGAAATTATGAATATTTTAAATCTAATAAATTACAGTGTGACATAGAAAGGGACGTTTTTACCAAATTTCGTAGGAAATAAAATATTTTTTGTAAAAAATATAAATAAAAGACCAAAACCTTGGTTATTTGAATTTTCCCCAAAAATATTGAGGTTATGTAAAAAAATGTGTTAATACGAACACAAAAGTTGTAGATCTTTTTATTACCTACAACTTTGCCAACAATATTTATTTTCCATACGACTGCTAGTTTTGCCGGAAATCAAGATAAACCGTTCTTCACCCTTAAAACTCACCCCCCTTCCCCTTCCCGACCTCAGATCGCCCGTAAATTATTTTCCTTTTATTTTTGTTATATTCTCTTCCTTTTTCAATGGGTTTCATTTTACTATTATTTTCTTCCTTTTTTACCATTACACAGGGATCAGCACTGGTCTAAAAGTCGGTTAAATATTTATTTTGTTATTTTTATTGAGAAGACGGTTTTGTTTTGGTTAAAAAAAATGTTCAAATCAGCCTGTTTAAAATCACCCAAAAGTTTAGATTTTTTGCTCCCTTAATTTTTATGCGAGGTGTATGTATTTCGAATGCAGAAAGGGAACAGAATTTCTAGCTGAGGTAGGTACCTTCAGCATCGCCTTACTAAATTGCGTTACGTCAATTTAATTATTGCCTTTATGGAGGGCTTTTAGTAGCTTTTAGTAGCAAGCAGCGGCATGATCGACTTCTCGTAAGTGAATTGACGTCCGCGATAGAGAGGACGTTTGCTTTACACGGATTACTACTTTACGCGTTATGTTTCAAAGTCTCAACCTCACTTAACTGCGTTTAGCACCTAGTGATAAAAGTAATTATTTGCACGGCCGTGAAATTATGCATTTAGCCTTATATAAGTACATACATAATAAGAAAATTTGGTTGATAATAATTATTTAATTAATTTTGTTTAATTTACATACAGCGTGGCAATGCAGCCAGCCTCCTGGGTACGCTTCCTTCTGGCAGTATTTTGTTACATAATTTATATTAACTTATTTATAACTTTATTTTTAATATTTAATTGTGTTTTTTCAAGTTAGCTTAGGTACAACGACATTACCTATAATCTGCAAATAACATCGTATATAATGATAAGTGATACCCATTAATTTATAAATAGAAATTAGACACATTTTAAATCTATACAGTGTAAGAGTAATTTTGTTTGTTGTTTTCATTGAGCTATTATTACTTTCCCAACTCCCGCGTCAGTTGTTCTCTGCCATCTTTATTTCTGCTGCAATCCATTAAAAGTTGTTGGACATCTTCACGAGTTCCACACAGTAGTTAATAATTAGTTGTTATTATTCACTTAAGTAAATTATAAATTACTGGGCACCTACATATGTGACATATTAAGACAGACGAACGCGCCATACAAAAACATAGTGGTTCCTTTTTTGCCTAAGTAGCGTCGGCACCCTAAAATTAATAGTATTTAAAATTGACGAAACTAAAATATTTTACACAACTAACACTGACCTTGAACTTCAAACCCTGGTTAAACTCATTCTGCACCGTTGATAAATGAGTTATGACTTAACAGAGCGCGATCACTTCTTATATGAACTCCAGTTCTGTTGGAATCCTATTGTATGATTAATTTCTGATCGGTAGTAACTGATACAATTACACGTAAACAATTATTCTCAATTGACGTCTGACAATAGACGCATCGCAGTCTAAGTGGTAAATAAATGATTATCTTCGTGACGACCGTCTTGAACCCATGTTTATAAATATTACGAAATAGTTGTTAGATGTTTTATCAATATAGGTGAGCAGAAAATAAACAGTCATGTGGGGTCATTTTACATTACAGTCATCTCCTGGTGTCTTAAAAATGTTTGGAATGTCTGAGTAATTTTATAATTATTCAATGCCAATAATCTACGAGTAGTAGTCTTCGGGTATTGACTTTTATATATTAACCAAACTATAAACGGCAATTGTTTTAAAAACCGGTACAACGGCTTTAAAAATGTACTTTTTTATTGCGAACAGGCAGGTTGCTCCGCCCATCGAAGATGGTTACCGTCACCTACAAACGTTTGCAACACCAGGGATGAAGTTAATGCGTTGGCAGTCTTTAAGATGAATATGAATGATGAGACAGAAGATTAAAGAGAGGGATCAGACGTATACATAAGACGATAGGGAAAGTTAGACAAGGGGAGCGGGAAATAAACCACCGGAACTCATCATCACACGAAACATGATTAGCTCAAGGCTAATCATTTCACGCTGATATTCTGTGAGAATATTGTACCACACCGATTGAGTAGACACAAAGAGTTGTAACCAAGGTGAGGATTCATAATTTACTCTATCATTTATATAATGTAAGAAATAACCGGTATGATAATGTCAGATTAAAACGTATATTAATTAAGGAAGTAAGCATTAATTCTTTAGAGATTTGGTGTTTTTCCTTATTTTTTTTTCGTGTCGACGTGTGCTCTTGAACGTTTATTACGTTATAAAAATGAAATAAATGTTATGTTTTTATATCCGGTCCTAAAGTTCCTACCTATAGGTATCTACTATGGAAGAATATTGCTAGGAATAAAAATCTCATAGGAAAAAAATAACTTCTAGTTTGCGCTAAAGGTAATTTGTCCGTCGCTTATCGGCGGTTTGGTATCAAACGATAGTTTTTTAGACCAAATTAGTTAAAAATTGAAGATCTCAGTGTTTCTTTACAATTTTTAACTGATTTGGACTAAAAAGATAATTTAAAATAATAGTGTCAGAAAGTGATATAAAAACTTAGAGCTTTTTAAAAATGCATTTTTAACGGTCGATTGGCATTCCTAGCATTCTCATATGCTATAAGTACGTATTTAGTGTCTGTATATAATTTTATGAAAATCGATACATATGCAACAGTATGTATTCATACATAAGACAGAACATACAAATTATTACATTTATACATAGTGATCAAACTTTCATTATTTAGCAATAGATTAAATTATCTAATAATATATATACAAAGTATATTAAAATTGAAGATGTACGTTTTATGTGTCACCTTTGACCATCGACCTTTTCGCATTTTGACCTTAACTTTAAAATTGAATTTCATAAACAAAACCTGTTCGTGGTATTACATAGCATCAGCAAACTTATAGCTTCCGGAGTCAACTAAGCCTCAAAACAAGTTATTAGCTGATGTGGTTTTAAAAAGAATACCTATCTCATAACTGAAATGACGCGATGCCCTTGACCATGGTATTTAAGTCAATAGTACTTCTGATTTCACAAATAACGTATTGAATACACTTCACTATGCAAATGATATCTGCCTTTTGTATTGGAAACAAGATTTGTAATGTTTGTTTGTAAATAACTAGTTTAAATATTAATGTGACAATAAGGCCTTGGACAGTTGGGTAGCTTGTATTATAAAGGAAACTCTGAGTAATTAGTCGTATTAAATTAACGTAAATTGTTGAAATTTTAGTTGATTCCGTAACATCTTTACTTCCTGCACAGACAGGCTCGAGTATGTCATTGTTGTGGAGGTCATACCGCGTGATCCCAAGTGGCGAGCACTAAGTAATTTGGCATTGACTGACAACGATCGGCTCACGGATTTATGTATGTTCAGATTATTTTTTCTTTTGGCCGTAGTTAGACGTATTTCACAATCCAACTATGAATTTGGGTAACTTTAACCTAATACGTAGTGTTATATTGATATTTTGTTTCGGTTACGTGCAAAATAGGAGAAAAATTAAAACGAACAATACTAATCTTATCAGTGATCCTAATTCCGATATTTATTTGGATTCATTGCAGCTTTTAGCAAAGTATGGATATAATCCTCAAAAACATTCAGTAGTGACAGGTGACGGTTATGTAGTGGATTTGTATCGTATACCACGGAAAGGACCACCAGTGTTACTAGTGCACGGAATTGGAGATAGTTCTGATTCGTGGTTAGTTTTAGGACCTGAGAATTCATTAGCGTACCAACTTGCCGATTTGGGATATGACGTCTGGTTACACAATACAAGAGGAAATAAATATAGCAAAGCGCATGTCCGAAATATACCAGCTAACAAGTACTGGAATTTCAGCTATGAAGAGATGGGAACACAAGACTTGCCTGCCGTAATAGATTATATTTTGTCGATTAGATCTTTAGGAAAATTATATTATGTTGGATTTTCTCAAGGAACCACAATTTTCTTCATAATGTGCAGTTTAAGACCAGAATACAACGATAAAGTGAAGCATGCTGTTATGTTAGCACCTATTGCCCTGATCAACAATATTAAGTATCCCTTTATAGACATTCTGACTAAAAACTTAGATTTATTAGTACCTCTTTTCAATAACCTTGGTATTTACGATGTGTATGCGAATAATAAGTTGTTAAATTTGTACCATGCAAAAGTGTGTCGTGATGGTGTTCCGGAAAAAGTGTTGTGCGAATTAGAATTCTACATTAGTTATGGAATAAGAGATTTAAGGAATTTATTAATAGAAAGATTGCCAATAATTGCTAGTCATATACCGGCTGGAGTATCAGTTAAGACATTTGTACACTTTTTTCAGATTTATCTTAGTAAAAGATTTCAGAGATTTGACTACGGTGTGGCAAAAAACCGTATAATATATTCGTCCATACGTCCTCCCGAATATGATTTGTCTTTAATAACTGTTCCAGTGAGTCTAATGGTAAGTGATTCTGACTGGTTCAGTTTACTAGAAAATGTAGAATTTATAAGGAGAAAATTACCAAATGTCGCAGGATATACTATGTTTAACAAATCTTTAGATTTTACGCATTTAGAGTTTATATATGGGTCCCGTGCTAAGAATTTTGTTAATAATCCTGTTGTAAACATTATAAACAATGATTACTATGCAGGTCTGGAGGCAGTAAACGATTGAAAAATTTTAATAGCGATTATGACTGCGATAATATATCGTTTGAAGAAATTTCGGTGAATTTTGGGGATATCATGCAGACACTAGTGTGCATCTAAGTTACGAGCGTAAATATTTCATGAGTGCTGGCCCCAGTCACAGCTTCCGGCTGACCGGTTAAATTTAACTTCGATCGACTATTCATGCAGCTCATAGTGACCGGGTCATTGAGCACCTAACTAGTCCTCTATGAATTCTAATCTTTATATTTTGGTACTAAATAGAACTGGATAGAATGTAATAATTATCTTATATCAAACAAATATAAAATATATTTAACACGCTATGCATAATGGGTTTGTGTAATTTTAAGTTAAAAACTAGTCAATATTGTGTTCTGTAAACAATAACACTAGTTAAGTTGGTAGGAACTTGTTAAATTAGTGTAAATGTGGAAATTATTTTTGGTTATAAGTCACAGTTTTAGCTCTACGAATGTTTTAAACAAAGCATTTAGTATGTATAATATACCAATGAATTGTGAATTTTAAAGGTAAAAAGGTACACTTTAAATTATTATATGCTTAAATAAATTAATATGATGTACTTACAGCCATCTTCAACATCATTTTATTCGTAGGATTTATTTTCCTAGAAAACCGCAAAAATATGTATAAGTACCTACCTATTAAGTAGACCTTGATTTTTGAAGTGAAATTTCTTTATCGGCGTTGGAAAAAAAATACCGTCTCATTTTTCGGTTACGCGTCATATTTTTTCCGTTACGCGCCATCTTTTTCAACCAATTTAAAGAAGTTTCACTTTTTACGTGCGTACACTAGTACACGCACACATATTTTTTTTATTGCTGAAGTACAGCTGACAAGCAGACGGCCTAACTGTGATAGAAGATGGTCATCATCGCCTAAGAATATTAGCAATACCAGAGGTGCTGCTAATGTGCTGCCAGTCTTGAAGGAGAAACTGGAACACTGATGCCGGAACTCAACTCAAAAGATGTTATGGTGGCATACTTCAGGGGTGGTAGTCGGGAAAATGTCCTACCACATGGCCGTTGACCTTTTTGCCACCTTTTAGAACAAGCCGTCCGGCCGCAGGAATTAGTATTCTTAAAAAAATCAAGTACCTACTGCTCAAGTAATGACAATATCATTATTATATGCATCATAATAAATTGCAAAACCCTTTACACAGATATAGATGGCAGACAACAAGGATATTCGCAATACACAACGATTATAGGTAAACAGTATTATAAGATTGTAGGTAAATAACAGCGCTAAAAGTCATTTGTTTCTTTATTTCTTTAATCTGATGAGGTGAGGGATTTAAGGACGACGACTATTGGACTGTACATGCATAACTAGTTCTCGGTAATCTTTTTTACTTCAATATTATAGTACTAAGATAGGCATGCGACTTCATCCAGGCTTGATATAAAATTCTTGCAGGATTCCCGATATACAAAGCATTTAAAAAAATGCAAATGCAAGGCATCGTTTAAGTGAAAACTGTGTCGGAATAAGCTAATTTTTGTGCACCCGAACAACTACAAACCGCTACCAGGAAAATTCCCGGGAGATTTGTAGAATAAAATGTAGCGCAGAGTTTAAGAAGGTACCAGAATTAGCTACCGCATCCAAATCAGCCCAGTAGTTTTTACGTGAATCCCGAAGAGACAGACAAACAGACAAAAAATGTAAAATAAATTGCATCGTGTTCTTTATTGTTTATATAGTCTATTCCAGTTGTTTCTTTTTTTTTAATAGGTTCTATATATAGATAAGGAATGTTTAGAATTTCATAATATTAATATATAAGAATATTGAATTTAACGCCTAATAATTATGAAAATAAATAAGAATATAAAAGTCAGCCGTTGAATGCCTAACTCCTCCTAAACCACGCAACGAATATTAAAGGGGGTTTTACCATCATTTAGTTAAGTTTTCACTGAAGATTTATATATATATATATATATATATATATATATATATATATATATATATATATATATATATATATATATATATATATATATATATAAAGCTTGACCCGTGGCGTAGCCCCGGGTAAAACTAGCGTACATAATTATTGATATATTAGTTCGATTTTTACTATATTCGTCTACACGCTTTGTCCACCGAAGGGTGATACGACGTGGAATCATGACTGTGAGTGATCAGTAAATAACACTATACTATAAATTGTATAGGTACACATGCCTAATATATTTGCGCGACTCTACGGATTTCATAAACGTTAAAATAAAATTCTCTTTTGTATATAACACACGTAAGTACTATTGCTCCCACATATAATTTTCTTGATTTTTACTTATGTTTATTGAACCGCTATGAAAAACCCATTAATATCTTGCGGACGTCCATACGTAATTGAAAAGCCGGTGTACACAACATAAGGGTAAAAACTAAAAGTAAAACAAACACGTAGGTGCGCCGACGGGTTGGCGATAGAGCGGGGCCCAAAAATTAAAAAACTCCGGACGGTGTCGCGGACAGGCGACCTGTTCAAATTGCCTCTCTACACTCAATTTAACGTGGAAAACACTCAGTATTGTCCAGGTAATGAACATGTCTGCACTCTGCAAGTCCTGGGAGCGGTCAAGAGCTACTTCATCCTCGAACACGAGTTAATGTGATGAGTGAATAATTTTAACATTATTATTGTGCCGAGCCTAAAGATGAACATAAATAGCGATTTAAACTTTTTATTTATATAGATATTAATGACATTATATTTCACATCATTTGAAAATATTACAGCGAAATAGAATTGCTAGAATGTAGCCAGCCTTCTGGTCACGCTTCCCTCTAGCAGCAGTGTGGTACATATAATGTTCAATTAGTTTATCGTTTTATTTTTATTATAATTTAATTTTTGAAGTCGAACGTCTATAGAATCCTTGTGATTTGAAACTCGATGAAACGAAAAAGCGCCACTAAAAAGAGATGTGTATATTATATTTAATCATTTAGACACTATACTCCTACAGATAGAGTTGGAAATGTCTCGAAGTTTCCCGTTAATACCTCAAATTGCGTCTTTTAAAGCTTAAATATACTACAACGATATATTACTTATATGAAATGTGACGTCAAGAAATTTAGAATCCCATAAGGACCCCCGAAGGCTCTCCGCCAACCTATCTGTCTTTTCGACATCCTCTGGACCTGTAGTAAGCTACAGGAGCCGGGGGTCGTGGGTGGTCTTAGTGACATTGAGGCCATCACGAGGCTCCAAGGCTATAATGCTCACCACTGACTATTCTGCTTCGGGGAGCAGTCTTATGATAACTTCTGCCGTCATATGATCTAAGGTTTGTACCCTAGTTTAACAACGTTGTTGTTGTTATTATATTTAAACACTTGAATCTTGAAGTATCTACAAATTCAAGTTCTAAATACGAACAAATACCTATTTACGAAAAGTTTGATTAACGTTTAATATAAATACTGGTAATCTGGGTTTCAGTTATGCAAAAAAGATCTCTTTGTGAAGACAAACGTTCCCTAAGAAAATCTAAAAAAGCATGTAACCAAATAATATTGTATAGTCTCAATTTTGTTTACAAAAAAAAACTTGAATTAGTAATAAATACAGAAACAAAATATAAATGGTTTATCGTAAATTGCTCGTCACTCCAGTTTTATATGTCCATGTGATCACGAAGTAGAAACGCATTCTAAGAGCGGCCGAAGTATAGGAGTCTTTCTTTTTACGTATTTTAAGTTTAGTGGTCCATAGAAAATACAGTTCCAGAACTAACAATTCTTCCCGATGTACCTGCGCAGTAGACCAATTTTAGTAGCGCGGGAAATTTCCGACAGTGTACGATTCGTGTAAACGGAACAGAGCTAAGAATACATAGCAAGCAACACTACCATTTCTGTTAATGAATAACGTTCTGTCCGAAACCTGTCTGAACTTTTCTGCACAAACGAAAACTGCCGATCGGAATTATAATAATAATAGCCCATAAACGTCCCACTGCCTGCCACGTGTCTCCCACTGTAGAGGAACAGACTGTATCTACACGCGCAACGCTTGTCCAAGACGGCTTGGCAGGTTTGACACGTCGGTTATCTCGATATGCAGATTTCATAACGATTTTTACCTTCACCGTTGTTAGCACGTGGTAATTGTAACAATGTGCATATTTAGTTAGAAAACTGCCTAAGTGGAGCATGCGTTCCGGCCAGGATTAGGTTAAGCCATTATGTTACCACGACCAACGTTACGAACTGAATTATAAGTTCTGTAGAACTGTATCTTTAAATTTCATCTCAGTTATACCTACATTTTTAGGACAGATGAATAAAAAAGTAGGTTTGAAATGCAACATATATAAATGACTAACATATGAGGTTTAGTTTTTCCAATCGAACTTTGAGATAATTACGGAAAAAGAAAAATTCGTCATAGAGGATTACAATTAAACTTGAATAATTTAATTAATATTCATAAAATTCTGCTTCTACTAAATCAATCATAAATTTCCTGTTCCGCATATCTGATACCATTTAAACTTGGTTTAATGTCAATATTATAGTGCAAATTTAATCATAACTTTTAATAAACAAACTGACCTTTAAATTGTTTATGAACATAATAATTGCGGCACGTAATTACCTATTATAGTGCGTTCATGTCAAAAACTGTAAAGGAGGAATAAGCAAATTCATTGATTTTTTTTAAATTGGTTTAAATAGAGAAACGTTTGAAACCTTAGAGGCGTTATCGTCATAAATGCATCAAGTTCCTTTCTTTCATTGTGCGTACAGTCGTAAGAATTAGTTAAATAAAATAAATTACAAAAATAAAAGACAAAATAATATAGGGAACCTTGCCTAAAACGTACTTATTCTTAAATCGTACTTTATCATTATTTCTGAACAAAAAACAGCGGCAACAGAAGTGACAAGAAATTGAATTAATAATCCGGCATATTAGTTTACCTTATGTCATTTTCCTTTTACTGTATCAAGGAATATTCAAGAAAGAAGTAATTCTGTAGATTTCATGTAACTTTTGTTTGATTTTTCAAGCGTTTCGGGATTTGGAATGACCTCCCAGCTTCGGTTTTCCCACAGTGCTACAATATGGAGTTTTTTTAAAAGGGTGTTATAAAATTTCTTCGATGCCGGCAGCTCCTTAGTAACACTTCTTGTATTGCAAACGTTCATAGGCGACGGTATCCGCCTCCATTCATCCATTTATTTATTTGTTACTTTGTAAAATTAGATTATGTTCTGAGGGGGTATGAATAAGGCAAGATTCGCTTTCCTCATGTAAGAATAAGAATTATTATACCTACGAAATGAAAATGGGATTATTTGCTTTAAAATAATTTAACATTCAGTATTAATCAATCAGGGTACTACGACGTGTAATTAAATACTTTAGATAGCTGGAACTTATTTTAGAGCACAGTAGTGACGTAATTATTGAAACAGCTATTCTTATACCATTTTCTTATGTTTTCGTGAATAATACACATACTTAATTAAAATAAAATACCGCGCATAAACTACTAAAACGTAGTTTTAATTAGGTGTTCTTATCATCATTTCTCCATAGTCATGACAAAATTACCTGTTTCAATAACGTTGAAAACAATGGTAATTTAAATTTCTACTGTTTTTAAAACGCCATCATTAAAGAAATCATTTAAATCATCTCATTCTAAAGCATTAAATGAATCTTAATCGATTTATATTCATCTTACCAACAAACGACCTAACTATCGTCTGGTATATATATATATATATATATATATATATATATATATATATATATATATAAATGACCACATTATACCATATGAAAATACAGCCAATATTTGGGTATACTTAGTTTCGCTGGAAAGCTCATGTCAAAAAGAAACGCCTAGAGTTAGATCTAGGCTACAAGAAAAGTGTTGGCTTCTCGGAAGAAATTCTGTTCTGTCGGTATCAAATAAAATACTTGTATACAAACAAATCCGTATGCTAGTGTGGACTTATGGTATACAGATAGTGGTTGCACCAAGTCAACTAACATCGATATAATGCAAAGGTTCCAAAATAAAGTACTCAAAGATATCGTCAATGCACCTTGGTATATAAGACCAGAAGATCTCCATCGGGATCTAAAAATGCACCTCGTCGCTAGCACAATTAGTAAACATGCTGAAGCTCACCAGCGACGGCTTCATCGCCTGTGAATGTCGAGGTCATCCAGCGCGTCTATAACATAGACCTGGTAAGAAGATTCAAAAGGACCAAATCTTTTGAGTGAGTGTTATAAAACTATCACGACAAAGTGAAGTGCAATGTGCTTAACATTTATAAAGAACACACTAACAAAGTGTTCTCTTTAATAGAGACAAAATAAAAGTTTTTTTGGACATATTTTTAGTAGAAATAATTACATCTAGTATTTTAGGTCAGATTTAAGTTACTGTTAGTCTTGTTTGTTAGATTAGATTGTAATTTTAATGTTCTATATTTAAGACGCAGCATTTAGTTAAATAAGTACTAAATTATATTAGTGTATGTGGTTTGTCTACAAATAGGGATTGAAATTTGAGCTCTATGAAAACAAACTGATTACCTTAAATAGTAGCCATTTTCTTCTTTTACTCTTTCATGAAAAGCTCTATTTGTGTCAGTTATTTGCAAAGTAAAGATGAAAATAAAACAGTTTTACGGTAGGAAAATTTTATCTTTCTTTTTTACTTAGCTAAATGTTATTAGCGACAGTTGTCAGCGCATAATTTAGGGAAATCGCAACAATCATAACTAATAAATTAGACATGGTATAATAAGCTTTTGAATTATATTCATTGGTCAGCTTAATAAGTCTATCCCTACAATAAGACCAAAAATTATTGGTGAAATTAATTAACGAAAATTTTAATAAAATATGATGAAATACAAATAAACATGTTTCCACCAAGGTTTTGTGTGCATAAATAATATAAGGTTGACCGCACGTCGGCTACTATCGGCTGACCAAGTGAGTGGCTAGTAATAATATTGTTGGTGATATTTGCGATCGATATTATCGCTTCTGAAATAGCATTTTTTAAATAATCAAAGTAAAATTTAGATTGCCGAAATGGCAGAAAGGCGTCCTAGCGTCGAGATAGATAAATTTATACAGACGATCTATAGCTTAAGTGATAATACTTTAAGCAGACAGTGAACAGTAGCTGAACCAAATATCGCCCAGGCAATAGTAGCTAATATGCGGTCAGGGTAAGTATTCATGGATTGGGCAGAAGGGGAACATCGACGACGTCTGATGTGAGCGTATTTTCATGGGGATGCGGCAGCCGTATGGATTTGTCGGCAGGCTTTATTTCCGCCTGTCGCGTGGAAATACGATAGCAGTTATATTTTATTTCCAATATTTCAGTAATAGAAATGGAAACTTGGTTGTAGCGTTCGTGAAACGTGCCCGAGTGCCTGTTCGGTGGCAGAATTCCATCGAATTTTTGTGATGTTTGCATAGCAAACCAGAGTTCCCAATATCTTATTAGTGATACGTGTAAAATATTGATGTTTTGTTGCTTAATTGTAACTGGTTGGACCTGTCCAGAAGTTGAACCAATAATTTCAAGGCACTTAAAACTAAAGAATGATATTTTAATGCATATGTATAAGTAGATACATTTTATAAATATTTATTAAACACAAATTACGATTTAAAGGCGACGAGCGAAGGGTCAAAAATGTACAACATTACGATTTGATGTTTCAACATCTAAAGCAGTAGGTAAGACAAACAATATAGATTTCCGACTCATAAAATTTTCCGTTATTCAAAGCTTATTCAGAGATCCAATAACCTAACAGGTTTCTACGTCAAAAGTCAAGTATCGTCGTGCTATTTATCCTCCAACTTTTTATTTCTTTGTTTTTTGTCTGTAACTTTATGAAAAATGCTTTTGCAAAATTCAACTAGACATTCATACTTGAAATAACAATAAATGTAATTACATAGATTTTAGTTTTATATCTCGCAGTTTTCTGAATAGCCCGTTGATTACATACAAAATTCTCGTATTCAAATGTTTAGTCAAATTAAACTTTGAATACAAAATATAATAATATAAATAACGTAAGAATTGATTCAAAAAGAATTTTTGTTTAAACGAAATACTTACCATGAACTTATAGATCTTCTGAAGAATGCCTGGGTAAAAAACGCGCGCATGTAAATACAAAGAAGTTATTAAAAGTAAATGAAGTATAGGTATGTTAAAAGAATATTAAACTCTTATCTCTTCATTATTGATGGTAATTTAAAAATTCTTATCAAATAGAACGAAATAATTGCTTCGAAAAAAGGGTTCAGTGAAACAATCCAAATTATAGCTCCTGTGAAATAAACGAAATAAGTACATTTTATTATCTGAAATCCGGAGTTTTGCTTTTAGAGAAACTACCATCACCCAGCAGCCGTATCAATTTTTTCCGAGGTGTGTACCAAGAACATAATAAGTGGAGATCCCATTCACTGCCTGCCATTATGAAATACAGACGGAATGAATAATATGTATAACTCAAGTCTAACATAAAGAAAATTCACCTTTGGAAGTTTGAATCTTGGAAGAGCTTGGAATGTTTGATTCCAACATTCCAAGTGCTTCCAAGAACCCACAAACGTCTCACTGCTGGGCTCGGGCCACCTATTTATAGGAGAATAAACTGTATACATGCCACGCTAGTCCAAGGTGGGTTGGCGGGTTTGATACATCGATTATCTCAATGTGGAGATTTTATCATGATATTTTTCTTTTATCGTGACGACGTGGCAATTGTAACAATATACACAGTAGATCATAATAATGCCTAGTGGAGTTTACGTTCCGGCCAGGATACGAATCCGGGCCCTTTGAGTTTTGGACGCGAGTTCGTTAACAACTATGCATACTTTCCTTTTAGTCATTCATTTACCATGACCGTGGAAGAATAATTCTTGTAAAAATTACCCACCTTACAACATTGGGATCATGAAGTGAATACTTTCCATAAAAAAATAATCAGAATAGGATCCATTAAAGAGTATATAAGATACAGGGTATTTAATCGGAAATTCTTTTAATGGTTCCGCAGTAAGATGAGAAACGGAACGGAAACAGTTGTGTAGGGGTGACAAACGTTCACTCCTAAAGAACTGTTTATAGTTTTGTGGACTGCCACGCACTTGCCTAGTATTTAATGCATTTAAATTATTTACTCAAGGAAAGTAATCAACTTTAAAGAAAGAACAAAGATAGCAATAAATACTTTTATTTAATTGGTTTTTAGCATAAAACGAATAAAGATAAACTGAATAACTAGCAATTTCATGGCGATAGGTAAAATAAAACGATCGGCAATTACGCAAACAAGTAGGTTATCTATAAACGCGAGAATTCTACTAAGTGAATAGCTTGCGAACATTTAGCTTTAAGGGGTCTGCCAATAACTTTAAAATTTAACCTGCTATAGCGTTATCGTAAATCACAGGTAAATTAACCAAAAATAAAGCTTTATACCTTTCTTTACAAACTGGTACTTGTCTATGCGGGTTTTCTCATTTATAATAGAAATAGTTTGTACATATTGCAGACAGAGTAGAAGACCGGACATTTAACTTCTGATTCAAAATAACCGCAACGCCATCTAGCGATAATGGAACTTACCATGAGAGCAACACATTAAAATAGCATTGTTACTGTCGTTGTCATAATGAATTATATGTTAATTATTGAAACGATAGCCTCAATAAAACGCGATTGGATCGCCGTCTTTACGGCTATATTCGTTTATCCTTTGGGAACAGTACATTTTTCTGGATAAATCGTAAACCCTATGCCATTTTATATATTCCTAACAATGTGTATGTAAAATTAATCAGTATGGTTTACCTTAGTAACAGAGATGTTGAGGAATGGTCATACTATTCAGTGCCATTTACGTTTTGGAAATACTTGTTCATGACAGTTTTCAATTATTTTGCAGGTTGCAACTTCCCATTTTTAATTTGTTTGAAAGCTTTTTGATGTGGAAGTCCCTGCAGCAGGTGTAAAGTGGCCACGGGACTGATTGTGTGCATTACAGTATCAAAAACCAATAATTGGAAGAGTTTTAGTGAACTGTTCATCATCGTGTATGGTAAGATAATGTTTTTCTTCAGGCTGATGGAATTGCACATTTGGACAAACTTTTCTACCATGAAAAATATAATCATGTAGGTATATCAATCAGCTCATAGATGTGTGTAGGTACTATAGCGTGCGGCTATAGTGTAGTGAATATTTTTATAATGCTTTCCATAATTTACTGGGGCATTTATATTTAGAAGTGACAATTACATATTGCAACAACTTTTTCAAAAGCTGCTTTCAGGATTTGCTGTCATTATCGTACCTTTTATTTACTTTCATCGGTAAAGGGTTTCTTCAGAGTAATTTGCAAGAAACTCTTTGATGCCACTCGTGTTTAGAAGGCTGGCTTATATTTCACTTAGCGAATCAGCATTGCCATATAGAGTGGCAATGTAGCTAGGTACCAGAACACTTCTCTCTGGCAGCCATTTCTTACTTAGTCTATAATAAATTATTTATAACTAAGTTTATTTTTAGTATTTAAATTGTATTCTTTAAAGTTCGTTTGTACTCTATTTTTAATTATTATCATGAATATGTTTCATGTATACAAAAATACCTATTCTTACAACTACCAGAATAATAAGAATTTGTCAATAGTAAGAATGCACATCAGAAGTGAAAACTTTGTATCTGAGCGTGACGGTCACGTGAGTTCAGTGCTTTTTCTCCATCCCAAAAGAGTCCATCGTGTCTAAAGAAGTTACCTATCACTTGAAAAAGCGTTATTTACCTCTTTCTACGTTAAATATGCCATAACTATAGTTCTCATATTCACTACTTCATAATTTGTCTACTTTGGTATTACATATTAATTATATAGCAAGAGGTTATTCATTAACATGATGTAACATCGCATTCCAAACCAATATACTGTTATTAATCATATGACAGCCCCTACCAATACAAACACATTTGCGTTTGTTTCACAGCAGTAACATGAATTTTAGATCCTAATCCAAAGGAATTATGAGACAACAGCATGTCTATATGGTGTATTGTTAAATTTGCAAATTTATAAACGGGTTCTTTGCTCAATAATACGTTCTAATTTGTCTAACGCGATCACTCAGTCCAGCGGCTGTGTGAATCTTTCACTTAATTAACCCTTTCAGAGGACTGCCCCACTTCAAAGAGGTATTTAAATAAAATCTACCACGGCCTGATGAGCCAACATGTTTAGTGGACTAAATCATTTAGGTTAATATGCTTTCAGATAGCTTCACGGTTATAGGTAACATGTATGCAATATATTAAGAATCACCCTAGAGATTGTTTTCAGGGTTCTGTAGTTATTTTGGCAAAAATGGAACCCTTATCATATTCTCTTCATCGTATTATATACTATGTGTTTGTCATGCCATAATGATTTTCGTCAGAAACTATTAGGTCAACATGGATAACATTTAGTAGGAATATGTTGTTTACGTATTATGTGCCGCTAGAGAATGCTGCAGGAAATCGGAACAAAGTTTAAGGGTTATTATATACTGCATGATAAAACTACAATTTTGAATTCGTGCCACTGATCAGTTGTATTCAAAAGTAACTAGATGGCGTTACATGTTTTGATATCAGCATAAAGTCGACTTATTCTCATACCTTTAAAATATTTGATCCTACCTACATACAGAATCTGTAATATAGACTTTATTCCGCTACAGCTCTGTGTTAAGAGTTTTATTTTAAATTGTAAATCCCTTGTTTAGTTTGCGAAAATATAATTGATAGTGAAAATTAAAGCTATTTTGAACACTGCATGTTACTAAGTGTAGTATTTTTTTTAAGTTGTCAAAGTTGTAGGTGTATCATTAGTCAGATCTTAAAAACCTTATCAAAGTTTCTTAAAGACTTCATTTATCAATGAGTGGAAGACCTCTTAAAAATTAAGAGCCCTCTTCGAAGTTTTGAACTATGAGTAGTAAAATTCTAATACAATGCGACAAAACTTAAAAATTCTTCCATCAAATATTCGTTTGAAAAGATTTGTAGAGTAGTTTTTGAGATTTGTGACATTTTCGATTAAATACTTTTTTAGGATTTCTTGGCCTGTGCGAATCTATCAATATGCGAGGTCCAAGAAGCACTCTATCGATTTTCTTTACAATTATTAAAGAACAAGGATTAAAGTGAAGGGTATTGACATCTTGATACTTACAGGCGGGTACTGCTAATAGTTGGTCAGCTATAGCCGATATGGAAGGCCTGATATATATAAATTTTGGCTATATAAATTATCTTTACCTAATAATAACTAGCAAAAAGCGGTGCTTTAGGAGAGCTTGCAAAGTTTTCTACTTAGTAATAATTAATTAGTTACTGATTATTTATTTGCGATTAACTAAAATGTTCAACTAAACAACATTCTGTTTACATCGATATTAGTTTTCGAACAGATGGCGTTAGTTATAACAGTTATGTTGATATTATTTCTTAGTTTCCTAATTTGTCTAAAATAATATTTTTATGATAGACAACACATCCAGCAATAAATTAAAATCACTTTGTTAAGGCCCAAATTTCAAAGTGTGATAGTTTCTCAGTAAAGTGTACCATAAAAATGCATTGATTGTGAGATAGTGTTACTACTACTAGTGATAGTGACTAGAATATGGCCATGATTTGACCCACGCTTGACTTCAAATTTCCACTGGAATCCCGGGACAGAAAGTGGCGCAGCATTAAAAAATACTTAATGTAAGCTATTGTTTTAGGGAAAACTATGTCCGAGTAAGCTAATTTTTATGCATCCGAACAACTACAAACTGCTCCCGGGAAAATTACCACTGTATTCCCGGGATAAAAAATATCACACATTTGAGTACATACAATTTGCTATCGATCAGTGGAAGTATCACATTGGGATTTGATTTAATTTCAAATGGCTAATTTAAATAATTCCTATAAATATTCTCGTGGGATTCCCAAGATAAAAAGTAGCGCAGACTTTAAGTATAGAATTAAAAACAGTCAAGAAATAAAAAAAATGCCATCATCTTCTCCATAGGAAACAATGGAGTTCTGGGCCAACACGTACACCCCGCCATCCACGCCTTGCTTAATCAGTCAACACCAGCCTATTGTAGTTTAAGAAGCTTCCTAAAAATCTTATAATAATACTTAACTCTTACCTGCAGATTTCTCAATCCTTTTAGAGGCATAACTGACAGCCTCTCTTTTATAAAGAATTCCAAAAGCATACATTTGGTTCTATAAAGAAACAAATGTCATCCAACATCCAATCTCCAAAGGATGTGTCTACCTTTTGTGTAATGTGTCTTTTTCCTTTATGACTTGGCGGTCTAGTCACAAATTCATTACTGTAAAACTAGAAAGTAATACTCGAAATCCAAAAAAATAAGCTTTGAATCTTTTTATATAAACATGATTATAGATTTACGATATTTATATACCTTAAAATACGGAATGCATATTGCACATCAATTTAAGTGCATCCGAAAATATATCGGAAAACCAAAGCTAATTGTTTTAAAAGCTTTTTCAGGCATGTCGGATAACCGCTTGATACAGTTAAAATAGTAATCATGAAATGTTCCAATTCGTGAAATGGGGATTTCATAATTTTTTCATAAAATAACTAACTTCTCCATCGTTTATATTGTCTATTCCAGTTGTTTTTTTTTCACATAGATTCAATGTACAAACACTCCATGTTTAGAATTTTGCCATTTATATATATAGATAATATTGGTGATGTTTTTTCATCCAAAGTAATAAGTATTATAAAAGAGAAATTAATAAATCTTAATACTAGTTTCTTTCAAAACTAAGCCTTTAGAGCGATTTTCATAAAATTTGTATAATAAGTAGGTATTATATATTAGTATACATTATTACAAAATTGAATTCTTTTAAATTAGATACATTAAAATAATTAGGATGAAATAAATTCTATCAGTATTGTACTAAATGAAAAAGGTGAGCAAAGGTATTTTCTTATTTCGTAAATACCGTGTATATTGTTACATTTATTTAGTTGCATATTTGCTGTCATGTTTCTTTTTAAGGTTAACAATAAATTTTATGTACACCCTCTTATTTCTAAACGATACAATTGGTCATTTCCTTAATTGATTAATACCTATTTTTATTTATTCTATGATAAGCCCTTGTTTTGTATAGTTAAGTAGTAAGTAGTTCTCTATAATTTAACATTATTTTATGTAATAATATTTTTCTCTAATATGTGGTAATTGAGTACAGATTATTATTCAAAATCTCTCAATTGTATATAGACTATTCATAGACAGTAGTATTCACTTCATTTTATTTTCATGTTGGCAGACGCGATTATTTTACTGTGTTCGATTTATTTTATTAGATGTAAAACTTTAAGTATAATATTTTATATAATATCTTATCTTAAATCTTAAAATATTATCCAAAATTTCTAAACAATAACGTAATAAATTCTTGTCATTCCTAACCTATTTAATTAAATTTAATAATTATTTCAATCCACTATCGGTTCTCCCAATTTGCGAAGTATCTAATAAAGTAAAATTGTTGGAGGGATGGCGAGGTGTTCTAAAAATGTTTGTCGAATGTGTAGAGATGAAATGTTTTTAAATAGCGAGGTTTTTTGATTATATGTGTGTATAGTATAGTATTGAGACCAGTTGCACCATAAACACTTCCGAGTTGTTGCAAGTATTACAATATACTGTAAACACTTTAAGTGGTGTGCCAGTAGCGTCCGCCTATTAGCAGTTTTAAAAGCTAAAAAAACGAAAAGAAGCTTTATGAAGATTTTTATGATACTTTAGAGTACTTTCTTTTCAGAAATAACAATTTCATGGTTTCTGAGGTGTAGTAGTGTAGTGTTAACGAGCGCTTTATACTAAGTGATTATATATTCGTTTCTTGATCTATTACGATGGTGGCTCGGGGTTCTTTTATAGTTAAATGGTTTATTTTTTTGGACGTATTGTCGCGACCGAGGGCAAATAGATTCCCCTTGACAAATTATTTACAATTGAATTAACCACAATAGAATAGCTGAATATACAATTTCATAACAGATCGATTAAAAACTACATACATATTTTATAATCGTTAGTTTCAATTCTTAAATTGCAGCATGTCCATTTATATATTTTTTCTGTGTATAATCTATTTTTCTTATTTGTCACATTTTTAACCGACTTCGAAAAAAGGAGGAGGTTCTCAATTCGTCGGGATCTTTTTTTTTTGTTGCTTTTTTTATGTATGTTCGCCGATTACTCCGTGATTTATGATCCGATTTACGTGATTCTTTTTTGTTCGACGCGGAATAGCTTCCAATAAGTCCCCTAAAAATTTTACATAGTTTGGCCCAGTAGTTTTCATTTTATGAACATTTTTCATGGAAATAATTTTCACTCCGTTCCATATGTACACCGATTACTCTGAGATTTATGATTCGATTTACGTGATTCTTTTTTATTCGACGCGGAATAGCTGCCATGTGGTCCCCTAAAAATTTTATATAGTTTGGCCCCGTAGTTTTCATTTTACGAACATTTTTTTGTTCCCGGTTCTTGGGACCTATATTTTTTAAGAAGCGCGGCACCATTCGTAGGTCCACCCATACATAGCTAGACACTAAAAAGTAAGAAATAAAAACTAAAAACTTCCTTTAAAAAAACCGACTTCAAAAAAAGATGTTTTAGATAATATATATTAATAATAATAGCTTTAGAAATAAGTTATTTTATACATTTTAGTTTTTTAGTTTTTAACATGAATATTTCTTCCACTTATTTCTTATGGGAAATACATATACAGAGTAATATAATAATCGGTTAATTTATCTTGTTCCTGTAAGTTTCAGCTCGGGATCTTCCCTAATAGCTGATTCCTATATCTTACTAGTCATTTACTTACTTTATCAGTGGTTGAATTTTGACATTACTTGTATAGAGCTTATGTCAAACATCATATTGTCCGGACCGATTAAATAATGACATATCGTCGCTTATATTATTGCAATATCGCGAAAATGCATTTATAATAATTTAAAGGCACCAATAATATTATAAATTTCTATAAATATTTTTTTAATTACAGCACGTGAATTGCAAATTTGCTTGAATGTAATTGGTTTAAACGACTACGGATTTAATTCTCTATCCTATAAGTTTAAAACCTGTTCGCGATGGTTTTTTATAAACGATAATAGATTCAATCATCCTCGTAATCAAAAGTAGACATTACAGAAAATTTCACGGTAATCAGATCAATCCCACGCCCTAACATCTAAAAAAATCCCGTTTACGTTTGTACCTTCAAATAGGGTTATTAGAAGGGTTAAATTTGGTTTCATGTATCGTACTAGGCAACTAGCCTTTTATTAATAAAATCTCGCAAAAGTGGAATATGTCAACCTTGCATAAAGAGCGTGTAAGCGATCGCTGGGTTAAGAGTGGTGTGATGAGAGGCACAGCGCTAAGCATGGTCATGAATTATTAAAGGGCCACGACTGCCGATGAGTTCACCGCACTGCACCTTTATTATTGAGATCGCTTAGAGACCCCTCTATTTTCTACTCTGTTTTTTTCTAAACATGCCAATGGTTGATTTGCTCTGTGCCTTGTAATTCAGCATAGCATTTCCTGGAGGTTAAACATTGAAATGAAAATAACACAGAACAATGATTCCTTGGGAAAAAGTAAGAGCTCATAGAATTTCCTAAGTTTTCACGACTATTACACATAATTAAAACTACGTTTAAACGGTTTTAAGCGCGGCTTTATTTGTTTTTTTTATTTTCACGTTTTGACCATTTTTCAGTAGCCATGATCATGTAAGACAAAGATGTCAAGTGTCAATAAGTAATGTTGAAGTTATTATTTAGCCTAATCCCAACTTGTTCATTTCAATTATTTAAGTTTATTTTTTATTTATGATTATTATTTACTCTAAGGAAGCTTAATTTAATTTACCACCGCTTCACATGTTGTGACTGGAAGACACTTTCCACTAAACCGTTGACTTTTTTTACATAACACACACAAATCAGAGACAGAAATGTCCATTTTGTTTATTAGTAAGTACCAATAAATGAACTGAACCAACTGAGCTCTGTAGAATCATTAAAAGTTTACTTGCGCATAGATTTAAACAATTAACCACCATTTTACTTGTTATAACAAGTTATTACCCTACTAACGGTAACGTTTTCTATTATTTAACCTTTATGCTAGGCAGATACCTCAGTGCACTGGTTACCCAACAGCCTGTGAAGTCGTTCTCCACAAACGTTAACCACCGGCAATAACAGTTCCTTATCAGAGCAAGGTTTCGTCTCAAGCCTGGAAGTTATTGCGTTTTCTAGATCCACATTATTGCTTTACGAACGGATTTAATGACCCCACTTTTATTTATATTTTATGACGTGCACTTCTTGTTGGAATTTATATCGCTTTTTAAGTGATAAAAGCTCCAATTGTTTATTATTTTTATGTGATTTATATAATATCAGAGGTTTGCCTAAACACTAGGAAGAAGCCTTATTTTTATTTACAGCAAAACTTATTAGGTTTTTTTATATATCGATAACGAAGCCGCGGGCAAAAGCTGGTACATATTGAAATATAATCTATCTGATGGCCAGAACCGCTTGTTTCGGAGTTAGCGGATATACAGACAGACATACAGACGCGGAAAGTATCTTTGTTTTATACTATGTTAAGTACATTATATTATATTTAAGTGATTGCTTACGACTGCTTTATTTATTGACTGTGACAATGAACATTTACGGTTTTATTCATATCAAATTACAGTTTGTAGGCGTCTTTCAAAACCTTAAAGAAGCCTAAAAACTTACTCTGACTCAATATGAATAAGACCGTAAGAATTTAAAGCTTGCAAAGTCTAGGTCAAACTGAACACTTATAATAATCGAGAATTAATTTCTCTTTTATAGGCCAGGATTCCACCACGTGCCCTTTGAGTTTCGGACACGTGCACTGGCCGTTACGCATTCACGACTTCATTTTTATGCATATACCTAATTTAATATTACAAGAAAATAGATAGATAGATAGATAGATATACTTTATTGTACACCATTACAGAAAACTTACGAACTAGTATTAATCTAATTCGGTACAAAGGGCGATCTTATCGCTAAAAAGCGATCTCTTCTAGAAAATCTTCTGATTAAGGAAGGTTAAGGCGATGGTGGTATACATAATTATTGTACGATTACTTACATATATTTTAATTATAAATATATAACTACACCATATATATAAATATACACATAAGTTATATACATATATCAGGTGTCCCAAAAAGGACGCAAGATTTCAATTTGCCGCCATTATTGTATTTTAGTGCTGGCAACCCTAAAAAAATCTATTTGACAGCTGAATGTTTAGGGTTTGTAAAAATGGCGAGTTATACGAAAGATCAACGTGTTTTTGTTATTGAACACTATATCAAAAGTAATGAAAGTTTTGCGGGCACGGTTCGAAAATTCCGTGCAAAATATGGTCGGAATATTGACTTGACTTCATCAACTGTGAGCAGAGTGGTTGCATAATTCAGGGATAGTGGACCAATTCATGGTGTTCATTCCACTGGTCGTCCAAAAACAAGGCGTTCAAATGGCAATCGAATCAGTGCGTCAGAATGTCCGTGAACATCTAGGAACATCCATTAGGCATCGTGGACAAGAATTGCAAATTTCAAGAAGCTCTCTCCAACTACTCACTAAAGATCTGCATCTCCATGCTTAAAAAGTTCAAATAACACAATAACTGAAGCCTCATGATCATGGACAGCGAAGAGAGTTCGTTTAATGGATTATCAACCGCCAAAACAGGGATGCAGATTTTTCAAACAATCATCTTTAGCGACGAAGCACATTTTAATCTCGATGGCTTTGTTAATCGCCAGAATTGCCGCATTTGGGGCTCAGAGAACCCACATGTGATTGTTCAAAAACAAATGCATCCACAACGGGTCACTGTTTGGTGCGGATTTTGGGCTGGAGGCATTATTGGACCATATTTTGTTCAAAATGAGGCCGGCCAAGCAGTTTCTGTTAATAGAGTTCGATATCGCGACATATTAACAAGGTTTTTTCTAGCCGAATTAGCGGATATCGATGTGGAAGCAATGTGGTTTCAACAAGACGGTGCCACTTGCCACACAGCCAGAGAAACGATGCAATTACTGCATGAAACATTTCCTAGTCGTGTGATCTCTCGATTCGGTGATCAGAGTTGGCCACCTAGATCTTGCGATTTAACGCCTTTAGACTTCTTTTTATGGGGTTATTTAAAGTCTAGTCTATGCCAATAAGCCCACAACCACTTATGCTTTAAAAGAGGAAATTCGACGCTGCATCGGAGAAATTCAGCCGCACCTATGCAAAATGGTTATATAAAATTTTGACAAAAGTGTGCGTATATGCCAACAAAGCCTAGGAGGACATTTCCCTGACGTATTATTCCACAAATAACCCTATTTTATGTATTTCAAGATTTTATATACAAATATATTATAACGAAAAAAAAATGTGTTTTTCATCAATTTCAAATCTTGCGTCCTTTTTGGGACACCTTTACAAGATATGGTGATAATATGCAACTATTTAAACATAATAAACATATAACTATATGCAAGATAATATCTACTAATTTTGAAAATATGACATTGTAAGTATGAATCAGAATGTAAAGTGGGACACCCGCGTCCTCGTGACTTCCTGTGACATTCAATGGAATGGAACAAAGTCCATGGGCAAGCCCACTATTAGAGAAACGTGGCGCTACCGCCATACTGAGGAAATAAGATGTCACTCAAGGCCCGCTGACAGACCAGCGGACGTGTCATGCATCCCCGTCTCTAGTCTGTTCTTTATTTAACTTAATTTAATTTAACATTTACAATTTTTGACATAGTTTTAATTGAATTCTTTTTTTTCAAGTCCATCAATTAAATTAATTAATTGTTTAACATATTATATTCCCTAAGTATTAGAGTTTTCCCCACTATGACGCGTGGCAAATTCTAAGCAATAGTTTTATTTTACTTACATAAAAACTTGATTCGGTTTTTGACATATAATATATAAACATATAATAATAACAAAAACTAACCATATATTCTAGACAACTGCGCGGTAAAACAGAGGTGAGTAGAAGAAAACTTGATTTCAAGTAGGTAATATGATAGGAATACATAACATTCCCGAGAAAATTCCCGCGGAATTTCCGAAATTATATTTCGGTATATAAAGTATCGTATCACTTAAAAATAACTTAACCTAATATTTAGTAAGATCGAATCGTATTTTTTTTATTGCATGAGTTCAGCAAAGAGGCAGACGGCCCATCTGGTTAAAATCAATTATCATCGCCTGCAACACCAAACATGCTACAAATTGCTGTTCTCTTAAGAGGGACTGGAACCTGGCCACTAATGTCGGAACACAACTCAAAGTTGTTATGGACTCTAGAACAGGGTAGTAGCCATCCAGACGGGTAAATACCCTACCACCTGGCTGTGGGTTGTTTTGTACCCTCTTACGACAGGCCGCCCCAACGCACGAAGTTGTTTTTCCGTTCCTGCACGGATAAAATAAATATCTGAGCTTTATGTTGAATCTACTTAGTGCTTTTGAGTAATTTCCGGACCCGTATTTCGCAGTTACTAATCAATTTTTCGCGAAAAATATCATCAATGTTTTTAACCATGATAACTGGTTTATTTGACTGCAAACAAGGAACGAATAGACATATATACAAAGTCACTTTAACATTAATATGTGCCTAGAGAAATTAAGCGTAGAATTAAGAAACATACATATAATAAAATATATACGAAAAAATAGCTGTTACCTCACACAAAATAGATACAGATATAAATAATCATACAAAAAGCTAGAAATAAAAATTAGACAGTAATAAAATAGTAATAGAATGAATTATACCATTTCAAAACGAAGAAAAATGTCAAAACAACAATAAATAAATATATGTACACCCTTATGTCCCAAAGAAATAAATAGTAAAAAAAATATAAAAACCAAGTGTCAATAAGTATCCATCTGCCTGTTATAGAGATAGAGGTAAAAGAAAAAAAACCTTATGATATAATTTTTTGTTATTGTGAATTAATTTTCTTACCTTTATTATACTCAGAACAGAAATCGAATTGACAAATACTGACTAATTGCTGGATATAAGTTTCCATTTTGCTCAGCTAGTACTTATTGTCAAAAGGTGACCTGAGCAAGACGTCGATTCACCATGTTGGTGGGTGTCTTACCTTAATACACTTGCTGAGACGCGATCTCCACTTATCTGTCTTCTCTATCGCTTTAGCTTTCAAACCGTGTCAGTTAGTTTTGTCCTCTTAGAGATATTGATATTTCTAATGCTATCCATAAGGAAAACACTCAAAATAACTGGCTTCATACCTCGCTGAGTAACTCTGAATTTACAATATAGATCCAGCGTTAGTAGGACGACGAAACTCATTACAAAGAAACTTTGACATTTCACTTTGTACCACATTGTCTGATGAATTTTCATAAAGTAAAATATCAAAGCATGTATCATGAGTAAAGTTTGCAGGATATCGTAATTGACATGTCAAGACCAGCCGCACACAAAAGGACAGATATTGTAGAAAATTTCGCCGGCCGATAATCTCGGGATGGTCCGGCAAATAGGATCTCTTCAGACGTACCACATTTCAACCACAAGAAAAATGTAATACTAACCGATGTAAATAAATATGTCCATAAATCCATATTAAAATTTATGTGTATTTATACGTTTTGTACAAGGTTTTAAGATAATTATTTAAAAAAATTGCAATGTACGTTGGTTTGCTTGAGCGTATTGTGTAAGCATCTGAATAATACCTGTAGTTTATTTTACTTAAAATATGTCATACATTATTACATCAGGCGTATAAAACATAGTATAAGGTTTTTATTCATATACATAAGATATAGAGAATATATGCATATTCTCTATATCTTATGTATATGAATTTTTTGCTAAAGTTTTTTTGTATAATTGTCATTAGTGGTAAAGACGGAATTCTTGTGTTCGTTTATGTGTTATTCTGTCTTTGCATGACGTAATTATTTTTCTCATACACCACTATATCTATATGTATAAATGTATTATACTATTGAGTAAAACTAAACAGTTGGTGTGGCTGTCACAAGGATTGATTAACTGAGGGTAGAATTTTTATTACAAAGTGAAGTATGTACAATCGTGTGGGGATCGTTATTCAGATTTTGAAAAACTATGATGATGTCCTCTAACAACTTATTTATTGAAGTTAATAGATGTGGAGATACTAGCTTTAAAAGACGTAAAAATAGTGCCCATTAAACTTTTGAAGTATAAAGTAGAATATTCTGAAAAAAAAAATTGGATCATAGCCACTCAAAAATACTCTGAATGCAAATTAGTTCGAACGGTATCTTTTGAGTACTGTGAGGTCCTGTGAGATATTTTAGATTTATACTTTTTATAATGCCGTAGCCAAATGAGGTGCATCACCTTTTTGGACGCCTTTAGACTTTGTCGACTACTACAAACTTTTCGATTTTTTGCCAATACCACCTAAACGTCGTATAAACGAGTGTTCAGTCTGAGCTGACTCGTAGGTTTAAGCGTGACCACGACTGACTGCTGGCGACAACTTGTGAATGCAGATGTAACAGAAATTCACTTGTCACTGAGAAAATTTATCTCGAGGGCATAAAAGGTAGTGAAATAGCTGTTTAAGAGTAGATAGCTTTGTTATAACATAGTGGTATCTGTATGCGTTTTCTGTATGAGATAACCCAATGTGAGATGACTAGCTTTACTTGGTTATATAAATAATCATAAACTACGAATTCATAAATTTTGGAAACACACTATAAAATTCTAATGGGTCAGTAATTTTCAGTGTGCTTTTTTACCACTTTGTGTATAGGAACTATATTTGCAACTTTCCTTAGCTACATCAGTGTATATATATATATATATATATATATATACAGGGTGCTTCAAAAAAATGTATACACACTTTAAACTATTGTAGTTTTCCCGCTCTACAAGGCTAATGTTATATTTCTTCGCCAGGTGCCAGCATAATCGTCCCTCTATGTTATATTTAGGAGATGGTGATACGTGAACCGGGATTTATGGGTAGCATCATTTGGTCGGATGAAGCCCAATTCAAACTTAATGGAACTGTCAATAGGCACAATTGTGTTTACTGGGGTGAAGAAAATCCTCACATTACAATTGAAAAAGCTGTAAATTTGCCTGGTGTAAATGTGTGGTGCGGTTTGTCTTCAAGGGGACTCATTGGACCTTTTCGATTTGAAGGCACTGTAACTGGTATTAATTACCTAACAATGCTTGCTGATTCCATATTTCCTGCCATTCGTGCATTATACGGTAATGATGATTTTTATTTTCAACAAGATGGTGCTCCGCCGCACTATCACAGGGACGTACGAGCTTACCTGGATCAAAATTTGTCGGGCCAGTGGATAGGACGCAGGGGCCAATCGAGTTTCCAGCACGCTCTCCAGACCTTACACCATTTGATTTCTTCTTGTGGGGCACAGTAAAAGATGAGGTGTACAAACGTAAACCACGTAACCTAGACATTCTTTGGAATGAGATTCAAGCAGTGTGTAGAGAAATCTCATTGGACGTTTTGATACGATGTACAGAATCTGTGGTGACTCGTACTCAGAATTGTATTGATGCTGCAGGTCACCAATTTGAACAGTATTAACATTTGTTATTTATGTTTCATTTACATTGGACTTTCAGCTTTCTATTTTCCTGAAATTTAACTTTGTAGAACGGTAAATAAATTTTCTATGGAAGTTCAAAGTGTGTATACATTTTTTTGAAGCACCCTGTATATAATTTTTTATATATATATTATATATATATCTAATATATAAAATTCTCGTGTCACAGTTTTCGTTGCCATACTCCTCCGAAACGGCTTGACCGATTTTGATGAAATTTTTTGTGCTTATCCGGTATCTATGAGAATCGGCCAACATCTATTTTTCATCCCCCTAAATGTTAGGGGTAGTCCACCCCTAAATTTTTTTATTTACTTTTTAGACAAAATTTTTAATTTCTATTTTTTTATGATACAACATACAAAAATACATACAACCCTAGATTTTCAACCCTCTACGATCAACCCCTATTTTTTACCGGGCAGGACGACGTCTGCCGGGATAGCTAGTATATATATATATATATATATATATATATATATATATATATATATATATATATATATATATATATATATATATATAATACTAGCTTCTGTCCGCGACTTCGTTCGCGTGGTGCGGTTTTTTTAACTCTCCCACGGGAACTCTTTAATTTTCCGGGGTCAAAAGTATCCTATATGTTGACCAGGAATATAAGCTATCACCATACAAGATTGCATTTAAATCAGTCCAGTCGTTTCGGAGATTTGCCGGTGCAAATAGACAAACAAACAGAGAAACAAAAAATATCTAAATTATTTCCATTTTACTTCTTACACCCCGCTGAAGCGGTTTTTAGCATTTTTTTTCATTGTACAGAAATTCGATCTCTACAGTTTTATTATGTGTATACATATATGTTATCTGTCGATTTTTAATGTCATTAAAAGTTAAACCCATTCCTAATAGTCGAAAGGCCGAGGGCAGCAGTATGACGTTTATAGGCTGCTGTTATTTATCAGTTAATAACAATACCGCATCACAAATAACACATTAAACGCATCGCTACATCTGCGAGAAATTGTCAATAACTATAACATTATCCAAGATGAAGCAGTAGCATTACCGTGTAATGGTTGCAATAAACGAGCAGATGGCCCCTAAAATTCTTTAGTAGTTTGTTAGTTTTTACGTAAGATAATTCGAATGCACCTAATTAACCGGATAATAACGGTAAACAAAAGCAATAATCCTATTTGTCGAAAATTGCATTTTTACGTTTGGATCTGTGTCAGTAAAGAGTAGCTGCTATATACACATCAACAATAGGCGAACTTAAAAGCCGATGCTAATTGAATTGGCTTCAGATTGCAGGACGCCGTCGGTGCTTTCGTAATTGCGTTAGTATCAAACATGTCAGTGCTCTCAGATTTCTAACAGTGCCCATTCACGTGACGACTTTTTACAAACGAGTAAATTAGCGCTCGTCGATTGTAACCCTTTATAGTACTGTAAGCAACTGACGGAAACAACGTTTGTTACTTATGCGAAATTTTTCATTGTTTTTGGACTACTATGGAAAACACTTCCGAATTATTTTTATTAGTAGCCAAATTATATTTTTTATAAATTAAAGAGTACTGTGTACTAATGTGGCGTACAAATTTTCAAAACATGCTCTGCGTATTAAAATGTATTAGGAATGCAAATACGTCGCTATTTCCGCAAATAAAGATTTTCGTTCTTTCTTTCTTAGTGACATTAAATATACTAACTAATACTAACACATTTTTATTAAATAATATTTAAAAAGAAATCATAATCGTGCTTCAATTTGCATTAATTAGCCAAGAAATTTACTGACTCGCTAAGCCTGGAGAGCGAGAATTTAGACGGCGAAAAAACAGTTATCGTTATTTAAAAAGTTAAGAGGTGCACGAAGAGACACTGAGTTTTTACTCTGATTCAGTCGAATAGCAAGAACCAATTATAACTTGTAAGTAATCCTCTTATCTCGAACTCCGCGAGTCGGCGCTACCCGCCACTCTGAATATAATTCACTTTATCCATATTCAATATCAGATCGTGCGACGGCGAGCAAATAGAGCGATTCAAGTGAGAATTATTATTGGATAAAGCTCGCCTCTTTCCTCCTCTATTTTCAGAGTCCGCTGGAGCGTGATAATTTACGTGTTGTATTCGATATTGTACCGTGGAAGTGCCATTATCATCTTTTAATGTTCTTCTGATTTATTGACTTCAGGTTTTTTTAAATCAATATTTGTGCTCTCAGTCGATTGAATTGGATTTCAGATTGAAATTTTCTAAATGATTTTCAATTACTTCACATACTTATTATCATTCTATTTACCACATATAAAATTTACTTTAAAATGTTGCCAGCATTTTTGGAACGCTCTCCACCGTCAGTGAGCTGGACTACATCCTTTACTTGTAAATATGTTTATAGTAGTATTTAATTTCTAAGTTTTTGTTTGTAGTGTAATTAATTTATAATTTAGTTTATTGTTATGTAGGCTTAAAGTTATTTAAAGCACAATAAATATTTACAAATTAAAAAAAAAATTATCGGTAAATTAATTTACCTTATTAACTTTGATCGATAGTGTTTCTTTGATAGATTCAAAATGTCAATTATTGACTACGTCAGCGTTCCAATGGAAAAAGGATAGTTCCCGTAGCTTTACTATTAACCTCGATGATCCATTATGTGAATTTTAGTGCGACAGTTAGTATTTAGGTGTTTAGGTTTTCATGTTTTATCATAATTATCAAAACAGCGCTAGAATTTATTTAATTTAAGTTGGTTGGTTCTACTCTAATGTTAGGAGCACTTTTCAAAAACAGTGTGTTCACAGAATGTTTCAGTTCTATTTTTAACAAATACTGTTGCTATGGAAAAATAAATTAAGATTTTGTAACAAGGCTTTGTAAGCGTACGAAATATAAAACTGGTTGTCTATTGTCATCCACGGATATTTTAAATTCAAATATAATTATGTTTTTATTTTTTTAAATGATGCTAGTTAATATTTATTAATATACTAGCTGCGCCCGCGGTTTCACCCGCGTGGTGATGGAAAATCGTTATATTTTAGATAATTTACACTTTGTCTTTATAAATTATAGTACTATTATATATATATTATTATAGTATAATTTCATCAAAATCCATTCAGTAGTTTCTGCGTGAAAGCGTAACAAACATACATTAATACATCCATAAGACTGTATGTATATATACATTATTACAAACTTTCGCGTTTATTATATTTGTAGGATACTTTAAATAGACTTTCAGCTCTTATATTGGTGACATTGACGTTAGAACGCCAAGACATCATATGAATATGGCTGTTAAAAATTGATACAAGCAGATGTTAGTCTGGAATGTAAACTAAAAACGTATTTGAACTCGTTTCAATTATAACAATAGCTGCGGATAAACGAGTTAATTTTCACGGTAAATTCATTTCTACTCCTTTAATGTAGGTGACATTTTAAGCTTTTTATAAAGTCTGCCATTGGGATGAAGGTGGTATATTAAATTTTCAAAAAAAGAACTACGAAACGGCGTTTTAAAATTCAATAAATATTGTAAGAACAATAAAGGTAAATAATTGTTGTGGCAGACGGCATCGATGTGTTTGCTTGGGCCACGTTGGGCACCACTTGTACGTGACTCGAATACCTCACAGCAAAATCACTTCAGCGTAACACTCGGGTAGTCTCAACTTAAAAGGAAATAAATCGAATTGAGGGAAAATAAAGGAAGTATTGTTTGTTTTTTAATTTAAACCAAGTTGTTCAGACATGTTCCTAATTTGATTTTTTGTATCGGTACTGTCGGTAGATAGCAGCATTTAAAAAATAGTTAGATACATGTTATTAAATTGTAATATTTTTTTGTTATTTATACGTGTATTATTAGTTTGATTGTAATTTTTGCGGCATAGCTTGCAAAAATATTAGAATTGAGCGGAAATGTATAGATATTATTTTGTTCAGTTAGAGAGTTGTACTCATAACAGAGATTGGTTATATATGAAAATAAAAATATAACTTATTTTTTAATTTATTTGTAAAATCTGCCTCCGCACCGAACTTGAAATTCTCAGTGTACAAGAAAAAAAGTATCTAACGTAGTTATCGTACTGCGTACCTAAATGATAATGATAGATGGAAGATATTATGATACGTTAAATATCATAAACCATATTCGAGAATAAAAAATATTTCATAGTGTCTATGTCTAGTTTTATTCTGATTTGTTCATGTGAGTTTTAAATGTTTATCCCGCTAAAATTAGGCCTTGTTTCGAACAAAATCTTTCCTGAGTTTGGAGTAAAAATATTAACACAATATTTCCGTTATTAAAAGTAATATATTTCAAACGCCACGAATGGTCGATAATTTATTTAAAGCTTGTTTTAAGTATTTATGTTTATGATCTTGTAGAATATAATAGAATATACTTTATTGTACAAAAATGCTACATAAAATCAAGAACATTAATATACAAGTACAATAGGCGGTCTTATCACCCATGGCAATTTCTTCAAAACAATCTTTGGATGGAGTATAGGAAGGACAATAAAAGTCGGTAGTTGCTAAACCAGCACTCGTACAATAATTTAGTTTATTAATTAATAAATAGTAATATATATGAACTTGTATTCTTTTTTTGGAAGGTACCATCCTATATACTGATACCACACTATATATTGGTTTACGGTGGGAACAATGGTGGTTAAATAAAACACTCGTTGTTAAGGCTTATGCATTATGTGTAATAAACATTTCATCGGTTTTATGCCCTAAGGTGAAAAAGTAAGCTTTGTCTCTGGTGTCCGTCTCTATGTGTATCGCAGCATATTTTCCTAAGGAATAACTTAAGCAAGTACACATATTTGAATTAACATTTAGTGTGCAGCGTAGCATTTAAATTTGTTGAAAATAATTCTGTTACTAAAATATCTGCTTAAGTTCTAAGGCGCATAAATTTTGAAGCCTAAATATTAGCTTGTCTCAGCATATTAAACCAGCTATAGGCAGTGGACATGTTCTGTAAAAATAATGATATTTTATCATATAAACACAAGTATCCGTGCAGGAAAAGAGAAAGAATACAATTTCCTGCGGTCGGGCGGCCTCTCGTAAGAGGCGACAAAACAACCCGCAACCAGGTAGTAGGGTATTTGCCCGACTGGATGGCTATCACCCATGGCCCAGAGTATGCCGCCATAACAACCTTGATTTGTGTTCCAGCATTAGTAACCAGGTTCCAGTCTCCCTTAAGAGAGCAGCAGCGCATTTGTAGCACCTTTGATTTTGAAAATGTCTATAGGCGATGGTAACCACTTCCATCGAGTGGGCCGTCTGCCTCTGGCAATAAAACTCAGGAAATAAAAAAAAATTGTTCGTAAGAAATTTTGGCGATAAATTTGATACTTACTTTAGAATAAGTTCGAATAGAAATATCTTCGAAGCCTGCTGATTTAAGTACCAACGGTTGCGATGATTTCTGTATAATTAAGACCAAGTAGGGCTTGAGTACTTTCATCAGACGTCCGGCTCTCCAATAGGGAATGTCCCAGCAAGCATCACATATGGATATAATCTATTGAAACAAAATATATGATTATAAAGTGATTTCATGGAATGGCTTTCGACATGATTCACCAGATGTAGGCCCCGGCTACATCAAGTAACGATCGATATAGCGCTAAACAGGTGATAGAGCATTTGCAAGTCTTTGTACCTGAATGGCTACCAGCCCTATTCTAGAGTATACTGCCATAACAATATTGAGGTGTATTCCGGCATCTGGGGTCGTATTCCAGTGTCCACTTCACGGCTGGCAGTACATATGCATTACCTCAGGTGTTGGAAATGTTCATAGGGGCGAGGGTCAGCAATAATAAAATATCGACCCAACGATCTATTTTTACTAACTCTCTTTATTAGTGATGGGAATTAGAACTACTATAACATATCGATCACTGCCGTGAAATTCAATTATTTCATTTTATAAATTCACTATTCGATATTTTAGATGTGACGATAAATTAACAGTACCGCGACGTGTCACCGTGACGACTGCAAGTGATTCTTGGAACTGTGAATTGAAATAATGCGTTGCATTCTCCACGTTACTTCCTGGCGTTGTAAATAATTCAAGCAAAGGAAAGCCTAGGGTTTTAAATAATAAGATTTAATTTTACTCAAGTATGTTCGCTCGTTTATCGTTTTGAGTATCTAATTTAGCCATTTTTTTATTATATGCCACTTTACCAATTTGTATCATGTGAAACAACGCTCTGGTGAAATTTGACAGTCGTATGTATATTGTTGACGGAGTTAAAAGTGATTTATTTTATTTCATCGTTTCTTAACCGGTGGTCAGTGAAAGGTGTCATCACTAGTTTTTACCGATAGAGAAGTTATCCTAGCCTCAGCCTTCTCACGGCCGTCATATGTGGTCGTGGCTCGCAAGTTTCTGATACAGGGCGATGAAATAGAACATCCAGGTGTTTTAGATGGCGGTCAGTTATAAACGTCGTTGGCAGCACACAGTGTCATTCTAGACACAGCATACAGCGTTTCTTCCAAGCTACGGCATTCTTCCGAGTCCGAGCGTGTTAATGATGCTTCACGTATACCCTATATTTTATAGAATGTTCAAGTGATAAACTAAGTTTATTTAATAGTTAAGTAGTTAGTTAGTTTCATAATTGAGGCCAAGTTGTTGCTAAACATTAATTTTGTGTAGTTTTAACTCAATTCAGAAGTAATGACCAAGGTGAAAGTAATCAAACCGTCAAGCATATGAGAATCTTCAAGATAGTCAAAACGGAGCGTAGATACGTAGTTTTGGAGAATTATATATTTGCAGATTTTTCCCTGAAAAAACATCGTTGGAACAGAAATCAGAAAGTATCCATCATTTTTACCATATACTTGCCCTGGCTAATTAATTTTTTAGCTTCTTTATTCATTTCTATTAGCTTAGGTGCCAGTGATCGGCTACCTGTATGGATTTGACCAGACCTGAGGTTTTGTACATCGAAGCACCTGTACCTACCATGCATGGTACGGGGACTCACTAAACCCCAAGTGGTGGACGCGACGAGCGCTGAGGTAAAACAGTATCGATTTTTGACGAATTTTAAATCCATTTGACCAGGGCCGCCGTTTTGATATTTGAAAATATAGGGTTGTTATTATCGGAAAATAAGAATGACAGACCATTATCACGCGGTTAACTTTGTGGCAGATCATTTTGAAAATGATAAAAAAATTTGAATATATTTTCAAATATCAAAACGGCAGCCCTGGTCAAAGGGATTTAAAATTCGTCAAAAATTGATACTGTCTTACCTCAGTGCTCGGCGCGTCCACCACTTAGAGCTTAGTGAGTCCCCGTACCATGCATGGTAAGTATAGGTGCTTCAATGTACAAAACCTCAGATCTGGTCAAATACATACAGGTAGCCGATCACTGGATCTTAAGCTATATATATAAGTACCCGGATCTGTGTCATTTGCACAGTTATATTGGTATTATTCGTATGATGAATAGATAATACTCGTATGGTTACAAATTACGTTTATAAAACACTATTAAAGGTCATTGGCATAACATACCTTATCAGCGAGTAATGTGCACAGAAAACTTGGTATGAAAAAAACAACAACTATGCATATAAACAGCAGTAATGCAATTGCATTTAGATCCCCTTCATCTATTGACTGAAATCAGAAAAGCATTTATAAATAAGTTATTCTCATTTTATTTACCATTTGACCTTCCGGTAAGAATTTCGAGTGCACAACACCGTGATAGTCAAAATAACAATCAACATGACTTTGACTTTAGATCAACTTTGGCGTGGTTTTTTCTGTTTCGGTTCAGCTGGAAGGCGCCACTTCGAATATGTTGACTAGTTTGCATCTCAAACTCGTAAACTTACGTCTCGCCACCAAGAACAATGCGTTTCATGAATTTTGGGATGGAATTGACTCGTTCTAGCATGTCCTCAACGACTCTTATGCAATTGAGTGTTTGGGGAAAATCATACGGATCTACTTCTAAGACACAGAAAGTTCAGCGGCTATTGCTGTCAAACGGTAATGAGGATTTTCAATCACTATTTCCTTTATTTTTAGATATTAATTTCAGTTGAAGACGTTAATGGCCTACCAGGGCGAGACAAATCGTCCAGCATACGTCGACCGCTTTTGAACGCTTTGTACCTCTCATAAGCACGTGTTTTTAATAAAGTTGATTCTCCGTCAGTCTCTTCAGTGTCTCCGACCACGAAATTTCATAGGCGATGCAAAAATTGGGAATTTCAACGGTGGCACCGATAAAACGCAGTCGGAAGGGACACAAAATATTGTAGCATTAAAAAAAGAATGTAAGCCATCGTTTCAGTAAAAATAGTGTCGGGATAAGTTAATTTTTATGTATCTGAACAACTTCAAACCGCTCCCGAAACTTCCCGCGTGGTTCCCAGGATAAAAGTAACACAGATTTTAATTGTAAAAACTGCATCAAAATCGGCCCAATAGTTTGTACATGAATCCCTAACAAAGACAAGACAAATGACAAACAGACAAGGAATCTAAAAAAATGCATCGTGTTCTCCATCGCTTATATAGTTTACTAGAGTTTGCACCGCGCCTGCGACGCGGGTCTAACTCTGGTGCGTGTCTCTTGTTTGAAGAGGTTACAACAGAGCTTAAATTATGTTATTGCTATTTGGCCTGGAAGATTCACTTAATTTTATAACGGCGATGAAAAGTATCTATGTCAATTATCGATATTAAAACTACATAATATGTACACCAGAATGACCAAATCCACATTGACCACGTGGATCACATCGACCACATCGACCAAATCGACCAAATGAATCAGAATGACCAAATTAACCAAAATGACGAGAAAACAAAAATTAAAAAACTAACCTATTTCTGGGATAATCTTTACTTAAATCTATCGGGGATGAAAAGTATCCCTTGTTCACTATCGGTATAAAATTTACATATATACCGAATTTCAGTCAAATTGGTCCAGTAGTTTTTCCATGAAAACGGAACAGACAGACAGGCAGAGTTACTTTCGCATTTATAATATTAATAAGGATTCCAGTTGTTTTTTTTTAATAGCTTAATGTACAGACACGGCATGTTTAGAATTTTATAATATTATAGATTAGTAATCACCTCAGCAGTGCAATATGCGGTCAAACAAATCATTGGAGCATTTATCTTCTGTTCCAATATAAAAATCTTTTTATAAACTCCAGCATACTCATCGAGCAATCTTAAAAAAATAATTAATAAGTTCATTATCATAAATATTAAGTCCTATTTTATTGAAAACTGTTGTTGTTCCAGCGAAATTTCGTTCGCATTTCCATAACGAAAGCGTATTTCTTAGGGAATTACGATCTAACTCATATTGAGTTAGATTAAGTGTGAAGGGTTCTTCAAGAACCATATATAGACCGTTAGACGTATCCGCAGTGCAACCTGTTTGGGTCGTTGTTTCATCTATCCCACGGTAAAGACCTCATTTCTCTGAATAAAAAGTATCCTAATCTAAAAAGGTACAAGTACCTCGGATACAAGGTAGCACTCTGTCGAGTTCCATTTTGTTTAGTTGTTCAGTGATACTTCAATAGACAGACAAAATACTGAAAAATCTATTTTCGGTATCTACTCGTCCGAATTAGGCCCTCGACTTTTGGTCACATTTTAAAGTTGATTAATTAACAGTCAGACAAAAGAAGCACATCAAACAATATTAGAAAATAATTGTACGATTGAAGGTAAATAACATAGATAGATAACTCTTAATTGCCATCGCATCTTCCAACGACCAAGTCATGAGCTGCCAAAGCCACCACTTCAGCTGAAGACGTCAAACAGCGCAAATATAGAGCCTCAGGAAAAGCTTACATATTGGGCCGGTGGGGTCAAAGAGTTTCTTTAAAGATATCTGTAAGAACCGGTGATTAGAAAGAAGGATGGCTCATATTTTGCCCAAAAAATACCATTAACGTAAATCATGGGAATGCAACCAGTTTTCTGGGCACGCTACATAATCCACGTTAGTTTTATTTATTCAATTTATTTTTATGTCTCAGTACATAAACAATTATAAGATACCATTAAATACTGTAATTGATTGAAATTAATAAAATTTGTGTGCAGTTCACACACAGTAGAAGTGAAATTACAGAGCATAAGAATTTTCGCATATTGCCATTCTATTACAGACGTATTTATTTTTAGGTACTTTTTGTTCTCATTTCTCACAGTAGTCCTACACTATCCGGAGTTTGTCCTTGGATGGATTAGTATATAGTGTAGACAGGGATAATCGTCGGTTAGTGTCACGCCACATGTACATTAAATTTGTCAAGGGGCCACTACGTGTTGGCCTTCCCATGGTCCCACGCAAGCCCTCCAAAAGTCCGAGCCATTTTTATGGCCTGTGGTCTTGAAAAACATACAATACGTACTACTTTACCCTGGGGCTGATTGCAGACTCTCAGGCTATAGTAAATAACGGAGACAATACGTTTCCGCAATTTACGATACCAGGAATCGAACTCGGAGCCTCTGCGTTGCAGTGACGTAGGCCGGCAAAGGCTTATCCTGCTCAACCACTCATCCATATTGTATGATTTATATAATTTTTTTAAATTATTAACATAAAAACACTCAACTCACACTTAAAATTACTTTCTTGCTACTATAATAATATGAGTACCTGAACATAGACTGATGTTTGATTATTATATCCCTCATTCTCTCCTTCAGTATCCCAGATAAACGGCGTTCTTCTTCTATTTCCAGTATAGGATGGACATCAACCAATAAATCTTGAATACTCCATATGACAAGATCTGCCTTTAACATGATTTGTCTTATCCAAATTATATTGGTTACAACTGAAACTATAAAAAATAGTAATCTTAAGTTAATTATGGCGGGGCAGACCCACAATTTTTGGCAATTCAATATGCAACCTTAAAAAGCGTGAAAATATACAATATAATACAAATATACAAACGTAGTTAAAAATACTTTTATGATATAGCTGCCTATATTTACAAGGATATGTGGGAGAGTTTGCTCTTACCAATAAGACTGCCCAGTTTATTATCTTACTAGGATATGCCCGTGTCGCAGAGCAATTGTAAAATAATTGTAAAGTAATATCTGATATGAGAGGTCGGTAGGAATATGATCGGTAATATGAAGGTATTTAATCAATGTAAGCTGTGTATTTGCTGTGCTAAAAACTTGTCAACCTTAAATTGAGGGTATTTATGTTTTACTTAAAATAACTGCACTTGACTTTTGCTAAAAGGTAAACACTGTATTGTTAGTTCGACAATATAAAAGGAGGTGAAATCACATAGACAGACTCATACTACGTTCATCGGTTGAACAAAGCGAAAGCTCTTTTGGACAAGAGACGCATAGTATATTGTGGTTGATAATTACTGTTCGATAAGCGCAGTGTTCTTTAAGGGCAGATTGCTGCTCGACACCTGACAAGCGTGGAGATGACTCTTGGAGTTGTCCTAATGTTTCTGTGTATTATTGTGCTGTATTTAATATTGTAATTGTAATAATTCTAATGTAATTGTAAACTTTGATTATAATATTTCAGATTATTTTAATTTTATTATTCGTTAGTTTGAGCTGCCACCCGCTACTTAGATTCGAGTTCAACTTATTTGAATTTCGTGCGGGATTCCCGGAATGAAAAGTATCACAAATTTTATTACATAAAATGCTAACGTTCAATGAAAAAATCGCATTGGAATTCTTATCTATATAAACATTTAAAAATAAAAACGACGTCAAGGGTAACCGTAAAGCAAAAAACTATTATTTCTACAACATGTTAAAGTTGGTACAAAGTAAAACATAAATATTACTATATTTGCAAATTTGTTGTTGTTTTTTATCCTTTACTTGGGAAACAACAAACAACTTGCAGATGTTGTAGATTTTTTTTAGTTAGTATTGAAGTATTTTGTATTATTTTCGACTTTTTGGTTGCACAAATAATTGAATATTTTTAGAAAAATCTACAATATTCGAGGCTTGCTATCGATGTCCTTGGAATCCACTCATATATATACCAGTTATTTACTATAAATCGGTTAAAGAGTACCTACACTACCACTATTTTAGACTTTTATATGCAACTCTTTTGTGAATGATAAAAAATAACATACGCCGATAAATGATAGGTCGGTGATAGTTTATAATGAGATTATAGGCGCTTATTTATAGTATAATTGTTGTTACAATAATTATAAATAATTACAACCCACAGACAGGTGGTTGGGTATGCCCGATTGGATGGCTAACTAGTCTAGAGTAAGCCCCCATAACAACCTCGATTTGTTCCTGTCTCTCTTAAGGGAGCAGCAGCGCATATGTATCACCTTTGTTGTAGCAAGTGCCCATAGGCGATGTTAACCGCTTTCCATCAAGTGGGCCGTTTGCGTATCTGCTGAACTGATGCAATAAAATAATATACATATATATATATATATATATATATATATATATATATACATAACTTCACGCCAGGTCCCTCGCGGGGTATGCACGAACAGCAGAGCGCCATTTAGGCTTATTCTTATACAGCTCACTTGCTTCTTTGACATTCATAGTTCTTGTCATGCAAATTATAAATTATCATACACACATATATATATATATATATATATATATATATATGAAAATGAATGAAAATGAATTTATTTATTTCAAAATGGAATCTTACAGATTACTTATTGAAAGTCATGACTCTACCACCGCTTCCAAGGCAATTTTAGTTACTGTTAAAGGAGAAGAAGCGGCGCAACAAACTCCCCAGTAACACATCTTTACTTTGTAATTATCATGTTTAATTACTCGTCTTTATATATATATATATATATATATATATATATATATATATATATATATATAATATATATGATGATTTATAATTTTATATATTACAATTTTAATATATATATATATATATTTATATATATTATCCCCGCAAACTGCTATTGCGCCTGGCCGCCATTTTGGTGATGTAATCGTAGCCAAACACTCAGTACCGCTAGCATCACTGGCCGGCGAGTATGCGTACATTCGAGTTGCAGATGACGTCAGGTGAATGTTGATTTGATAAGGTTCCAGCGCATTAGCAATTTGCGGGGATTATATATTATCGTAACGTAATATTATATCCAAGTTATAATAAAATATCTTACATGTATACATGAAAATTTGGCTGGTAATAAACATGCATCCAAGTACAAAACTTATTTCATATATCGGTGTTTGCTCAAGTTTAATGTCAAAAAACCAGAAATCGAACGGCAATGGTCTATTCACCCGTTTACCAGGTTCATGAGTGTATAAGTAGATTATGAGTGACAAGATTGTGAACGAAATCATTCCAATTCCTATACCAATTACGAAGATTGCTGTTGATAAACTGACTTTCCATGTTAGAAGATGGTTTTCGAAATATCGTACTCTGAAATTTAAGCATTTTTGATTAAGATTCTTTATCTTAATAACAATATCAGCACAACATGGACTGTCATTTATAGAGATACGAGTATTCTAACTGTAGCCCGGGGATATAAGCTAGTTCTTTGTCGAATTTGATTTAAACCCGTTCAGTGGTTTTAACATGACGCTATTACAGACAAAAAAAAGGTACTCCGAATTACTGGCCCGAATTAGTCCCTCTTTTTCTTCATCAAGCCACGGTACCTAGCGGAGAGAGAATAGCAACCTTTATTCCCCACACAATCAGCTGCTTTTCACCCAACTGACTGTATTAACGGAAGCGATTCTCTTGGAGTTTGTCAGTAGAACAGACGTCACAGAAAATACCCATCAATAATCCATTGAATATTTACCGGTATTTAGCACCTTCGTTGCATGAGTATTTAAAATCGTTTATTATTTCACGTAAAAATTGTGATATGACTAAAATCAACTTTACAGATGACAATATCAGCCACTTGTAATTTATTACAACAAAGTAAGTAATGAATTATGTTGAATATAAAACACTGCTTTCTCTTATTCCAACATAAAACGACATTTAACTCAAAATATATTTTAATGTTTCACAAAAGCCGACAAAAATTGCATTAAAATATCAATGAATACAAACGACATAATTTATCGACATAAAAGTATTTTAAGTGTTTACCTGGGATTTAAGATAGCTCTGTGTCAAATTTGATTTAAATCTTTTCAGTAGGTAGTAATCACGTAAAGTTCTAACAGATAGACAGAAACTCTTCAAAATCAAATTTATTTTCGACATTCGCTGGTCGGAATTAGTCGTTCTGATGACTTTTAACGAACCATGGGTAATACCTAAGCGATTTTTTTGTAGTTTGTCAGCAGAATAGTCATTTCAGAAAATACCAATCAATAAAACATTAAATACTTACCGGAATTTAGCACCTTCGTTGCATACATATTTGAAATCCTTTCTTAATTCACGCAAAAAATTGTGATAATGACGTAAATTTAACTTTACGGTTGACAATACCAGCAACTTGTAAACCATTACAACTAAGTAAGTAACGTACTCTGTTGAATATGAGACATTGCTTTCACTTATTCCAAAATAAACAGACGTTACTGTCAAACTAAATGCCAAAGTTCCACAGAAGCCGACATAAGGTGCACTTAAGTATCTGGAAATATTTTTTTGTACATTATTACTTACAGGTCATATTCGTTGTGACAACAGGTTGCAGGTGCGGTCGGTTATCTTGTAGTCTATTATGGGACTAGTCACTGGTTTAGCATTCATGCATATTCAAACTTCTACCAACAGAATATAAGAACCAGGCGAAACAGCTTCAAAATAAGAAATAGTATCCTAGGTTATTTTTCAAAGTGTAAGTTTGTCAGTATGGACTTGTGACAATTCGAAAAGTGAAATATTACTAAACAGTCGAGATTTTCCACACAATATTTTTGATTAAAATAATTTAATAAAAAAAATATCAATTTGTATGTTTATGGAAATAAAACAAACAGCAATACATCATCAGACTTTAAGCACTAGACAAAAATTCCTTATATAATTGATAGAAAAAATTAAATTAAACACATCTAGTCGGAAAATCAAATTGGGGTCTTATTTAATTCAGGTTCTCTTATAAATATGAATATAGTAGTTGTATCTTAATATCCATCGACCGTGAGAGAATGGGAATTTAGATATATAATTAATATAAAATATACAAACGTCCATTTAGGTTTAGGTTCGTCATCCATTATTTGAAACGCTTTCGCTAAATAATAAAAGATTACATAAAAACGAAATGGATCTACGTCTTCTTTAATGTAATCTAAGTCTGCCTTGTTATAAAATGCTTTAAATTTTTTCAATAAATTTGACATTTTGAAATTTACGAAGACGTGGTGTTCTAGCAAAACTCCTCAGTGAATAAAAGCAAAATCTATTATGATTGTCGCAGCAGGTTTGTAATTTGAATTCATTTCACACAATAACCAAAACCTTTGGGCACTGTTACGTATTATTTTTTAATTCATTAAATTGTATGATAGATTTTGCTATTGCTTTTTTCTTTATAAAAATATGTATAGGTATATAAGTTTACCATCTCTTTGCCATGAAAAGGGTAAATGTTCACGCTATTTTATTAACTCATGCTTTCTTTCAATATTATGACCACGAAAAAGTCTTCATTTTAAAGTATAATGTACCTAATTCTGTAAAAATTTTTTTAACAAAAACAAAACCATTTCCAAACTAAAAATAAAATAAATAAATATTTAAGCGACTTCTTTTTGCAACATCTTGAAGTCAGCGCCAAGTAAAGCATAAAAATAATAAGAATTTTGCAAAATGTGGTAACTTAAAAAAATACTATATTTTTTACTTTTTAGTTGGGGACTATTTCGAGAGTACATATACTTTTTGGAATAAAAATAATAATTTGGAAATCGGCCCACAATTGACGGAGAAGTCGCGTAAAGTAAAAATTTAATACTGGCACGCTAAAACGTGTTTTTCATCTAAGTATGTAGGCGCTCGGCGTGCTATAATAAGGGTTACTATCGAATTCCCTAGAGTCCACTCACCAGATCCTGACTTGGTAATTATGGGACTACTTTGGGAGCTTACAAATAAAGAAAAATATTTGAAAATCGCTGTACAGTTGGCGAACATATCGTTTAACAAAGAAGTCGGTTAACAATTTTCGATGGTTTTTCTCGATTTTTCCGGAATCCACTCCTCAGATCTTAACATGGTGACAATGTAACCAATTCGGGAGACCACAATTGACGGAGAAATCGAGTAACGAACTTCCAAAAAAACATACAGACGATTTGAGAATCTTCTCCTTTTTGAAGACGGCTGTCTTGTTGAATAGATTGTTTCTATAAGTAGAATATATTGAAAGCTATATGCATATACTACGCTAGCTGTATTTCTCATTTGTACACTACAAATGAGAGATACAGCTGACTAAAAATATAAGAGTTCAAACTAAACACGGTACGCACTGTGAAGAGATACCTGTATCTGCAGCTTTATTCGCCAATAGCTTGGACTTCCCCTTTACTTGTAGTAAAAATTAGTCCTTAATACGTTTTAAGCACAATATTTTGTATTTTTACAAATAATAAACATAGTTTTAATAAAATATGCAATTATTGAAAGAATAGTAATTTAGGGATTTAACTGAAACCAAAAGTAACAAAAATTGTTACACCCTATCTAACTAGAACAAGTTAACATGTTAGATTTAATTAAGTAAATAACTTACGCGATTCTATATGGCAATAAAGTAATTAATGAAAAATCTATCGGAATACGTAATGAAATAAAGTCTAACGATAAAAAATTGTTGAAATGTCCTTCCCTTTTATTATGACCGCTCGTCGTTTTCTGGGTAATAATTTCGAAGTCAGTTATAGTATTGCTAGTATTGTGCCACGTCTGCCTCGGGCACTAAAGCGAACAATGTAGTAGAGCATCCTTGACGAGAAAATGGCTAGTGTAAAAGGTCATTTCTACTGCGTAATAAAATGCTTCAAAAGGCTAATATGTTCTAAGTGCATTATTATTCTTCAGGTTATCGAACACTCTTTTGATACCATCCTATTATATAATCATATCATGCTTAAGTTCCATATATCTATACTAGAGTTTACCCCGCGGCTCTGCCGCGGTTCAAACTTTAGTGCGTAGCTCTTTTTAAACAATCGGCGTTAAAACAGGTTTTGTTTTATATTGGTGCTAATTGCTCTCATAAGATTTACTTTATTTTATATCGCAAACCATCCCATTTCCCGGGGTGAAAAGTATCTATGTCCATTTTCGGTATTCAGACAGACAGATTGAGTTACTATCGCACTTGTTTCTATAGATTATGTTTTTTTATATCTACAAACTTGAGAAATGATTGGTCTCGCATACAAACCTGGATTTCAACACGTTCTAGTTTTAATTGTATATCTCCTTCTATCTGTAAACTACATAAACGACAAAAACTACTACAACTACCCAAACTACCGATACTACCAAAACTACCACAGCAACTAAAACTACCACAACAACCAAAACTACCACAACAACCAAATCTACCACAACTATCAAAACTACCGCAACTATCGCAACCCCTAATACTATCAGAACTACCACAACTACCAAAACTACCAACCACTATTACCAAAACTACTACAACTACCAAAGCTATCACAACTACCAACCAAATCTTCCAAAACTACCACTATTACTAAAACTACTACAACTACCAAAGCTATCACAACTACCAACCAAATCTTCCAAAACTACCAATATTATCACAACTACTAACCAAATCTACCACAACTACCAACCAAATCTACCACAACTACCAACACTACAACTATTACCAAAACTACCATAACTACCAAAATTATCAAAACTACTAATACTGCCAACCGAAACTACTAAACTACCCCATTTACCAAAACTACCACAGCTACCAAACTACCACAATTACCAAAACTACCACAACCGCCACAACTACCAAATTTACCAAAATAAACAAAATGGCGAAAATGGGAAATCTCAAATAAAAAACTGATCATATTTTCTGGGATAACCTTTACATAAATCTATTCCAAAATCTATTCCATTATCTGAGATTAAAAGTATCCCGTGTCCACCCTCTGTATAAAATTTACATATATACTGCATTTCAGTCAGATCGGTCCATTAGTTCTTCCGTAAAAGCATAACAAACAAAAAGATAAATATATTTTTATCCCGGAAACTGTCCCATTTTTCGGGATAAAAAGTATCCTATGTTCATTCTCGGCATCGAAAATTTAAATATAATGAGTTTTAGCCGAATCAGTCCAGTAGTTTTTCCGTGAAAACGGAACAGATAGACAGAGTTACTTTCGCATTTATAATATTAATATTAAGAGGCTATGTACTCCTGATTCAAATCGGTGTTTCACCAAATCAGCCCCGCGCAGCTGATATTTACTTCGATGGAACAGCGCCTAATAAAACTTCAAGCGTGGCGAATATTGAAACCAACCAAATACCAACGCGCGCTAAGCCTATACATTCGATCACTCGATTCAACTGATTTTATTCTGAGGCTCTCGAACGAGCGAGACAAAATATCCTAAAGTGAGATATATCGTTTATATGCTTCATTAGTATTGAAATTTTGACACCCGTACCTAATCCGATTTAGCCTAATGGTTCCCAAGCGCAGGAGTAACTAGGAAGTTCAGGGTTCGAGTCCTGGGGCTACGTAATGTTTCTTTTTTACTTTTTCAACAATTTTGTTTGTTTATTACGCTTTTACGGAAAAACTGTTACACCGATTTGCTTGAAATTCGGTATATATGTAATTTTAATAATGACGGTGGACAAGGGATACTTTCATCCTAAATAATGGGACAAATTTATGTGAAGGTTATCCCAGAAAGTAAAATAGTTTTTTATGATTTACTCTTTTCGTATTTTTTGCCAGTTTTGTTATTTTGATCTGCTCATTTTGGTTATTTTGGAAATTTTTGTCAATTTGGTAGTATTGGTCAATTTGAAATTTAAAAAAGCAGACAAGAAATGTAACAAAATGGCATCTTTTTTTTATATCCCGTATGTAGAATCCAGTATAGAACGTGGGTGTAGCATATCTAGGTATGTAGATTGCGGCTCTTCTTATTACAACACCCAGACATAGGGAAAACTTGTATACCGCCTGATATAAAAACCGGCATATTATTACTCTGCACATCAAATATACCGATATTTTATATAATACAGTGGACCTAACTCTACTACTACAATATTTTCAAAATATTCGTTTACTAGCGTCATAATGGCATTATAATGGTTGCTCTTTTATATAAAACTTTTGAAACAATACTAACAATTATGGTACCAACACGATATAATGGACCAGGAGCCAGTGACAGATTTTCATGACCAAGTCCCTCCCAATCAAAAATTTGTGAAATGCATCAATGATTTATACCATGAATACTCGCGACCGTCAGCTGCGACTCCGTGGGTGGGGCGGGCAGTGGCAGCCTCCCACGCATGGAGAAAAAAAAATTTTTTTCAGTCATTTCCTCCCATTTCAAATTTGTCAGATTATACTTTACCTAGTATTTTAAAGAAAAAACAAAGTCAGCTGATCATAACATGGTGGATTATATGTCAGCTGGCTGCTTGAACATGAAAAAAAAAAATTTTTTTTCAATGATTTCCTCTCAACTAAAAATTTCCCTGGTGGTCGTTTATATGCTACTATGAATGAAAATCAATGTCAGCTATCTGTATCTAAGTGGAAAGTTTGTCAGCTGGTACCTTCAACGGTGTAACGCAGCAACATCGATCACCTACTGAATCTTATCAGCTGACGACTTTTCCCTTGACTTACAGCTAGCTGATTTTTTTCATTATTTACTAGAGTATGTTAACAATCCCCTTATAAAATTTCGTCCGGGAGAAAATAACGTATCTTAAGTTATTCGGCAGTATGCTTGATTTGAGTTTTTAATTTTTTCAAGAAGTCTTTATTGGTAAAGTCAACAGATTCCAATAAATCCCCATCTTCCTCACTTATTAATGACTTTGTTTTCAGTTCTGCAATAACATTTTCTTGTTACTATCTTTAGCTACTTTTTTCGTTAAACGTCTCCTTTTTTCTCGAAAAGCTTTTAATTTTTTCAGTCGTTCGGATGATTGTATTTTCAAGCTTTGCCATTTTTTTCGCAACGTTCGAGGTGTGTACTCTGGCGTCTTGTCCTAAAATCAAAAAACCCGTTTATGTTGTTGAAAAAATATATAATATGAATTACTTCACATAAAGCACGTGAAAACTGTATTTTGTAGGAAGACGATAGCTGCTGCGCTTCAGCTGTTGTGTGAATGCGGCAAAAGCTATCAATTTGTCTATAGGTTTCTCTGTCTACGTTCCCCACCCATTTTTTTTCTACCGAAAATCTTCTACATGCCCTATACACAACAAAGGGCCTTTGTGCGCAGTCATGGCCCATGACTCATGGGTAAAACTTACCCCTCCAAGGGTACCTTTTGCTATAGCATAGCATCTGGAGAAGGTAATTTTAATCCGAAATTTAGCTGCGATATAGAAAGAAAGAATAACTTAAGATACGTTATTTTCTCCCGGATGAAAATTTATAAGAGGATTGATAACATAGTCTAGTAAATAATGAAAAAAATCAGCTAGCTGCAAGTCAAGGGAAAAGTCGTCAGCTGATAAGATTCAGTCTCAACTAAAAATTTAACTGGTGGTCGTTTATGTGCTACTATGAATGAAAATTAATGTCAGCTTGCTGTATCTAAGTGGAAAGTTTGTCAGCTGGTACCTTCAATGGTGTAACGCAGCAACATCGATCACCTACTGAATCTTATCAGCTGACGACTTTTCCCTTGACTTACAGCTAGCTGATTTTTTTTATTATTTACTAGAATATGTTATCAATCCTCTTATAAATTTTCGTCCGGGAGAAAATAACGTATCTTAAGTTATTCTTTCTTTCTATATCGCAGCTAAATTTCGGATTAAAATTACCTTCTCCAGATGCTATGCTATAACAAAAGGTACCCTTGGAGGGGTAAGTTTTACCCATGAGTCATGGGTCATGACTGCGCACAAAGGCCCTTTGTTGTGTATAGCGCATGTAGAAGATTTTCGGTAGAAAAAAAAATGGGTGGGGAACGTAGACAGAGAAACCTATAGACAAATTGTTAGCTTTTGCCGCATTCACACAAGAAAAAGATCAACTTATGCCGATGTCGTATAAAAGAATGAGACAGAACGATATTATTTTTTGTTTCACTGAGCGTGCCGCGGTTTAGACTACCGGTGATCTTAACAAAGTTCGACAGCTGAAGCGCAGCAGCTATCGTCTTCCTACAAAATACAGTTTTCGCGTGCTTTATGTGAAGTTATTCATATTATATATTTTTTCAACAACATAAACGGGTTTTTTGATTTTAGGACAAGACGCCAGAGTACACACCTCGAACGTTGCGAAAAAAATGGCAAAGCTTGAAAATACAATCATCCGAACGACTGAAAAAATTAAAAGCTTTTCGAGAAAAAAGTAGACGTTTAACGAAAAAAGTAGCTAAAGATAGTAACAAGAAAATGTTATTGCAGAACTGAAAACAAAGTCATTAATAAGTGAGGAAGATGGGGATTTATTGGAATCTGTTGACTTTACCAATAAAGACTTCTTGAAAAAATTAAAAACTCAAATCAAGCATACTGCCGAATAACTTAAGATACGTTATTTTCTCCCGGACGAAATTTTATAAGGGGATTGTTAACATACTCTAGTAAATAATGAAAAAAATCAGCTAGCTGTAAGTCAAGGGAAAAGTCGTCAGCTGATAAGATTCAGTAGGTGATCGATGTTGCTGCGTTACACCGTTGAAGGTACCAGCTGACAAACTTTCCACTTAGATACAGATAGCTGACATTGATTTTCATTCATAGTAGCATATAAACGACCACCAGGGAAATTTTTAGTTGAGAGGAAATCATTGAAAAAAAATTTTTTTTTTTCATGTCAAGCAGCCAGCTGACATATAATCCACCATGTTATGATCAGCTGACTTTGTTTTTTCTTTAAAATACTAGGTAAACTATAATCTGACAAATTTTGAAATGGGAGGAAATGACTGAAAAAATAATTTTTTTCACCATGCGTGGGAGGCTGCCACTGCCCGCCCCACCCACGGAGTCGCAGCTGACGGTCACGAGTATTCATGGTATAAGTGCCTAATGCATTTTACGAAGTTTCGCGCGAGATGAAATAATTGACCAAAATTGTACCTGGCTCCTGGACCATAAGTGTTTGACCATTTTGAGACTATTGTAACAGCAGACTTGTGGCCTAGCTCTTACATTGTAGCAAGAACAGTGATAGGTTATAAGGTTGTCAAGTCACTAAAGAAAAACGTCGACGTAATAAAATAAAGTTTTCAAACATGTGACATAACATGTAGAAATCGATATTTATGAACAATAACATCGACTTTTTTTCTTTAATGTCCTCCGTGTTAAAAATATAGCAAATAAAATACATTATAATATAATTAAAATTTTGTATTTATTTTATAAAAGAAAAGCGTATATTATTCATGCTCATTACATGTAGTGTATCCATTGATGTAACAATAAAGTTTATCGCGTTTACAAACAACAATTTTATCCAATTGTAACCTGTATCAAGTAAGCGGTTTCGTTCTTACTTTATAATTGCTTTAGTTTTTCAGCATAACCGCTTACTAGATACTGAGGTTATCACAACCTACAGGTATTTCGTCTTTCGTAAATACTAGACAGATCTGCGCTATTATAACAATCAAACCTGTTGATGATTAAAATAAACAGTAATGTTACAATACAGCTATAGTGGCTTGGGGTAATTCCGACATATTTATCGACGACTTGATAAAAAGGCATACATTCTGTACCTTTTGTAAATCCATTTATGCTGATAGCTAGAAAAAATTGCATTTTTGGAATCTCCTGGTCCAATTTTTTAGTTTTTATTTAGACATTACAAACAAACCATTTGTTTATCTGTATAGATAAGAATTTTAAAGTAAATTATAATAGATAAAACATAAAAAAAATTAGAGAGAAAAATTGAAGTAGCACTGAAACTATGAACTCTAATCGTACGTGTACTAGTATCAACTCACTCTACCACAATAACATTGAAGTAAGTAATGAAAGTTTTGTAATATTTATAACTCTACTTATCCACGTCTCAACGTAATTTTCTATGAAGATTTATAGATGGCGCTTTCGAATTTTATTGTCAATAGTATAAAAGTCCAGATGAAATGAAATATAAAAATTTAGAAAAGTATTTTTATTGCATTTTATAAAATTATTTAGGAAGAGAAAAAGAGCATTTTATCAACTTTCTTATAAAAAAAAATCTTCTAGATCAAGTGAAACTAGTTGGGTTCGAACCCCCACAGATAGTGATTTAGACCAGACCTCTACCGTATAAGCCAAATAAGTATAGTGCGACCGCTTCAAAATTCTTGTTATTATTGCTCCTTCGTTTATTTAAAATTATTTTTCAATGGCGATCGTGGAGAAGAGCAGCGCGTCCGTATTAGCCGACGCTTTGAAGCGATCTGGCAAATTCCATACATTGGGACTGGCAGGCGGGATTTTTGCAGTCATTTTTAATAAATAGGCAAAAACGACCAAAATGACCGACATGGTCAAAATTACCAAAAAGGGCACAGTGACCGACATGGCCAAAATTACGGAATAGGCAAAAACGACCAAAAGGGCCAAAATGACCAAAAAGGCCCGAATGCCCGACATGGCCAAAATGACCAAAAATACTTTTATCCCGGAAACTATCCCATTTTCGGGATAAAAAGTATCCTATGTTCATTCTCGGCATCGAATATATATATATATATATATATATATATATATATATATATATATATATATATATTAGGGTGATCCAAAAAACAAAATTTTTTGATTTTTTTTCCAAACAGGCTCAAGTTTCTTTTGGGTGTAAAAAAAATCTGTGAAAAGATGAGCCCATAATATTAATATTAAGATAGTCCTCATCGCATTTTTTTAATTCCCATAAGAATAACACAGGAATTATAAATCGCTGTTCCAATCTTTATAGAGAATTGAACGCTCTACAAAAAAGGTCTTTTAAGATTTTTTGATTTGCGTTCAAAAGATATTCAAGATCAAAGTTCAATTGTTCAAAAATTTGATCGAATTTTATAAATTACACCGAAACTGTTGGTTTCAGTGTCAAAATAAGGATTTTTTTTGTCAAATATAATACAGTCCAGAAGAAGTCCAGTTTATTTGAAGGCAAGCAGCGAGCGCCAAAACTAGCGTTTGTACACGAGCACGTATGTCGTGCGTTCGTGTTGAAGGCGTGAGTCGGACTGTAGCCGAAAATCAAAAATCGACAAATCAAATTTTTTAATAACATTTTAAACACATCCCTTCATCTGCGAGAGTCAATAAATACAATATTATCCCAGATGAAGCAATAGCAATACCATGTAATGGTTGCAATAAACGAGCAAATGAGCCCCTAAAATTCTTTAGTAGTTTGTTAGTTTCTACGTAAGATAACTCGAATCTACCTAATTAACCGTATAGTAAACAAAAGCAATACTCCCGTTAGTCCAAAATTACATTTTTACGTTTGGATCTGTGTCAGTAGAGAGTAGCTACTATATACACATCAATAATGGGCGAACTTAAAAGCCGATGTTAACTGAATTGGCTTCAGATTGCAGGACGCCGTCGGTGCTTTCGTAATTGCGTTAGTATCAAACATGTCAGTGCTCTCAGATTTCTAACAGTGCCCATTCACGTTACGACTTTTTACAAACGAGTAAATTAGCGCTCGACGATTGTAACCCTTTATGCACTTTTATATGTAAAATATGAAATTGGTTTGAAAAAAGCTTTAGGTATTTCTGTTGCAACTTATATACAACTTCAACGCTTGGTTTTTTGGGACTATGGGACTGTAGACGTTTTGGTAAACCGGAAACTTTATGCAATAGTCAATTTAACGGCCTCTTTGGTTGAGCGGGCTAAGTCTTTGCCAGTCTACCTCACTGCAACGCAGAAGTTTCGGTTCGATTCCTGGTATAGTAAATTTCGGAAGCGTATTTTCTCCGTTATTTACTATGGTCTGGGTGTCTGGGATCGGCCCCAAAGTAGTCCATTGCATATTACCCATAACACAGAATTTGGAGATATACAATATATGTGTTTGTCTGCCGATAAAAAATATGTATTTAATTAACAACTTTGGCACAGACATAGTAAAAAAAGTGTGTATAGGCGTGGCAGTATCGTTAAACAGATTTTGAAAAATTCAATTATCGTCGGTGTCGGCGTAGGACCTTGATATTTTTTGTGATTTTATTTTTCACGTATAATTTGTGTAACAATTTTGAGGAAAATAGTAATTAAAACAATAAAGTTTCAAAATCCTGCACTGGCGACGACATTATGTAATTTCATGATTTAAGGCCAATAAATGGGGAAATATTTGTTTCTAAAGTTGTTTAACGATAGAAAACTTTGAAAAAGTAATAATCATGGTGTAGGATGGAGGCTTAAAAAAATTATCATAGAAAATTACATATACTTAGTTTGAACCAGAATCTTTAAGTAGTTAGATATAAAAAGTTTTAAAGTACTATAAGCAAATGACGGAGACAGTCGACGTTTGTTACTTATACGAAATTCTTTATGTTCGTGGACTAACTATGGAAAACACCCCCGAAAACTCAAAAAAATACTGTTATTTTTATTAGCGCCAAATGATATTTTTTATAAATTAAAGAGTGTACTGTCATTAAATATACTAATATAACATATTTTTATTGAATAATATTTAAAAAGAAATCATAATCGTGCTTCAATTTGCATTAATTAGACAATAAATTTACTGACTCGCTAAGACTCGAGAGCCAGAATTTAGAGGGAGAAAAAGCAGCTACCGTTATTTAAAAAGTTAAGAGGTGCACGAAGAGACACTGAGTTTTTATTCTGATTCAGTCGAATAGCAAGAACCAATTATAACTTGTAAGTAATCCTCTTATCTCGAACTCCGCGAGTCGGCGCTACCCGCCACTCTGAGTATAATTCACTTTATCCATATTCAATATCAGATCGTGCGACGGCGAGCAAATAGAGCGATTCGAGTGAGAATTATTATTGGATAAAGCTCGCCTCTTTCCTCCTCTATTTTCAGAGTCCACTGGAGCGTGATAATTTACGTGTTGTATTCGATATTGTACCGTGGAAGTGCCATTATCATCTTTTAATGTTCTTCTGATTTATTGACTTCAGGTTTTTTTAAATCAATATTTGTGCTCTCGAGTCGATTGAATTGGATTTCAGATTTAAATATCCTAAATCACTTTCAATTACTTCACATACTTATTATTATCCTATTTACCACATATAAAGTTTATTTTTAAATTTTGCCAGCATTTTGGGAACGGGGAGCGTTCGTGTTGCGATTCGTTTTCCCCTTGTCCGTTGCGATTCGTTTATACACTCATTCGTTAGCATTCGTTTATCAACTTGTTCGTTGCAATTCGTTTTTCCACTTGTCCGTTGAAGTTTAACTTCTAATGTGTGTCCCAAGTCCCAGCACACATTTTTTAAATTATATCAGGGACAATTTAACAATAGCCTCGGATAAACGAATTCATTTTCACGGTAACATTAATTTGTATTCCTTTAACCTACATTTTAAGCTTGTTATAAAGTTTGCAATTGGAATGAAGATGGTATATTAAATTTTCAAAAAAACAACTACGACACGGCGTTTTAAAATTCAATAAATATTGTAAGAACAATAAAGGTAAATAATTGTTGTGGCAGACGGCATCGATGTGTTTGCTTGGGCCACGTTGGGCACCACTTGTACGTGACTCGAATACCTCACAGCAAAATCACTTCAGCGTAACACTCGGGTAGTCTCAACTTAAAAGGAAATAAATCGAATTGAGGGAAATAAAGGAAGTATTGTTTGTTTTTTAATTTAAACCAAATTGTTCAGACATGTTCCTAATTTGATTTTTTATCGGTACCGTCGATAGATACACTGTTATCAAATTGTAATATTTTTTAGGATTTTGTACGTGTATTATTAGAGTTTTATTGTTGAATCTTCACAATTTTTCTAATGTGGGTAGTTTTATAAGTGCCGCTAACTTTCGGTTTCGCCGCCATTGCGTGGTGGCGACACAGTCTCCAACGCACGTGAGTTCTGTCCGGACGTTCCGTTTTCTCCGTGCATGTGAACGTTTCACATCCCATTCTTGGAGCTTTTTATTGAACTTTACATACAAGCCGTGCTTGCTTTTTTGTGTGAGTGTGCCATACGAAAACAATCCAAAGTGCCATTCCAGGACCTGTTCGTGCCGTGCACTTTCAGGAGCTGTCTAGCTGCCCCATTGGAGGTGGATTCCAAGGTTAGTGGTGCTTATTACCCCATTGGTTTTGTGCAAGATTTGGCACACCTCTCACTCTCTCATAAATAGCCTACACAGTCCACATATTACTAGAACCGACCAGACTGTGTGATGGATCCGTGATCCAGCACTGCACATTTATTGTAATTTTTGCGGCAGTGCTTGTATAAATATTAGAATGGAGTGAAAATGTGAAGAGATTTTTTTTTGTTCAATTATGGAGTTATACTCGTAACAGGTATATGAAAATAAAAATAGATGTTATTTTTAAATTTATTTGTATAATCTGCCTCCGCACCGTACTTGAAATTCTCAGTGTACAAGAAAAAATATCTAGTGTCGTTATCGTACTACATATATAATAGGGTGGTCGTTAAAAATTAAATTTCTTGCGACGCCCCCTAAAAAGCTTCCTTTTAATGAAAAAACACTGAGATTTTTTTTATAATTTTTTCAAGTCAAGACACCACGTGCCTCAAGACGATTCAAGTTAAAACTAAAAATATAAGTAAAATTGAAAGATAAGCTTGAATCACGAAGAATTTTAAACTTTTTCTGAAACTATAATTTGAAATTCATCACTGAGAATGATAATACGGAAGGTATTTCATTGTTAAAACTTTTCCAATCTTAAAATAATTATCACTTCTAAGTATGAAGAAGTTTCCTGAAAAAACATGATATTACCCAAAAATTAACTTGAATCGTCTTGAGGCACGTTTTGTCTTGACTTGAAAAAATTATAAAAAAAATCCCAGTGTATTTTCATTAAAAGGAAGCTTTTTAGGGGACGTCGCAAGAAATTTTATTTTTAACGACCACCCTAATACATAATAATGAAATTGGCCATATGTCGAACAAAAACTTTCCTGAGTTTGGAGTAAAAATATTAACACAATATTTCCGTTATTAAAAGTGTATTATTATACGCCACGAATGGTCGAAAATTTATTTAAAGCTTGTTTTGAGTATTTATGTTCATGAACTTGTAGAATAGAATATACTTTATTTTACAAAAATGCTACATAAAATTAAGAACATTAATATATAAGTACAATCGGCGGTCTTATAGCCCATGGCGATTTCTTCCAGATAATCTTTGGATGGAGTATAGGAAGGCCAACAAAAGTCGGTAGTTGCTAAACCAACACTCGTACAATAATTTAGTTTATTGATTAATATACAGTAATATACATGAACTTGTATTCTTTTTTTGGAAGTTACCACCCTATATACTGGTTTATGGTGGGAATGGTGGTTAAATAAAACACTCGTTGTTAAGGCTTATGCATTATGTGTAATAAACATTTCATCGGTTTTATGCCCTAAGGTGAAAAAGTAAGCTTTGTCTCTGGTGTCCGTCTCTATGTGTATCGCAGCATATTTTCCTAAGGAATAACTAAAGCAAGTACACATATTTGAATAAACATTTAGTGTGCAGCGTAGCATTTAAACTTGTTGAAAATAATTCTGTTACTAAAATATCTGCTTAAGTTCTTTCTTTTTTATGCGCCTTACATACATGTTGAAGCCTAAATATTAGCTTGTCTCAGCATATTGAACCAGCTATAGGCAGTGGACACGTTCTGTAAAAATAATGATATTTTGTCATATAAACACAAGTATCCGTGAACGTGAACGGAGAAAGAATACAATTTCCTGCGGCCGGGCGGCCTCTCGTAAGAGGCGACAAAACAACCCACAGCCAGGTAGTAGGGTATTTGCCTGGCAGGATGGCTAACACCCTCGGTCCAGAGTATGCCGCCATAACAACCTTGATTTGTGTTCCGGCATTAGTAACCAGGTTCCAGCTCCCTTAAGAGAACAGCAGCGCATTTGTAGCGCCTTTGTTGTTGCAAATATCTATAGGCGATGGTAACTACTTCCATCGAGTGGGCCGTCTGCCTCAGGCAATAAAAAAATTGTTCGTAAGCAATTATGGCGATAAATTTTATCATACTTACTTTAGAGTAAGTTCGAATAGAAATATCTTCGAAGCCTGCTGATTTAAGTACCAACGGTTGCAATGATTTCTGTATAATTAAGACCAAGTAGGGCTTGAGTACTTTCATCAGACGTCCGGCTCTCCAATAGGGAATGTCCCAGCAAGCATCACATATGGATATAATCTATTGAAACAAAATATATGATTATAAAGTGATTTCATGGCATAGCTTTCAACTTGATCCACCAGACCGGGGCCTACATCGAATAACTATCGATATAGCGCTAGCCTGGTGATACAACATTTGCTCGTCGTTGCACCTGAATGGCTACCAACCCTATTCTAGAGTATACTGCCCTAACAATATTAAGTTGTATTCGATCTGGAGTCGTATTCCAGTCCCCACGTTGCGGCAGGGAGTACATATGCATTACCTCTGTGTTGGAAATGTTCATAGGCGAGAGTCAGCAATAATAAAATAGAGACCCAACGATCTATTTTTACTATCTCTCTTTATTAGTGATGGGAATGAGAACTACTATAACATATTGATCGCAGTGATCGTGAAATTATTTCATTTTGTAAATTCACTATCCGATATTTTAGAAGTGACGATAAATTAATAGTACCGCGGCGTGTCATCGTGACGACTGCAAGTGATTCTTGGAACTGTGAATTGAAATAATACGTTGCATCCTCCACGTTACTTCCTGGCGTTGTAAATAATTCAAGCAAAGGAATGCCTAAGGTTTTAAAGAATTGTTAAATAATAAGATTTCGTTTTCCTCAAATATGTTCTCAAATATGTGCGCTCGTTTATCGTTTTGACTATCTAATTTAGCCATTTTTTATTATATGGCACTTTACCGATTTTTATCATATGAAACAACGCTCTGGTGAAATTTGACAGTCATATATTGTTGATGGAGTTAAAAGTGATTTAGCGTAGATATAGATATCTACGTAGAGTAGATATGTAGTTTTGGAGAATAATATATTTGCAGATTTTTCCCTGAAGAAACATAGTTAGAACAGAAATCAGAAATTATCCATACTTTTTTATCATATACTTGCCATAGCTAATTAACTTTTTAGCTTCTTTATTCATTTCTATAATATAAGTACCCGTATCTGTGTCAGTTGCACAGTTATATTGGTATTGTTCGTATGATGAATAGATTATACTCGTATAATTACAAATTACGTTTACTAAACACTATTAAAGGTCATTGACATATCATACCTTATCAGCGAGTAATGTGCACAGAAAACTTGGTATGAAAAAAGCTACAACTATGCATATAAACAGCAGTAATGCAATTGCATTTAGATCCCCTTCATCTATTGACTGAAATCAGAAAAAGCATTTATAAATAAATTATTTTCATTTTATTTACCATTTGACCTTTCGGTAAGTATTTCCAGTGCAATACACCGTGATAGTCAAAGGAAACATTCAACATGACTTTGACTTTAGATCGACTTTGGTGTGGTTTTTTCTGTTTCGGCTCAGCTGGAAGGCGCCACTCCGAAGCTTGTTGACTAGTTTGCATCTCAAACTCGTAAACCTACGTCTCGCCACCAATAGCAATGCGTTTCATGAATGTTGGGACTGAATTGACTCGTTCTAGCATGTCCTCAACGACTCTTATGCAATTGAGTGTTTGGGGAAAATCATACGGATCTACTTCTAAGACACAGAAAGTTCAGCGGCTATTGCTGTCAAACGGTAATGAGGATTTTCAATCACTATTTCCTTTACTTTTTAGATATTAATTTCAGTTGAAGACGTTAATGGCCTACCAGGGTGAGACAAATCTTCCAGCATTCGACCGCTTTTGAACGCTTTGTACCACTCATAAGCACGTGTTTTTGATAAAGTCGATTCACCGTCAGTTTCTTCAGTGTCTCCGAACACGAAATTCCATTGGCGATGCAAAACTTGTGAATTCCAACGGTGGCACCGATAAAACGCGGTCGGAAGGGACACAAAATGTTGTAGTATTAAAAAAAAGAATGTAAGCCATCGTTTCAGTGAAAACAGTGTCGGGATAAGTTAATTTTTATGTATCTGAACAACTTCAAACTGCTCCCAAAAATTCCCGCGGGGTTCCCGGGATATAAACCATCACACATTTTATTACCAAATTTTCAAATTTTATCAGTATAGAATTCGGATTTTTTATGTGGCCGTTTAAATTATTCATAGAAATATTTCTATGGGTTCCCAGGATAAAAGTAACACAGACTTTAATTCTAAGAACCAGCTGTAGATCAGTAAAAACTGCATTGAAATCGGCCCAGTAGTTTTTACGTGAATCCCGAATAAACAAACAAAACAAACAGAAATCTAAAAAAAAATGCATCGTGTTCTCCATCGCTTATATATAGTCTACTAGAGTTTACACCGCGCCTGCGTCGCGGGTCTGCTTCTGGAGCGTGTCTCTTGTTTGAAAAGTTTACAACAGAGCTTACATTATGTTATTCCTATTTGGCCCAGAAGATTCACTTCATTTTATTTCGCTAACTATCCCATCACCCGAATGAAAAGTATCTATGTCAATTATCGATATTAAAACTACATATGTACACCAAAATGACTAAATCCACATTGACTACATGGATCACGTCGATCACACGGACCACACTGACAACATCGACCACATCGACCAAATCGACCACGTCGACCACGTCGACCACATCGACCACATCGACCACATCGACCACATCGATCACATCGACCACATCGACCACACCGACCACACCGACCACACCGACCACACCGACCACACCGACCACACCGACCACATCGACCACATCGACCAAATGGACCAAATCGAGCAAATCAATCAGAATGACCAAATTAACCAAAATGACGACAAATAAAAAATTAGAAAACTATCCTATTTTCTGGGATAATCTTTACTTAAATCATTCGGGGATGAAAAGTATCCCTTGCGCACGGTATACTTGTATCGGTATTAAAATTACATATATACCGAATTTCAGTCAAATTGTTCCAGTAGTTTTTCCGTGAAAACGGAACAGACAGACAGGCAGAGTTACTTTCGCATTTATAATATTAATAAGGATTCCAGTTGTTTTTTTTAATAGCTTAATGTACAGACACGGCATGTTTAGAATTTTATAATATTATAGATTAGTAATCACCTCAGCAGTGCAATATGCGGTCAAACAAATCATTGGAGCATTTATCTTCTGTTCGAATATAAAAATCTTTTTATAAACTCCAGCATACTCATCGAGCAATCTTAAAAAAATAATTAATAAGTTCATTATCATAAATATTAAGTCCTATTTTATTGAAAACTGTTGTTGTCCCAGCGAAATTTCGTTCGCATTTCCATAACGAAAGCGTATTTCTTAGAGAATTACGATTTAACTCATATTGAGTTAGATTAAGTGTGAAGGGTTCTTCAAGAACCATATATAGACCGTTAGACGTATCCGCAGTGCAACCTGTTTGGGTCGTTGTTTCATCTATCCCACGGTAAAGACGTCATTTCTCTGAATAAAAAGTATCCTAATTATAAAAAGTTACAAGTACCTCGGATACAAGGTAGCACTGTGTCGACTTTGTTTAGTTATTCAGTGATACTCCAATAGACAGACAAAAATACTGAAAATTGTATTTTCGGTATCTACTCGTCCGAATTAGGCCCTCGACTTTTGGTCACATTTTAAGGTTTATTAATTAACAGTCAGACAAAAGAAGCACATCAAACAATATTGGAAAATAATTGAACGATTAAATAGCATATTTATCTGTGCAGGAACGGAGAAAGAATATAATTTCCTGAGGCCGAGCGGCCTGTCGTAAGAGGCGACAAAACAACCCACATCCAGGTGGTAGGGCATTTGCTCGACTGGATGGCTACCACCCCTGGTCTAGAGTATGTCGCCATAACAACCTTGGGTTGTGTTCCGGCATTAGCGACCAGGTTCCAGTCTCCCTTAAGAGAGCAGCAGCGCATTTGTAGCACCTTTGGTGTTGCAAATGTCCATAGGCGATGGTAACCACTTTCCATTACGTGGGCCGTCTGCCTGTCTGCTGTTCTCCCGCAATAAAAAAAAAGTTAGATAGATAACTCTTTATTGTACACTATCGCATCTTCCAACGACCGAGTCATGAGCTGCCAAAGCCGCCACTTCAGTTGAAGTCGACAAACAGCGCAAATATGGAGTCTCAGGAAAAGGTTACATATTTGTGCCGTTTGGAGTTGAAATATTGGGCCGGTGGGGTTAATGTCAAAGAGTTTCTTTAAAGACATCTATAAGAACCGGTGATTAGAAGGCTGGCTCATATTTTGCCCAAAAAAACCATTAACATAAATCACGGCAATGTAGCCAGTCTTCTGGGCATGCTATATAATCTACGTTAGATTTATTTATTCAATTTATTTTTGTTTCAGTACATAAACAATAATAATATACCATTAAATACTGTAGTTGATTGAAATAAAAAAAAATTGTGTGAAGTTCACACACAGTAGAAATGAAATTTCAGAGAATAAGAATTTTCGCATTGGTATTCTATTAAAGACCTATTTATTCTTAGCTATTTTATTCGTATTAATTGAATCTAAATTATACCTGAAATCAATCATTATTTCAAATTAAATAGGGTTGAATTTTATGTGTCTCTTTTTAGTGGCGCTTTTTCGTTTTATTGAGTTTCAAATTATAAAGATTCTAAGAAAATAAAACTTCAATAAAGACAATTTAGTAATACTAGTAATAATCTAATAATGTACAAAGAGCGGTCTCACAGCTAAAAAGAGATCTCTTGCAGACAACTCGTGCCAGAAATAATTTAAATTGGAAATAATAATAACTCCCACCTCGTACCCGTCTCTGGGCCCAAACAGAAGGGCCCCCGCCTCCGTGCTTGCCTTCGCTGGCCGGCATGGAGTGGAAATCGCTAGAGCTAAGGCTCAAGCTTCAGTGGTGGAAGTGATAAATGGCATCTCATCAGAAATAGCTTCGTTGAATCTGCAGCCCACTTCTCTACGCCTCTTAGCCACTCACACCCATGTTGCCTCTGTCTTCTATGGCATTTTTTGGGGCCCATGCAGAATTGGCGAGTCACCGTCTGCCCATTTTACCACGTTCCCTGAACATTGCAAGGGGCAGACGGCATAGTCCCATATTTCCAGACTCCTAGAACCACTAGCAGTTCACCCTAACAGCTCCGTACTTTTTGTTCTCATTTCTCACAGTAGTCCTACACTATCCAGAGCTTGTCCTTGGATGCATTAGTATATAGTGTAGACAGGGATAATCGTCGGTTAGTGTCACGCCACTTGTAGGTACATTAAATTTGTCACGGGCCCACTACGTGTTGGCCTTCCCATGGCCCCACGCAAGCCCTCCAAAAGTACGGGCCATTTTTATGGCCCGTGGTCTTGAAAGACATACAATACGTACTACTTTACATTGGGGCCGATTCCAGACACCCAGGCTATAGTAAATAAGGAACACAATACGTTTCCGAAATTTACTGTACCAAAAATCGAACTTGGAGCCTCTGCGTTGTTGTGAGGTAGGCCGGCAAAGGCTTAGCCCGCTCAACCACATAGGCCAAAATGGTAGATGACCCATATTGTATGATTTATACAAAACCTTTAAATTATTTATATACAAACAATCACTTCACTTCACACTTAGAATTAAAATAACTTCCTTGCTACTATAATAATATGAGTACCTGAACATAGACTGATGTTTGATTATTATATCCCTCATTCTCTCCTTCAGTATCCCAGATAAACGGCGTTCTTCTTCTATTTCCAGTATAGGATGGACATCAACCAATAAATCTTGAATACTCCATATGACAAGATCCGCCTTTAACATGATTTGTCTTATCCAAATTATATTGGTTACAACTGAAACTACAAAATAGTAATTTAATAATATAATATAAAGTTAATTATGGCGGGGCAGACCCACAATTTTTGGCAATTCAATATGCAACCTTAAAAAGCGTGAAAATATGCAAACGTAGTTAAAAATAGTTTTACTTTTATGATACACCTACATAGTTTTACAAGGATATGAGGGAGGGTTTGCTCTAAGCAATAAGACTGCCCATTTTATTATCTTACTAGGATATGCCCGTGTCGCAGTGCAATTCTAAAAAAATAGTAAAGTAATATCTGATATGAGTAGGTCGATAGGAACATGATAGGTAATATGAAGGTATTTAATAAATGGAAGCTACACAGCTTCCATTTCCAGCTTTAGCACGGCAAATACACATTTGCCGTGCTTAAAACGTGTCAACCTTAAATTGAGGGGATTTATGTTTTTCTTAAAATACCTGCACTTGACTTTTGCTAAAAGGTAAACACTGTTGTTAGTCGACAATATAAAAGGAGGTGAAATCATCTAGACAGAAACATAATACGGTCATAGGTTGAACAAAGCGAAAGCTCTGTTGGACATGAGGCGCATAGTATATTGTGGTCGATAATTACTGTTCGATAATCGCAGTATATTTAATATTGTAATTGTAATAATTCTAATGTAACTTTGATTATAATATTTCAGATTATTATTATTTTGTTATTCTTCAGCTTGAGCTGACACCCGCTACTTCGATTCGAGTTCGACTTATTTGAAATTCACGCGGGATTCCCGGAATGAAAAGTATCACATAAAATGCTAACGATCAGTGAAAAAATCGCATTGGGATTCTTACCTATACAAACATTTGAAAATAAAAACGAGGTCAATAGTAACGTAAAGCAAAAAGTGATTATTTCTACGACATGTTAAAGTAGGTACAAAGTAAAACATAAAAATTACTATATTTGCAAAGTTATTGTTTATTATCCTTTACTTGGCACCAACTTGCAGATGTTGTAATTTTTTTTCTTTTTAGTTAATATTGAAGTCGGTTTTGTTTTGTATTATTTTCGACTTTTTGGTTGCACAAATAATTGAATGCTTTTAGAAAATTCTACAATATTCGAGGCTTGCTATCGATGTCCTTGGAATCAACTCATATATAAGCGCAGTTACTACAAATCGGTTAAATAGTACCTTCACTACCACAATTTTAAAGTTTTATATGCAACTCTTTTGTGAATAATAAAGATAATATACTCGGATAAATGATAGGTCGGTGATAGTTTCTAATCTCAAGGCACCCAAGGATGAAAAACTTATTTCATAACATTTCATTGTTAGTATAATTATTATTACAATAATTATAAATAATTACAACCCACAGACAGGTATGCTCGATTGGATGGCTAACAGCCCTGGTCTAGAGTAAGCCCCCATAACAACCTCTTTTTGTGCTCCGACATTAATGACCTGGTTCCAGTCTCTCTGAAGGGAGCAGCAGCGCAAGTGCCCATAGGCGATGACTACCGCTTTCCATCAAGTGGGCCGTCTGCGTGTCTGCTGAATTCATGCAATAAAATAAAATAAAAATATATATGTAATAATTTATAATTTTATATATTACAATTTTAATAGCGATAATATATATATATATATATATACACATATACCGTAACGTAATCTTATATCCAAGTTATAATAAAAAATCTTACATATATAGATCAAATTTTGGCTGGTAATACACATGCATCCAAGTACAAAACTTATTTCATAAGTCGGTGTTTGCTGAAGATCAATATCAAAAATCCAGAACTGGAACGGCAATGGTCTATTGACCCGTTTACCAGGTTCATGAGTGTATAAGTAGATTATGAGTGACAAGATTGCGAGCGAAATCATTCCAATTCCTATACCAAGTACGAAGATTGCTGTTAATAAAGTGACTTTCCATGTTAGAAGATGGTTTTCGAAATATCTTACTCTGAAATTTAAGTATTTTTGATTAAGATTCTTTATCTTAATAACAATATCAGCACAACATGGACTGTCATTTATAGAGATACGAGTATTCTAACTGTAGCCCGGGGATATAAGCTAGCTCTTTGTCGAATTTGATTTAAATCCGTTTAGTAGTTTTAACGTGATGCTATTACAGACAGATAAAAAGGTAGTCCGAATTACTGGTCCGAATTAGTCCCTCTTTTTCTTCATCAAGCCACGGTACCTAGCGGAGTGAGCATAGCAACCTTGTAATATGACTAAAATCAATTTTACAGATGACAATAACAGCCACTTGTAAGTCATTACAACAAAGTAAGTAACGAATTCTGTTGAATATGAAACATTGCTTTCTCTTCTTCCAACATAAAAATCAATCATTTAACTCAAAATAGATTCGAAAGTTCCACAAAAGCCGACAAAAATTATTTCTCGACATAAAAGTATTTTAAGTGTTGACCTGGGATTTAACATAGCTCTGTGTCAAATTTGATTTAAATCTTTTCAGTAGGTAGTATTCACGTAATGTTCTAACAGATAAACAGAAAAACTTCAAAATCAAATTTATTTTCGAGATCCGCTGGTCGGAATTAGACATTTCAGAATGTTTGTTATCGAACCACGGTTTATAAGCGAATTTTTTGTAGTTTGTCAGCAGAGTAGTCATTTCAGAAAATACCAATCAATAAAACATTAAATACTTACCGGAATTTAGCACCTTCGTTGCATACATATTTGAAATCCTTTCTTAATTCACGCAAAAAATTGTGATAATGACGTAAATTTAACTTTACGGTTGACAATACCAGCAACATGTAAATCATTACAACTAAGTAAGTAACGTACTCTGTTGAATATGGGACATTGCTTTCGCTTATTCCAAAATGAATAGACGTTAAACACAAAATAGATGCCAAAGTTCCACAGAAGCTAACAAATGGTGCACTTAAGTATCTGGAAATAAAAATGATATTTTTTTACATAATTACTTAAATTTCATATTCGTTGTGACAACAGGTTGCAGGTACGGCCGGTTATCTTGTAGTCTATTATAGGACTAGTCACGGTAGTGGTTAAGCATTCATGCATATTCAAACTTCTGACAAGAAAATATAAGAACCAGGCAAAAACCGCATCAATGAATAAGAAACAGTATAGTACCCTAGTTTATTTTTCCAAGTGTAAGTTTGTCAGTATGGACTTGTGGTAATTCGAAAAGTAAATTTCACTTAACAGTCGAGAATTTCCACACAACATTTTTGATGAAAATAGTAAATATATTTAATAAAATATTTTAATATTTTCAATTTATATGTTTATGGAAATAAAACAAACAGCAATACATCAGACTTGCCAAAAAATCCTTATATAAATGATAGAAAAGATTATATTAAACACATCAAGTCTAAAAATCAAAATGGGGTCTTATTTAATTCAGGTTCTCTTATAAATATGAATATAGTAGTTGTATCTTAATATCCATCGACCGTGAGAGAATGGGAATTTAGATATATAATTAATATAAAGTATACAAACGTCCATTTGGGTTTAGGCTCGTTATCCATTATTTGATATGCTTTCGCAAAATAATAAAAGATTACATAAAAACGAAATGGATCTACGTCTTCTTTAGTATAATCGAAGTCTGCCTTGTTATAAAATGCTTTAATTTTTTTCAATAGATTTGACATTTTGATATTTACGAAGACACGAGGTGTTCTAGCAAAACTCCTCAGTGAATAAAAGCAAAATCTATTATGATTGTCGCAGCAGGTTTGTAATTTGAATTCATTTCACACAATAACCAAAGCCTTTGGGCACTGTTACGTATTATTTTTTAATTCATTAAATTGTATTGCTCTTTTCTTTAAAAAAAAATTATGTATAGGTACCTATATATGTATAGGTACCATTAATGGGTCCTATACATATATAGGTAAATGTTCTCGCTATTTTATTCACTCAGATACTTTCTTTCAATATTATGACCACGGAAAAGTCTTTATTTTAAAGTACAATGTAATTCTTTAAACATTTTTTTAACAAATACAAAACCATTTCCAAACTAAAAATAAAATAAATAAATATTTAAGCGACTTCTTTTTGCAACATCTTGAAGACAGCGCCGAGTAAAGCATAAAAAATAATAAGAATTTTGCAAAATGTGGTAACTTAAGAAAATACTATATTTTTTAATTTTTAGTTGGGGACTATTTCGAGAGTACATACACTTTTTGGAATAAAAATAATAATTTGGAAATCGGTCCACAATTGACGGAGAAGTCGCGTAAAGTAAAAATTTAATACTGGCACGCTAATACGTGTTTTTTATCTAAGTATGTAGGCGCTCGGCGTGCTATAATAAGGGTTACTATCGAATTCCCTAGAGTCCACTCACCAGACCCTGACTTGGTTATCATGGGACTACTTTGGGAGCTTACGAATAAAGAAAAATATTTGAAAATCGCTCTACAGTTGACGAACATATCGTTTAACAAAAAGAAATCGGTTAACAATTGACGGAGAAATCGAGTAACGAACTCACAAAAAAAAACATACAGACGTTTTGAGAACCTTCTCCTTTGTGAAGACGATTGTCTTGTTGAATAGATTGTTTCTATAGGTAGAATATATTAAAAGCTATATATATATATACTACTACGAGGGTATAAATGAGAGATACAGCTTACTAAAAATATAAGAGTTCAAACTAAACATGACACGCACTGTGAAGAGATACCTGTATCTGCAGCTTTATTCGCCAGTAGCTTGGACTTCCCCTTTACTTCTAGTGAAAATTAGTTCTTAATACATTTTAAGCATAATATTTTGTATTTTTACAAATAATAAACAAAGTTTACAAAAAATATATAAAATTATTGAAAGTATAGTAATTTACAGATTTAACTGAAACTAAAAGTAACAAAAATTGTAACACCCTATCTTAACTAGAACATTTTAACATGTTAGATTTAATTGAGTAAATAACTTACACGATTCTATATGACAATAAAGTAATAAAAGAAAAATCTATCGGAACACTTAATGGAATAAAGTCCAACGATAAAAATTAGTTGAAATGTCCCTCCCTTTTATTATGACCGCTCGTCGTTTTCTGGGTAATAATTTCGAAGCCAGTTATAGTATTGCTAGTATTTTGCTACGTCTGCCTCGGGCACTAAAGCGAACAATGTAGTAGAGCATCCTTGACGAGAAAATCGCTAGTGTTAAAGGTCATTTCTACTGCGTAATAAAATTCTTCAAAAGGCTAACATGTTCTAAGTGCATTATTCTTCAAGTTATCGAACACTCTTTTGATACCATCAAATATCATTATTGCATTTGTCGTATATGTATATATAGGTCATAAAAGATAGTCATTCAGTGCTTTTATAAAATAGATAATCTATACTTATTATATAAATTTATGTTTCAATGTCTTTGCTCATAGCAAATCACAAGCACTGGTTGACTCAACAAGTAATCTTCTAAACAAGTGTTAAAAAATCGGATTTAGAAGCTTTAATTATAGATAATTTGATATAGTTTTGAAGAGAAGCAAAAACACGTCTTTTATTTATTTACATCTATATTTGGAATCTCATATTAAACACATTGACAAATAATAAAAATAACAACTTATCAAACCTATGTTACAAAACATGGAGGTTCTACTTCGACTTTGAACATCATCCAAATACAAAGAGACAATTTTTAACTTCGAACAGCAACCATCAATTAAGGAGATTCCTTCATTAAGAATAAATCTTCTATCTTTCAAGTTAAAAATTTGTATGTTATTATTTGTAATTTATTTTTCTCGACTTTACAACAAAAGCTTTATATCAACAAATATAGAGTTGATGTGCTTTTAATAATGAATAGTTACCTACGACAATTTTAAATCTTTCTTTTCCATTGTTATCCTGTGATATGCCTATGATATAAGATAGTTTTCATGAGTTACGTATGGTGACTTCCCAAGCAAAAACCCGAGAGCATTTATAATTTTCTCATACACTTCTGTGGAGAAATTAAGTATCGAATTTAAAAATTAAAATACTTGCCTTAGAACAATATAAGATAAAAACAATCACTAAATGAGTCTCTTGAAAAACTGTACATTTACTTAAATCGAACAAACATCCAAGTTTCTAACTATTGGAACTCGGTTTAACCTTATTCTGGGGCCACTAATTATTTTCACTCAATCCGTTATACAAAGTTGGGTAACAGCTAAAACAAATTGTCTTCAGAGTAACACTTCAACAATAAAGCGAACGTTTACAACTCCCGAGACACAGCTGGTTGCACTTAAACCGTGGCTTTATGTTACCGGAGCTTCTATTAGACGTAATTATTACTCTTACCTACAAATTTCAACAATTTAATATGCTGACTGCAGAATCAGAATATCTTTATGCAAAATTTGTACAATGCGTGAGCAAAAATGTTACTAAATTTTAATTGAGCAACTTGTAAAAACTTACGGGTTTTACATTTTATTAAAAACAAAATTAATAATGTGCCAGGTGGTAGGGCATTTTCCCGACTGGATGGCTACCATACCTGGTCTAAAGTATGTCCCCATAACAACCTTGAGTTGTGTTCCGGTATTAGTGACCAGGTTCCAGGCAGCGCATTTGCAGCACCTTTGGTGTTGCATATGTCCATAGGCGAGTGGGTTCCATCAAGAGGGACGTCTGCCTGTCTGCTAACTGCTGTGTACCCCTGCAATAAAAAATAAACATTTTTTGTTATCCTTCCACTTATGTAAAAACCTATTTTTCGTTAGCATGGTCATAAGATACCTATAAGAACTGTTTAAAATAAATTTGATAACCACATATACAAGAAATAAGCATCCCTATAAATTCAAGTTGTATCGGCATATAAAGCTTATATTTATTCAAAATTAATCGCGTGAATTACTTTCGTCCTTCGTCTACTTGCATACCTAACAATTATGAAAGTGAACAATTGCTTTGATTCAGATTTTTTTTAATTTCAGTGCCGATTTACACATTATTGAGCAAGATGAATATATATATATATATATATATATACGAGTATATAACACCAGATGCTGAACTTCGTGCTGAGGTTTATAAATATAGTTTGGAGCAAAGATTACATTGAAGTTTGGACTGTATAATGCAGTATGACGAAGTAGAATTTTATAAAATGTACTGTAATGTAGGTTTATAAGGAAAATAGAATGATAATTTAATCATTGATCTAGTGAAAAATGACATCGTTTTCCCTGTTATTAATTGTTAGATTATTTTTAATTAGTCGTGCTAGTAAAGCCTGCAAAAATAAACAATAAAGTAAAAAGAAGAACATGAAAACAGATTTGTCATTTTACATAACTTTATCAAAATCATTTTGACAATAAATTATTTGAAATTTTTAGATTATTGATAAGCAGATTGCTCTTACTGCCAATATTTTACCAAATTCTACCAAAAAGTTGTTAGGGCAAAAAAAAGTAACTCGGACTCATTCAATTTTTAGAATGTTGGTCTACGTATATGTGTTTTAGAGCATTACGTGAAAAGTACTGAACGGATTTAAGTGAAACTCGACAAAGTGGTTACAACCAGACTTACATAACAAGGATACATTTTACCCCGACAATTGACGTCTTTTTTTAAATAGGCAGATTAAGAAAATAGATGGCGCAGCTATTGCGATGTAGGTAATCATCGCTGTAATTCAATAGTGTTCACATTGTATCAGGTTGTCCACATGTCATTTTACGTACTGTCTTAGAGCCCGTGAACGGCTACCTGTATGTATTTGACCAGACCTGAGTTTTTTTACATTGAAGCCCCTATACCTACCATGTATGAGGTGAGGACTCGCTTAGCTCAAAGTGGTGGACGCGACGAGCGCTCAGGCAAGACAGGAATCAATTTTTGACGAACTTTAAATCCATTCGACCACGTCTGCTGTATTGAAATTTGAAAATATATGATTATTATTATCGGAAAATAAGAATGGGAGACCATTATCGCGCGTTTTACTTTGCGGCAGACAATTTTGAAAATCCTCAGTATTTTAAGTACTTCAAATTAGGTTTGCTGCGAATTTTCTTTATGTTTTGCTGTGTAAGTTGTGTACACTATATTGACTTAGTTTCTTTAGTAGTCTATGGTTTCTTTGTGATTGTAATAAATTGAACAAGAAACTATAGTGTGTAGTAGGGCCCTTTTTTTTTCAACTATTTTTTTTTTCGGTTCCATCGTGAAATTTTGTTGCAAGTACCCAAAAAAAATACCCTGAAAGTTTGAGCCCTTAATATTAATATTAAGACCTCGAACCAGGCGTTTGAAGATTTCCCCTTAAAAAAACACAGAAACTTTGGCTTTTTCTTTTTTCTTTAACTTCTAATGTGTGTCCCAAGTCCCAGCACACATTTTTTAAATTATATCAGGGACAATTTAACAATAGCCTCGGATAAACGAATTCATTTTCACAGTAACATTAATTTGTATTCCTTTAACCTACATTTTAAGCTTGTTATAAAGTTTGCCATTGGAATGAAGATGGTATATTAAATTTTCAAAAAAACAACTACGACACGGCGTTTTAAAATTCAATAAATATTGTAAGAACAATAAAGGTAAATAATTGTTGTGTGTTTGCTTGGGCCACGTTGGGCACCACTTGTACGTGACTCGAATACCTCACAGCAAAATCACTTCAGCGTAACACTCGGGTAGTCTCAACTTAAAAGGAAATAAATCGAATTGAGGGAAATAAAGGAAGTATTGTTTGTTTTTTAATTTAAACCAAATTGTTCAGACATGTTCCTAATTTGATTTTTTATCGGTACCGTCGATAGATACACTGTTATCAAATTGTAATATTTTTTAGGAGTTTGTACGTGTATTATTAGAGTTTTATTGTAATTTTTGCGGCATTGCTTGCATAAATATTAGAATGGAGTGAAAATGTGAAGAGATTTTTTTTGTTCAATTATGGAGTTATACTCGTAACAGGTATATGAAAATAAAAATAGATGTTATTTTTAAATTTATTTGTATAATCTGCCTCCGCACCGTACTTGAAATTCTCAGTGTACAAGAAAAAATATCTAGTGTCGTTATCGTACTACATATATAATAGGGTGGTCGTTAAAAATTAAATTTCTTGCGACGCCCCCTAAAAAGCTTCCTTTTAATGAAAAAACACTGAGATTTTTTTTATAATTTTTTTCAAGTGAAGACATCACGTGCCTCAAGACGATTCAAGTTAAAACTAAAAATATAAGTAAAATTGAAAGATAAGCTTGAATCACGAAGAATTTTAAACTTTTTCTGAAACTATAATTTGAAATTCATCACTGAGAATGATAATACGGAAGGTATTTCATTGTTAAAACTTTTCCAATCTTAAAATAATTATCACTTCTAAGTATGAAGAAGTTTCCTGAAAAAACATGATATTACCCAAAAATTAACTTGAATCGTCTTGAGGCACGTTTTGTCTTGACTTGAAAAAATTATAAAAAAAATCCCAGTGTATTTTCATTAAAAGGAAGCTTTTTAGGGGACGTCGCAAGAAATTTTATTTTTAACGACCACCCTAATACATAATAATGAAATTAGGCCATGTGTCGAACAAAAACTTTCCTGAGTTTGGAGTAAAAATATTAACACAATATTTCCGTTATTAAAAGTGTATTATATACGCCACGAATGGTCGAAAATTTATTTAAAGCTTGTTTTGAGTATTTATGTTCATGAACTTGTAGAATAGAATATACTTTATTTTACAAAAATGCTACATAAAATTAAGAACATTAATATATAAGTACAATCGGCGGTCTTATAGCCCATGGCGATTTCTTCCAGATAACCTTTGGATGGAGTATAGGAAGGCCAACAAAAGTCGGTAGTTGCTAAACCAACACTCGTACAATAATTTAGTTTATTGATTAATATACAGTAATATACATGAACTTGTATTCTTTTTTTGGAAGTTACCACCCTATATACTGGTTTATGGTGGGAATGGTGGTTAAATAAAACACTCGTTCTTAAGGCTTATGCATTATGTGTAATAAAAATTTCATCGGTTTTATACCCTAAGGTGAAAAAGTAAGCTTTGTCTCTGGTGTCTGTCTCTCTGTGTATCGCAGCATATTTTCCTAAGGAATAACTAAAGCAAGTACATATATTTGAATAAACATTTAGTGTGCAGCGTAGCATTTAAACTTGTTGAAAATAATTCTGTTACTAAAATATCTGCTTAAGTTCTTTCTTTTTTATGCGCCTTACATACATTTTGAAGCCTAAATATTAGCTTGTCTCAGCATATTGAACCAGCTATAGGCAGTGGACAAGTTCTGTAAAAATAATGATATTTTGTCATATAAACACAAGTATCCGTGAACGTGAACGGAGAAAGAATACAATTTCCTGCGGCCGGGCGGCCTCTCGTAAGAGGCGACAAAACAACCCACAGCCAGGTAGTTAGGGTATTTGCCTGGCAGGATGGCTAACACCCTCGGTCCAGAGTATGCCGCCATAACAACCTTGATTTGTGTTCCGGCATTAGTAACCAGGTTCCAGCTCCCTTAAGAGAACAGCAGCGCATTTTTAGCGCCTTTGTTGTTGCAAATATCTATAGGCGATGGTAACCACTTCCATCGAGTGGGCCGTCTGCCTCAGGCAATAAAAAAATTGTTCGTAAGCAATTATGGCGATAAATTTTATCATACTTACTTTAGAGTAAGTTCGAATAGAAATATCTTCGAAGCCTGCTGATTTAAGTACCAACGGTTGCAATGATTTCTGTATAATTAAGACCAAGTAGGGCTTGAGTACTTTCATCAGACGTCCGGCTCTCCAATAGGGAATGTCCCAGCAAGCATCGCATATGGATATAATCTATTGAAACAAAATATATGATTATAAAGTGATTTCATGGCATAGCTTTCAACTTGATCCACCAGACCGGGGCCTACATCGAATAACTATCGATATAGCGCTAGCCTGGTGATACAACATTTGCTCGTCGTTGCACCTGAATGGCTACCAACCCTATTCTAGAGTATACTGCCCTAACAATATTAAGTTGTATTCTGTTGTATGTTGTATATCTGGAGTCGTATTCCAGTCCCCACGTTGCGGCAGGGAGTACATATGCATTACCTCTGTGTTGGAAATGTTCATAGGCGAGAGTCAGCAATAATAAAATAGAGACCCAACGATCTATTTTTACTATCTCTCTTTATTAGTGATGGGAATGAGAACTACTATAACATATTGATCGCAGTGATCGTGAAGTTATTTCATTTTGTAAATTTACTATCCGATATTTTAGAAGTGACGATAAATTAATAGTACCGCGGCGTGTCATCGTGACGACTGCAAGTGATTCTTGGAACTGTGAATTGAAATAATACGTTGCATCCTCCACGTTACTTCCTGGCGTTGTAAATAATTCAAGCAAAGGAATGCCTAAGGTTTTAAAGAATTGTTAAATAATAAGATTTCGTTTTACTCAAATACGTTCTCAAATATGTGCGCTCGTTTATCGTTTTGACTATCTAATTTAGCCATTTTTTATTATATGGCACTTAACCGATTTTTATCATATGAAACAACACTCTGGTGAAATTTGACAGTCGTATATTGTTGATGGAGTTAAAAGTGATTTAGCGTAGATATCTACGTAGAGTAGATATGTAGTTTTAGAGAATAATATATTTGCAGATTTTTCCCTGAAGAAACATAGTTAGAACAGAAATCAGAAATTATCCATACTTTTTTATCATATACTTGCCATAGCTAATTAACTTTTTAGCTTCTTTATTCATTTCTATAATATAAGTACCCGTATCTGTGTCAGTTGCACAGTTATATTGGTATTATTCGTATGATGAATAGATTATACTCGTATAATTACAAATTACGTTTACTAAACACTATTAAAGGTCATTGACATATCATACCTTATCAGCGAGTAATGTGCACAGAAAACTTGGTATGAAAAAAGCTACAACTATGCATATAAACAGCAGTAATGCAATTGCATTTAGATCCCCTTCATCTATTGACTGAAATCAGAAAAAGCATTTATAAATAAATTATTTTCATTTTATTTACCATTTGACCTTTCGGTAAGTATTTCCAGTGCAATACACCGTGATAGTCAAAGGAAACATTCAACATGACTTTGACTTTAGATCGACTTTGGTGTGGTTTTTTCTGTTTCGGTTCAGCTGGAAGGCGCCACTCCGAAGCTTATTGACTAGTTTGCATCTCAAACTCGTAAACCTACGTCTCGCCACCAATAGCAATGCGTTTCATGAATGTTGGGACTGAATTGACTCGTTCTAGCATGTCCTCAACGACTCTTATGCAATTGAGTGTTTGGGGAAAATCATACGGATCTACTTCTAAGACACAGAAAGTTCAGCGGCTATTGCTGTCAAACGGTAATGAGGATTTTCAATCACTATTTCCTTTACTTTTTAGATATTAATTTCAGTTGAAGACGTTAATGGCCTACCAGGGTGAGACAAATCTTCCAGCATTCGACCGCTTTTGAACGCTTTGTACCACTCATAAGCACGTGTTTTTGATAAAGTCGATTCACCGTCAGTTTCTTCAGTGTCTCCGAACACGAAATTCCATTGGCGATGCAAAACTTGTGAATTCCAACGGTGGCACCGATAAAACGCGGTCGGAAGGGACACAAAATGTTGTAGTATTAAAAAAAAGAATGTAAGCCATCGTTTCAGTGAAAACAGTGTCGGGATAAGTTAATTTTTATGTATCTGAGCAACTTCAAACTGCTCCCAAAAATTCCCGCGGGGTTCCCGGGATATAAACCATCACACATTTTATTACCAAATTTTCTATTTATCAGTATAGAATTCGGATTTTTTATGTGGTCGTTTAAATTATTCATAGAAATATTTCTATGGGTTCCCAGGATAAAAGTAACACAGACTTTAGTTCTAAGAACCAGCTGTAGATCAGTAAAAACTGCATTGAAATCGGCCCAGCAGTTTTTACGTGAATCCCGAATAAACAAACAAAACAAACAGAAATCTAAAAAAAATGCATCGTGTTCTCCATCGCTTATATATAGTCTACTAGAGTTTACACCGCGCCTGCGTCGCGGGTCTGCTTCTGGAGCGTGTCTCTTGTTTGAAAAGTTTACAACAGAGCTTACATTATGTTATTCCTATTTGGCCCAGAAGATTCACTTCATTTTATTTCGCTAACTATCCCATCACCCGAATGAAAAGTATCTATGTCAATTATCGATATTAAAACTACATATGTACACCAAAATGACTAAATCTACATTGACTACATGGATCACGTCGATCACACGGACCACACTGACCACATCGACCACATCGACCACATCGACCAAATCGACCACGTCGACCACAACGACCACATCGACCACACCGACCACACCGACCACACCGACCACACCGACCACACCGACCACACCGACCACACCGACCACATCGACCACATCGACCACATCGACCAAATGGACCAAATCGAGCAAATCAATCAGAATGACCAAATTAACCAAAATGACGACAAATAAAAAATTAGAAAACTATCCTATTTTCTGGAATAATCTTTACTTAAATCATTCGGGGATGAAAAGTGTCCCTTGCACACGGTATACTTATATCGGTATTAAAATTACATATATACCGAATTTCAGTCAAATTGTTCCATTAGTTTTTCCGTGAAAACGGAACAGACAGACAGGCTGTTACTTTCGCATTTATAATATTAATAAGGATTCCAGTTGTTTTTTTTTTAATAGCTTAATGTACAGACACGGCATGTTTAGAATTTTAAAATATTATAGATTAGTAATCACCTCAGCAGTGCAATATGCGGTCAAACAAATCATTGGAGCATTTATCTTCTGTTCGAATATAAACATCTTTTTATAAACTCCAGCATACTCATCGAGCAATCTTAAAAAAATTATTAATAAGTTCATTATCATAAATATTAACTCCTATTTTGTTGAAAACTTACATGTTCCAGAGAAATTTCGTTCGTATTTCCATAACGAAAGCGTATTTCTCAGGGAATTACGATCTAACTCATATTAAGTTAGATTAAGTGTGAAGGGTTCTTCAAGAACCATATATAGACCGTTAGACGTATCCGCAGTGCAACCTGTTTGGGTCGTTGTTTCATCTATCCCACGGTAAAGACGTCATTTCTCTGAATAAAAAGTATCCTAATTATAAAAAGTTACAAGTACCTCGGATACAAGGTAGCACTGTGTCGACTTTGTTTAGTTATTCAGTGATACTCCAATAGACAGACAAAAATACTGAAAATTGTATTTTCGGTATCTACTCATCCGAATTAGGCCCTCGACTTTTGGTCACATTTTAAAGTTTATTAATTAACAGTCAGACAAAAGAAGCACATAGAACAATATTGGAAAATAATTGACCGATTGAAGGTAAATAACATAGTTAGATATATAACTCTTTATTGTACACTATCGCATCTTCCAACGACCGAGTCATGAGCTGCCAAAGCCGCCACTTCAGTTGAAGTCGACAAACAGCGCAAATATGGAGTGTCAGGAAAAGGTTACATAATTGTGCCGTTTGGAGTTGAAATATTGGGCCGGTGGGGTTAATGTCAAAGAGTTTCTTTAAAGATATCTATAAGAACCGGTGATTAGAAGGCTGGCTCATATTTTGCCCAAAAAAACCATTAACATAAATCATGGCAATGTAGCCAGTCTTCTGGGCATGCTATATAATCTACGTTAGATTTATTTATTCAATTTATTTTTGTTTCAGTACATAAACAATAATAATATACCATTAAATACTGTAGTTGATTGAAATAAAAAAAAATTGTATGAAGTTCACACACAGTAGAAATGAAATTTCAGAGAATAAGAATTTTCGCATTGCATTAAATAGGTCTTTAATAAAATACTATTAAAGACCTATTTATTCTTAGGTATTTTATTCGTATTAATTGAATCTAAATTATACCTGAAATCAATCATTATTTCAAATTAAATAGGGTTGAATTTTATGTGTCTCTTTTTAGTGGCGCTTTTTCGTTTTATCGAGTTTCAAATTATAAAGAGTCTAAGAAAATAAAACTTCAATAAAGACAATTTAGTAATACTAGTAATAATCTAATAATGTACAAAGAGCGGTCTCACAGCTAAAAAGAGATCTCTTGCAGACAACTCGTGCCAGAAATAATTTAAATTGGAAATAATAATACCTCCCACCTCGTCCGTCGACCCGTCTCTGGGCCCAAAAAGAAGGGCCTTCGCTTCCGTGCTTGCCTTCGCTGGCCGGCATGGAGTGGAAATCGCTAGAGCTAAGGCTCAAGCTTCAGTGGTGGAAGTGATAAATGGCACACGTCAGAAATAGATTCGGTGAACCTGCAGCCCACTTCTCTACGCCTCTTAGCCACTCACACCCATGTTGCCCCTGTCTTCTATGGCATTTTTTGGGGCCCATGCAGAATTGGCGAGTCACCGTCTGCCCATTTTACCACGTTCCCTGAACATTGCGAGGGGCAGACGGCATAGTCCCATATTTCCAGACTCCTAGAACCACTAGCAGTTCACCCTAATAGCTCCGTACTTTTTGTTCTCATTTCTCACAGTAGTCTTACACTATCCAGAGCTGGTCCTTGGATGCATTAGTATATAGTGTAGACAGGGATAATCGTCGGTTAGTGTCACGCCACTTGTAGGTACATTAAATTTGTCAAGGGCCCACTACGTGTTGGCCTTCCCATGGCCCCACGCAAGCCCTCCAAAAGTACGGGCCATTTTTATGGCCCGTGGTCTTGAAAGACATACAATACGTACTACTTTACCCTGGGGCCGATTACAGACACCCAGGCTATAGTAAATAAGGAACACAATACGTTTCCGAAATTTACTGTACCAAAAATCGAACTTGGAGCCTCTGCGTTGTTGTGAGGTAGGCCGGCAAAGGCTTAGCCCGCTCAACCACATAGGCCAAAATGGTAGATGACCCATATTGTATGATTTATACAAAACCTTTAAATTATTTATGTACAAACAATCACTTCACTTCACACTTAGAATTAAAATAACTTCCTTGCTACTATAATAATATGAGTACCTGAACATAGACTGATGTTTGATTATTATATCCCTCATTCTCTCCTTCAGTATCCCAGATAAACGGCGTTCTTCTTCTATTTCCAGTATAGGATGGACATCAACCAATAAATCTTGAATACTCCATATGACAAGATCCGCCTTTAACATGATTTGTCTTATCCAAATTATATTGGTTACAACTGAAACTACAAAATAGTAATCTTAAGTTAATTATGGCGGGGCAGACCCACAATTTTTGGCAATTCAATATGCAACCTTAAAAAGCGTGAAAATATGCAAACGTAGTTAAAAATAGTTTTACTTTTATGATACACCTACATAGTTTTACAAGGATATGTGGGAGGGTTTGCTCTAAGCAATAAGCCTGCCCATTTTATTATCTTACTAGGATATGCCCGTGTCGCAGTGCAATTCTAAAAAAATAGTAAAGTAATATCTGATATGAGTAGGTCGGTAGGAACATGATAGGTAATATGAAGGTATTTAATAAATGGAAGCTACACAGCTTCCATTTCCAGCTTTAGCACGGCAAATGTGTATTTGCCGTGCTTAAAACTTGTCAACCTTAAATTGAGGGGATTTATGTTTTTCTTAAATTACCTGCACTTGACTTTTGTTAAAAGGTAAACACTGTTGTTAGTCGACAATATAAAAGGAGGTGAAATCATCTAGACAGAAACATACTACGGTCATAGGTTGAACAAAGCGAAAGCTCTGTTGGACATGAGGCGCATAGTATATTGTGGTCGATAATTACTGTTCGATAATCGCAGTATATTTAATATTGTAATTGTAATAATTCTAATGTAACTTTGATTATAATATTTCAGATTATTATTATTTTGTTATTCTTCAGTTTGAGCTGACACCCGCTACTTCGATTCGAGTTCGACTTATTTGAAATTCACGCGGGATTCCCGGAATGAAAAGAGTCACATAAAATGCTAACGATCAGTGAAAAAATCGCATTGGGATTCTTACCTATACAAACATTTGAAAATAAAAACGAGGTCAATAGTAACCGTAAAGCAAAAAGTGATTATTTCTACGACATGTTAAAGTAGGTACACAGTAAAACATAATAATTACTATATTTGCAAAATTATTGTTTTTTATCCTTTACTTGGCACCAACTTGCAGATGTTGTAATTTTTTTTCTTTTTAGTTAATATTGAAGTCGGTTTTGTTTTGTATTATTTTCGACTTTTTGGTTGCACAAATAATTGAATACTTTTAGAAAATTCTACAATATTCGAGGCTTGCTATCGATGTCCTTGGAATCAACTCATATATAAGAGCAGTTACTACAAATCGGTTAAATAGTACCTTCACTACCACAATTTTAAAGTTTTATATGCAACTCTTTTGTGAATAATAAAGATAATATACTCGGATAAATGATAGGTCGGTGATAGTTTCTAATCTCAAGGCACCCAAGGATGAAAAACTTATTTCATAACATTTCATTGTTAGTATAATTATTATTACAATAATTATAAATAATTACAACCCACAGACAGGTATGCTCGATTGGATGGCTAACAGCCCTGGTCTAGAGTAAGCCCCCATAACAACCTCTTTTTGTGCTCCGACATTAATGACCTGGTTCCAGTCTCTCTTAAGGGAGCAGCAGCGCATATGTATCACCTTTGCTGTAGCAAGTGCCCATAGGCGATGACTACCGCTTTTCATCAAGTGGGCCGTCTGCGTGTCTGCTGAATTCATGCAATAAAATAAAATAAAAATATACAATTTTATATATTACAATTTTAATAGCGATAATATATATATATATATATATATATATATATATATATATATATATATATATATATATATATATATATATACCGTAACGTAATCTTATATCCAAGTTATAATAAAAAATCTTACATAAATAGACCAAATTTTGGCTGGCAATACACATGCATCCAAGTACAAAACTTATTTCATAACTCGGTGTTTGCTGAAGATCAATATCAAAAAACCAGAAATCGAACGGCAATGGTCTATTGACCCGTTTACCAGGTTCATGAGTGTATAAGTAGATTATGAGTGACAAGATTGCGAGCGAAATCATTCCACTTCCTATACCAAGTACGAAGATTGCTGTTAATAAAGTGACTTTCCATGTTAGAAGATGGTTTTCGAAATATCGCACTCTGAAATTTAAGTATTTTTGATTAAGATTCTTTATCTTAATAACAATATCAGCACAACATGGACTGTCATTTATAGAGATACGAGTATTCTAACTGTATCCCGGGGATATAAGCCAGCTCTTTGTCGAATTTGATTTAAATCCGTTTAGTAGTTTTAACGTGATGCTATTACAGACAGATAAAAAGGTAGTCCGAATTACTGGTCCGAATTAGTCCCTCTTTTTCTTCATCAAGCCACGGTACCTAGCGGAGTGAGCATAGCCACCTTGTAATATGACTAAAATCAATTTTACAGATGACAATAACAGCCACTTGTAAGTCATTACAACAAAGTAAGTAACGAATTCTGTTGAATATGAAACATTGCTTTCTCTTATTCCAACATAAAAATCAATCATTTAACTCAAAATAGATTCGAAAGTTCCACAAAAGCCGACAAAAATTATTTCTCGACATAAAAGTATTTTAAGTGTTGACCTGGGACTTAACAGAGCTCTGTGTCAAATTTGATTTAAATTTTTTCAGTAGGTAGTATTCACGTAATGTTCTAACAGATAAACTTCAAAATCAAATTTATTTTCGAGATCCGCTGGTCGGAATTAGTCATTTCAGAATGTTTGTTATCGAACCACGGTTTATAAGCGAATTTTTGGTAGTTTGTCAGCAGAATAGTCGTCTCAGAAAATACCAATCAATAAAACATTAAATACTTACCGGAATTTAGCACCTTTGTTGCATATGTATTTGAAATCCTTTCTTAATTCACACAAAAAATTGTGATAATGACGTAAATTTAACTTTAAGGTTGACAATACCAGCAACATGTAAATCGTTACAACTAAGTAAGTAACGTACTCTGTTGAATATGGGACATTGCTTTCGCTTATTCCAAAATGAATAGACGTTAAACACAAAATAGATGCCAAAGTTCCACAGAAGCTAACAACTGGTGCACTTAAGTATCTGGAAATAAAAATGTAATTTTTTTACATAATTACTTACATTTCATATTCGTTGTGACAACAGGTTGCAGGTACGGCCGGTTATCTTGTAGTCTATTATAGGACTAGTCACGGTAGTGGTTAAGCATTCATGCATATGCAAACTTCTGACAAGAAAATATAAGAACCAGGCAAAAACCGCATCAATGAATAAGAAACAGTATAGTACCCTAGTTTATTTTTCCAAGTGTAAGTTTGTCAGTATGGACTTGTGGTAATTCGAAAAGTAAATTTCACTTAACAGTCGAGAATTTCCACACAACATTTTTGATGAAAATAGTATATATATTTAATAAAATATTTTAATATTTTCAATTTATATGTTTATGGAAATAAAACAAACAGCAATACATCAGACTTGCCAAAAAATCCTTATATAAATGATAGAAAAGATTATATTAAACACATCAAGTCTAAAAATCAAAATGGGGTCTTATTTAATTCAGGTTCTCTTATAAATATGAATATAGTAGTTGTATCTTAATATCCATCGACCGTGAGAGAATGGGAATTTAGATATATAATTAATATAAAGTATACAAACGTCCATTTGGGTTTAGGCTCGTTATCCATTATTTGATATGCTTTCGCAAAATAATAAAAGATTACATAAAAACGAAATGGATCTACGTCTTTTTTAGTATAATCGAAGTCTGCCTTGTTATAAAATGCTTTAACTTTTTTCAATAGATTTGACATTTTGATATTTACGAAGACACGAGGTGTTCTAGCAAAACTTCTCAGTGAATGAAAGCAAAATCTATTATGATTGTCGCAGCAGGTTTGTAATTTGAATTCATTTCACACAATAAATAACCAAAGCCTTTGGGCACTGTTACGTATTATTTTTTAATTCATTAAATTGTATTGCTCTTTTCTTTAAAAATTTTTTAAGTATAGGTACCTATATATGTATAGGTACCATTAAAAGGTCCTATACATATATAGGTAAATGTTCTCGCTATTTTATTAACTTAGATACTTTCTTTCAATATTATGACCACGGAAAAGTCTTTATTTTAAAGTACAATGTAATTCTTTAAACATTTTTTTAACAAATACAAAACCATTTCCAAACTAAAAATAAAATAAATAAATATTTAAGCGACTTCTTTTTGTAACATCTTGAAGACAGCGCCGAGTAAAGCATAAAAAATAATAAGAATTTTGCAAAATGTGGTAACTTAAGAAAATACTATATTTTTTAATTTTTAGTTGGGGACTATTTCGAGAGTACATACACTTTTTGGAATAAAAATAATAATTTGGAAATCGGTCCACAATTGACGGAGAAGTCGCGTAAAGTAAAAATTTAATAATTAATAATTTAACACGTATTAGCGTGCCAGGCTAATACGTGTTTTTTATCTAAGTATGTAGGCGCTCGGCGTGCTATAAGGGTTACTATCGAATTCCCTAGAGTCCACTCATCAGACCCTGACTTGGTAATCATGGGACTACTTTGGGAGCTTACGAATAAAGAAAAATATTTGAAAATCGCTCTACAGTTGACGAACATATCGTTTAACAAAAAGAAATCGGTTAACAATTGACGGAGAAATCGAGTAACGAACTCACAAAAAAAACATACAGACGTTTTGAGAACCTTCTCCTTTGTGAAGACGATTGTCTTGTTGAATAGATTGTTTCTATAGGTAGAATATATTAAAAGCTATATATATATATACTACTACGAGGGTATAAATGAGAGATACAGCTTACTAAAAATATAAGAGTTCAAACTAAACACGACACGCACTGTGAAGAGATACCTGTATCTGCAGCTTTATTCGCCAGTAGCTTGGACTTCCCCTTTACTTCTAGTGAAAATTAGTTCTTAATACATTTTAAGCATAATATTTTGTATTTTTACAAATAATAAACAAAGTTTACAAAAAATATATAAAATTATTGAAAGTATAGTAATTTACAGATTTAACTGAAACTAAAAGTAACAAAAATTGTAACACCCTATCTTAACTAGTACATTTTAACATGTTAGATTTAATTGAGTAAATAACTTACACGATTCTATATGACAATAAAGTAATAAAAGAAAAATCTATCGGAACACTTAATGGAATAAAGTCTAACGATAAAAATTAGTTGAAATGTCCCTCCCTTTTATTATGACCGCTCGTCGTTTTCTGGGTAATAATTTCGAAGCCAGTTATTGTATTGCTAGTATTTTGCTACGTCTGCCTCAGGCACTGAAGCGAACAAAGTAGTAGAGCATCCTTGTCGAGAAAATGGCTAGTGTAAAAGGTCATTTCTACTGCGTAATAAAATGCTTCAAAAGGCTAACATGTTCTAAGTCCATTATTCTTCAAGTTATCGAACACTCTTTTGATTCCATCAAATATCATTATTGCATTTGTCGTATATGTATATATAGGTCATAAAAGATAGTCATTCAGTGCTTTTATAAAATAGATAATCTATACTGATTATATAAATTTATGTTTCAATGTCTTTGCTCATAGCAAATCACAAGCACTGGTTGACTCAACAAGTAATCTTCTAAACAAGTGTTAAAAAATCGGATTTAGAAGCTTTAATTATAGATAATTTGATATAATTTTGAAGAGAAGCAAAAAACACGTCTTTTATTTATTTACATCTATATTTGGAATCTCATATTAAACACATTGATAAGTAATAAAAATAACAACTTATCAAACCTATGTTACAAAACATGGAGGTTCTACTTCGACTTTGAACATCATCCAAATACAAAGAGACAAGTTTTAACTTCGAACAGCAACCATCAATTAAGGAGATTCCTTCATTAAGAATAAATCTTCTATCTTTCAAGTTAAAAATTTGTATGTTATTATTTGTAATTTATTTTTCTCGACTTTACAACAAAAGCTTTATATCAACAAACATAGAGTTGATGTGCTTTTAATAATGAATAGTTACCTACGACATTTTTAAATCTTTCTTTTCCATTGTTATCCTGTGATATGCCTGTGATATAAGAGAGTTTTCATGAGTTACGTATGGCGACTTCCCAAGCAAAATCCCGAGAGCATTTATAATTTTCTCATACACTTCTGTGGAGAAATTAGGTATCGAATTTAAAAATTAAAATACTTGTCTTAGAACAATATAAGATAAAAACAATCACTAAATGAGTCTCTTGAAAAGACTGTACATTTACTTAAATCGAACAAACATCCAAGTTTCTAACTATTGGAACTTGGTTTGCCCTTATTCTGGGGCCACTAATTATTTTCACTCAATCCGTTATACAAAGTTGGGTAACAGCTAAAACAAATTGTCTTCAGAGTAACACTTCAACAATAAAGCGAACGTTTACAACTCCCGAGACACAGCTGGTTGCACTTAAACCGTGGCTTTATGTTACCGGAGCTTCTATTAGACGTAATTATTACTCTTACCTACAAATTTCAACAATTTAATATGCTAACTGCAGAATCAGAATATCTTTATGCAAAATTTGTACAATGCGTAGCAAAAATGTTATTAAATTTTAATTGAGCAACTTGTAAAAACTTACGGGTTTTACATTTTATTAAAAACAAAATTAATAATGTGCCAGGTGGTAGGGCATTTTCCCGACTGGATGGCTACCATACCTGGTCTAAAGTATGTCCCCATAACAACCTTGAGTTGTGTTCCGGTATTAGTGACCAGGTTCCAGGCAGCGCATTTGCAGCACCTTTGGTGTTGCATATGTCCATAGGCGAGTGGGTTCCATCAAGAGGGTCGTCTGCCTGTCTGCTAACTGCTGTGTACCCCTGCAATAAAAAATAAACATTTTTTGTTATCCTTCCACTTATGTAAAAACCTATTTTTCGTTAGCATGGTCATAAGATACCTATAAGAACTGTTTAAAATAAATTTGGTAACCACATATACAAGAAATAAACATCCCTATAAATTCAAGTTGTATCGGCATATAAAGCTTATATTTATTCAAAATTAATCGCGTGAATTACTTTCGTCCTTCGTCTACTTGCATACCTAACAATTATGAAAGTGAACAATTGCTTTGATTCAGATTTTTTTAATTTCAGTGCCGATTTACACATTATTGAGCAAGATGAATATATATATATATATATATATATATATATATATATATATATATATATATATATATACGAGTATATAACACCAGATGCTGAACTTCGTGCTGAGGTTTATAAATATAGTTTGGAGCAAAGATTACATTGAAGTTTGGACTGTATAATGCAGTATGACGAAGTAGAATTTTATAAAATGTACTGTAATGTAGGTTTATAAGGAAAATAGAATGATAATTTAATCATTGATCTAGTGAAAAATGACATCGTTTTCCCTGTTATTAATTGTTAGATTATTTTTAATTAGTCGTGCCAGTAAAGCCTGCAAAAATAAACAATAAAGTAAAAAGAAGAACATGAAAACAGATTTGTCATTTTACATAACTTTATCAAAATCATTTTGACAATAAATTATTTGAAATTTTTAGATTTTTGATAAGCAGATTGCTCTTACTGCCAATATTTTACCAAATTCTACCAAAAAGTTGTTAGGGCAAAAAAAAGTAACTCGGACTCATTCAATTTTTAGAATGTTGGTCTACGTATATGTGTTTTAGAGCATTACGTGAAAAGTACTGAACGGATTTAAGTGAAACTCGACAAAGTGGTTACAACCAGACTTACATAACAAGGATACATTTTACCCCGACAATTGACGTCTTTTTTTAAATAGGTAGATTAAGAAAATAGATGGCGCAGCTATTGCGATGTAGGTAATCATCGCTGTAATTCAATAGTGTTCACATTGTATCAGGTTGTCCACATGTCATTTTACGTACCGTCTTAGAGCCCGTGAACGGCTACCTGTATGTATTTGACCAGACCTGAGTTTTTTTACATTGAAGCCCCTATACCTACCATGTATGAGGTGAGGACTCGTTTAGCTCAAAGTGGTGGACGCGACGAGCGCTCAGGCAAGACAGGAATCAATTTTTGACGAACTTTAAATCCATTCGACCACGTCTGCTGTATTGAAATTTGAAAATATATGATTATTATTATCGGAAAATAAGAATGGGAGACCATTATCGCGCGTTTTACTTTGCGGCAGACAATTTTGAAAATCCTCAGTATTTTAAGTACTTCAAATTAGGTTTGCTGCGAATTTTCTTTATGTTTTGCTGTGTAAGTTGTGTACACTATATTGACTTAGTTTCTTTAGTAGTCTGTGGTTTCTTTGTAATTGTAATAAATTGAACAAGAAACTATAGTGTGTAGTAGGGTCCTTTTTTTTTCAACTATTTTTTTTCGGTTGCATCGTGAAATGTTGTTGCAAGTACCCAAAAAAAAAAAAATACCCTGAAAGTTTGGGCCCTTAATATTTTTCCCCTTAAAAAAACACAGAAACTTTGGCTTTTTCATGTTTAAATTTCTATAGCTCAGTGGCATTTCATAGCATCGCTTTGACTATGGACGGGTTTTTTTTATAAGTGAATGCTCTACAAAAGTGTCCATTGCGGCCAAGTCGTAACTCGAACCGGCGAGGTAGTACAGGCCTCTAAACTTGATTTTTCCATGAAATTCGCGTTTTTTCGCAGTTATCTCGTGAATAACAAGAGCTACAAAAAAAATGCAAACAACAAACTTGTAAGGAAATTTAATTTCCTACAAAAAAGACCCGAAGCACCAAGTCGCTAAAATCAATATTTCCGGAGATATTTAATGATAAAGTTTTTGTAATTTAAATTTTTTTATCGAAAATCATGTCAAATTATAAAAATATATTTTTTATAATTCAATTCCATTCTAAAAAAAACCCGTCTATAGTCAAAGCGATGCTATGAAATGCCACTGAGCTATAGAAATTTAAACTTGAAAAAGTCAAAGTTTCTGTGTTTTTTTAAGGGGAAATCTTCAAACGCCTGGGTCGAGGTCTTAATATTAATATTAAGGGCCCAAACTTTTAGGGTATTTTTTTTGGGTACTTGCAACAAAATTTCACGATGGAACCGAAAAAAAAATAGTTGAAAAAAAAGCACCCTATTGTGTAGTATATAATGTTTATGTATATAAAACACCCAATTGAATGTGTACGTACGTAACATAGAGCTACTAATAATGCATTTACATGTGTGACGTAGCCCCGGGAAAACTTTAATAAAACATTATATAAAGCTTAATCAGTTGCTTAGATGACTAACGTTTAGAATGTTAATTAAGATTTTCATGAATAAAGCTGTTAGTGACTGGTGTATTTAACCGGGTACCGCATATATCTTTTTAAATATGTTTTTGGCATCTTTCTGAGACGGTTTCGTTACAACGGAAACAGTCTACATGGAAAAAGTTGCGAGGATTACTCTAGTATTTAATCATTTGTTATTTTATGTTTATTTTAATTATCGCAGAATAATATTGTTAGAAATTTTTTCATAATATTAAATAAATATATGTACGTAAAATCTTCCGAAATTATTTTCAATCTACGGACAATTATGGGTTCGGTAGAGGCGACCGATGACAACTGTTTTTTATTTGCATACAGAACTTTAAAAATTACTTTAAAGTTCTCGTACATAGTACTTTTAGTCTCCACCACTTATATTTTTTATAGAACTTCAGTGCATAACTCAAAGGTAAGAGGGAAGTGGAAAGCCACTTACTACTTTGGAAGCGAATATATTCCCACCGCCACCACCACTAATCGATTTTATTCATCTTTATGTAACATCAGAATAATTTTTGAAGACAGTGAATTTATGGCTTGCCATTGATTCATCCTTTTGAAACATACTAATATCAATTAGTGTTTTGTTCTATGTAAATAAAGGCACTTGAAGTGTCATTTAATATATTTAAGAATTAAACATATAATCCTTGCAACTATTGAATTACAAACTATACTATCAAATATATAAAAACTAAAACTAAATAAAAAAAGGGGGGGGGGGAAGTGCCTAAACGTTAATTAATGGTCCCAAACCACTGTCATGTACCTGGAACGTTCCCAAAAGGCTGGCGGCGTTACCACGTTGTATGGCAATGCCTAGTCTTTGCGCAAAATAGACGCCAGCCTTCTGGTCGCGTATGACGTCTACGAGACGTTTGGCGACGTCTCGGTAGATCTTTAGGGCACTCGGACCCCACGGACCCAAAGTTTCCACCCCAAATGCCGCAAATATGTAACCATTTCCGATGGTGGCATATTTGCGACGCTTGAGGGCCTCCTGTTCGGCTGCAGCAGAACCGGCGGTGGTGCACGTACCAGACATATATTTAAGAGAATAATAATGTACGCCACCGGGTGAACGAAAATAACACCATTGCCGGTAATATTAGAGCGCCGATTGATAAGTAATTCTATATCATGTGATTGGCCGTTAATCTGAAATCACATTAATTGGTTGATTTAACTCGTTAAGGTTAAGTACTGTTCTATTTATTTGATTAAAAAAGTTGAATAGTTCGTGTTATTTTATTGAATTCGTGATTTTTTGGTGGAACGTTGAAGAGTGATGTTTTCTTATTCAGCTTGATATCAAAAAGTTTGATATTTGTTAAAATGTAGCTATTGCAGGACGTTGTTTACTGAAATCAAGCTTTTCGAGTTGCGACAAGAACTTCATTATTTGGTGTCGGACAAAAATCTAATTTGGTTGACATGATAACACTGGCTCAGAAAAATGTGGTATACATGTACTTTTGATCGGCCCCACTTCATGTTATGTATTTCAATGCCCTAAATTCGAAAAAAAAAACTTTAAATTTTTGAGGATGTCTCACCCCTGACCCCAGATTCGGGTTCGGCGCATCAAAAAATATAATAATAGATTAGTCTGGTCATATTATTAGTATTCTTGTTTCGTTTAAACTTACCATATTACTTACTCTACTATTTGTCAGCCATCATTATAATTATGCATAAATTCACTCCTCCATATTTAATGTCCTCGTTCCTGTTTTAATATATTTATATGTAGTCCTTCAGCTATTAGAAAACATTGAACTATTAACTTATCTTCCTCAGTCAATGGGCTAAAATGTAAGTATCATTACTTTGTTGGATTGCTGTTATATACGTAATATTATTAATATTACTTATATAATTGACAGACACAGATTGAAATAATAATTTAAAAAAACAGACATCTTACATATTAATAATATAATAAAGGTCATAAACATTATTCAAGTTGGATAAAAGGTACTTAATAAAATAAATAGAAACTAATTAATTAAATAATGACGATTAACATCCTGGTAAACTGAAACTGGTAAAATGTACTGAACCATGTATTTCTTGGATTAACACCTGTATACAACTGCAATTATGCAAGAATAAATATTTCATTTCATTTAAATATTTCGAAACAAGAATTAATAAAGTAAATTCTTATAATTCTTAATTATATTAATTCTTAATTATTATTATTAATTATAATTCTTGATTGTAAAGTCCTGAGTATTTCTAACATAAAGTTTAAAAAATACAAGGAGTGACGTTTAGCAGCTGGATGTTTGCATATATGATGATTTATGCTTGAAAGCTGTACCGTAGAGGTTGAAAAGCTCAATTATATGTCTGGGGACCGGATGTGAAAAATTAATGTGTTCTGTAATGGTGTGAGGGTCGTATCCGGTGGCCACTGGCATAGACCGATCGGCGGCTGGACCCTCGTCCATTTTACTAGCAATTATAATCAAAGCGACACACGTGTTGTGCTATGACGTCACATGGTAGTTTCATCTGACCGACATTCGCATTATATCGAATGAGGATACTCCGCTTTAACGACTCTGTTTTTGGTCGATGTATCCCCGTAATTGCTATCTTGTGTCGTTCCATATGTTACTCAATACGATAGTATTGTATTTGTGTTATTGTAAGGATCATCCAATGACGTCCTTACTTCGGTAATCAATTCTACTTTTGCTTTTACAGTGAATTAAGTTAAATAATTTAACAGAGTTTTTTGAATATTAAGTTATCAAATTCCCTGATTTGTAATAGAAGTTCAAATAATCTCAAACGAAAATTATTATTGTCAACGCAAATAATGATATAAATAATATGATCGACGTTTGTAATACTTGGCTATTAATGTATACTATACTAAATCTGTAAATGGTTCGAGTTAGTACAATGTGTTTAAAAAAGTGAAAAAATCAGTGGGGATAATTCGGATTAGAATTTTTGTCTGTCTGTTAGAGCATCGCGTGAAAACTACTCAACTGATTTGAATGAAACTCGATACAGACCTAGCTTATATCCCGGGTCGTAACTCAGGATACTGTTAATCCCGATAAATAATGTCGTTTCCATGGAATAAGAGGATTATCAAAATAGATGGCGCTGCAATCGCATTTTGATAATTCATTAAAAAATACGTTGTCATAAGCAACATCACATTCATTGTATTACTTCAAATCAGGTGGACTGCGACTCGCCTCTTTGATCCGCTGCGCATTTGTGTAGACTATTTGGACTTATTATTTGTTATTGTTATGAACTTAGTAACAAGAAACAGCAAGGAAATCACTTAATTAAATTTAAATATGCGTAAAATACAGCTACTACTCAGGGTTTTTCACACGGCGTACCCGCGGGAAAAACTTTATAATAAATCTGTAACTGGTTTTCGTTCGATTCTGTAAATTACGTACAAAAATGTGAATAAAATCAAGAGGGCTAACTCGGACCAGCAGATTTAAAATTCAACTTTTAGAATCTTGTCTGTGTGTCTGTTAGAGCATTACGTAAAAACTACTAAACAGATTTAAATAGAATTTTAAATGGAGCTAACCTATATCACTGGGCGTAAATTAGGATACTTTTTATCCCGGTAAATTACGTTTCGTGGAATAGACGGATTAGTAAAAAAGATGACGCTGCGATGATGATGATATAGACAACCATCGCTGTAATTCAGTAACAAATACGTTGTCATGTTGTCCACAGGTCATTATAATATTGTATGGTTTACTTCACACTAATGTAGTTAAGGTTACAAAAGAAGTTTTATTTTTTTTACTATTCTTGTAACTTCTTTACGTTAGGCATCCTTAACTTGTGATATGCCATACACACGGCAACCCTGAATAAAGTTGGCTCATTCAAGTTAGGGTAATGAATACGTGACTTATCTTCGAGCAGCCTGAAACTGCGGGCTTATGCCACGGGAATGGTTGCACGTTTTCAGCCCACGAACGATCGCATAAGCACCCAGTTGAGGACACGACGATGACATACGATGCATAATACCAAGACGCGGGACTTCGCTCATATCTGTTTTATTGGCGGGAGATAGTGGGCTGAATTTTTATCTCATTTTCTAAGAAAATATAACTATTTATATCGTTTAAAAATTTCATTGCATGAACTAATCGGAATATCACGGTTTTATAAAAGAAACCAGCAAGAGTTTCTATTAAGGAATCATAATAAGGTAATGGTTTTTTTGCGATTGGTTAATATTATTAAATTTGTCTCTCAATATTATTCAATAGCAGTCAATGCAAGGAGATGCTGCATATGTCTGGATGTGGACGCATACACACAACAGAGATACCCAAATTTTATTTTATTTGTAAAATTGGAGAAAATAAACAAACTGCTCAACATCTCCATGGTTCAATAAATTAAAACCCGTATTTTCAATATGAAACTCAGCAAGTTATTAAAATTTCGACAAAATTTTCACCAACTGTGGCGTTATGTTATACCAAAATCGCCTTCAATCGGATCAACCAAATTGAATCAATTGCTTGAAAGGTACGGAACTGAAAGGACACGTCAGTTTTCGATGACATCCAACAGAGATCATAGAATAGTGAAAATGTATAAACAAACAGTATAAAACAAAACATGTAATAGATAGCTATAGATTATAACACTAACCTGTGGATAAGCAGGGCTGTGGATAGGCCCTTTCCGTCCTATTTATAAATCTTGGTACTTACGGATTTGAGTTTTGAAGACTGATTTCGCTGCTTGATGTTTGATGATCGGATATTTAAATATATACGCTCATTGAGAGCTTTCCAGGGTAGTTATGGAAAGCTCTCAATGAGCGTGGTGTGGTACTATCGTTATGACCATGTGACCTTTCCACAAAAAATAAAATAACACATAAAAAATAAAAGAATACACTAAAAAAATAAACAGACCTCTGCCATGAAAAATGAAAGAGGAGTAAGAATTTTATAATTATTATTGATCATTGTGGTTGATCCATATAAAGTGAAACACAAGAATGTACCATCTAATATAGGCTTAATAGTAAAATACATCTTACTTTAAAACACATTTTAACCCTTTTCTGGTAATATATATTATTTTCTAATTTAGAAATAACAATCATTTCCTTGAACGTTCACAATAAAGTCAGCCAGTACATTCAAAATAATTATACAGCGAGGAAAACTTACCTCATTTTCATTACGATAAAACCTTAATTGGAATTTTATCGTGACTTGTTTTCCCTCGAGATTCAGGAGTAACCTCATTAATTTTAATATCCAAGGTCGCGCTATAATAAGCTTTCGGTTTCCTTTACATTACTATATAAAGATTTTCTATTGATATCTATTAAAGATTATTAAATAAGTGTTATGTTCCAAAAATTTGTTTTGTAAAGTGTAATGTAATAGGTATAGAGTCACGCTTCAAACTGTGATATCATGGAAATTCGAGATGTGTGTTGTGTTGATTTACTTGTACTGAAAACGTAATACACACTTACGTTAAATTGCAATTATATTAAAATAATTCTTTTTATGCTACTCCCTCTAGCCCGGTTGACAGACAACCTGCGTGAGGTCGCTATAGGAGTTGGATGAGGCAGGCAGAAGAGTGGGGTTTGTGGGCGCAGACTTGGGAAGGCCTACGTCCCGCAGTGGACATTAATTGACTGATGAAGAAGAACACTTTTTTGGCATAAAAATCTTTTTTTAATATACATCTTAAAATAAAGAAATATAACTGTCTTTTATTTTGTATAAAATGTTACTATCAAACAATTTTATAAATGCTTCATATATAGTTTTATATTAACTTACTATATTTTTAGTAGTGTCTTTTTTGAGCTAGCTTTTGTTTTAAAATCTTCGTATATAATATTAAGGCAAAAGAAAGAAAAACTACAATACTACATACCAATTCAATCGTTCACAACCCTATATTTGTTCCCAGTTTCAAATTACTTAATTTTCCCAAATTTGAAAATTGTGAAACTGAACAAATTATGAAAATAGTTTCCCTCACACCGGAACCGCATCAATGTCTTATCTAAGCAAAGTTGTTTCCTCGGAATCTGTTTCGGGGTTGTTATTGCGATCACGTATCCCGGGACCTAACCGTCCCGATGTTAGCCAACAAATTGATATTTTCAAATACCCCTTCCGCAAACATACCCACTCTTTTATTCCGTGGGGTGTATCCTCGACATTAATAACCGCATTCGATTACTGGTTACGACCTGTGAACATTTTTACACAATACGAAACTTATTTTTTAAAAATTTGCTTTTTGAAAATCCATTACGAAGTAATGGACGTTGCTCATAATTGTAGGTAGATGATACATATTATAATAAAGTAGCTTTTGCCCGCGGCTTTACTCGCGTTAATGTTATCCCACGGGAACCGTACATTTACCGGGATGAAAAGTAGCCTATTCAAAGTGCTATTTCAATCCATAATCTCTCTCTGTACCAAATTGCACTGTATTATTTATTTATTATTTTCTTATATTTGAAAGAAAGTGTTCATTTCACCTTTAATATATTCAAATAATAAACACCTAATCCCTTTCATTTTAACAATAGGCCTTTGTGTGAATGGGGTTCATTCATACAGGGTTCTTTTATAACAAAAAAAACAGATGTGATAAGGTTGATAGATTTTAAAAAGCATATTCGGTCTAAATTTCGGATTAAACATAAATTGAGACATTTTTCATAAAATTTTGATATTGATAGGCAACTGTGACTCACATCGGACAGACACCGGAGTAAATAGTTCTTTAGCAGTAAGCTTCGAAATCCTAAAATAGAAATAACATGAGAAACATTGTGATTTTTTTATATTTTATAATACACCACCTAGAAATCTTATATTGAAATTTCCTGGAAGAGATCGCTATAAGCGATAAGGCCGCCCATTGTTCTAATATACAAATGTATCCATATCAATTGTCTAGATTTAAGTTTATGGTGAACAACAAAGAGTTTTCATTCATTCATTGTGAATATAGAAACACAAAATGTCAAGATTCTAAAAATAACTTAATAGACAATTTTCAATATACAAAGAAGTACTTATTCTACTTCATGTTTAGATTAGGTAATCTAATCTTAAACTATTGTAAGCGTCATCGAGACTTCAATGTATAATATCGCGACAAGAGAAACAAAAGAAAGAATAAATTTATTCAATCACTTGATAGTATCACATTTAGATATATTACCAGGATGACATAAAGATTGGGCCCGACCTGGCCCAGTCACCTCCAACCTCCCCATCATAGCCACCTCATGCATCGCAGTTATTAAATTACTACTTTAAAAGTCTTTATATAATTTCAAAATATATATACAGAAAAATAAAAATCTCATGAAATACGTATTTAAGTAAATATAACAGTATCATGGCCAATAAAGTTAAAATATCTGCCTGCTACCGGTTGCAACATTCTAGTTCATTCCTACTTTTATTTTAAAAGAACAAGGCAAAGCTTCTTTACTCTTCTTAAAACACAACTGTAGTTTCATGATATCTCTTATAAATACATATTAGCTGCTTAATATTTTAGGATGCCAACACTATGATGTTATAAAACTAAAATATGACATAGAAAATACCTTTACCTGTTCAAACAACAATATATATTGATGGGACTATGAGATAACGTATTATTAAAACACAAAACAAAATAATGTTTGTTGCTTCACATTACTAACAATAATCAATAATGCTAACAATAATCTCTTACATACATATCTACCAATTTCAAGAATTCAATGGAACCCGGTGTAGCGACAAATATGTATTTTTATTGCGAACAGTATCATGAATTTTTAATTTCATTTCTTTCTTTTTATACGGGCTTTTATACACTGTAATATCGAGAAATATCCGAGATCATTATTTTTCTTTCAGTCTGGTATTTTGTATACAGTGGTACAAGATAGTATGGATAATATTAAAGGAATATTATGAATCCACGACGGGCTGTTGGTTAAAGTTTGACATAAATTCCTGTGTAAATCAAAAATGTCACAATTTCGAGGAGGAAGCTAATAGATTGATTTAATTAGGCTGGCCAGCATTCGGTAAGCTTCTTTGAGTCATCTCGTCAACCATTCTGCAATGACTTGAAGACGACTCTTCGAGCAGTGCGTGTTACCAATTATGATATACGATGCCGAGAGGTGGACAGTCAGGGCTGATCATAAAAAGTCGCTCAACAGGCTATGGAGCGAGCTGTGTTGGGTGTTTCTCTTGTGGAATAAAACCAAGAAAACCGACATAGCTCGCCAAACTATTAAGTTGAAGTATAATAATAAAAAAGTGTAATTAAATATGTTGTAATGGTTTTAAGTACAGTATTTTATGCTTTTTATTCCGATGTTTCGGCCATTTTTTTAATAACCGTGATCACGAAAGACAAAGGTGTCAGTGTCGATGAGTAACGTTAAAGTTTTTATTTAACCTACCGCCAAGTTACTCATTTTAATTATTTAATTCTAATTGTTTTTATTTACTCTATGGGAGCCTAATCTTATTCGCGAAAGCTTAAGAAAATATTAAGTAAAAATTTAGAGCTAAAAATACACAAAATTGACTATTTTACAAATTTAATAACCACTGATATAAGGTGAATGATAAACGCAGTCAATAGTCATCTATCAAATCTTTAATTTGTGTTCACATTGTTCATGGTTGATTTAACTCGTATCTAAACGGTACCAGTAAACCAAAGCGGCGAAGATATCAACTGGAATACAGAGTTGGTTGAAATTGATCACGTATCACCTCAGGCTCACGTGCACTACGTTGAAAATTAATTTGATGTATAATATCTGCTGTTCAAATGACAGTTCAAGATGTAAGCCTTTTATCAGGGGCCTCGTTATATCTTGATGCTAGATTAAACGTTATTTAGATGAAAGCTTATGTTATGAGTATTTCATATCGTGTCAGACTTTAGTATACATATATTATAATAAGTGTAGGTGTCTATTATTTAAGTGCTTAATTTAAATTCTACATTTAATTTGACGTAGACGTATATTGTTTTCAGTATTTTCTCACTATGTTTCGTTTGACTATGCATAACATTCTAAATGTTATTTTTATCAAAGATTATATTCTCTTTTATTATTATTGTTAAACCAGGAATCAATGCCGCTCTATAATCTGCAGAAATTATTGCTTATTCCGACGATTAAAAAACCAAATAACGCTCATCGAAAGTAGAAGAACGTGAATTTAGATGTATGTTACATACAACAACCAAACACGTTTATATTTGAATATAAGTATTTATGTTTTATACAGAATTAGTGAATGTTTAAATTATAATGTACCTACTACCACTATTCATAAGGAATTCCCGTCGTAATGGTAATGTGGATTTTAAACCCAGTAACATATACTTACCAGAAAGTTCCATGAAATCTATAAAAAGACGCAGTGATTTCCCTCAAAATTGTAGGTAATACTATTGCATAGGTGGTTTTCGTATTACCCTTCTTGATCTTTTTGATATCTCGCAGTCAGCAAAGTTAGGAAATTAGCTAACGACTCGACGACTTTGAAAGCTAGAAAATTTCAGAAAATCTCAGACTATCCGCAATACGCAAATATTTCGTAATACACATTGTGCATACCTGTCAATACAAATTGTGTTTTTTTAAGGGCTAAGTTTGACCCATTGCACGTAAGTCATATTACAGAGATAACTAATATTAATAAAGATGACTGTCAGGCGAGAGGCTTACATTTGAATGCGAAGAAAACAAAGTTTATGGTGTTTGAAAGGGAAAACCAGAAAAACCAGAACGAATGCAAGGATAATGGTCGATGATGTTATGCTGGAACAAGTGAATGAGTTTGTATATCTTGGATGTGCTTTTAGCAGGGATGGAAGGTACACCGCTGACATAGAAAGAAGAGTAAATTTGGGGAATAGTGTGAATGGAGCGTTAGGTAAACTTCTGGGCGCTAAGAACCTCAGCCAGAAGGCCCAGCTTGCCATACACAACGCGGTTCTGGTACCTACGCTCACGTACGGAAGCGAGAGTTGGGTATGGAATAGAGAGCATGAAAGTAGAGTAAACGCGGTCGAGATGCGAGCACTGCGCAAAATCTGCGGAGTGACGCTCGCGGACCGCGTTCGTAATACCGAAGTAAGAAAGAGAGTTGGTCAGAAAGAGAGTTTCGGGGTGAAGGTAAGGAAAGGAATGCTCCGGTGGTTCGGGCATGTGGAAAGAATGTATGATGAAAGAATGACTAAACAGATATACAATGCAAAAGTGGATAGATGCAGAAGTCGCGGAAGGCCACGACACACCTTCCATGATCAAATTGATCATGTGTTAGCAGAAGGTGATGTTAGGAGCCTTAAGAACAGACGAGCGTGCATGACAAGAGCTATAAATGTCAAAGAAGCAAGTGAGGTGTGTAAGAATGGGCCTGTGTGGCGCTCTGTTGTTCGTGCCTACCCCGCAAGGGACCTGGCGTGAAGTTATGTATGTATGTATGTAACTAATATTAATAAATGTCTATATAAAATTAATATCAATAGATGTGTCCCTAAATACAAAAAATATCAATTTTAAATTCCAAAAAAGTTTTCTGCACTTTTGTACCTAATTAGATTAACAAGCTTTTGACTGGTCAAGTAAGTATGCTAATGGCACTATAATACTTCATTTGTTGAATAATAATTTACAAAACTATCTTTAAGATTACAAACAGTCGTTTTCTAACTACATACAAACTCACACAATAAATCATTTTATAGCTCGACGTTATTTTACTTCAATGCATTGTACTAACAGAAATTTGTATTCATTTAAAAGAAAGTGTAATTTATTTCTATGAATAAAGCAAAACTGACACGTCAAATCAAGCATAACGTCACTGAAATATTCGTAAATATTGGCAATTGCGCATATCCAAGTTTCGAGAAAAACTTCAAGCAGGAAGCCTTATCGGATAATGCATGTGATTTTATCCAGTAAAAGAAGGCTTACGGTTTAACTTTTAAAAAACAATCCACCTACTTTATTAAAGAATGTTAGTGGTCTTCATTTGATTGGAAAATGACTTAAAGATCAAATGTGAACAAATATCCGCGTATAAGAAGTCGATATACATACATACATAACTTCACGTCAGATCCCTTGCGGGGTAGGCACGAACAACAGAGCGCCATTTAGGCTTATTCTTACACACCTCACTTGCTTCTTTGGCATTCATAGCTCTTGTCATGCACGCTCGTCTGTTTTTAATGCTCCTGACATCACCTTCTGCTAGTACACGCTCAATTTGATCACGGAAGGCGTGTCGTGGCCTTCCGCGACTTCTGAATCCATCCACTTTTGCATTGTATATCTGTTTAGTCATTCTTCCATCATTCATTCTTTCCATATGCCCGAACCACCGGAGCATTCCTTTTATTACCTTCACCTCGACACTCTCTTTCAGGCCAACTCTCTTTTTTACTTCGATATTACAAATATACAATACAATTTATAAAATTATATCATAAAATCATAATCCTAACATTATAGCCAAGATTGTGCTTTATGGAGTGTCTGCGATCACAGTAGGACGGAAGCTATGTGGAAGTCCATCGACGTTGATAGAATATGGTGCTCCATGAAACACCGAGAATGGGGTTGTAATGGCTTTATTTATCCATATTCACACCGTTTGATCTCCTCACCGCACTTTCATGTAGATAGAAACTGAGTATAGTAGGCGATCGTCCGCTTTTCCTTTCTGTTTCTACTGGTCGCATTTGGTACATCAAGCTGGAGGATGTCCTACGGTTTATAAGACAGATGCATTGTCTACTTTTCTGCCAAATGAACATAAACTATACAGTCTAATTGTGAATTACGCAGCATGCAGTACATTAGAAATAACTATCGGTCCCATTTACTACGCTCTATGTTGTCCAGTTTCTAATATAGTTCTTATTTTAATAAATTAGACAAAAGTTTTTAACAATACTGCTGGTTGGTTAAATAAATAAAGCCAACACGAATTCGAAGAAGCTCAATTATACCATAGAATTGAATGAAAATTGAATAGAGAATATAACTTATTGAAAAAAATTGAAAGTAGAAAACACACCTATTGTATCGGACAGGTAGTTTAAAACACGACAGCCCTAAGTAGCCCCATGTTTACATTCAAGCACGGCCCCATCACGCGTGTCACGCTTCACCACGTCACTTCAATAAGATAACATCGCTATTGTCGCAGCATTTTGTCCACATAATGTTACTATTATATTATTTTCAAGCTTGGATAGTCTATTGATTAATCCGAGTAAATAATCAGATACATTTTTTAAAAGCGTACGGTTGTACGGAGTTTTATATTAATTGTGTTTAGATATCATCATTATCTTTGGTGATTTTTAAATTATTTTTTTTAAGTAATTATGTTATTACAATAAAAATAACAAATATAATACAAAAACACAAAAAAATGCTATGTTTTGCAAATTTATTGTTTATTTAAATATTTTTCACTATATCCTTTTACATTTTAATCTCCTTTAAAATTCTTCATTTAATTTTATTTGATTTGTTAAATCCTTTTATAACGTAAAAATCTTCCTAATCTAATAATAGTAATGAATATTATAATCTGACCAACGACCAATCAGAGTACGTGTTTCGAGCGGGGTCCAGGCGCCATCTGTACTTAAGGTAGACGGACGAGTTTTGCGACATTGGAGCGTTAGTAAGCGATCGAGTTCGATCGTTGAGAATTTAAAAGAAATGTAAGATCGGTGCCCTAAGCCCGCTGCTCGGTCTTAACTGTGATAACATATTGTTTAAATCTAAATAAAAGTGTATAAACCGTGACTGTTCAAAAGATAACACTATTCTGTAGATATAAATGAAGTCACGTATTGTACCAACTGAAATGTTTACGTTTACAGATTGTAAACAAACTTAGTGCAAATGCACAAATAAGTAAAAGTGGATCCAATCCGAGAGAGTCCGATTCGCCACCCCATGAATTTAGATTGCAAGTTTATTCAAGCTCAAAATTCATCCAATACTCGACCACCGTCATATGTGCAATTGGATGTTACAAGTCTGATTTAAATAACATGATTTGCACTGCACTTACCAACCAATATGTGTTAACAGAACATCTTGTGTTTGTTTTTTGCGAGTATGATTGTATAGTGTATACCTTTATTTTTATTTAAAAATGCAATGTCCAATATTTGCAGGATATCGATTATTTTTAAAAACAATTCTTGCTTAAGCACGAAAATCTTAAATTTTAAGCGAAAGATGACTTTGCGAGTACCACAAGTACCTACTCCGTTTTTTAAAGTCATTCAGCGTACAGTTTAGTTGATGATAGAATGGAAACGTTATAAGACGCCAATTTGGTGCATTTAAAAACTGCGAAGACATCTTTTTTAAAGGACACAAAATGATTAAACTTTGTTTACTCCACCCCACTCCTTCAGTTTCAGCAATTTTCAAATTTTTCTTGTAATTGAAAGGGTATACTCCCGAGGTGGTGCCATGGTCACCAAATCGGGACAAGGTCAGTAGAGAGCAGGGAAATCGAGAGTAACCATTACTTATTGTAGAACGTCGCGCGCCTACATTCTTAGAAAAAAAGCTTGTATAGGCGTGCTAGTATTGTATTTTCTACAGGCGTTTAATTATTTTATTTGCATGTTATGCGATTTCCTCGTCAGTTGTGGACCGATTTTCAAACATTTTTATATTCGATTATCTATGCTACGAGATCAAATCAGGATCAGATGAATGGGGAAATCGAGAGCAACCCTTGTTGAAGAGCATCTACACTGAGGAGTGTGACATGGCAACCTTTTATACGCGTGCCAGTACTATTATTCCTACAGGTGCTCAATATATTATTTTTAAAACTATTCAAGCAAGTATTGGCGCAATTAATAAGAAAATAGTCTTTTTAACAAAAAGAAAACCCAGTATAAACTAAAAACGCAAAAAATAATATTTCAGCGACTTGTTTCTACAACATCTTGAAGTTAATATTTTGAATAATATTTTGCAAATTTGTTGTTCTTTTCTATGTTTTATTTGGCACCGACTTTAACATGTAGAAAGAAGTCTATTTTGTTTTCGTTGATATAGCTTGAAGCAGCGAATGATGCGGACGATGCGCCTGATATAAAGTGGTTGTCATTAAAATTTTTAACGAAAAACATTAATACGTAGTTTTAATTTATCGTCATTTAGTTGTTGGCACAAAACGATTAGGTTTTCTGGCCTTTAGGTTTTAATTGTCGACCAACACATTGGCTTTGCATATGGTGTTACAAATGTTTATATGCGACCATAAACAGTTTCGATGAGCTGGAGCGTCTACCTGTTTGCCAGCTTCACAATAAAAAGATACAGCCTAATGGTCTGTGAAATCCAACCATTCGGTTTAGATATGTGTGGTGCCGAAACACTCAGTCCGTTCCGCTGAATTGGGAATATTCCATAATAAGATTGCTAAAATAATAATCTGGGATCTTTCCAAGATATTTTAGGCTAGGAAGCCTATGTGGTATCTTTGGATTTAGCCTATTATTATTATAGACTAAGGCCCGCTTGCATAACGAGATCACCGATGTTTGAAACCCATCAATTAATTTTGACTAAACATTGCAGGTATATCATCTATTTCCTTATGTTATGGAGATGTTTTAATATCATGTACCTATAGCCAGGCATTGAGTAATGGTTAGAAACGTATGGCCGTTAAAAAATTAAGAACAAGACTTCCAAATTTTAGATATAAAATTATATGGATTTTTTTTTATATCAGGACTTCAGCAGACAGTCAGACGGCCCACTTGATGGAAAGCGGTTACCATCGCCTATGGACATTTGCAACACCAAAGGTGCTCCAAATGCGCTGCTGCTCTCTTAAGGGAGACTGGAACCTGGTCACTAATTCCGGAACATAACTCAAGGTTGTTATGGCGACATACTCTAACCCAGGGGTAGTAGCCATCCAGCCGGACAAATGGACGGGTCACCTTGAAATAAAATTAGTTAATCATATTAAACTGCCTAAATACGTTTTATACAAAATGTATTGACAGTTCTTTAAACATATTTAGCGCAAACTTTGCATTATGCAAGACGTTAATTGTATTTAAGGGTGTTTAAATACGTTTTGCGTTTTTTAAATAAATTTAAGCATTTATTTTTCCGGCTTTATATATCTATTAAATTTATAAATTTAAACCGACAAGTGCACCATAAGTCGAAATAATATCGATTATAACCTCAGTTTGTCATCAAGATTAAGTACACCTCGACCAAAAATCTCCGGACATGTTTTTTGAACAGAATGTACATTTTACCAAATTTATAACCAAGAGCAGTGGCAGCGTGTACTTGAAGTCAGTGAAAAACTAGTTGCTAGTTCCTGACCATTGCGTTCTCGATCATTTTGAGTAAATTATTCCAGTCGAACGAAATTCACAAAAAGATTGACAAAATATCAAGTGGAATGAAACAAGATGGAATGACATGAGTGATACCAAAAAATGGATACTTATAAAGGAAGAGCATTATCTTTAAAGTCCTACTTCGGCAATACAAATCTAATAGCTCAATTGAAAAAGAAAACGAACTGTGTGTGGCTTTACATTAGTGTATATATTTTTATGAATTTTATTTATTATTCGAATAAGTTTTTTTTATTATTAGAAGTAGGTACTTATATATATATAGATTATATATATTTGTATTTAAGTTTCAAACCTTAATTTAATGCAAAAGTCACAGACTGATTCATCATTCGAGAACTTAATTCAATGTCATGAATGCACCCAGGTACGCTACTTTAAAGGTCAAAGAGGCTTGAGAGTTCATATTGGCAAAGCCCATAAGAACCGAAATGAAGTTTCAACCTCTTTGCTATGCCCTCCATCGATTCCGGATCCATTATCCCATAATTCGACACAAATTCCTTTTTGGCAAAAAATTTCAAAATTTAAACAATTGGCACCAGTAGTAAAAAGAATTCCTCGAGGAGTTAGAATTAGTGTTTGCCAAATTTTTTCACAGAAAATAAGAAAATTTATATACGAGAATTCCTTACGTACCTGGGAGCATTTATTGCTACTACCCTATCAAATCCTTAACATTAGCAAGAACGAGCATGGCAATGTTACATCGAAAATTAAAAACAATTGCAAACATATTGAAAATATTGAAGATAAATTTGACTTTAGTGAAACCAAAAGATACAAGTATCCGGATAAACGTTTAGGTCATATGGTTGAAAAAAAAACTTTCAGATGGTGATATCAAGGGAGCAGCAAGAATTCTTTTCTCAAATGATGATATAGCACCTTATGATGAGACAACTCTGCGTGCTTTGGAAGACAAACATCCACCTTCCGGAAGCGCACGGTTGCAAGATATGCCTGAGGACCTCAATGAGAGTAATTTAGATGTAACCCCAGAGACTATTCTCAAAGCCGTTATGTCCTTCAGGAGTGGCTCGGCCGGTGGGCTGGATGGACTCATTCCACAACATCTGAAAGATTTGTTGAGTGGGGGCACCGGCAATGCTGGTGAGCTGCTGCTCAAGGATATGACGGACTTGATTAATCTAATGCTCTCTGGTTGTGTTAATAAGGACATCCTCCCAATAATATACGGTGCCAACTTATGTGCTCTAAAGAAAAAAGATGGCGGCATTCGACCTATTGCAGTTGGCACCACGTACCGAAGCCTCGCAGCCAAAGTATGCTGTCAGCTATAAGAAACCGTTGCTCCATCTATTTTGCGCCGATGCAATTGGTTTTGGCATTAAAGGTGGCTGCGAGGCAGCGGTACATTCTTTGAGATCTTTTGCCACCACCGATTCCTGTGAGGCTATCCTGAAGGTGGATGTCAAAAATGCATTCAATTCGGTCAATAGGTGCGCCCTGCTGTCCGAGGTTAGAAAACATTTTCCCAAATCTACAAGTATGTTCATCAGTGTTACAATGAAAATTCCTATTTGGTATACCAAAATAATCTAATACATTCGGCAACGGGTTGTCAGCAGGGCGAACCTCTCGGGCCAGCCATTTTTTCACTTGCCATCCACCCCATCATTAAACAACTAAATTCTAATTCAACGTGTGGTACTCGACGATGGACCTTAGGAGGTAACATAGATACAGTGAAAAACGATCTAAATTTTTTAATACAAGAGTTTGGAAAAATTGGTTTATCTTTAATTTTTCCAAATGCGAACTTTTTCTTGCTAGTCCGACGAGAATAACATTAACATTATTTCGCTTTTACAGGTTTGGCCCTCAATCTAAAAATTGTTAATAAAGTAATTTAAGCCTCCTTGGGGCTCCCATTTCGAAGAGTCCTTCTCATCTTTCGTGGAAGACAAAATTGTCAATTTTCAATCAAAATTATTAAATTTAAAACAATTAAACACACATAGTGCTTATTTTATTATTAGACACTGCGTTTTCACTCCCAACTTTACGTATGTATTGCGCTGTTCCCCTTTGGAGACATTCCAGTATTTTAAAAAATGTAGACAATATTATTCGGCAAACATTAACTTCCATCCTAAATATTTCCTTAGATGACCGATCGTGGACCCAAGCTTCCTTACCGATACGGCTAGGTGGCTTGGGGATACGCAAAATTTCTGACGTAGCACTACCTGCCTTTCTGTCCTCAGTCTATAGTACTGTGGACCCATCGGTAATATAATAAATCCATCACTCAGTGAGGTCCCATATTTGACTGAGGCCAGAAATGCTGGTCTTTGGCTTGCCCGAGTGAAAATTTTCCTTTAGATACAAAGATGCAGAGGCTGTGGGATGGGCCGCTCAGTAAGTCGGTGTATGACAATCTCTTGTCATCTTGCACTGGCGAAACTGACCGTGCTCGCCTCCTAGCTGTTTCTAAATGGGAGTCTGGTCTGTGGCTTCAGTGTCTGCCCTCAGCGAATCTAGGTACACTCCTGGATGATACTACATTCAGGATTGCTGCCTGCATTCGCCTGGGGGCAGACATCGTAGTCCCACATCGTTGTCGGTGTGAGATAAAGTTGATAGACTGGGTCACCATGGCTTATCTTGTTTGAGGAGTGCTGGTAGAACTTCACGACATGCGGCTATCAACGACATCATCCGCCGGTCTTTGTCGCCGTGGGGTTCCAGCTGTTCTTGAACCGAACGGACTGTGCCGAGATGATGGCAAGCGACCGGACGGAATGTCGTTGGTACCTTGGAAGATGGGACGCCCCTTAGTATGGGACGCAACGTGTGTCGATACGTTGGCGGCTTCCCATCTTCCAAATACAGCCGTCACTGCGGGGGCGCTGCCACACTTCAAGAAACCCTGAAACGCCGCAAATATGCATCCATCGGTGACGGATACATATTTTTGGCTTTCGGGGTTGAGACTTTGGGGCCATGGGGACGTGAGGCTTATCAACTTTATCGAGACCTTTCAAAGCGATTGAAAGAAGTCTCGCGTGGACCAACGGGCTGGCTATATTTAGGGCAACGAATAAGCGTTGCCATACAACGAGGGAATGCGGCCAGCATTTTGGGAACGCTTCCCACCGACAGTGATTTGGACTACATCTTTTACTTGTAAATATGTTTATAGTAGTATTGAATTTCTAAGTTTTTGTTTGTAGTGTAATTTATTAATAGTTTTATTTGAATTTTAAATATACTTAATTATTATATACCATTACATTCTTTTGAAAATAAAACTGCACAATATTATTACAAAAAAAAATTAAGCAACCTTATGCAGCGGCCCTAAAAGTGGAACATGTAATATTATTTTTATTATTTTATGTATTTTACCTTCACTCTGATCGATAAGTTTTTTTAAATAACTTCATTTGAAAACTATACCACCGCAAGAATATATGTAAATATTTTCAACATAATATAGGTACTGCTGATTTGAATTGTAACAAAGGCAAATGTACTATTGTAGATTATTATAAAATAGTTTGTGATTGTGCAGTGATAAATTGTAATCAACTTTAGTCGCAGCGTGCACATATTGACTCCCTCTGCCGGAAACCAAAGGGTTAATATTACTTGACGTTCGAATGCATGCAACTGATCCCTTTGTGCGTCGAGCGTTATCTGTGGAACACACGCGTCGAACTCTACCGTGAGTGGCACCACTGACGGTTGGGTTGAATCTCTCACTCACTGCATAACTTTAGGGACATGACCTCATTGCTGGGGTTTAATACTGGACAACACTTCACTGACGTTCGATTCGTTTGACCAATAAATAGGATTTACTATCCAATGACACAATTATATTCTAGTACTTTTGGCAGTTTAGATATTTGGAAGTACGGTATAAGTTTCAGAATCGTGTTGATTTCACTTAAAAATACAAAAAATAATTGTAGCCGTGAGTCGGCGGCACAATTTTCGTAGATAAGCTTTTGTGAATTATTGCTATAGTATATAATAACGTCAGCCCATAAATGTCCCACTGGGCTCGGGCCTCCATTTTAGGGGGAACGGCAGTATACCTATGCTATAGTATGCAGTGAAGAAATAATACTACGAAAGGGAATCCCTGTTCTTCATTGTGTTCGTTTGGTGGCTACAGACGTAGCACAATACTGTTGATTCCATGTAAATTTACATATAAATTTTTTAGTCTAAAAGAGATTTTCAAAGTTAAAGTCAAAGTGGAAATGTTTAGTCGGATGGATACTTTTGATCAATTAAGATATATTATTTATATTCAAAGATATATATATGGATTAAGTGGGAAAAAATAAATTATTTGTATATTTTAAATAAGTGTTACAGTAAAAAGAAGTAACAATAATTTTATATGGGTACAGTTGTATTTGTATCATAAACGGAACAATGTAAGTCAAGTATTTGCCCCGTTTTCAATTCTTCAACGCTTCGCACCCCAAGAGTCATAACGATATCTCTCAACGAACGTACTCTTGGAACTTTATTAAAAGTTTTCTACGTGATCTTTTCTTAGCACCTTACTTAAGTGCGCTTTCTGCAATTCCAACAATTATCTATATAAAACAATTTGTTGTTTCCCAAAATATTTTTAAGAAATGTTATTTTATTTGTGACCAAAACTAGAAAAAAAATAATAATTATGAATCCCTTTTAGAACGCCTTTTTAAGGTTCACAAAACTCCTTCTGCTTTCCATCAGGTGGGCGCCTGCCTGTCTGCTGAACTCTGAAATAAAAAAAGACAGGACGTTATTCTGTAACTTCATTAATAAAAAGAACTTCATGAATTAATCATTTTAACGCACAATAATTATGGAATAGAAGTACAAATAATATGTTTATATGTTTGGTACTAGGTCTTAATAACACAATTATTAAATTTTGACGATTCTGCAAAGTTATGTTGTATGTTTGTAGTTGTTTTAGTCCACCTTTGCTATACTAAATAGAATTATATAATTACCCAATTTTGACGAATTGTAATATTCTACGTTATCTAATAATATGAGGGAGAGGATGAAACAATAATATCATGGCTGTTTAAAGCAAACATGAGTTTGTTAACAAATTTTCAGCGAGGGCCAAAAACATAAAGGAAATGCGATCAACCGGTACCGGAAGTAGTTTAACTTGAACGCTCGGTGTATCCGAACAGCATCCGCAGTTTGTGGACATATACCACGCCACATTATTATACTATTATGGCTATTACGGTGGCCGTATTCCCATTTATTGACGAAACTTTTTGAAGTAATCGATATTATTATTATTTTGAAGAAGACGGAATACTTATCAAATCGTCATATCTATTCTTTGGTCTGTTCTTGCCGCAGTCATTTTTCTTGGAAAGTACTGGGTGAGTGTACGTGGTACGTGGATGAAATTTTATAAAAATATGGAGGCTGTATAGTTTTACAAAGTTATACAGTGATGAAAAAATAATGACTACGGGTCGCAACTATACATGTCACTAAGAGTAAAAAAATAATTTGAAATGTACACAGTTATCAAACTGGTACATTTAAATTTAAATTGATACTCAGTTGCAGCGGAAATTTTGGAAAAATGAAAATGAATTGAATATGTCATAGTTGTAGCTCTTAAACACTGTTGAATAATTTTTGATCCTATAAGATATTTTCGAGAAACTTATTTTTCATTGATCCTTACTAACGTGAACAGAAGACTTTCGGCACCACTAAGATATATTGAGAACTTCGCGGTAGCATACCGCATACAACTTTCAATTATATCGGGGAATATCTGGTTGCACTGCAAAATCATGTGCATCGTATTGTTAAACAAGGACAAGTTTTCGCTTGAAAGCCATTTTACAAGCTACTGCTGTTATAATTACATTTACCAAGTAACCATGCGCCCGCCAATAATACAAGACTGCTAACTTTGATATCAATACCTATAAGCATAGATAGTATATTTCATTTTCTTTATATTTTTATCCAACTTCCAAAAGGAGGAAGTTCTCAATTCTGTATGTTTTTTTTGTATATATGTTACTCGATTTCTCCGTCAATTGTGGACCAATTTACATTTTTTTTGCGTTAAGTTAATCCAATGTCAGAATCTAATGAGTGGATTCTAAGGAATTAGAGATTCCCACAAAAATCAGAAACGCTTTCTTCGTACCACGATATCTCCGTCAATTGCAAACCGACGATTTTATGTTTGTTACGCGATTTCTCCGTCAGTTGTGTACTGTTTTGAAAACTTTTTCTTTACTCAAAAGAGTATACTCCTGAGGTTATCCCATTGTCAACAAGTCAGTCAGTCACATTTAACCTAATTGATGAAATTACAAAAAAACACAATTAATAATTTTAAAGCAAATCCCTTTATAATCCCTAATAATAATGATCAAAAACGGGTTAGTATTATGCGATTTTTTTATTGAGCCTTTGGACCTCGTATAATTATTACGAATAATCAGATCTCACAAGCCGTATAAAAATAATAAAATAAATAACTTTTGATGTTTGTATTCGGAATAAGGATATTCGTAGGATAATGGGTGAATTAAACTGCAATACATCATTCCAAACACATTGTCAACGCATAACGAGTCTGCGTTGTGGCATATCGACACGCACAAGATTTATTGGGGAGTGTCATGCAAAGTCACGCTTAGTTTGCATTTGAAACATTTCACACGTTAGTAGGATTCATGTACTATATAACCGTATACTCTTCTGCGAGCAGTAGCCGTTGACGTTGCAGTGAGTGTAACCAAAAATCATAGTATAGATGTGACTCGTGAGCGCACCGCGAGCGCCATGCGGCGCTCTTTCAACGAGCCGACAATAACAATGTACTTATTTTTGAACCTGACTGTAACCGTTGCAGTTACAGTAACCAAAAATCATAGTGTACACGTGGATCGCGAGCGCATGGCGAGCGGCTCGAAGCGAACCGGTGATTGTTCGCTTTTGCCGCGAATCATAGACCGTGGCATTCGGCGCCTTCGAAAAGCACCGGTAAAATTCCGCAATAAAGGGCGCTCGCAGTGCGCTCGCGAGCAACATCCACACTAGCACGTCGATCTTCTATCCCTTCGGCTCGCAGATTGGAACTGGGCTTATAGCAGTGACGCAAAATTAGCTTGTAATCACTCAACTCAATTACCTACATTGAAAAGAGACTCAATATTTAGAATATGGCAATATTTCATATGTTTTTGTTTAATTTTAATCTATGCTAACATTAAAATTAAATAAAAACATATGAAATATTATAAAGAGAAAAGACATATTTTTGTATGGTTATAACAAAAAAAACTCAAAAACTACTGGACCGATTTCAAAAATTATTTTTCCATTAAACTACTAAATTATCCCAATGAATATAGGTCATATTTATTACAAGAAAAATAAGAAACCTTACTAAAAGTTAACGGTGAAAAAAAAATGAGTGTTTGAGTGGGTCCGGGGATGGTTTAGATTCACACTTAGACCCGGTATTTTTATTTTTATTTTGGACAAGATAACGTCTGCCGCTAGTTAGTATATATGTAACATCAAGGAGATTATTACATCTGCGGTATAGAAAATACCTGCTTAGTAGTCAAATTAACTACACATATTTAAGGAGTCAAATAACATAATAATTATGGTTCAAACAATTATTAAACTCAATTATAACATATTATTTTAAAAGTATGAAGTTATGAGGTATTTTGACCCCACTATTTTATATAAACATTGTTGTAGAATTTACTATATAATATATGTGTGTAACCTGCCCATTTCAATTGATTTTTTAACTACTCCTACTCCAGCATCTAGGGAGCGGAGGATTAATCCTCCTGTTGACGATGTGAGTTTGTCCTGCTTCCCAGGGCAGTATCAAGCACTGATGCACTAGGATCAGCGTGGGTGTAATTACGCTCTAAGTCTCACGCTCTTCCTACCATAAGCGCGGGGCACATGGGAGGAGGGTGGGTGGTTTTAGTGGAATATTGGCCTATGGGTGACCTCTACACATAGAGGGAAGTACCTTGCTGAGTCTCCACACATGCCGGCGATTGACTCTGGTAGCTGCACTATCTTCAGTAGCTTACCTCTCATCGCTAATCCCTAGCAAGGGACCCACCCACTAGTGTGCGAAATGTATTTTCTTCACCTCAAACAAAAAGCGAGATATAGAACCGTGGTAGCTTAGTGGTTAGCGCACTCGCGTCCTAAACTCGAAGTGCGCGTGTTTAAACCCTGACTGGAAAGCATACATTACTTAGGCAGATTTCTGGCCTAATGTGTGTATTGTTACCGATAGGACGTGCTATAATGTTGAAGGAAAATATCGTGATGAAACCTGTACATCGAGATAACCGATGGCTCAAACCTGCTAATCCAGTTTGGACAAGCGTGGCGGATGTACTATCCGTTCGTTACACATGGGAGACCCAGGCTCAGCTGTGGGGCGTTTATGGGCTGTTATTAATTTGGAAGTGAAACTTCTTTAAAATTGTTGTGATTTGAAACTCAATGAAACTAAAAAACACAACACTAAAAAGAGTGGTAATGTGTAATAATTTAAACACTGCTCATAATAGTCTAAGAGCCCGTGAACCCCAGACCTTCGTTATTTTATAAAAGCTGAAAGTTTGTCAGCGCATGCTTCCAACACAGGTAAGAACGATGGACTATTATGAAGTTTGGGTTACCGTGGCTTTGGCAGTTAACATAAGCCTCTCGTGGCACTTGTTCAAAGAAAACATGGAATCTGAATAATATGTATTATAATATAACTTAAATATGCAATATAAGTATGAAATGTAATATTTTGCATTAAAATACAAAATAATTCAATTTTTGAGCTTCATAAAAATATTATAAAAATTAAAAACTTTATATTATTATTATAATTATCTACTATAACTATTCCTTGTTTTAGATGAGAACTTTTCATGATTATGAAATCTAAGTTAAACACGCCAAACTTATTTTCAGCATTGATACACAACCCTAATCGAACTTTAGGGTTGCAAAATAAATGTTCAATCCCATTGAAATAGGATTTGAAAAGTTGAAAATGTTTCAGGGCCGCTTGTAGTTTGTTTACACACCCCCGTTCCGGCGGCAACTTCCGGCGACGATACCTAAATATTCCTCTGTAGCGTTTACATCATGCGAATAACATATTATATGCGTCCGATAAGAGAAATACAGTTTGTGGTAATTTCCTTTGTTGGAAACGTCATGTAAATTGAAAATTTGGATTATGTATTGATAAAACACAAAAATCAACTAGAGAACCATTTTAAATAACAGAACTGGCTTTATTAAGCTAAAGTTAAATAATAATTAACGTGTTTTATAACAAAAAATAATATATACCGGCAAACAAATGCAAACTTTGTGATGTATGCTTGTGGAAAATGGGAAGACGTTCCACGTAACGATAAATGGTTATCATCTCCCAGGGGTATCTCTAACACTAAGCAAGTCAATGCGTTGCCTTACTTTGTTAAGACTTTTAAGCAAGTTTCACTATGTTATAGATAACATACAACGGATATGATAGATTTGACACAACTATAGAACGAGTGGCAGGAGTCGAATTATTTATAAATTATATTAATTAAAATGCCGTTAGAATTACTAAAGAGGTTATTAGAACTGTATAATCACAAATAACACAGGAACAAATATAACATGCGAAAAGTCCGTCTCTAAATAGATTACCAAATGTACACAAGCCTTGATTCGCTCGTGGTTATCGCTCGACTGCCTCCTGTCCCAATTGGGCATTGCTTTATACTGCACAGATGAAATATGTCTGCCCGCGTGAACCGAATCTCTTAGAATCAGTTTGTACTTTAAATCCGAGACACCTGGCAGTAATCACAATATAACAATAGGCTGTAAAAGATTACAATATACAATAGGATTTTTTTATACACACATTTTAAACATTAAGTATACAAAAGAAATCCAAATGCCGAAAGGTAATAAAATGTGTTGCAGGTATGCACGTGTCAATTTGTTTTTGTCGACGTCTCGATCGTAACAATATATAAATTAAAAAATAATCGTTATTAAAATTTGCCTGCCGAGAATCGAAATAAATCTTTTTCTTTCTTCTTGTTTTCTTTCTTTCCGACGAATACGATACCTTTACTGGTGGTTATTTCAAATGGCCGTAGTGATATCCTCGTAGATACCACTGTCCTGTTTATTTCTTCCATCATTCAGTTTCGCTTTATTCTGGAAAGAAGGGTAGGATAGATAATGAAATTACTGCCACGGAGACTAAACAACTAGCATTTCAAGATAGGCAACACATTCATGGCGAAAGTTTAATAATTGGCAAAAAATTCCATTCGAGGTGGTATGTCACTTGTCTGCTTGTTTGTCCATTACTTACATACAAAAAACGCTGTGCTTTATTTAACATTAGACCATCGAGACAAATAAAATTACTAAGCCAATAATTAGTATTGAAAGTCATTAAAATGTTGTCAAAAGATAACAAGATAAAAGATCATCCATCATTTACTTTGAGAATTTATCGTTACTTCTTGATAAAATCTTGCAGATATTGGGTGTACGAACAGAGTAAATCTGTTTATTATAACAAACTGAACAAGGTAAGCTTTGTGTTCAATAAATAACGCTACGTAAAACCATTTGTAATTGATTGATGGATTTGCGTTTGTTTGGAATATTCGTATGGTGGGCAACTTGTTTCTTTTGTTTTGGTATAAAGGTGAGGAAAGATGTAAGGTTTCTGTTAAATGATGCGCGTAATAATTATGTTTCTTGAATAATTTTCGTCCTACAAATTACTTCAGAGTTTATTAAACACGAGAACAATGTTGTAACTTACACAAAGATAGTAAAATCACGCTAAGATACCTTTATTTTTCGTCAAAGCTTATAAGTGAGACAAAATTTCAGTGAGCACAATACATGCAGCGACGTTGCATAATATCTCGAGTTTTCAGCCAAAGTATTCGTTATGGTATTTGCAACATCTAGCCAACGGGGGCATACGTTTTTCGATATGACGCCGAACGTCAGGTGTTCATCTTTTGACCTAAAAATACTGAAATCTATTTTAAAATCAGAACATCAAGTTTCAAATAGGATTGGAGCGGGCGTTGTCATTTGAGCCGTTCTCGAATCGAGGGCGAGCGAACCCTCCCTCTCAAAGAGAGCGTTGCCAACGGCGAAAAGCACTTAAGACTCTTTCGAGCAGATCTGAGTGGCGATATTCGCGGGCCTGGGGATCCCTGTCTGCATCCCTCTTGCTCGCGTCCGCGCGCGGCGTTAGGCGGGCGGGAGGCAGCGCACCGGCACCGGCTCGGCGTCACTCACGTCGTCTCGGTCTCCTCGGTCGTGTGTCCGAACCTATCCCATCCGTGACGTACGATCTCTCCGAACCCTACCGGTACTAACTCAAGAGTGCCGCGTCTGACGCGACCATTGTCAAAGTACATAATTGCTCTACATCTAATTTGCGAGATATATTCTGCGTCTCGAACATTCTGTCTCTTAATAACACTTAACAGCCTTGTCGTTGATATCATTATTATTATTTAATTAAATTACTATTAAGTGACTTTAAGAACTGGTACGAAAGATTGAGCCTGTTTACCGCACTGATAAACTTATAAATCCGATTAGTATCAAGGATTGTTTGGATTGTGGAAAATTAAAGCGTCTACGGCGGGAACCAGCCGGCTTCGCGCCAACCGGCCTCATTTGCATCTGTCAAGCACTAGGTGAGTGTTTTGAGTGAGCGTTGTTTTTACTTTATAAAATACATTTTTACATGAAATGTTCTTAAATACATATTTCAGTTGGAAAAAAAATAAAATAATAAAAAGAAAGTAAAACTACTTGACAAACGAAAATTGGCAAATGGTAAAAACACTATTTTTCTTTTATTATTATTTTAATTCTTTTGCACAATTGATATACTATTTTATAATATGTTATTTGATACTTTTATATTAAAATACATAAATTCCGGACTGGTAATATTACTATTATTAATTACTAGTAATATTTAAAAAAATATATTATTATAATATTGAATAGAAATTTGAAATATTAAAGATTAATCATGCCGAACATACCGAAATGATATATGCTGTGTTTAAATGAAATTACATTGAAGTAAATACTGCTCTTGTAGGTACATATGTTAACCAAAAGAAAGGTCGTAAAAAGAACCCATTTTCAAGAAATTTATGAACGCACAGCAAATACTATGTCGCAGTATTTACTCTTTCCAAGGTACCTGTCCGTAATGACGTAAAATGAACTAACTACTGAGTAAACATTTGTAAGTTTACTTTGTACGGAACTAAATATACAAGGTAACAAAACTGACAAAGACCAGCTAATGTCCAAATACCAAAGTCCGGGTATCAGGCGCGTTAATTGCCTACCGCTGAGAGGGATAAGATTATTTGTAGAGCAGACTCCTTTATTTCCTGTAATTAGAACGATGGATAAGTTTTCGCTTAACGTTAAGAGATATAGGGTGATGCATTAAGGTCTTATATGGGTAGGAAATAGTTATTTCTTTTTTATGTTGTAGAGCTATGCTGGAATCATTATTTTGATTACAGTTTTAGAGCCCCCTTAATCGGTATGATACGATGTGATGAGTGATAGTTCCGACGGCCCGCTGCCTATTCTCCCCCTATTCCAATCCCATATGCCATCCTCTCTATGCCATTCTTCCTGTCTGATACCTCTATTTTATCCCGCTTTCCTATCCTGTTTATAACGTCTTAAAGGCTTGCAATGCGATGGATTCGCCATTAGTGTTGCGAGCTTCTATAGGCGGCGGTTACCATTTTCCATGAGTTCGTC